>CM018046.1:172500-1385000 GCA_008638375.1 Nyssa sinensis | reverse complement strand
ATGACATTCATATGTTGAGATGATTCTGAGGTCAAAGTTTATTTGACACTTATTGTACGCTCTATTTTACTCGTAAGCATTTGAGATTTTTGTTTAATTTTGCATTTTATGTTTGCCAACCTTGGTGGTATTTACAATTCTAGACAAACAAAGATTAGCGATGTTACTTTTAGAATGCCAACTATAATTTAATTTAGCTTCAAGAACAGAAATAGAGGTGAATTAAAATTGTATACATTGCATAAATGACTATTTTCTTAGTGGCTTGCAACTATTCCTACTAAATGGAAGTCAATGTGGATGTGGTCGTAGTTAGAAAAGAGAGGCCAATGATGCCAATGTAAAATATAAAGGTGAGTGACAGACGTATTGTTTAAACTAATTTAGGAGTGCATATGTTGACCAAGATTAATTCACAACTTTTTGCTTGGTTAATTGAGTCTTTGGATTTTCTCTTGTATTTCAGAAACCTTTCATGCATGCTTTTTATAATCTTTGCTTTGGCCCCTCTTATAAGCTAAGAAGCACGGATACGGACACGGGACACGGATACGACACGACACGGACACACAGACACATTATTTCTCAAAAAAGTAAGACACAGACATGTTAGGGACACGTTGAATATATATAAATTTTTTATATTTTTATATGACCATATAATAAAATCCTAATGTTATTTTAATTAAAATTAATATAAAAATACACAAATTTAAAAATATTATTAAGATATTAAAATAACAAAGTCATTAAATAAAAAATAAAGAACTTCTTCATTTTATCATCAACCTTCATGATTCAAGTGTTCGTACACGTGTCTGGGAAGTGTCCGAAAGTATCGGTGTCTAACACGGACACGTGAGCCAAAATAGAGTGTCCGTTCTTCATAACTTATAAGTATGACGAATTTGATCAATAGTGATTAGATTGATTTTCACCGCTCCATTTGAAGTCAATGACGAAAAATAATTTTGAATAATGATTTAACTTAATTGATGGTTTCAATATTATAATTTCATTTGTTCAGAGAGGGGTGTTGGGGAGGGATTGATGAGGCGTATTTGATATATTGGTTGGTGTATCATTTATCAAACATCTTAATGGTTTTTCTTTTCTTTCCATTTTTTCATGTAAAATTCATATTTATGATCAAAACTTTGCAATGGTGATATTGAGATGTTCATGATATCTGGAATGAAGTGTCGACGTTAATCTTTCTAAAAAGATGAAGATTAAGGATTACAGGAGAAAAGATGAAAAGATCAAAGAGAAGATGACCTTTTATTATAGTGGAACTTTTCATTTGTTTGAATGGTTAAAGGTTACATTACATACATTTTTTGTTGTTTAAAATTTAAATTAGGTTAGAATATTATTTTTAATTAATCTTTTTAAAATTTTTATAAAGCTTTAGTTAATTAATTATATCTAACTTCAGCATTATTCTACAAAGTTTATGATTGGTGTTTTTAAATATGATATATATTTCTTTTTAAAATTATCGCATATAATTGCTTAAAATTTTTATTTAATTGACTCACGTGCAACGCACGTGCGTCTCGACTAGTTTCCTATACGGATGTTGTTACTTTAAATGCCAAAAAAGTTCTGTTAACTGATTAAAATCCTCAATCTTAAACTCCAACCTCAAGTATCTCTCAAGCTTGTTAATCTCTCATCACCCATATATATTAAATGACACAGGTTGTTGCTTACCTTCTTCATGTTTCATGAAAGCAAGTGAATGAAGTGATCGATGTAGTACTGGCTCTCAAATATATATATATATATATATATATATATATTGAATATATGAAAATTCAGTCCTATTCATCTTGACACCCCGATAGTTGTATAGCCAAAGAATACCTATGAATGATTGTGTATCCTTCTATAGAGGGTCGTCCTACTGCATGAGGCTCCCGCCATTGTGGATCTGGGGGTGGTTAAATATACATAATCTTAGTTTTTGATGATGCAAAATATGCATCCATAGTTTGATGGTTGTAGAAGGTATTGATACTAATATCTAATAATGTAATAACGAAAAATCAATTTTGATGTAGTTCCATAACATCAAAAACCAATGTAAGGAAAAAACAAGACGCAGAAAAAGAATTGAAATAATAAAGTCAGTATTTCATAATTGATGAAGCTACTTAAAAGAGGATGAAACATGATGGGGCATGCAATGACTTTATGTCCAAAATCTTAATCAGGGGATAGCGTGACCTCAAACTACTAAAACACTTAACAAAAGATTAAGCTCTGAAATATAACCATGATGTAACAGCAAAAAGGTTCCAAAGAGAGAAGGGAGGATGGAAGAAAACAAGGTTCTTTTTTTTATAGATAACCATAAAGGTGGAATTACCTTTACATATGCACAGTCTTCAAGATTGAAAATGCAGCCATCAACTTTAGCTTGAGTATAATGACATTCCACATTCAAAATTATTTCGTCCTCTTCATCAGCACTGCAACAACGAGCATTCAAAACATTAAAAGCAAGGAACTAGTAAAAAATGTAGAAAATTTCTAAACTACAATAGAGTCCACAAAGATAACTACCAAAAAGACTAGTTTGTAGGCTATCACTCACTTCAGTTTCCAGCTTTGACCCTTAGATCTTTGACCCTGCAAATTCCAACGTATTCATACCCAGAATTTAAATAAATAAAATGCTAATAACTAGTTGAAACGATGTAATAGCATGTTAGACAAGTATAACAGTAAAAGATAGTGAATGCAGTGCCAAATTACATAAATACCAGCCTGTAAGATACAAGCCAATTAGCCAAGGTTCCCATGCAAAAAAATTAGGTGACCAGGGAGGCACATAGTGACTGAATATAGGACAGTTTGATTTCCTAAATGAAACAAAAACAGTTGTCCTCCATTTGGTGGGGCTTATAGAAACCTGAATCTCTCTCTCTCTCTCTCAGTTTTTGTGCATAGCTGGTGGTGTAAAAAAGACCAGGTATTACTTTATTGTCCATTTAATCGGCCTCTTGGCCTGGAGAAAAAATGACAGCCAACTCCAGCATTCTTTCTTCTTGAATTCTTTACACTTTTGCAAACAGGGTTTTGTATATCAAACACACTTGACACCTCCAAATGATCAACATCTGGCTAACCAAATTTAATCTATTTCCCTATCATAAGAACCCAATCTCATCTACCCAAAAATGGCGACATTAACCTCGACCAAATACTAGTTGGAGCACTGCTTTGTCACTAAATATTAGTTACAAGATATTGTACTTGAAGGAACAACTTATAGCTAAAGCATCACCTGGGAGGTAACAACCTCAGGAAAAAAAAATCCCGAATGTTGTTCACCTGCTCTCTGGAGTTTGAATAATTCGAATAATTAGAATTAGCTCCTTAATATCAATTTCTAGCGCACGTGGATATTACCATTATATTAATACCCGTATCATGGCATGGATTAGCCAACATAAAAATAATATTTATCCAGACACACTAGCTATTGCATATGGGAAATCAAACTTATAAAAAAGAAATGACATATTGCTAGAAAAATCCAAAAAAGTACACACCGAAACACACACTTGACATTCATTTCGACATGCTAGCAATTTCATAAAAACTATAATAAGATATATTCATTATTGATTTTCACTTCTATCAATGGTATGTGATTTTCTGACAATTTTTTAGAAATCATGTATCCAAATTACATGAGCTTCATAACAATTATTTTTCTAACAAATGCAAACAAACAAAAAATCAACAGAAGTACTGAAAAGAAAAAAACCTGGTGTGACCTACCAGCGACTACACAAAATTATTTATTAAAAATTACAAGTGGAATTGATATCCTTGAAGGTAACATATTCCCCCAAAAAAGATTTTCACATCTTGCTCAACATTAAAGATTTGTCATTAAAGCAAAGAAATTAGCTAGAAGAAAATTCACACATCAAATGATGCCAGAAAATCAAGTAGTACATATGTTTATGTAGCCTTCAAGTTCAACATATTGATACACAAGAAGTAGGGAATTAACTAGAGATATTTAATAATTCTCAACCTTCAAGATTGCTTGCCATACTTATTTTCCTTAAATATTTGTCTCTTTACAGCAATAATTAAAGGAATAATAAGTTGAACCATAATCAAATATAACTCAATAAACTGAGTTTCATAGCTATAATGGGAATAGATAGCTCCCGTCAAATGAGCTAAAATAAAACAACAGAGCACAACTCCATGCATCAGAAAACCACAATAAATAGCTAACTCAATGCAAAATGCAGCTCAAGTAATTGCAAATTATGCAATGAAAATCAAAATAAAGTAACCCGAACAAAATCGGACATGCACCTTCAAGTCATAGCGCCATCCCCATCTTTCTCGAGCTTCCACCTCAGGAACTGGGTCTCCAATAAAGAAGGCTTTACTTTTCTGTTTTCTCTGTTTCTTCTCTGAAGAAGCAAATGTCTCAATTTTTCCTGACAATTCCATCGAAGCAGACTCTGTTTTGACATTTTCAATCCCTACCAGACGAAATGGTATTTTCCGAGACCTTAAGCACTTTTCACTTAACATATCCGAATCGCAGCTTCCCGGAGTTATCTTAATCTTTGCCGGAGTTTTATCATCCACTGAATCATCTACGTGAAATGGTATCGTTCGAGATCTTAAGCATTTCTCACCGGAGATGTTCAGATTACTATTTCCCAAAGTGGTGTTCTTCTTGGAAGATTGTTTCTCCGACTGGTGGAGCATGCAATCCCAACAATTCACACTTCACATTACCATTTGCAGCCCCAATCGAAGACGATGACCTTCTCGAGCACTTCTCGTCCAAACTTCTCACATCAGACTTCTCCGAGGACGTTTTAACCTTCTTCGAAGCCGGCTCTTCTGGCGAATCACACAATGTAGCCCCGGACCACACCTGGCTGGTATCAGTCCGCGATCTCAGGCGTTTTTCGCTCACCGCTTTCGTCTCCTCCGGCCACTCGTATAGAACAAGACTCCATTTTCCCATCAGATTTGCTCAAAAATACGTCCCTGCCACCGCTTTCTGTCACCAGCCAAGGCCAATGACTGTCGCGGCGATCTTCGCAAGCAGTTCTGCATAGCTGAGCTAACGAATGGAGACAATGCAAGAGTCGATTTTGGGTCAATTGAGTCCAAATTTTGGTTATTAAAACTACTAAACTTGTTTGTCGTAACCCTCAGCGATTTGCGCAAGCACTTCTCAGCTGACAAATTCGAGTTAATCATTTCCAACGGCACCCAATCATCGTCGTCTCCGTTGCCGATTACATACAGTGACAGAGCCCATGAGTCTGATTTCGACGGTCTCTTTCTCGGAGAAGGCTTCATGACAGTATCTTCGATCTTAGACGTAGTTGAAGACATTCTTGGGGATCTTCTCAAGCAATTCTCGGTCAAAGAGCTTCCCGGTGATCTGCTTTGCAATGTGGATTCTGTAGAGGTGGTTTTGGTTGAGAAATCCGTTCTTCCTCTTTCTCCATTGTTGTTGAATCTGAGATTTTGGAGGATGAACTGCGAAGAGTGAAGCTCTGGGTCTGAGATTTTGGAGGATGAACTGGGAAGAGTGAAGCTCCGGGTCTGAGATTATCACTGTATCGTCATTTAGTTTAGAGGAGTTAGTGGAGGTTAACAGGTAAATTTCGCGAACATCGAGGACACTTTTTTATGGAAAATTCGAATTGGGCATGTCTCACGAGGCATCCAATTTTTTTTTATCCTTGTCATTATATTTTATTAAAAAAATTAAAATTATCTGCTAACATTATTATTGATTATTAATAAATATAATTTTTTTACTAAAATTTTAATATAATTAAAAAATTAACTCCTAAAAAATATTCATACTTTTATAATATTCATGTTTTATATATATATACGTACGTATTTTATCTTCCCAACACAAAGTTCTAAGTCCGTTATTATATATATATATATGTTGTTATATAATTCAGCCTTTTTAATATTTCTTTTGTCTTAAGATGATTTAACTTTTTTGTTATTTTATTATTTTAAAACTATTTAAATTTTTTATATTATCCTTATTTAATTATATATTATGTTTTCATCTTCCGTATATTTTCCCCTCGCATCACGATAATAAATAAAAAAATTTAATAAAATGCTATCATAAAAATAATATTAATTTTTTTTCACACGTAACTGTGATTTAAGTTGAAGTGTTGAATTTAACTGTAATAAAATGTGATGAATTCTACTTATGTGTAAGTAAAATAATATTTTATATATATATATATAAAAAAAAAATAGTATATATATATAAATGTTATTCTCACTTTTTAAAATACATGTGTACCGCATGAAATAAACTTTTAATTATTAAAATGATAAAAAAAAATTTAAGATCAAATATTTATTTTAAAATATATATATATATATATGATGATGTATGAATGGACTAGATTTATTAGCACTGTGGATCTTTATGGGGAGGAAAGAAGCTTTTGGGAGGAGTGTTTTTGTCTTGTTTCTGGTGAAAAGAGAAAATGCGAAACAGCGGGCCGTCACACTTCAAAACAGAACATTTTCACCACGTTTGTTGGGCCCATGTGCAACGGTTCTATTCTGAACCAATCACAGACGATAAGGTGCAGGTCCAGCGTAAGGTGGACTGACTTAATTTGAGACGCTCAAACCATTTTCAATCTCTTCTTTTAATTCCGGGTATAATTTCGTCCAATCTATTCTTTATCTCATATTTATGAATTGCTTAGGCTTCGTTTGTTTACTTTTTTTTAAATAAATTCTTAATTTTAAAATATGGGATACACGTTTCATAAGTTATTAATTTTAATTTTTTTAATTTAAATTATTATATTTAAATATATTTTTACTGTTTTTAAAAAATTAATTATAAAATTTTTAAAAATATTTTTAAAAAAATTATATCTGAATCATTATTCAAACACAATTTTAATATTCTTTTATAAGTTATAAACTTAAACGAGACTGAGGGAGTCTAATATTTAGAGTGTTTAACGGAATAGACAAAGAGATAAAAATGTACACGGTACAGTTGACAACTTTTGAAACGAAATGCTTTACAACATTGACTTGGCCATTCAAAGTTAGGCCTAAGTCACCAAACAGACCCTAGATTATTTGTGATAAAAATGAAAATGAAAGAAATGAAGTGAGTGGTGGGTGATTGACAGCTACAACAGGATTCTTTGATGAAGATGGGAACTAGTGAACGAGATGAAGGGCCTTGGGATAAAACCATCAATGTCAAATGTCTTTTTTATTTTTTGGGCCCATTGAAAGGCAGTTTTGCAACCAATTGGCTTAGAAATAGTAAAAAGTATATTGATCTCTTCCATATTTATGAAAAATTTATGATTTTTATTAATATTTATTTATAAAAAAAATTAGCCAATATTTTAAAATTTGAAAAAGAAATATGAAAAGGATTTAGGGCTACAAATTAAGTAATTTAAGAAAGGAATATTTATTAATCAATATAAATGTATTAAAGAATTGTTTAAAAAAATTAACTTGAAAGATACAAAATTTATGAATAGTCTTACAATTGCTACTACCAAACTTAAAAAGAATAAGAGTTTGATTGTCATACAAAATACTACATTGTCTTATTACTAATAACTTAAATTAAACGTTTTGGATCATATGAATGAGCCATTTCTTTATGTTAATTAAAAAGACACAATAATCAAGTGAATTATCCCAATTGATTGATTATTTTTGTCTCCTTTTAATAATTTTCTTCCGTTTCATTTTCATAAAAACACTATCAGCGTGAACAATTTGTTGTTAAGAACATATACTCTTTAATCAGAGTTTAGAATGGGATGGGAGCGGAATCAGGAAATATAAACAGAGTCGGATTCAACCTCTAGGCGAGAGTCAGGAAATATAATCTCGTTTCGAGAATGGGAACGGAATTCGAAAAATATAAATAGAGTCGGATTCAACTTCTAGGCGAGAGTCAGGAAATATAATTCTGCTCCAAACTTGTTACCATTTCTAATAAATTGTCTGATTTTAAAAAGATGAAAAAATAATTCTTATTCAGTTTATAAAATAGGATTAGCTTGACCCCAACTACTCGCCTACTTGACCCAATTTGGACTGACTTTGTCCCTTTGCATGCCCCAATTAGGACAAACATTGTCACTTTAATGGTCGAGACTGATTTTAACTTAACATGCCCATCCATGATGACTTATCCTTAATAACCAGTCCATTTTAAGCATATCACTACTAAAGAATAAAGATATATCATGTGCACGTGATTTCCTATATGCCCAAAAATGCACCTTTTTTTTTATTTTCTTATAAAGCTTGCCCTATTGAAAAATAAAACCCATCTTATTAACATTAAATCACTATTAAATTGAATAAACGAAATATACCACAAAAATAGCTTTACTCAAGCAACCTTACAATAATTAACTCTTTTAATTATTAGTTATGCATGCTTACTTTGGCCTATTTTAAAATGTTTTTATCTTAACCATAAGAATTTTAATTATGATTAGATGGTTAATACTACCAGCTAAACTTCATTTTTCTGCATTTACTCTATCAATTAGCCTGCAGACTCCTACTATTTTTATGTGTTAACATGATATTTAAGTCTCTAACATGGTTTACAATACTCAAAACTAATTTAACTCCATTCATTAGTTAAATCAGAAACTGTGAAAAAGAAACCAAGCCCAGTGAACGGTGAAATCAATATGATCTTTGATTTCATCTGCAAGAAACTAACGCCATAGAAATGACATGAAATGAAATAGGAATTACTCATCTAAATTAAAGAAATGTTTAGAATAATTTTTAATTCCAGTCGTACCAAACAAGAATAAGTAATCAAAAAGTTAGAATGAAGATTCTTGGAATGCACATTCCATCGTACCAAACATGACATAAGATATTGATAACCCTTTCAAGTAGGGATGCAACTCGGACGAACTGGGTTCGGGTTGAGTCGTGTCTAAGTCCAACCCAAGCTTTAAAAGTCAACCCGAGCCCAAAACAAACAACCAGCCCAACCCTAATCCGAATTAAAATTTATTAGTTTCAAGTTCAACCCGAGCTTAATTATTAATTTTGATTTTTAGATTTAATTCATAATTTTTTTTAATAAATTGTTGTATTTTTTTTCTATTTTAGTTATATACTAAAAGCTTCAATAATTTCTTTCAATTTCTCCTTCTAAAATAAACAAAAAACTATTAAAATAACTCATTTAACATAATTTAATTTTTTAAAAGTATTAAGGGTATTAAAGTTTTTGAAATTCTAAAATTATGAATCATAATTCTAGGAATGAATTCTTATTAATCTAATTATAAATAACTAAAGTATGAAAAATATAGTATATAAAATATAGAATTCAAGTTCGGGTTAGATTCGGATTTTCAAAATCTCAACTCATGGCTAACCCTAATTTAGATCAGGCTTGAAATCTTTAAACAAAGTCCAATCCAAAGTATAAAAAATAAAACGCAAACCCTACAAATTTCATACTGGACTCGGGTTGGGTTTGCCCGCCTAAATTACACCCCTACCTTCAAGTGCCCTTTAATAGGAGCACGTATTTATTGGATCGGAGCAACATTGAGTGTTACATAACCAAAAATTTTAGTGCCATCCACATATTTTATTAATTTGTCTAATGTCCATTGGCATGAACATAACGTATCAAAATTAATGAATGAATTTTTCATTTAATACAGTCCTAAATCATTAAAATAAATTTGATTTCGAGATAGATGAAAAGGCACAATCTCACAACCTTGTTGAAAGATTCCATACATTTGGACTTAAGAAGACATCTCTTAAAATTCATGGGTCAGGTTAATTACACACCGTTATGTAAATGAATTGTCTAATTTTAAGAAAACAAAAAAAAAAAACATTTTTACCTAACTGAGAAACTATGATTGGTCTGATCTATTAATCAGGTCCGAAATAAAAAAATTTCCTCTAGAAAGAGGCACCTCCCTTACTTTTATTTAAAAAAAGATTCAAAGTAATAAAGAATAAAAAGTAATAATAGGCATACCCAAGGGATGAGTTACAGCTAGGCTAAGCCACACTGTAGGACCCCTCTAATTTGACAGAATCTGAAAAGAAAAAAAATCTCCCTTGAAATTTAGCCCCAAATTCAAAATTAAAATTTCCCCCCCCCAAAATGTTCTCCAAAAAATTCTTGCCTCCCCCCTCCTTCCCAATTTTTGTTTTTCTAACTCTATCCTCTGATATATCCAAATTACTTCTAAGGGTATCCTCTGTAGTTATTCAAACTCAAACTTAAATTTAAATTTGAGTCAAAATTCACAAGAAAAAACCTTCTTCAACTTTAAACTCAAATACATATTAAATCTACTTTTACTCAAACTAAAACCCAAATTTGTGCCTCACTATTCATGGACTCAAATTTATAATTTTAACTTAATTTAGAACAAGACCACCGGAAAGCATAGAACTCAAAACCAACTTTTATTCAATTTTTAAATTAAAATTGGGTAAAATTTTAAGTCACCGCTAGACATGACGTTAGAAAAAGAAGCAACCAAAAGGGCCAACATGTAGCTTCAAAATTAAGGTACCTTAGGTTTTAGGAACTAGACACTCACGGGGAAAAGATTTGTACCTTCAAAGAGAAGTTATTATATAACTTTGGACCATTGACTAAGTCAATGGTTCTGACCAATCACAGATTGCTATGCTAACAAAAGTTACTTATTGTCTACTATCAATTCAATATGTTATACACATGTCAATCTGTAATTGTCCAGACCATACAATCAATTATATAATATAACTATTCATTCAATCAAATGAAAAGAAAAAATTATATAAACATCCCAATAGTTTCACTCGTTTTTACTTAAACCCATTATAGTTTAATAGTCTACGAATACACCCCTATCGGCCAACTCCATATATATATAAAAAAACTAAATTTAGTTTTTGACATATGAATGGGTGTTTTTCGATTTTTAAATTATAGAAAACAAGTGAAAATATAAGTTCAATACTTAAAAATATATATTTTATTGGAAAAAATAAAATCTCAAACTGTTGGTGAGATCTTGGTTGAAAATACGTCCACTGGGTTTCAGAATTATAAATCCTTTTATATTTTTTAACATCATTTACAGTTTTCTCAGCTTAATCAACTAATACTGATACCTAGATGCTCGCATTGTTTAATTCTAGAGGACAGTGAGACGGGATCAAATTAATAGACAACATCCATATTTAGAACACAAAGTTGATCACTTCTACGTAAGCTAGTTAGGACAACAACAAATCCGTTTCAATTCAACAACTCAAGTGATAAAAAAAAATATAGAAATCTCACTATGCAAGCATCAAAGAGAAGTAATAATTTATCATATAAATTCAATAAGCTAGCCAAGCTGCAAAAACTTCTACCAGAAAGATAACTTTGTGGAAGCAACAAGCAGAGAGGGAGTGTTATCTTGTTTAGAAGCAACTTACCTCTAACATGGTAAAAGATGCATACTGACTGAGATTGTGTCCCAAGTCAGAAAAACGGGTAGAAAAATCCCAGTTCCAGCTGCAATGAATCAACTGCCATGTTTTGACTGCCTTTCTGGATCAGCAGGGAAATTCGTTAAAGGGTTAAATCACTGAAAGAAGCCTTCCAAATGCAAAAATCACCTTAAAAAGTACCCTATACAAACTTCAATAATAAGTAGAAATATGTATTACTTGGATAGCTTGACAGATGAGGTAACTTCATTAGTTTAGATATTCAAGTTTCAAATTGTTGGGGAAAGAAAATACTGATGTACCATTACAATGGTGATTAGACAAGAAGTTAAACTCGTCGAAGCTTTCTCATCAACCACTTCTTTCGGATTGTCACATCTAATGCCAAAAACATCTTTGCTTTTTGTTCATCCTCCAAAAGATCACAAGCATCCAAAAACAGATCTTCATCCTATATCTGGCATCGGCTTTGAGCGCATTAACCACTTGCTCACATGAAATAGAGCTTTCATTCTCTCTCTTATTACTTTGCCAATGACGTGACTGCAAAAGCCATTTGGCGAAGAGCATCCAACATACGCTCGTCAGTGCTTCTCAGAGCTTTCCTAGAATCTTGGGAATTTAATGGTTCCACAAACTGGTCGTTTTCCAAGTTGATTAGAAGTATCCGCACCTCCACCAGAATGGGATGATGATTCTTGGATATCACCAACAGAATTTCCCAATACAACAATTTTCTTCCCGGAGGTGTCATTGAAGTCCATATTATGACCCAAACAGCTATGTCTTCCATCAGCACTAGGGTTCCCATATATCACACACAAATCATTATAGTTTGGCAGTGTTTTTGTTCTGTATGACCGTGCTTCAGGGTGTGCCTGCATGCAAGTTTGTTAAAGAGCAGCAACATATAATGATTAGCAATTTGAAGATCTATTTTGGATAAAAGAGGATGCACTCGGAGTCATCAACACCCAACACCACCACCACCACACCCCCCCCCCCCCCCCCCCCAAAAAAAAAAAAAAAAGAACACATAAGACAAAAACAAAACAAAAAGTCTTCCTCTACTTCAGAGATCATAGCAGGATGAAGGCTGGACATTGCCCGTAATGTAGAGGGGTGTTAGGTGTTGAAATAACTCTGAGATTTTGTATATTCAACTCAACAAAGTCTTACCCAATATTTGGGACCAATTACATAAATTTTACTTCACATTATTTGAAAATTTTTTATGTATAAAACAAATTTTTTTTTGATCGGTAAAGAGCAAAAATATACTGAAGGCACTCGAGAGGGGGACGGGGGGGGAACCATTGTAGAAAAAAGGGACGGGCTTATTAAAACAATTTAAATGCTTATATAAGTACCTTGAGGTAATTATCCCACACATTGTCATTTGCCACAACCATCTGTCGTGTTTCATCCCAGCAAAATCCACCATGATCTAGAAGATGCTTCATAGCATTGTACTGCATCCTCAATTTTCGTAACCGAACCCTCAAAGTTTCCTTGTCCAATTGCATTCCGAATTTAGAATTGAACAATTCAAGCATATGTGCCCATGCTTCTTTTTGAAATGTACTTCCAGTACTATTACCTTGACTAATCTGTTCTAACATAATCTCAATGAAATAGCGATCCATTGGAGGCGTCCAACTAGTCTTTGAATGTTCAGTAGCAGGGGCTGTCTCTCTTATCCATTTCCTCCACAAGTTGAGAAGACTGTGAATTGATGTCATCAGTAACTGATCATTAAACAAGATCCCATATATAGGTTACTCATAATAGGCCTCATGATGAAAATTTAAGGCTTCAGGAACAATATGGTGTTGGAAGGATATCATGTCAGAAAGCCAGAATTCAATTTAGTAAAAAACAATAGAGAAGTTAGGATGCCAATGTTGGCAGCAGAACTCAGCAAGCAGCCAGGAATTAAAAGAATCTTTGAGAAAAGTCAAGGATAAATTTCAGCCAGTGAAGAGTAATTTGTTTCAGAATACTGCTTTAGTAGAGTCACTTAAGAGTCCTATGCAAATTTATCAGATAATTTCAAGATTTATAGACTTCTCAATTCTCAGTTAGCTAGTTGTTCTTACATTGTGCAGTGGCGAGGGACCTTTGGAGCTTACTTTTCTCAGTTTTTGGGATTGACTGAGTCATGTCGGGACAGTGATTGACTTCAGATAATTCAAGATTATAAGATTATTCTCAATATTCCTGAACTATCGAATTATATATGGTTAGCTATTTGTTCTTACATTGTGCAATAGCGAGGGACCTTTGGAGCTTACTTTTCTAGCTTTTTGGGATTGACTGGGTCATGCCGGTACAGTGATTGACATCTTTAGGTGTTGGGTTGGGGTTGCAGGCAAAGGAGAGTTTGGAAGGTTTGCGAATACGGCACTCTTTACCTTATGTGGTGTGAATGGGCAAACGAGAAATAGAAGGATGTTTCGAGGGGGTTGAGCGTTCCACTAATTATGATACAGCACTCTTTACCTTATGTGGTGTGATGGGTAAGAGAGAAATAGAAGGATGTTTGAGGGGGTTGAGTGTTCAACTATTAAGCTGGAACAGATTCTGATGAGTGCTTTGGGTGACATAAGTGGTTACTTGAGTTTTTGTATACCTCACATGTACATGGGATTGCACCTTTTTCTTCAGCGGTCTCTAGTGGAATTCTTTACTCATCTCCCCCCCCCCCCCCAAAAAAAAAAACAAAAAAATAAAAAATAATGAAAAACAAAGTTGCATAAAAGTTTGGCATTTCAACAACTCAAAATCTGTTCAGGAAAGCATTGGGAAAGTAGAAAGAAACAGAAAAAGAAAAAGGAAATGTCAAAAAGAAAGATTATGACATTGAAAGTCTGGATTTTATCACCTTACCGCACATTGATCTCCATGGGAAGCAGATATGGTTGGAGATTGTGAACCTCCAGACTCTCTACCAGTCTTCACTTCTGGCATCCCATTAATAAGCTCCACACTGCGCCCTGTGCTGTTACTTCTTCCTTTTGAATGTTCATTTCCAAATATCACGGAAAGGTTTGCATAGTCAGGGACAGTAATAGTTCTGTATGGTCGTGCTTCAGGATGTGCCTACACTCATTACATGTTAGCTAACGGGAATGTATAATGTGGACATGTCAACAATTTTATTTTTAATTAAAAAGTAACCTTGATATAATCATCCCAAACATGATCATCAGCTGTAATCATTTGCCTCGTCTCATCCCAGCAAAACCCACCATGGTCAAGAAGAGTCTTCATAGTATAATACCTCAGCCTTAGTTTTTTCATGCGATTCTTCAAAACATCCTTCACCACACCTAATCCAAATTTCTTGCTGAACAAGGTAACCATATTCTTCCATGCTTTCTTGTGGAATATAGTATTATTCTTGTAACCTTTACGAAACCTGCTTCCATCATGATCTCGATGAAATATCGATCCATTGTTGGTGTCCAAGTAGTCCGTAAGCGATCATTACTGCTTGGGGCTTGTTTCTCTGCCTCTTCCTCAACTTCAGAAGACCTACAGGGAGGAAATAGTATATAAATACTCCGTTTCTATTGTAGATTAAAGGCATTTGGAGACAGATGGAAAAGAATTGATTTCTTCTTCAGAGGAAAAAATAATTAGGCAGCAATTCTTCTCTCCTTAGTAAAGTCAGCCATTTCTCCCATATTTGGCAGCAATCATTATTATTTAATAATAATAATAATAATGGACAACAAATGGCTTCACTAGAAGACATAACAGTTGGAGGGCTAATCAGATTAGGCAGGATGATGAGGTTGTGGTGAGGAGGAGGAAGAAAAGGAGAAGAGGTTCAATAAAATGAAGTTAAGTGAGCATAAAAATCTTTACCTTAAACACTTACCCACACACAAAAAGAAAAAGAAAAATCTTTACCAGAAACTAAAATGGAAGTTCACACTTTAAGAAAAAAAATGCATTAAATGCGACATCTATATTTAATTGTTGAACTCTGGGGCAGCTTGTAGAAAGCTGCTTTCAAATGAACAACTAACAGCAATTTTCCCTGTTAAGTGTCAGAAGTACAATTAGACTCATTTTGAATGCTATAAAACAAGAAAAATGTCTTCAATTGTAAGTGGGTTCTGGAATATCAGTAAACAAATTCCCAATCAGACTACCTCATGTACATCAATTGCAAAAAATAGCAATATTGCAAAAGTAAATAAGACAACTTACAGAGAAACATTTAACAAAAAAAAAAACAAGAAGTACAGTTTACCTATACCTTACCCCACACGGATCCCTGTAATCAAGAGGCAGCACTGTTGTGTCATCGGCAACCTTTACAAGTTGACTAGCAGATTCCTCACCATATATCAGACAAAAATTATTGTAGTGTGGCACACTTCTAGTCCTGAGTGATTTCGCTTCGGGGTGTGCCTACATATTGAATATGTAAGCTTTTAGCATCCCATGATTGTCGATTGAATGTAATAAGTTTAACATATGAACCACAATAAATCCATAGAACAATCTTTTTTTATTTATATATAATAAAATCCGCATTAACAGTGGCCAACTATCTTTGCCTGTCCACATAAAAATCATTTTATAGATTTATCGGCAAAGTCTACCATATATGAAAAAAGAGGCTTAGTAAAAAAAGAATAAACTAGGGATAGCGGTTACAATAAGTTCACCTTCAGATATTCATCCCAGATATTATCATCAGCAACAATCATTTGTCTAGTATCATCCCAATGAAACCCATCGCTCTGAAGAAGAAATTTGATAGTATTGTATTGCTGCTTAAATTTTTTCGACCTGTTCTGCAAAATCTCCTTGTCCAAATGTAGTCCAAATTTCTTATTTATCAAGGTGACCATATCCTCCCATGCCTTCCTGGTAAATGAGCTGCGGTGCTTAAACCCCTTATGAACCTGTTCGAGCATAATGTCAACAAAGTATCGATCCATTGCAATTGTCCAAGTAGTCCTCAGACGATCACCACTGGAAGAGCCTTGGTTATCCATGCCTTCAACAAAATGAGAAGTGATGTATTAAATAATAAACTATGCATACAAAATATTATATGCAAGGGGAAAAAATGCTTGCAAATATTAATCAAACTAACCAAACATACATGCACATAAATACATGTGTGCATGAGTGTGTGTATGTGTGTAATATATATATATATGTGTGTGTGTGTGTGTGTGTGTGTGTGTGTGTACATACAGAGAGTGAGACTAATTGCCAACAATTACTTTTCCGAAAAATGGGCAAGGGGACGCCGGCGCCGGGTGCGGTGAAAAAAATGAGCAAGGGTTCCAACGACTTGATGGACGAGCATGGGTAAAGAAGTTAAGTCCAAAATAATAATAATAAATATAACAATAATAACACGCTCAGATTAGCAACTTGGAATATAAGAACATTAACATAAAAAGGGATGAAACTAGTAGATACTAAGATTCGGAGGAGGGTGAATATAGCATGCTTGCAAGAAACTAAATGTGTAGGAGAGAAATCTAAGAAAATTAAAAAAAAACAGATATAAACTTTATTGTACTGAAAAGATCGACATAGATATGGGGTAGGAATAATAGTAGATAAGGATCTCAAAGAAGAAGTTGTATCTGTGATTAAAAAAGGGGATATGATAATACTCATAAAAATTGTCTTAGGAAATAATATAATTAACGGAGATGCACCTCAAATAGGATTAGACGCACCCATTAAAGCAAAATTTTGGGAAGATACAGATGGAATTAATTCAAAACATAACTAGTAAGTGAAAAAATATTTGTGGGAAGGTGACTTTAATGGGTATGTAGGAAAAGTTCACGGAGGAACATGAGATGGTTCATAGGGGTTACATGTATGGAGATAGGAATGATGTTGGCGACGCAATACTAGATTTCGCAATTGCATATGATTCTATGATTATAATACATATTTTAAAAAGAGAGATGAACATTTAATCACCTTTAAAAATGGATCATATAAAAGTCAAATACAATTTTTCCTAACTAGAATAATATATTGACTATTATGCAAAGATTGTAAAATTATTCCTAGGAGAAAGCCTAACCTCACAACATAAGTTGATAGTTTTAGACATACATATTAAAAGACATGTACAAAAGACTAAAGATATAAAATAAAAAAAAAAAAATAAGAATTAGATGGTGGAATTTAAAAGAAAAGAGAGTGGACCAATTTAAAAGTTAGTATTAAGGGTCATGCTAGGGGATAAGGACGGCCAAAAATAGCTTTGGTAGATGTAGTTAAAAAAGATATGATAATGCGTAGTCTAACAGGAGAAATGACCGTAATTAGAGAAGAATGACGAGATAGGATTCATGTAGACGACCTAAATAATTGGAATAAGGCTTTGTTGAGTTGAGTTGTTGAGTACGCTAAAAGAAACACCATGAAACTTAAATGATAAACTAATGTAATATGAAATGAAATGGCAACGTGCATTAAAAGAATAAGCAAAAGAGGTTGTTGGAGAATCAAAAAGAATAGGACCAACATGTAAAGAAACTTGGTGGTTGAGTGAGGAAGTCCAAAAAGTAGTAAAGGTAAAAAATGAATGTTTTAAAACTTAGCAAAAAATTAGAAATAAAACAAATTGGGAAACATATAAAAATGAAATAAGGAAGTAAAGAAAGTCGTAAGAAAGGCATATGATGATTTTTATAACAAATTGCGTACAGAGGATGGAGAGAATAACATATACAAACTTGCTAAGATAATAGATAAGAAAACCAAAGATTTTAATAATATTGAGAGTAAATTACATTGGCCTTCCTTGAGGTTTCTGACAATTACAAATGGCACCTCCTTGTTTCTAAAATTACACTGCACCCCCTAACTTTTTAATGTTAGTAACAATCCACCCCCTGCCGTCAAGAGCCGTTATTGATCCTGACAATAATTGCTGACATCATTGTTATAATTTTTCTAAATAACAATTTTACCCTTTTATTAATGAAAGCCCCTCCTACTCTTTTTCTCTCTGCCATTCTATTCTCTCTCTCTCTCTAACAACCCATGACCGGTGCAGGTCGCTTTGTAGGGCGGTGGGATAAGTAATAGAGAAGGTATCAATGGAGGCTTAGGAAGTGGTGTCAGCCATGGTTTCGGTGCTAGTACTGGGAACTGGTGGCACTACCGTGACCGAACCCTCCACCACCACCACTGCCACCCCCTGTTCCTCTAAACCCACCACCCTCTTTAGGTCCACCAAAGCCAGCACCTGCACCAAATCCGCTTCCATGTCCATAGCCTCCATCCATACTACTACAGCAACTGCCGCCACTAGAGCCCCCACCCCCACCCCCACCTCTAAGGCCGGCATCGACCAAATCTACCACCATGACCAGACCATCCACTAGTAGTCCCTCCACCACTTCCAGCTCCTTCCCTTGCACCACCACCACTTCTAGCTCCTTCCCCTTGCACCACCACCACCCCCAATTAATAGTAAACAAAGTCACATGAAAAATTGCAACAAAATCATATGTGTATATACATACATACACAAAATCACAAGAAAACCTTTGAAAAAAATCACAGCAAAATCACATGAAAATACCCTAACCCCTTTCTTTTCTACAAGCAAAATCCCCATCTTTTTACACATTTTCATTCGGATTGCCTAATCTCATTCTCTTCTCTTTTACTTTCCTTACCAAACCCACATGAATATACCCTAACCCCTTTCTCCTCTACAGGATCTACCTTCAAATACACTAATATTTACTTTGGAATTTTTTCAAAGAAAATGAAAGTAGAGAGAGAAGACTTCGGCTTTTTGGTGGAGGTAAACTAGTGAAGTGCCTGAACAACGCCAAATGGGATCAAGTCGTGTATTCTTGAGGATTGGTATAGAACTATTTTCTTCCATTTTAGTCTCCTTCGATGGATTCTTCCAATTGGACAATTTCAACCAACGAATGAATGGATAATTTCTATTATCTCCGAACCCATATGTGCGTGTGGAATTCAATTTAGGAATAAAATTTTAGAGAGAAGCCCTATTAATCCATTATAGAGCTCTAAATATATGGCTCTGTATATATATGTGTTTAGATTCATATATACATATATATATATATATATCTAGAAAGAGAATTGAGAGAAAGGAAGTCTGCAAGAGACAGAGGGGGAGAATAGGAACGGTTTTGTCTAGAGAGAGAGAGAGAGAGAGAGAGAGAGCTTGGGTCATGTATTAATGGAGGTGAGAGTGTGTTTCATAGAGGAAGAGGCCATTAGAGTTGGAGGATCGAATCGCAACAATGTCTCTCTCTCTTTCTAGTTCCTGAAGAAGAAAATATATAATATGTTTTGTCAGTGGCGCCACGATGGGATTGGTGATAGAGGTGGAGACTGTGTCGGAGAGGGCGGTGGATAGGGGCGGGGATGGAGGTGGAGCTGTGTGGTAGAGAGAGATATAGAGACATAGAGAGAGAGCGAGGGAGGATGAAAAGGAAAAAGATATTTTTGACTTTTTGATTAAAAAAATATTATTAAAATATGAAGGGTACTTTTGTAAATCACTTTGTTCTGTTAATCCCGTTAGTTCGAAAAGCTTGATAAAGAAAGCAGTGTAATTTCAAAAATTAGAGGGGCGCCATTTACAATTGTCAGAAACCTCCGAAGAGGTCAATGTAATTTACCCTAATATTAAATGTATAAAGAGTGAAGATTCAAAGGTCTTGATGAATAATGATAAAATTAAAGGTAAATGGAAAAGCTATTTTAAAAAGCTATTTAATGAAAATCATATAGAAAACTTAAGTGTAGGAAACTCTTTAAATAAAGAGGTAAGTGGAGAAAAAGTATTTTAGTAGTTATGTATAAAAATAAAGAGGATATCCAAAACTGTACAAATTATCGTGATATTAAATTAATGAGTCGTACTATGAAACTCTGTGAGAGAGTGATCGAACATCGATTAAGACTTGAGATAACGGTATCAAAGAATCAATTTGGGTTTCTGCCAGGGAGATTGACAATGGAGGCTATTTACTTGTTAAGAAGACTTATAAAAAGGTATAGAGAAAAAATGAAGGATCTTCACATGGTATTCATCGATTTGGAGAAGATATATAATAGGGTTCCTCGAGATCTAATATGGTGGGTTTTAGGAAAGAAATGAGTTATAAAACGATATATCAAAACAATAAAAGATATGTATGATGGAACGACCACTATCGTAAAGACAATGTATGAGAAACATGTGAATTTTCAATCACAGTAGGCCTACATCAGGGATTAACATTAAGTCTATTTCTTTTTGCTTTACTAATGGATGAGTTGACTAAGCATATACAAGATAAAGTTCCATGGTGTATATTGTTTTGATTGATGAAACTAAAAGAATGATAAATTAGAAATTTGGAGTGAGACTTTAGAATCAAAAGGATTCAAGATAAGTAGGACACAAATTGAATATTTTGAGTGTAATTTTAGCAAAACTAGTAATTAAACGGGAATGGAATGAAAATTGAAAATCAAGCGTTAATCAAAAGTAAAAATTTTCGTTATCTAGGTTCACTTATTCATCAAGAGGGAGAAATTAGAGATGATGTTACTCATAGAATTAAAACAGTATGGGTTAAGTAGAGGAGTGCTTCTGGCGTATTGTGCGATCGACTTATACCTTTAAAATTGAAACGTTAAATTTAATAGAACATCTATTAGACCATCCATTTTGTATGGAACAGAATGTCGAATAGTTAAGAAATAATATGTTAATAAGATTAGTGTAGCCGAAATGAAGATGTTAAGATGGATGTGCGGTAAGACAAAAAAGATAGAATTAGGAATGAACACATTTGGGAGATGGTAGGAGTAGCACCTATATGAGATAAAATGAGAAAATATCGGTTAAGGTGGTATGGTCATGTAAAACGAAGACCAATAAATATACTAATAAGGAAGAGCGGTATGGTTAATATTGAGGGCCATGTTAGGGTGTGAGGGTGACCAAAAATAACTTTGGTAGAGGTAATTACAAAAAATATGATAATGAGTGGTCTAATGGAGAGAATGACCTTAAATAGAGAAGAATGGCGAGATAGGATTCATGTAGCCAACCCCAAGTAATTGGAATAAGGCTTTGTTAGATTGAGAACTTCTCTTCTTCATCTAGATAATGGCCTCAATATATAAATCATTGGATCTGCACAAAGACATGCACAGAAAAGCAAAAGGATTACTAGTAATGAATTTGAAAACTCAAATGGGAACAAACACAACTTTCCAATCTCATTAATATACCACAATTAGTTAATCTACAAGCACATTTACTTATTATAAAGGTGTCGAAGGGTGTTATCATGGGGCCACTTCAAGGTAAGCACCTTGAAAAGCGTTGAAGCGCAAAGGAAAAGGTAGGACAATAGTTACCAAAAACACTAATACCCTAATGATCCTCGTTTTATGTGCATCCAAAATAGGGAACACTTACCTTCGGGAATACTAAATGTAGTGAATCGGCAATTCTTCTTAATTCTTTCCTTAATTTTTCCATTTCGATGACCTAGTAGCCTTGGTCACTCCTTCTAAGTTGTCAAGTGAAGAATCGTTGTCCTATGACAGGTCATGCTTGAGGTGAACCAAGTACCTACACAAGGGTTCCTCTTCTTCTTCAAGGTGCAATTGAAGGGTAAATAATTACACTCACAATAGTTAAAGAGTACAACATGAGATACACCACTCCTATTTTTTTACAACAATTCTACCAATAACCCTAGCAAATCTAGTCATCCACAATTTGCAAGAATCAATTCCATGGCCATTAAAAAAAGCACTAAAGCATCCACCACTCTAGTAGGTTGTTGTCACAAGATAATTTTTCTTCTCATACAAAGGCTACCCATTGATGGCATTACCTCTACAACTAGCTACAATGCTCGCAACTTAGGTACACACAAGGCGCTATTCAATTCCTAGGAAAACACACCCCAACCTTTTATTCACTCACAATGAATTCAAAGGACCATATAAATTATCTGATCAAAGGCTCTTTGCCTATAACACAAGGTCCTGGTAGCATATATATAAATATAGAATGGTGGTTGAAAACTTGAAACCACCAACCACATAGGGTAAACTGGACCAATCAAAACGAGCCACAAAGGCCCTAGCAATTAGCATGCAACCACTAGGCCTTGCTGTCAGCTGCATGCATGCAACACCTCAATCAGGACTAAAAATGAAATCCTGCCCAAAGCTTGTGAAAACCAATGGTTTTTTTTTTATTTGATTGGTAAAAGTATTGTGTGTGTGTATACATATATTTATGTGCACGAGATATTCAATATTAAATGATAAAGAAGGCAGGAAGGAACTAAACACAAATGACATTCATTTGCAAAAAAATCCACATCAATAGGGCAAGCATTCGCAGGAACATCAAAAGGCAATTTAGTAGTGCTGGTCTCACCAATTCGGGGTGCTTGGAGGGGTAGATTGGGTGTGCAGATCTAATCTCCTTCTTTATTTGTGGTAGCTACTAAACTCAAAGCCACATTCTTAGACTTGTTGGCCAGAGCTTTTGCCAAAACAAAAAAAAGTAATTACCCAGTGCTTAAACATCAGTGATTCATAATTCAAAATTTCATGGAATGTATTCACATGACCATTCTACAACGAACAACCAATGACCTGCTCAGAAGAGAATTCAAACCCTTCAGCCTCTTTTGAGTTCCTTTTTGTTAAATTAGTATCTATC
The DNA here is from genome assembly GCA_008638375.1 of Nyssa sinensis. Lineage (NCBI taxonomy): Eukaryota > Viridiplantae > Streptophyta > Magnoliopsida > Cornales > Nyssaceae > Nyssa > Nyssa sinensis. The sequence continues at coordinate 1,361,722 of CM018046.1, read as the reverse complement.
ACCACCCAACAGACATCTGAGCAAACCTACTAGAATATGAAGCCATAGTTTCACAAAGTCATTATGAAAACCTAAGAAGCACTTATGAATAGTTGAATACTAAGTCTAACCTTTAACAGTCCACATTCCTGTTAAAGAAATTTGCCAAGAACATGCCAGAAGAGGGATATATGAAATCTCACACTGCTTAAGAAAATAAGAAACTGAAATATATAATTAAGGAAAACTAAATAAAAAGGAATGGACAAGATTTGAAATGAAAGGAAACTTAATATAAAGTGGAAATTGCAACCATAATTTCTGCAATTCTAACAACCAAAGATAAATGTCAGATCAAATGCCCTTGGAGATATCGATTTAAACTTTAATCAAAATGGCAAAGAAACTGTTCCAAGGCTTTTTCCATGTTTTCTTTCCATCATGACAGGGAAATTATCCTACAAAAGCATTCAAAAAACTCCACCATTTTTGTTGACAAGGGTCGGGTGGGGTGGAGACTCGAACCCACATTTTCATACTTGGTAGCCCAGGATTTTACCATTAAGCCAAGAACAAACCCTTATTAATACAAAGATATTTTTTGATTTTTCCAAATAATTAAAAGCATATACATAAACATTCAATTAATATTTTAAAAAAGCATAAATATTAATATGGGCACTCTGGAGGTGCTCTTCTGCTTATACATTTTCAAATTGGCACCCCCACACTCACGCCCCTGCCCACACTTTGCATTTTGGACACTTACCCCCAAACTCTTTTTCTTGAACATTCCTGCTTTCTTTGAATCCCTTCTTCCGTAAATTACAGTACAAATCTTCTTTTCTACATTTACTTATTTATAAATAAATAAATAAAACATGGCACATCATATATCTAAGAATCAACTTGTGAGGCTTGAATTCCCTACCTCAAGGAACTACTTGGGTTACTAGGCCTACGGTAGCACAAGATACTTTGGAAGTATGAAGAGTCAGAGTTGAGTTTTGTAATACATAAAGTACACTAGAATTGCAACTTTTTTCATTAATTCAGTTGTGTTTTTCTGATTAAAACACAAATTTTCTACAGTGGCCCTAACTACAATGACCATTGTACACATCCATCAAAAAATTTATCATTTTTATATAAATAAAATTGAGGTCCATGCCTCAGTACGATTATATTAAATCCTGAAAAAAAAAAGTATTATAGTGACTTAGCCATTTTCTAAATCACTTAGGTAACCACCTAGAGTACTCATTAGGGAATTTGAAAAGCCATCACATTATGAAGTAGGCAACTTGCTAATGAATACTAAGCACTATAAAGTATATTTGGATGTCCATTGTGATAGGTACAAGATCACTACTTCCCTAGCAGGAATAGAAATATTTCATTGCCAAATTTGGAGAGCTATACTTGAAATTACCAATTTCAGTTCTGAGGCCAAAAGAAATTAACCAAACACGGGAGGAGCATAACCCTATTGTACTTGCCAATCACAACCATGAATCAACAGTCAAAATCAATAAATTTCCCAGCTGAAAAAAGATCCCATTTTACACTTGGTTTGTTAAAATGGACAATGAAATCAAGAGACGAAATGTGTACAAACTACAAAGCCACTGAATGTAGCTGCATTTGTAGGATATATGTATACTGCATATAAACACACACACACACACATATGTGTGTGTATCTATTATTGTAGAATCTGCATAACACAATCGCAATGAGTTATTGCATCATCGTCATATCATCACACTGCAAGAACAATAAAAGAGGATCCACACTTTTTCCAACTCTCTATCCATTTGTTTAGTTTCAGGGAAATTTTTTTTAAGTAAAATTAACTATTTACGTTTAAAACTCGTTCTTTCTCGTTTAAAAAACAAATCCCAGAAAGTAATTCTGTTAAAATCTGAGATCTAAAACCGATTATTCGCGCAGTTCAAATAAAACGTTGAAGTGATTCCTTACCGAGATGTGGTAGAAAACCTGAGCTGTGTTTTCGGAAGTAATGAAAGTGGAAATTAGGTTCCCATTGCTGAGGAAAATAAATTCACTCGAATTTTCATGGTGCGAAAATAAGATAGTTTAGAGGAAACGAACTGCAACAATAAATTTACATACAGAGAAAAGGGTTTTTTTTTTTCGGAGAATTTGAGGAGAGGAGACGAACCCAGGACCAGGAGGACCCGTAGAAAAGGGTTTATTTTTCAAGGAGGCTTTCCTGCTGTTTGAACGAAACCAAAGCTATAGATTATAGTTTTAAGAGTTTCTTGAAGTTGAAAGTGAAGGTGCCTTGCAAGTTGCAATAATAATAATAATGTAAGTAACAGTTTTTGTAACTTTTTTAACAAATTATTTTAAAATTTTAAATTTATTAGAAAGGCACGTGTTATTAATCTCTACTAAATTAATAATTTTTATTTTTTAAAGAATTAATTTCATTTTATGTAAATAATTAATAATTTTATTACTTAAAATTAATAATTTTTAAAAATATCGTAATTTTAGTTTTTAATAATAAAAAATAAGATTATGAGCTTATTTATTACTTATATTAGATATAATACATATTTTAAATGAAAATATTATCACCTTTGAAAATATATATATATATATATGTGTGTGTGTGTGTGTCTTACTTTTTTGCAGATAATCATATGATTATAATATTTTTATTAATAATTTAATAATTGATTGTGTATCTTTATCTTTCATAATTTTGTTATTTGTTTTTTTTTTTTTTGAAAAAAAGTACAATTTGAAAAAGGCCTTCTTGTCCTCCTCTATGATATGAAGGTGACTTATGGGCATGTGTGATATCATTACAAATATAGAACTGTTCTCCTATGCTATCTAAAAAGCTTGCCAGTGGCCTTTGCCTATAAGATACATCAAGAAATTAATGGAAAACATAAGTAATTTCAGGAAGAATGATTTCATATTTCCAAAGGTTGATGTAGTGACTAGAGATGATATGGATGGCTTATTTTGAGTTAGACTAAACATGAGCTAAAGATAAAGAATGGACACACCTTGAGATGTAAATGCTCCGACTTTGATTTCCATTCAGCAAGAAAACCAACATAGTTTGCAATGTACATTTTTTACACTTAAATCATTTTTTTTTATTTAACTTGTAAGTGTTTGGCTCAGCGGCCCCGCTCCTACTTTGAACGTCAAGAAGAAAAGCTTCTGAGATGAGTTTTTGCGAAAACGCTCGTCTAGCCACTCCTCTAAATGGAGCTTTAATGGAACTTGTGAACTACAAAGGAGTAACAACTTCAATATTTTTAAATTCAATAAGAAAGATGTTACGTAACATGATTGGAAATATATGTACAGTAGATGCTGTGCATAAGAGACTAATGTCATGACCAATATAAGGCGAGCTTACATTTCCTTCCATAATCTTACTACTATGTTCTGTTCAATATGAAGAGATCTTAGCCACAACCGATGTATGTCTGCACAACTCAAGCCCAAAATAGAAATAGAAATAGAAATAAAAATATAAAATTAAAATTTTCATTTGTTTGTTGGTATAATTATGAACTGCTTTGCCTTCATATAGATTTTGTGCTCTTGCAGGTAAAAACTGGTTGTCTATTTTACCAAATACTCAGGCGTAGATGCCTTATTTTGTGACCTTTAATTAAGTAATAAAAATCGATGATTATGCTAAGAAACCTACTTCAAGTAATGACTCTTTCCAATTGAGTCTTATTTCCATTAGGACTCTTCCTTACAGAGTCCTATTCTCATTAGGATTCTCATGTCAGAATCTCAGATCAAGTAGGACTCTTTTCGATATAGTCTCACTCCTGTTAAGACTCTCCTTCCAGAGTCCCAGTCCAAGTAGGACATTTCCTGATAAAGTCCCACTGCTGTTAAGACTCTCCTGCCAGAGTCCCAGTCCAAGTAGGACTCTTTCCAATAGAGTCTCACTACCATAAGGACTCTTCCGACAAAGTCCCACTCTCGTTAGGACTCTTCTGCCCATCAGAAGGGTGTTTTGGTAATTTCGGCAACTTTTTGCCCACCAAGGGTATTTCGATAATTTTGGTATAACCCTACCCTCAATAAGACTTTCTAGTTACTTGAGAGGCATTTTTCATAATTTTCATATTATTTTACTCACATGGGGGTATTTCAATAATTTCAACCCTTTGGTGACGAATTGGGGATAATTTTGTCATTTCACATGTCTTGTTACAATTTAGAGATTCTCTATCGAATTGGGGGCGATTTGGTAATCTTGAGTGATAGTAGTCTATTTAGGCTTAACTGGGACTTTTTACTTTTAAAGTTTCCATAAATTTAGTTGTTTGATATTTCCTCAAATGGAGATACATTAAACCTAGACGTTTTCATTTTAGAGTTTGTTTTTCATTTAAATTCTATTTCTCTTTTATCTTATTGATTCTTGCATGTAGATACTAATTCTATTAGTTCATACATTGTCATAATTATTTATTAATTCATTTAGTTAGGATAATCATTCTTATTTAATTTTTTATTTATTTAATTAGATAATTATCACTCAAGACATGATTCTAGCATTCCATTTTAGGGTTCCATCTTAGACTCTTAGATCAAATCTCTACATTTCCTTATAAATAGAGCCCTAGGCCATCAGTTTTAGGGACAGATGGAAGGACCGACAGAAGGACGATTTCCATAGCCTTACACTATTAGTTTAATTCTAGAGTTCTTTATACAAGAACTCTCCCTCTTCCGAGGTTGAAGTCGTGCCGAAGTGACAGCCTCTCTTCGCAAAGTCAATCAAAACGAAGCTTTTTCGAACCAAAAAACAAACTGGAGATCTGCCCGATTGAAACCTCTGATCCAGATTTTCCTAGCTGAACAGAAGTGCTGCCCGACTACTACGACTGAAAAAAGTACACTCTCAAACCCTTAATAGTTTTCTTTAGATCCAGCCGATCTCGCCTCTTTTATTAGTTTTGATAAAAGAGGGTAAGCTAGAAACTACGTGACTCTGATTCCATTTTTTGAACGAATACGTGAGAAGCCTTCGGGCCCGAGTCAGATATTCTTTCTGTCTTTTCTATTTTATTTTATTTATTTATGTCAGATTCTTTATTATTTATTTCTTGCGGACTCACCTCTCTTTTTTCAGTTCTCTCATGAAAAAAAAATAGCCTTGCAAGTGAATTTTTGAGGTCGATCCATTCGGATCGGGCGAGGTGGGTTCCTAACACCTTCCTACTTCGTACCTTAGCCCCCAGACCCATGTTTTCTTTGATTTTTGCTTTATTTCAGTGCTTTATTTATTTGATCCATGTTAAGGGATCTTTAGAATGTAATTAGGAGACAATATGATGTAATTTCAATTATTTCATTCCTTTTCAGTTTTCTTTTAATTATATTTTGTTGTAACGGGTTTGCTTGTTTCTTCCCCCAAAAAACAAGCTAGCAATGATCAATCTCTCTATCTTATATAAGAGGCGTTCCTTCCCACCTTAAGAGAAGGAGACAGCTGGGATCTCTCTAAATCCATAAAAAAAGATGACACGTTTTTCCCTTTTTTCAGGTGCTGGCACCAGTAGCTGATATACGTAATGCCTCTAAAGGGTTTTGCCTTGTAAAAGATACTTTGATTGTTAAAGACTATATTGCATGCATGTCAACAATGGAGAATTTCTTTGAAAAACAATGTGGTTATATGAGTAATTGAATTCATTCTAGCAAGGGTAGAGCAAGGGAAAAAAAAATTAGGGGGGTCTAGAATTGTTTTGGGAGAATTGTAAGAGGGGAATTTTTTTTTTCAAATTGCAAAAAAAAATTACATGTAAATTTTGCTTTTCTCAAAAGGAAGATGACAAAGGGAAAAAATTTTCTCAAAAAGGAATATGATAGGAGATTTTTTACTCTCAAATTGGAGAAATTTTACATGTAAAAATATTTATTTCTCAAAGAAGAAGATGATAGGGGAAAAATTTTAGGGAGCAAAGTAACAAGTTTGTATTTCCTATCCTTATTCTTAAATTTTCTTAACTACCAAACAAAACTTAAATGAGAAAATTTTAACAAAAAAAACATCAAAATCAATCAAATAAATGTCAAAGAAAATTTTCTTAAAACCCAAAACAAATATTAACAGAGAAAATTTTTAAGAAAATATCAAAACCCATCAAATAAATAGTAATGGAAAAAACCTAACCCAAAATATGCTTTGGAAATTAAGATGGTTAATGAGTTGGATCAAAATTTTGGGGTGAGAAATAAGAGAAAAGATGGGTAAAGATTGGGCTAGGCTAGATTTTGGAGTAGACTAATTTAAACATGGCTAAAATTTTACATGTACATTTTTTTTTAGGGTGTGAGGAAGGGGACTATAGCCCACCCCAGCCCTATAATGGTTCCACCCTTGCGTAGTAGTTACTTTTGTGAAGAATAACTTAAACGAGTAGCAAACATTTTCTTCTATAAGCTAATTACTTTGTCTTTATATAAATTTGGTGGTTCACATAATACAATTGCTCATGTAGGTAAAAAATGGTTGTTTGCTTCACAAAATGCCAATGGTTACTCCAAATTCTTACCAATAGCCGATTTGAGCAATGATGAACAATGTTAGTGCATTTGAATGTTAGATTTGGCAGAATAACATAAAATAAACAAGAAACAGAAAAGAAAAAGAGAAAACGGAAAAACCCAAAAGACTACATTGTATTATATTGAATTCATCATAAAAACTATACAAGAGATCTCCTTATATAGGAGAGTCATAAGACTGAACAAGGAAATTAGAAATAAAGGAAACAACCTATAAAACCCTAAATCCCATTAGCATTTAAACTGTGTCGACTAACCCTAACCCTAATATCACAATAATATATAGAAACCCTAATATACTTCTAACACCCCCTCTCAAACTCAAGGTGGAAGGTAGACCAACTTGAGTTTGCAGACAAAATCTGAACGTGGACTGCTGTATTTTGGTGGCGTTGGGGCTGAAACGGAGATGGAACCCAAGTTGACAAGGCGGAGTAGACAAAACCAGAAAGGCGGCTGAGACAGAACCAGTGGTGCGGTTGTCTGAGACGGTGGGACCGGATGTGGGGCGGCGACTGTAGCTGTGACTGAGACCGAACCACTACTTGCGGAGGCAGAACCAAAGAGATCCAAAAGAATCAGAGGGAACGGTGGAACAAAAAAATTAAATCGAACAAATGGCAGCTAAAGCAAGGGAAGAAAACAAAAAAAGAGAAGAAGCGGCGCAGAGGCAGAAGAGAAAATAGAAAAGAATCAACGGCTGAGGAGTAATCAGAAATCAGATCTATAAAGCAGCATCATTCCATCAAAGAAATCAGAAAGCAGAGTAAGAAAAACAGAAGAAAAAGGAGTAGAACAGAGCAGCGCAGAGAGAAGAAGAAAACAGATCGAAGCGGGCTGAACAGAAACAGGGAAAAAGAAAAAGAAAAGCAAAAAACAGATTGAAACAGATTCGGAACAAAAACCCAGAACAAATTGAAACAGATTCGGACCAATAACAATAGTCCAGTTGTAGCCACCGTGAAAAGGAAGCTTCATGACCAAGAAACAGTTACCTTAGAAAAAGAGACAGAGAAGGACAGAAAAGAAAGAGGGGGACCGAGTGGGCTGAGACGGTGAAACAGATTGAATAGAAGCTGCGGCAGAAAGCTGACAATTGAATTTGAAAGCTAAGACTGTTGTGACTGTAAATTATTGGTAGCAGAAATTTGACTCTGTGGCACAGAGGGAACAGACTGAACTGAAACAGAGGGAACAGACTGAAACAGAAGGTGCTGCGGCTGCTGGGCAGAAGAGAAGAAAAACTAAGAACCCAAAACTCAGAAGAAGAAGAAACAAAACAGAGACCCAAAACCCACAAGATTAGAGAGAGAACGTTGGGTTGCAGCGCAGGGAAAGACTAAAGAAGGAGGCGTAGCAAAGCAGGGGAACAGAAAGAAAAATCAAGCGGCTTGGAATATAAAGAAAGAGCGGCTGAAGTGGGAAGAGATTCGGAAAAGATCAAACCAGATCAGCAAAACAGAGGCTGATGGAATAACTGTTGTGATATGGATCTACTGCAGACGAATGGGGTTGCGGCTTGGAGATCACTGAGGAAGAAGCAGATTGCTGGAAGAAAAGTCAGAAAAGGCACTGGGAGAAGCAGGCGCTGCGGCTGGAGAACATCAGGAAAAGAAAAGGCAAAACGGCACTGAGGCAATAACGAAAAGAAAGAACAGAAGCGGCTGAAGAGGGATCTTTGCTTGGGAAGCAAGCGGCTGCAGGGGAAGAAAAAAGCGGTGCGGTGCAGGAAGAGAAAACGGGCAGCAACAGAAGCGGAGCAGCAGGCGACTAAGTAAAGGGGAACAGCGGCTAGGGCCTTGCGACTGACGAGTTGCGGCACCAACAGACGAGTTGTGATTACAGAATCACCTAATTCTTTTTCAAGTTTCTGACTGCACCATGATTGCAAGCGCATTGCTGCATCAATGGTTGGGGAGGAGCAGAGCGGCAGATCTATAGCAAAATCCAGAGAGAGAAGGAGCAGAACTTGGAAGGCCAAGATCAAAATCGTGATACAGGTGGACCTGGAGATCGGGAGTTTGGCCGGCGACATGTGTATGTACTTGGCAGAGTTCGATCCAGAGCAAGAGTAACGACCAGAACCAGGATTCGCATGGCCGGAGCTGTAAATCACTTGACTGTCGACATTAGAGCTGCAGAGCCGAAGCTCGGAAGGAGCGGTTTGGTCATTCAGGGAGTGGGAGTGAGACCGAGAGTCCTCCATTGACGACTTTCAGAAGTGTTGGATGGATTCAGATGGATTCAGACGTGTTGGATGAATTGGGTGGGACGTGATGGGCAATACCAGCTTCAAAACCACCGGTGGTGGAATCAATGATGAGGACGGCACAGTCAGCCTGGGATGTCCCAGTAAACATGTTCTTGATAAAGTCACGATGCCCAGGAGCATCAATGACAGTACAGTAGTATTTGGTGGTCTCAAATTTCCATGCGGCGCAAGAAGACAAAAGGAAAAAAAAAACAAGGCAAAAGCAGGAGGCAGCGGCGGTAGCGGGCTAAAGAGAGAAGCAGGCGGCTCAAGCAGAGGCGCAGCAGGCAGAATAAGAAAATCAGAAAGAAAGGATCTGTAAACTGTTTGAACCAGAACTAAAGAAGAATTAGAGAAGAATCGGAACCAGAACCAGAGAAGAATCAGAACCAGAACCGGAGAAGAATCAGAGAAAAATCAGATCGAGAAAAAATAGGCTCTGATACCATGTTAGATTTGGCGAAATAACATAAAATAAACAAGAAATAGAAAAGAAAAAGAGAAAACGGAAAAACTCAAAAGATTACATTGTATTATATTGAATTCATCATAAAAACTATACAAGAGATCTCCTTATATAGGAGAGTCATAAGACTGAACAAGGAAAGTAGAAATAAAGGAAACAACCTACAAAACCCTAAATCCCACTAGCATTTAAACTGTGTCGACTAACCCTAACCCTAATATCACAATAATATATAGAAACCCTAATATACTTCTAACATTGAAAAGGATGAGCAACTTCAACAAGCTTTTCACTTCTTTGACAAGAATCAGTTCGGGTACATTGAGTTTTAAGAGCTGAGAGAAGTTTTGTTAGACAACTTTGGTCCCAACAATGATCAAGTCATTGAAAACATATATTAGATGTCGATGCGGATAAGGTATTAATCCTTAGGGACATTAACATCATCACTTGAACAACTTCACCACACTGATGATAACTTGATGACTTGCTTAATTTTTCCATTGATTTTGTTTCATTTTATATGTGTGTGTGTGTGTGCGCGCGCGTGTTTACAAGATGGTTGGATAAGTTATTATGAGTTTAAGGTCATGATGACAACCGACATGGACTGGAGGATGGCTTCAAGCCAATACTCTAGAGCAATGTTAAATGCACTTAACCTCAAATTGTTCAAAGACAAATCTATGCAATTGAAAAATTAAATGTTCTTGGAAGGCAAGGTAATGCATGATTTTTTTTAATAGATTAATCTCTCTTTCCTCGCACTTCAAAACAATAAAATTCTAAAAAAGAGAGAGAAGAAAATCATGTAAAAAATATGTGGAGGGTGTACCTAGGGATGGAAATTCATTAAATTAAGTGATGATGAAAATTATTTTTTGATGAGGCTTAGGATGAAACTTATCTAATGGGAAGAAGAAAGTGTCACTCACAAATTTTCTTTTCGTTCTTCTTTATCTTTGCTCCATGGTGGTGGTTTTGTCAGGCTCTGGTGTTTTATCTGAGGCCTCTTCTGTTAAGGTAATGTCCTTTGTTTTGCTTGTATGGTTGTTCTTGGAAGTCCGATTACTGTTTTGGACGCATTGATGTCGCTTTAGTTCTAAGAATGATATCCTGCTTCAGCCTATATCCGAACAGTGCTACTGTAAAGGGTATCACATTCATGTGTATCTCATGGCAGTGCCTGGGCACCGTATTGATCTGTTATTCGTCCAACGAATTTCAAATGGCAATTTACATTGACAGCATGTTTGGTTTGGTTGGTACTTTGAATTAAATGATCACATTCATTTTGATATAATGTTCTTCATCTTGATTGGATCCATAAAAGGATTGTTATATGAAAAACGATTGTTTCTCTTTGAATGCTTTAGAATTCCTTACCTTCCATTGCCTGCAAGAAAGGCCATGAATAGTTGTTATAGAATAGATTAGACCAAACAATCTGGTGAGGTACCTAAAGTGGAAGGAAGCTTGGTCATTTGTTAATGGGAAGAAAGATATTCGAATGATAAAGAATCAAGCCAGAATAGTCTTCTTGTTTTGGAAATTTGTGTTACCTACTACCATTTTCTTCAATATTAGTTCCCATGACTTTATTGCAGTAGGGGCCTCCCTCCTAAATCAATGGTGTCTATGTAGTCACTGGATGAATTTAAGTTTGGTACTTGCACAAATTCTTTTTATTGGTCATTATTCAATTTTTTTTTATTATGGTATTGAAGCTTATGAATTTTTAAATGGAGACTATTTGGGTTATTGTTGCATTGTCTGATCTTGTAGTTTAATTCATGCTTTTTGTTAACCAGAACATTTGCAATTCTTTCAGCTGGCTTGGGGGGATGGGGACTTAACTTACAAAGGTTAGACATCTCAATTCATACGAATTGTATTGACCTATTGATTCTTCCTTTATAGATCTCCACTTTGATTTTTGTTCACTTCTTTATGTTCGTCCATTGTTGTATCTCTTGTATTAATTTTTATGTTGTGAATGAGACATGACATGATGATGTCAGTAATGATAGTATAACATAACATAACACATAATGGCACGTACTCGAATTAGAAAGGTATTAAAAGGAAGCAATGTCAAACTATAATTCCATTGCTGATCTCAATGACACTGACACTAATATAGTGATTGGAATACTAGAGCCATCAACCAATTTCAATAGATTATTTTCTATTTTAAAACACTGTATGCTTCTGTTTTTGGTGTTTGCATAGAAAGGTGGCATTCAAGGACCACAAGCTTGTATTCTGGGTTGTTGGCAGATTTTGTATTATTGAAGAGGAAAATTAGACGTGGACAACTTGCTTTCTATGCTCTTCCACGAGCTGCAGATTCATTGTGTTACTTATTCGTTAATCCCCCTTTTCTACCAAATATAAAGAACGCTGAGGCTTCTGGCATTGGCTTGAGAAACCCACATTTTACACCCAGTTAGTCTTTGCTTTGCTTGGCTTTTGGTTTCCTGGAAATGGTATTTAGAAATGGTATCCTTCTGCTCAACATTAACATTTAGTAAGATACGACTATCTTTCAATTTTAGTCGAAATTTCATTACAAATTTACAATTAGAAAAGATGAAATGAAACCTTTTACGACTTAAAAACAGTTTTGGAATGAATTTGCTTTTGTAAATATTTGTTAACCTCCCAACGAGATGGTTGTCATTAGCCCATCTTTGTTGAATCTTTATCTATTACGATGGCTTTTAGTTAGAATCAAATTGAGAAACTCCATGCATTACACTTGAGCAAGTAATACTGTTTGGATATTATTTTAGGACAAATTATATATTCATGGGTTCTTTGAAAGTTTCTTCATCAGTTATCTTTTAAGTATAACAAAATTTGTAAGTTCATTAAGCTAAAAAAAAAAACTGTATATTCAGCCGGATGTGTTTCAGATCGTACACTTCGAGGGCAATTTAAAAGGTGCAAATTTCCGGACAATTGTGTGATTTTGTTAGGCATGCATAGTTAGTATTCATCCTTTTCCGTAGATTCTTCACCCATGGTGCCACACTATTAGCTCTTCCCAAAAGTATCATCTCAGATAAGCCTGGTAAAATGGGCAGGTTCAGACGAGTTTGGATAAGTTGTAAACGAGTTGTGTCAAATATGGGCGGATAAAAAATGGATCAAGTTAACCCAAATTCAACCCATTAACCCGTATTTGATATTCTCTTATTATATATTTTTATTTTATATCCCATCGAGTCTAAATTTTTTATAAAAAAAAAAGTCCTTTTCTTTTTAAATATGTAAAAATATCTCAAGTCCTTAAGATAATGTGGGTCAAGTTTTGATTCATGGCCTTTACAATACTTATATTATGTCATTAGACCAATGATTCTTGACAAGTGATATTCATATTCGATACGTTGAATTAAAGTAATGTAATTTTAATTGAAAAGAAACAAAAATATTAATTAATTTATTTTTATTTTCAATAACAAGAAATAAATTAAAGTAGTAATTTAATTAAATTCCAAAAAAATATTAATATGGAGAATTAAGTTCACTAATCAACTTCGATAGTTTTCTATACAAGTTTGAAGAAGACTTCTTTTTCTGAAACATCATTTAATATGTGTGCATGTGTACATATATGTTTGTGTGTATATATTGAATAGAAGTCTAATTTTCTCAATAAGACTTCACAAAGACTAACAAATTTTTAATTCTATTAAAAGAGCTTTAAATCTATAGTTTTTTGTAGAGTTAATTAGTATAAACTTCCTAATATAGTAACTTAATTATTGATAAATACATGATAAGTTATATTTTGATCTAAATGACATACAGCGGTTGCTTATTTATAAGTAGATCCACCAATTCTACATAGCATTGAATTTTATATTTTTATACCCTTTTAATATCGTTTTTTATTTTTTTTTAAAGAATGATCGAGTGTCCACAACTTTCACAGCCATCAACAATAAGCAAGCACAATCATTATATGTGTTTAAGAGATGTAAAAAAGAGAGAAAGGGAACGGTTGAGATGAGATCGTGAGAAATGAAAGTAGGGTGCTAACTATTACTCAACCCATCTATTACTCATTTTTATAAGGTGAGTTTGGACCGACTTATGGATTTAGATAAAATTTGTCACCCCTAGTCTCAGATCATGTGTCATCCGAAGTCGCAACAGTCTTTCATATGGATGCCTTCGTGCTTATGAGTTAGATATCCACACCATCATCAGCATACTAAATGATCGTGCCATTATAACCCAAAAAAAATGATCGTGCCATTATAACCACAAAAAAAAAAAAAAAAATGATCGTGCCGTAGGTCACATAATCATCATTGCCTCGATGGAACAGTACAACTCACTTAAACCTTAGTGCACTATGGAATCGACAATATCTTCATGAAGATACATCAATTGGGTAGTATCTGGTGCGTAGTCTTCCAATTTTGACAGCAAGATTATCTCATTCAACACTTTATACATATCTTTGGATTGAGGATGCGAATCATCAGCAACCAAAAATTCGTGAACTATACCCTCCACCTCTATCGAGCTACGTCCAGGAGTCTTCTTGATGCCCCTCTCTCTCATCAAACTCCTAACCATCCTTACATCAACCCATTTTCCCTTATTAGCACATATACTTGCAAGGAGCACATAAATACCACTATCTTCAGTATTTAGGTGTAGAAGTTTATCAGCGGCAAGCTTACCCAACTCAACATTCCCGTGCATTCTACACGCATTAAGAAGGGCACCCCAAGCAGCTTCATCTGGTTCCAATGGCATTTTTGTTATCAAGTCATAAGCTGCTTCAAGCAGCCCAATGCGACCAAGCAAGTCAATCATGCATGAATAATGTTCCACTTTAGGCTTTAAACCAAAAAGCCTCTCCATGTTGCTGTAATATTCCCAGGCTTGGGTAACTAATCCACCATGACTGCAAGCTGACAAGACACCGACAAGTGTGATATCATCAGGGTTGAACCCCATACTTCTCATTTTCTCGAAAAGGGTAAGGGCCTTCTCAGCATGCCCATGAGAAGCATATCCAACAATCATAGAATTCCAAGACACCAAATCTCTCTCTCGCAATTCATTAAAGAGTGCTGCAGCCGCATCAATGCACCCGCATTTAGCATACATATCTATGAATGCATTAGCTAGAATCACACTAAGTTGAATCCGATTTTGGTTAATATAGTAATTGTGAATCCACTGACCTAAATCCAAGCAACCCGATTGGGCACAAGCAGACAGCACAGATGCTAAAGTACTCTCTGTGGGAACCAAACCTGCTTTCTCCATGTCATGGAAAAGATCTAGAGCTTCCTTTGGTTGATTGTTTTGTGAATAACCCGCAATCATTGCATTCCAAGACACAACATTTCTATTGGGCATTTCATCAAAACACTTTCTTGCCAACTCTAACTCCCCATTTTTGGCATAACCATGGATCATACTAGTCCAAGAGAAAACATCCCTAGTATCCGTCTTCTCAAAAATCTCTCTAGCAGCGATCAAGCAACCACATTTCACATACATATCCAACATGGCATTCATCAAATTTAGACTAAATTTTATATTTTTCTTTTCCACATATTCATGAATTGATTTCCCCAAACTTAAGTCGCCCTTCTGCGAGCATGCTGAAAGCAGCGTGATCATTGTAACCTCATTGGGTTCAACACTGCTTGACAACATTAAGTCAAAGAGCCCGAAAGCCTCATCAGGCATATTTTTCTTCACATACCCATCAATCATAGCAGTCCATGAAACAACATCCCCCTCAGGAATTTCATCAAACACCTGACGCGCATAACTCAAACAAGCATTATCAGCATAAAAACCAATCAACCCATTACGCACAAGCAAATCAGAAACAAAACCCACTTTCCAAATTCGAGAATGGACGGACCCGCCCACTTCGAGTCCACGAAACAGCTGGCACGCTTTAAGCGCGAAGACAAAGCTTCGACTGTCCATCTCAACACATTCTTGAACCATTTGGCGAAAGAAAGAGAAACCCATTATAGGATATTGAGCTTTGCAGTAGCCCCTTATCATTGCATTCCATATATAAACATTAGGTTCGGAGATTTGGTTGAAGAGCAAGTGTGCATGGTGTATGTTGCCAGTGTCGGCAATAGCGCAAAATGATAACACTCGGCTTACAGGGAAAAGGTGAAATATGAGGCCAGTTCGAGTCATATGTGCTTGAATTTGCTTCAATTCGCACATAGAATTGCATGATTCCATGGTTAGCAGAGTTGGGTTGGTGATCATAAAATTGTTCTTTGAGTTCCATTTAGGCTTTCCGGCAGAAATTGAAGAGAATGGTTTGATGGATTGGATGAGAGTTTGTGGTTTGGGAGTGAGAGACGAGAGAAGTTGAGTTATAACAAGATGAAACATGTAACAGCGGACAGAGACTACGTTTCATGTGAAACCAGAAACAAGGACTACATTCGTGGCTGCATCCTGCCGAGATCCTACCCGCCAAGGAATTAATACATATATCATATGTATTTTGAAAATATGTTTGAAATGTTGGATTAGGTTGTTTTTTCTTTTCTTTTTTAACAATGCCAGGCTAAAAAAAAAAAAAAAAATTCAAATGACATGACAGTATTATATTAAATATATATTATACTATAATTAAGATGAAATTAATACAATAATAACACATCATTTAATAAATAATTTATCATAAAACTTTTTAATATGAATAGCATTACTGTTTTCTTTCTTTTTTGCAGCTTTAATTTTAATAAAAGTAATTCAAATATATTGAGCCTCATGCAATATGCATTTTATATTCATGTTGTTTTAAATTTGAGTATTTCTACTCCAATAGGTATAACGATAGTTAAGCTCAATTAACAAGTTGATTAGACACAATAGTATATCCTGATTTTTTTTGTGTTTAGTTCGTTCGGATAATTGAGTTGAGCTGATGTTGCTTTTTTTTTTTTTCAAATCTATATTATAAAGATTAGATGTTAGTGTTAAAAAAATAGATAAATTACAATAACATCTTATGAAATTTATGACAATTACATTGATCTATTTCAAAGTTTTTGAAATTATATTGATTTTTTTCTATTTTTACCGACAAATTTAAATTTTTTTTTTCAAAATGATAAAAATCTCTTTTATTTTATTTGATTTTTTGCATTTTTTAAAATTTTGATCAATTTGGACTATCTTTTTTTAATGAAATTTTTATTTTATATAAAAATAAATTTAAGGTTTTAATCAATATTTATTTGAAAATGAAAAAAATCAAGAAAACGGTCAAAATTGAAAAATGAATAAAAAATATTAAAAAAAAATGAAAGGGATAGTGTTATTATTTTGAAGAAAAAAATTGACTAGATGGGAGTATTTATAGTTTATCAAATAAAATAGGAGATGTCAATATAATTTTAAAAACTTCAAAAAATGTCAGTGTAGTTATCATAAAGCTTAGGAGTGATCAATGTAATTAACCCTTAAAAATTTTATATCCATGTTGTTTAAATTTGAAGACTGCTACTCAATCAAAATAGGTATCACGATAAGTAGGTTCAATTAGCAAGATGTCAATGTAATTTATTATAAATTCATGAGTAATTTTTTTTTATGTCTAATCAGTTCAGATAGTTGAGTCGGATTAAAATCATTTTCTTTTAAGTTTATTTCTCAAATCCATAATATAAGAATAGACATTAGCGGGCATTAACAAAGAGACTTTTTTTTTTTTAAAATACATTTATAATGGCTTCTTTTGAAAAATGTATCTTCTTACATTTTTTATTAAGAGACATTTTTATTAATTGTAACATAAGTTTGAAAAATAAGTTTAAAATTGTGCATCTCAAAGATTTTCTTATTAGAAAAAGGAGAAGAAGGCATTGCATTCTTCATTTTCTATTTTTCACCAATGTTGTACTTGAAAACCCAACAAATATTTTTCAAATTCAATCCATACATCCAAAGTTCAATATTCCCACCTCTTATATTTTCTCAATATTGATCATATTCAAATAAGCTTTAAATATCAATCAAAATATGGTGAATAATATAAGAAATAAATCTCAAAAATATAAACAGTAACTTATATAGTACTATTTGAATTTTTTTCCTCAAAAGGATTCACTTGAGTTGCCAAATCAATGTGATATGTTATCTTACCATTCAAGGAATAGTAATCCTTATTTTGAAGTTTCCTCTAATGCACTTTGTACAATAGAGTGGTAACTCCAAACACCCACTAACAAAATAAGTGATACCATTTTATTGATCATCTCAAGCCTTTACAGTCATTGATTTGAATTGAAGGAGTGAGGTGAAGTTTCCTCTAATGCACTTTGTATAATAGAGTGGTAACTCCAAACACCCACTAACAAAATAAGTGATTCCATTTTATTGATCATCTCAAGCCTTAACACTCATTGATTTGTATCGAAGGAGTGAGGTGAGATAGCATAAAGTGTTAGATTCAAATATGAGTAATGTTAGATGTCTTAAATTTTTGTATCAAAATATGTATTTTAAATGATGTGACAATAAATTATTAACTAAATATTTATAATATATCTAAACCACCACCACCACTAATGTAATGCTATATCATTTGAGATACAAAATTTGGAATAAAAAGTATTCTCTTCAAACATATACCAATTATAATAAGAGTTAATTATTAAAGGGTTCCTAGAAAAAATGTCTATAAACTAAAGTCTAAGACAAAGTATTGTAACTTAAAAAATTCCTAAATTTTTAAATTATATGAGATTAGGTCCAAAAGTGATGAGGTGACAATGTTATATTTTTTAAATGACAAAATATCCTTTTTTTTAATTCCCGATCTACTCGTTGCTCTACATTGATCGTCTTTGATTTGGGTTGGATTGGGTTGGTTAATGTTCTCTCTCATTTGCCAATGGAGTCTGGATCGACCAATCTGTGATTGGTGGAGGACAATCATTGGGATTAGAGTAATGATTCATGATACATCACTTTATGTCCATATCGGTGCCCATCACTCATATGAGTGTAGGACCAAAGTAATGATTCATGATACATTACTTTATGTCCATATCGGTGCCTATCACTCATATGAATGTAGGACCCACCATCATATCACTCGCATAACTCCCACACCCACGAGTGATTGCATAATATGGACATAAAATAATAAGCAACCAAACTTTACTCTTGGGATTAACCCATGAGGAAGGTTCTACTGTACGAAGATTGAGAAACAATCGGCAAGTATAAAGATTGGCTTTTAACCCTTTTGGTTGATTTTTTTTTTTTTCTTTTTGTTTTGTGGTGATTTTACCCATTGCAGATTGTTTTAGCAAATGAACCTGTTGTGTGCATTTCATCCCACATCGGTGAGGAGCCGGGACTGCTTGTCGCTTATAAGCACAGGCCTCCCTCCCCCTTGTAATAGGCCTCCACCCAGAGTGGAACAAAGCCGTGCGGGAGAGTGCCCCCGTAGAGGGGAGAGTGCCCAAAGCGGACAATATATGCTGAGCTAAGGCGGCACCTTACTCAAAAATAGGCCTTTTCCTGGGCAAAAGCCCAGGAAGAACAAAACCGTGCGGGAGAGTGCCCTACGGGGAGAGTGCCCAAAGCGGACAATATATTGCAAGGAACGGGGCCACGGTGTGTGGGCCAAAAAGTGCAGCATCAGCTTGGCGCCGTCTGTGGGAACGTTGGGCCACGTCCAGCTTCTCATGCTCCAACCAGTCCACGACTGGGGGGAGCAGCTGTTGTGTGCATTTCATCCCACATCGGTGAGGAGCCGGGACTGCTTGTCGCTTATAAGCACAGGCCTCCCTCCCCCTTGTAATAGGCCTCCACCCAGAGTGGAACAAAGCCGTGCGGGAGAGTGCCCCCGTAGAGGGGAGAGTGCCCAAAGCGGACAATATATGCTGAGCTAAGGCGGCACCTTACTCAAAAATAGGCCTTTTCCTGGGCAAAAGCCCAGGAAGAACAAAACCGTGCGGGAGAGTGCCCTACGGGGAGAGTGCCCAAAGCGGACAATATATTGCAAGGAACGGGGCCACGGTGTGTGGGCCAAAAAGTGCAGCATCAGAACCCATGGATAAGTAGGATTTTCATGTTGACTGATCTGCTGTCGAGTTCGCCGCCTCAGTTCAGGCAATAATCGGGACAAAGACCATACAAGAACAAATAAATAGCAGTAAATAAACAGTGAGTAATATATAGTAAGGTCATCGAATTCAAGATTATAATTTTATTAGTTAAACCCCTTTTTGTATTATCTAACATAAATGCATTAATTCATTTGGATTAATTATTTAAATGAGATTATCAAAATCTCCTATCAAGCAAAAGTATAAAGATTAGCTTTGGACTTGTGAACAAAGAGAATCATTAGGATTAACCCATAAGGAAGGTTATTTCACCTACTGTATGAAGATTGAGAAACAATCGGCAAGCAAAAGTATAAAGATTGGCTTTTAATCCTTTTGGTTGATTTAACCCATTGCAGAATGCTTTGGCAAATGAACCTGGGGATAAGTAGGATTTTCTTATAGACTGATCTTTTGTCAAGTTTGCCATATCAGTTCAGTTAATAATCAGGACAAAGACAATACAAGAACAAATAAATAGCAGAAAATAAACAGTGAGCAATATATAATAAGGTCATTGAATTCAAGATTATGATTTTATTAGCTAAACCCCTTTTGTATTATCTAACATAAATGCATTAATTCATTTGGATTAATTATATAAATGAGATTATCAAGATCTTCCAGGTAATTAAATTATTTGTAGTTTCAAACCATTCAAGGAAATTGAAAAATTATATGAATGCCTCTGGAATTTTTTTGGAATTTTGGAGTTGGATTATAAATGATCGGTAGTTATGACAATATAAATGATCATAGATGGATTATAAATGACCATCTTAATTTTTTTTTTTTGTTTGAGCTTTTTTTTATTTATGAAGATTGGGGAAAGAAAATTATTTTAAGAAAATAAAATTGAGTGGGAATGGGTGATGTGCCAAGTGTGGAATACAAAATTAAGAAATTTTTACTGTTTTTTTGGACAAAGAATTTTATTTTATTTAGTTATGTATTCCTCCCTTTGTTTTTATCTTTGTTTTTTATCCTATGTACAATTTGTGTTTACTTTTGTTTAATACAAGTACACTTCACACATTTTTTTCTTTGTTTAAATTGAATAGAGAAATTTCTTTGTCGTATGTACAAAGAACTTTTGGATAGGGATATCTCTCTGTTTAAAAAAGATAATTTTTTTAATAGAATTTTATATATAATATGAATTTTGTTTGATAGATCTTAATTTTTAGAATCTAAATATATAATTTTTAAGAAAAACACATTTATAAATTGCAAGTTATTTAATTTTAAAGTTTCAAAAAGAAAAAGTGATGTGGTAGTTGGCTATGCACTCGAAATGTGCAACAATACTATTTCTCCGTGTTTTCACATGGATGGGTATTTTTGTCAACAAAATCTTGATGAACTTTTTGGGTTAAAATGTTGAGTTAATCATCCTTTAAGTCCTTGAAGAAGTTTCTATATTATTACAATTCCATGGATGTTTCCAATTCAAGGTGAAGGACTTGGTCATTTCTATTTTTGACCTCAAGTCCATTATGATGACATGTCACTTGTATTTTTTATTTTTTTTTATGTAATGACATTAATATTCCAATAACATATCCGTCCAAAATAGAAAACTCTCAAATAACACATCCGTAAAAAATAGGAAATCCCCTAAATTAAAGAAACCCTCCGGTGCCGATCTCTATCTTTATTTCTCTTACTCGCCTAAAGTCGTCCTCCTCCATTATCGATCCACTAAAGGTGAAAAAACTCCCCATTGTCCATTATCCCTCTTCTTTCTCTCTCTTATTCCTCCATATCTTTCCACACTATGCAAGGCCATAGAATGGGCACCACTTTCGGCCATTGCTAATCACAATGGCTATAGAGGAAACAACTGGGATTTTGAGAGACAATATTCTTGGCTACTTGAACTCTTAGAGTCGATCGTCTACGTGGATTACCCTAACTATTGTTAGCCATCTAATATCTCCATTTCCTTTTGTATTTAAAGACGAAACACAAATGCCCATATACCTTTGTTTTTGAGACTTGAGAGAGATATATGTACATGTGTCTTGGGGGAGAAATGGAGTGGTGGCTCATTTATAGGAAGAAGAAATATGGGTGTCATGTGTACATAATTACACAAAAAGTAAATTTTACCATCCGCTCTTTTTTCTTCAAATATTGTGTTTTTTTGTTGCAAATTTCACTACTTGAAAGACTTTCGACATCCAAAATGCAACTCAAAAAATTGAATCAAACTAATAAGAACCAATAAATTCATAACGAAATTGAAACTTCACTATCTTCTTTAAATTGTAAAATTTTACAATATGCCTCATTTTTGGATAGTGAAATTTTATAGTTTGAGAAATAATTTTTTTTCCTTCAATTTTTCATATTCAATATGAATCTTATTTGATAGATCTCAATTTTTAGAGTCTAAATATATAAATTTTATTTAAAATAAATTTTTAATTTGCAAGTTATTTAAATTTTAAACTATGAACAATTTTATTTAACACAACCCGGATTTCACGTAAGTAGAAATTATGGGTAGGAGTGTCAATGCGTGTTATCATGTTGTGTTCGGGTCGTGTCAAGGCATATATATTCTAAAATATGTGTGAATCATAACCCGACACTATTAATTAATCGTATTAAGTTTCAAAACCCAAACTCAACCCATTATTAAACAGGTTACACGTGTCGACACACTTAACCCGTTTATTTTAATTTTTTTATTTTTTAAATAAAAAAATTTATCTATTTTTTTAATATGTATAGATAATTTTCAAGTTTAGTAACTTTGGATATGGGGCAAATCAAAGTAGAAACCTCTTTTATAAATAAAAAAATCTTAAAATCTTGATAAATATTTGATGTGAGACGAATTACCTTAACTCATAATATATTTTATAATTAAAAATGTTAAACGGGTTGACACTAGTAAAATCTAAACACGATCTGTTTATTAATTGTGTTATATGTGTTAACTTGTCTATGACCCAAACTCATTTATGCTAAACCCAAACTCGTTAACTTCGTATCGTATTCGAGTCGTGTTAAAAATTGACACCCCTAATTGTGAGAGATGGAGACTTGATACACTGAGGTATATTTTAGTCATAAAAAAGAGGGATCTCTGAGTAATTTTATTTTGACTTGGACTTAAGGATACTTTTGTTACTTTTTTTGGAACTTTTGTCAAATCACCCTAAAATATTTTGGATACTTTATGGGAGACCTATTATTGAATTCCAATCATCATTAATATTTTTCTAAGCTTTGTGTATATATATATATTGAATAAGGTTAGCAAGAAATATAAGAATATACCATCGTCTATTATAATAAATTTCTTTAAATAAGTAATAAATTATATATATATTTTACCCATGAAAGGAATAGGAGAGTGCATAATATAGAAGACTTTAAACTAATAAATTAGACTAATGAGGTATACATATGATAGGTAGACATCATTGACACCTTCAAGTATTGACTCTTGTCAAAATAATTTATAATAACACTTATCCACACAAAAAAATGTATAATAGCTTAATGGGTTTTGAGAAGCTCATTGAATACTTAAGTGATAATAAGTTATTTGGAATAAAATCTCAAATCACACTTATTTGTCGCAACATTCTCATTAAACATTGTTTGAGTTCAATCGATAAGTTTAGGCTCTGTTTGTTTTTATTTTCAAAAACAGTTTTTTAATTTCAAAACGCGAAATATGCATTTTAAAATATATATTTTTTTAATTTTTTAAAATTTAGATTATCATATCCAAATATAATTTCACAATTTTTAAAAAATTAATTACAAAATTTTGAATATATTAGCTTCTTCTTTTTTCTTTATTAAATTGATCAAATTTATTATTAATGTTCATGTTTAATTGTTGTTAATAACTTTTCAATGGTTCATTCATTTAAATAATATTTTTTCACAATTCAACCAAACAAGCACGTAGATAATACAATTACTCAATGTAATAACAGAAGTCAATGTCCCTATGCATTATACTGTTAGCTGTTAAACCGAATATGCATAATCTTGATTACACATGGCCTTCTTGGCAATGATTTAAGTTTTTATACAAATTTAAATTTAAATTTAAATTTAATATTCTCTAAACAATTTATGAATATTATAACCATTGTAAATTTGAGTTTATAAAGGTATTTTGTAAATTTAAATTCAATTTTGAGTAAAAAACACATTTAATATGGTTTCAATCTATTGCTAAAAAATTTTCCATTTTTTTTTTGGTTGAAAGATTTTGAATCCAAATTCTGATTCAAATCCGTCCCGAAGGGAAATCTGATATGCCTTTACATTACCGTGGCCCTGATTGACACACCAGTTTTGCCCTCTTTTTTCACAAAAACCTGAAAACCAGGCCCCAGCAAGTTTCATGACCCAGGTCTTTTATCTCTTCTCCTTGTGTTGTCCAACCAACATTAGCCCCCATCCTCTCTCCCTTCTCTACGTCAACTGTACGGTCGAGTACTGAACGTTGAAACCAGTGGGAGTCAAGCTTCACACACGATTTTTCAAACCAAAGAAAGCGATTAAAGACAATCTGGTTATTGTTTTGGTTGATTCATATTTGGGGCAGTTGTCAAGGCCTCTTGAAAGAGATTGGAACTGGTATGCAAATAAAGATCACGTCTTTGACATGAGAGGGTGTGGCGGATTAACAGGAAGGTTTTCTCTTACTTGATTTCAAGAAATCAAAGATATGGTTGCTGTCTGCAAATGGGTTTCTATTCTGTTGGTGGGTTCTCCTGCAGGTATTATTTCTTTGCATATTTAGGGATCAAGAAATTTATTTGGTAATAAAGAATTATTGTTTGATTGAATTGTGATGAATGATTCTTCTGCATAGAAACAAATTATTGTTTTGCGTCAATATATTAAAATTTGGTCGATATTAGTGAATGCATTAATTTTTTGATGCAGAGATTTTTTTTCATACCTGTTCCTTTTGTATGGGGATCATCAAGTTAATTTCATCGTGAAGAAAAGTACAGCGATTTGTTGGTGGTGGTCATTTTGCTTATTTGATTGTTTCTTATAATTATGTTTTGGACTTGGCCAATAGGCCGAAAGCCCCAAAACTAATGGAATGTGCCAAATTCAAATCCTGTAATCCTTTGGACCATAAGGGACCACCTGCTCTGCTCCTTCATGCTTGAAGGTTCTAGTGATCGCTAGCCCGCCCTTTGGCCCTTGGGACAGCTGCTCTATGTAGCCCTCCCCTACATAGCCCTTTGCAGCTCTCTTTCTAGGCAGCTTTCCTTTGGCTGAAGTTAGCCTTTCTCCCCTAGACAGTTAGCACTCTACTCTAGGTAGCCTTTTGTGTGACTAAAAAATGAGATGATATGAACCTACTCCGATGCAAAATGTTACGATCTTACCAATAGGCCAAAAGTCCCAAGATGTCAAATCAAATGTTGCAACCCTTTGGATGGTAACAGATTATTCAGGTATATGAAATAGTACATGAATATTTAAGTGATGAGCCTCTGGCATATGCTTTTGATGTCTAGGAAAGGTTTATCCTTTGGGGCGTGGGAGATTTTTATTTGTTAAGAGGAAGTTTCACATATATAGCACAATGGTTGTCTCTTATGTTAAAATTTGGATGTGACTATCTTCTTGTAGCTAATTTGAGGACCCTTCTTTCATTTAACATTTTGATGACCACTAACTGATGGGATTATAAATGGTGTGAAGGTTGGGGGGCTTGAGGTTTCGGGAAACTATGTCAAAACTTCCCTCTTCCTTACTCTAGCCTTGTGCTTTATGTTCTTCTTTTATCAGATTTGATGATATTGAAATTGAGATAGCAACTTCTTATATTTTTTTAAGTCTGATAAGATGGATGCTGAGTTTGATTTCTTGATCAAATGATTTGGTATTAAAAGTTTGCTGAATATGTGGTGGCACTGGACTTCACTGAAATTGATATGTGGTTGTCCTGATGTTATAATATGTCTATATCAGACGTTTTGAAAGAGTGATTTTGCATGCTTCAGGACTTGATGATCATACGGAAATGTTATTGGTCTTGGCCTTTGGAAAAATTGTTTTGGAGGCTTTGATGTCTGGTGGAGCTGTAAACAAAGCTCAGGGATTTTGCAGCCAAAAAGAAGGATATACTGTTAGTATTAATCACATTGGTGCCATTTTGGAGCTGATTTGACATCATTACAGGAATGTTTTGACAAACTTCCAATGATGTTTTGTCAAAGTAATGGATTACCTGAGTTGGAAAAGATGGTTGATGGCGTGGAGGACATTAAATTCTCTGGAATTGGATTAATTGATCTTTATGGTCTGGGGAAATTCAAAACCAAAATAATTATGAGCAGATCATGTGCTTCTGCATTTATGATCATATATTTTCATTTAGTGCTATTGCACCTGATTATGCTTTAATTATCCAGCATAGACAGTAACTACATGTCTCCACATTATTGGTACTCCAACAAGCAGTGGATGAAACTGAACATAATTAATTATTGACATTCTACTATATATCCTTCTACATAGACAATTGTACAGGTGCATTGGGTTTTGAACATGGGTTTTATGGGAAATTTTACAAACTAAATACTAGTGGTCTCTAGGAAACCTACTTAAAAATTGAAAACTTATAGTAGAATGTAAGTTACGATTAGTATGATTCCTAAGATTTAGAGTTATGCAGGCTTTGGTGTCTTCTGTGGTTGTTAACTGTAAACTCAAAATTTGTGGATTGTTCAGCTGAGAGAATAGGGAAGTATTACTAGGGTTTATCACATTGTTGCTAGTGCGGAGATAACATAGAGATCTCAAATGGAAAGGTTTTTATAACCATTCAAGGATAGGTATGTTAATCATTATGGTCCTATGACTCCTATATAAACAAGCCGATATGATTTTGAGTGGATCATTTGCTCCTATGTTTTAAATATCTGTTAATTAATCCATATTGACAGAATTACTACCTAAAATGTCATATCTGATGTTACCTGAAGGAGGCCTGCTGCAGTACATGGAATGAGAAGTTTACATACTGCACCTGATACACCAGGGCATGGTAATATGGGGTTTGGCTAATATAACTAGTAGAGATTGTTTAATTAGTAAGAATTCAATAGATGGTTCCAATATATAAGACACGCTCATTTCGATCAATAGAATATCATTTACCATGTTAGGCACAACACTATTGATGTCCTATCTTTTTTTAGGCAAAATCAAAGTATTGTCCCCATACACACACACATATATATCTGTATATATTTAGAAATATAGTATATTTCATATCAAATCTTGCAATTAGGATCTTAGATTTCCGGGCCTCTGCATTCTTGAAACTTCTCTAAGCAAGGATTGAAACTCAACATATGACATTATTACTGACTTTCAGAAGAGGTGATATTTGTTAGATAACCAGTTGCTCTAAAAGTTTAAGTTATTAAAGAATGGGCCAATAATGTATATCAAGCAAAACACCCTCACTTACTTGTAACTCGTCTTGCACACTACTTATTTAAAAAAATAAAAATAAAGAGTTGGCACACTGACATAACAGTGTGAGAGAGCGAACCCTAACCTAACTGGGTGAGAGAGTGCAAACCTTGCACTAAACGGATGGGAGAAAAGACTTGAACTCAAGACCTTTTAGAATTAGAGTTTTGATATCATGTTAGACTATCGGTTGCTCCAAAAACTTAAGCTATTAGAGAATGTGCTAATAATATACATTAAGCTAACAATTTTCATTGTCATTGTATTTTGAACATGGATTTCAAAAGCTCGAAAGAACCTAAAACTGTTTTACTCTCTAGGAAACATACCTAAAATTTTAAAATTTAAATTGTGAAAAATAGGAATGAGGTGTATGGGAAAAGAAGTGGGGATGATAATGTGGGGCTAAGGCAGTTCACTGATTTTATTTATTGCCTCAATTTCATAGAAGACATTACACCTAATGCTGAAAAATCTAATTTTACTGTCAATAACACTAGTGATAGCAATGGTGACCAATCTCGGGTGTCCAAAATCGAGGCTTCTAGGGTCTAAGTTGGACTGGGCTGGACGGGAGATAACTGGATTATCAAAAAAAAAAAAAAAAAGGTGACCGATCTTCATGTCTTGATAGATTCTAGTGATATGTTTAATTAGTTTATCAAGATGCATGGATGAATTGAGAGATCTGGACATTGAATTTCTGAGTCATTAGATTGCTTGTTAGAGATAGCATCCTGAGAAGATCATGTCCCTTCATATCTTTGTGATGGTGTCTTCCATTCTGAGTCCAAGTGGCCTTTGGCATTCAGAAAGGGTATGTCAGATTTCCCCAGTTCTTGACAGGCAAGGGCAGTGTGATCAATGTTTTCGTTTCCATACCTAATCCCAGATCTGTTACTACAATATATAGTCCCTTATATCCAAGGCAGTGTGTTTGTATATATGCTAGAAAACTACTTTTCAGCCATACGCCACGATTTATCCCATATTTGCATGCTTCATATCAACACAAACATGAGAATAATGGGAGTTTTGGAACATCCAAAATTTGGTTCTCTTGAATGAATCAAAGATTTAGGTGGAAATGCTGAAATTGAAGTTTGGTTGATTGATCAAATGATCTGATACATGCAGTTACAATGATTGTATGGAGGTAGAGCAATTTGGTAACTCTTTCCTCACTTGTAAATCTTATTTATCTTTCTTGATTAACTTTTGTACTTCAATTGAAGTTCAAAGAGACCGTCAGATCTACATCAGATTTCTTGATATAATTGAGATACTAATTATCTTTGGAACAGGCAACAGAGGGTTGAACTGTTAGAACATAAATTTAATGAATTATGTAGAGAATCAGATTATTTTGGGAAATCTTGATCCTGAGTTTTGGATCTAATGTAAGCATCCACCATGTAGCTAATGGCATGAAGTGAGATCTGGACATCTCAATGAGAAGGTTAGAATAATTTTCCCATGGGGGGTTTTATAGTTTGCAATTGGTTGATATTTGTGAGGACATTAATTTTTCATATTGGCCAGATAATTATTTTTTGTGGAGAATTTCTGCATAGACTTGACAGAAAAGAAGCTGAGCATGTATTCATGTCTTTATGTATTTTAGCAGTCAAACCCACTTTATATTTGTAATAAAATATGAATTTATTGTATCTGCAAGTAGTTATTGGCTCAATGGAGTTTTGGCAGACTCCTCCAACAGGAAAACTGAATGCATGCAAAGATGTGTCACTGCAAAAAGGGAACTTATAACAAAAATACATTAGGATACAGAATGTGAATAAGAACATACATGTTAAGTAGTTGGACAATCCTCAGAGCCAGAGGAAAAGGACCCTAGTGGAATTACAGCCTTCCAGCTTCTCAACAGCAGATATGAATTTAGGGCAGAAAAACAAATTGGGATTTGATTACGGTTTGGCACTAGAAATAATTTGACCCTTTTTGATTTTTTAAGAAAAATGTGACCATAGGTCAAGAAGCAAACGTTAACTACAAAATATTGCAGTTGATACTAGCAGGCAATTTACAAAGCTGTTATCTTTGGATTTTGCAGTAAACTATCGCCTCTTATATCCATGTCAACAATGATGTCAAATTAACTTTGCAGTCTTTTGGTTGCCATCATTATTAGATGCTAGTGTAATTAAGTTTATTTTGTCGGAATTAGAACACATAGAACTACTTTGGTGGTAATGGGAATACATTGGAAGACAAACTTATTAACATTTGGAACATGTGTAGTTGTAAAATTAGATGGTGCTCAGATTATAATATGGCAGGTATTTTTTATTTTTTTCACTTGTGGAGTGCTGAGATGTGGCTGGTAACCTCCTTAGCTAAGAAGTTTTCTCAGAATGAGTCTACACTACTGGCAACCTGTTCAATGAAGAACTTTACTGAAATACACAGATGTAAAGAGTGTTAAGAGGTTCTTACTAGCTGAAAGTGTGTTTTAAGTCTGATTTTATGCATCATGTTCCTTCTATTTTTTTGGGTGAATTGTGATCTCTTTCTTAATGTACTTTATTTTGCCAGGCTTTATTTGATGTTGGGTCATGAAGTTGTTTCAGACAACTCCGATTATTAGTTTTGGAGCACAAATGAAATGATGTTTTTTAGAGAGAAATTCTGTAGTTCCTAAATGAAGAAACCAACCCATTCCTTTACTTCTATTTCAGTAGGACGTGTCATCACATGGGAGAGGTGGGTGGGGGAGGTTATTGTTGTTTTGTTGGTTCTTTTTGTGGTGTGTATTGCAAAAGTGTGTGGCACCGCATCAAAGTGATATACAGAATTGTTAAGCATTTGTACCTGCTATTTCGATACTACTTTCTGTTGACATTTTGAAGTACAGAGATCTCACTATTTTCCCCTATGGTGGCACAGGGCCTATTCAAGCTCTGAAGTTGATTGGGTTGAACGGGTTATCGGCTATGCGAGTTTGGGTTACCTTTTGGCATGACTAACTCAATCTTCTTTAGACGACGCCTCAATGCCGTCCTACAAACACCACGACCACAACTCCTTGCTATGCAAACTCAAGTCAGTTCTGCAGTGGCCCGTGTTAAAGTTAAAACCCATCTCAGAGGGGGTAAACCACTTCAAAGTGGAAGGGCCTCGTGATGCTCAGATGGTGGATGTGGTCATAGAATTCATTGCATCATTTAGTTCTATCAAGCATCAACATGGAAGGGCCTCATGCCACTTCAAAGTGGAAGGGCCTTATGATGCTTAGATGGTGGATGTGGTCATAGAATTCATTGCATCATTTAGTTCTATCAAGCATCAACTAGTAAATGAATTCTGCCTTATGGGGAAAAAAAAAGGAGGCAAACTTCCTCACCCGGTAGTTGCTTTCATGGCCTGCCAAAAACAGAACATTGCCTTCCTTGAGATCCCTGCCCCATACATTGGTTCTCATATTCATGCTTGTGGTTTATTTTGCAGTAAATTAGATCATTAATGCTGTGAAAAATTAGGCAGTTGTCCAATTGATACAAATGAGAGAGAGAGAGAGAGAGTTGCAACCATCAGCAAGGCAAACATTATAAAATTATCTTTACATGGTCAGATATTCATCATTAAATTATTTTACATTGGCATATTCCCAACTTTCACCAGTTATGTTAAAATACAACGAGAAGACTTCCCAAACCTACTTTCCACTAACCAATGGCCCCATCTGGGTGGTCATAAAATTAGAGTAAGGCAAAATACAAGTATGCTGTGCCCTCCTACGAACCTACTAAAACTACAAGTCATCGCCTTCATCTTGTTGATCATCAGGTCCAACTCTTCCTTCTCTAGCCACTTTATTGCCATCTGATCCTTCAACCGCTCTACCTTTGCCCATTTCATTGTACTGTCGTTTCTTCCATCCTTGCTCTTGGTCCATTGATAGCCCTTGTGAGAAATGACGCTCTCCACCATCTGCTTCAAAGTGGACCAAAAAAAAAGAAGGGAAAAAGAAACACAGGTACACTCATGACCAATAAAGCTGAGCTATGTTCTGCTGTACTTTAAAAATTGAAAGTGAATTCAAAAACAGTGATGAAATGAACATAATCACCGCTGCATCATATCATGCAAAACAAAATCAGTGAAGGTAAAGTTTCCAACTTTTTAGGGAGGGAAAAGGAAAGGTTCAACTTTAACTGTGCTTTGGGATTGGGATATAGCATGCAGCCTATGAACTTTTTGCCTCAAATTGTCACATGGAAGTGAAAATGACATCAATGATTCCAGATATTTGGTACAATTTATTCAGTTGTCAACTGCAGTATTTGCAATTTAGAAAAGAACCGACAAACAGAAGAATTACCTCCTAAATGAACAGAGAACAACTCTGGGTAAAGTGCCCATGCCATTCTATGATGATGTTTCCATTTTATTTTGAAAGGAAGGGGGGTTTAGCAGGGTGGGTGAATCAAGGCAACCATTTGGAGCTCATTCTTTCAGATTTCAAAATATAAAACTCAATGATTGAATCGACAAATTTTTTTACAGAGCCATTATGGGTCACATCTAAAATATCCATAAGAAACAAGGGATGCAAGTTACAACATAAGACACTGTCTTTGTTTAACTTAATACTACTGAAGAATTTTGTTATGTGCAGTCAGTTATTACCACTTTCACCATCAGATGCATCTTCAAGCCTTGCAATTGCATCAACCAGGGATTGTTCATGTTCCTGCATTTGAAAGGACACATCACAATTGCTATAACAAATGATGGCAAAAGAAAGATATCACAAGACACTCAGTTCTTACTTTGAGCACTTTCTTCGCTTTCTCAATCTCTACGGGATCAGGATGGGTTGCACTAAAAACTTTCTCCACCTATAAAAAGTTCATCACCACAGCAGAAGGAAAACATGTCATCACTTCTGCAGTAAGATGCAAGGATTTTCAACTTGTGACTATACCTCTTTAATTAGAGTATCAGTGTGAAGTATTTCAATATCACCCAAAGCCTTCTTTCCAATGCCATTTTGTGATGGAGGAAAATCTTTCTTGGGCTGACCCTTAGTGATCCCTCTACCTCTTCCAGCACCAGCAATAGCGCCGCCACGTGCCATAGACTTCTTAAATCCACGACCTGGTCCACTACGGCCACCTCTACGAGACATTCCAGGATCTTCGCCTTCCCACCGGATGTCTTCGGGAGGTATCTAAAAATCATAGATAAAGTAGTCAGTCATAAATAGAAATCTTGCTATCTGGACAGATTTTGAAAACATATAAAATAATGGGAAAAATAAACTATCTCCTGCTCAGCTCAAGTGATCTCAAATTTCTGCAGAAATTGTCTTATTTGTTCTATTTTTATCAAGGGAATACTCCTCTTGGTCTACTTTGTATGTTTGCTGTCGTTCTCTAAGGTGATCTCACTTGAAAAGGTGAGAAAATTTATAAGCGGTAAGATAACTAACAAGAAATATTTGGGAAGAAAAACAGTGAGGTGAAAATATCAAAAGCTAGGAAGAAAATAGGAACAAAAGTTAAATAATCTGATAGTGTATTGTGTATTTCTCTACACTCCAATTATTTATTTACTGCAAAAAATATCAAAATTTACAATATTGCCCCTACTAGAAAATAATAGAAAAATACCAAGAACTCTAACAAAAGACTTGGATGATAAGGAGCAAGCAAGTCCTCTT
Source organism: Nyssa sinensis (assembly GCA_008638375.1). Classification (NCBI taxonomy): domain Eukaryota; kingdom Viridiplantae; phylum Streptophyta; class Magnoliopsida; order Cornales; family Nyssaceae; genus Nyssa; species Nyssa sinensis. Next base: position 1,329,122 of record CM018046.1, on the reverse strand, counting down.
GCGGAAGAATATAGGAACAGAAGGGATGCTTTGCAAGGAGTGTTGGGAAGAATTTGGCAGGTGAAAGAAACAAGTTCGCGTAAAAAATCGAAGGCTTTATGGTTAAAGGAGGGGGGTCAAAATACGAGCTTTTCATCATGTAGCGAATCCAAATAGAAAAAGAGAGGGGGGGGGGATAATATTAGTAGAGTGACTATTGAGGGGGTTTCTTTAAAGTAGGAGGAGGTTCCAAGGAGGGAAATAAACATGTCCTATGAGCAGCTTCATTCTGAAACATGTCAACAGAGACCCATACTGGAAAATCTGAATTTTATTTTGCTAAATGAGCTGACAAAAATGGGCTGGAGATTCACTTTACTCAAGAGGAAGTCATGGTAGCCCTCAGTCATGTGGTGCGTTGGTATGTCATGGATGCATTCCACTAATTCCATGAGGATGGTTCTTTAAAACTCAGTCTAAATACTTCCTTTATTGCTCTCATGTGAAAGAAACGAGGAGTTGAAGACACGAATAATTTATGCCTACTAGCTTGGTAGGGGGAGTCTACAAGCTAATGGAAAAAGGTCCTTTTTATGTTATTTTATTTTATAGGTAAATCTTCACACACAAAACACACTTTGCCCCTTGAGGGGACTTGAACCCTTAAACTCTCTTATGGGGAGGTGGAAGAGGTACCAACCAAGCTAGAGCCTGTTAGTGCTAGTGGAAAAAGGTCTTATCCCATTGCTTAAGGGGTTATTGGGGAAATTAGTATCGAAAAGCCAAAATGCCTTTGTTGGTGGCAAACAGATTCTTGATGCTGTCTTTATTACTAATGAGTGTGTTGAGGCGAGGAAGACTAGTTCACTGTGGGGTCTTGTTTGCAAATTGGACTTGGAAAAGGCTTCTGACCACACGAATCGACAGTTTATTTTGTACAGCAAATGGGTGGCAATGTACATTTCTTCAGTTTCCTTCTCAGTGCTCGTGAATTGGATCCTTTGCAGGATTTTTCAAGAGTTCAATGGGACTCAGGGAGACCCTTTATCTTCCAATCTTTTTGTAATTGTTACTGAGGCCTTGAGTAGAATGATGGCCAAAGCAGTCGAGGGTGGCTTGTTACTAGGATTTGAGTTAGGGAGTCAAGCGGATTCTAGAGTGGAAGTATCCCATCTTCCCTTTTGCTGATGGCATTGATTTTTTAGCTAGGCAAAGGAATCTCAGTTGCAGTACTTGAGGAGTGTTTTATTGTTCTTTGAGGCTGTACCGAGGCTCAGCCCGGGGAAGAGTGAGATCATTCTGATTGGTCATGTGAGGGAGGTTGAGGAGTTGGCATGAAACTTTTGAGGGTAAGGTTGGATCCTTTCCTTCGGTCTACTTGGTTCACCTATAAGTGCTTCCTCGAAATCCAAGGAAATTTAGGACATGGTTGTGGAAAGATTTCAACAATGGTTGGCTGGTTGGAAAAGTACTTTTCCGAAGGTGTTTTTGGTCACTCTTATTAGAAGTACCTTGGGAAGCCCCCCAAATACTTTGTCCCTTTTTCCTATTCTGATGTCGGTGGAGAAGAAATTGGATAAGATTCAAAGAATCTTCTTGCGGGGTAGAATCGAGGTTGAAAAAGGTCCTCCATTAATTGGGACAAAGTGAGAATCCCTAATTTGGGAAGGTGGCTTGGATGTGAAGGACTTGAGGGTATTCAAATTTCAATAGGCTCTTCTTGGTAAATGGTTTTGGTGTTTTGTGGAAAAACACAAGGAAAGATGAATGATAGTTATTGAAGCTAGGTTTGGTTGTGGGGAAGGTAAGTGGTGTTCCAAAGAGGTGGAGGGTCCTCATGGTGTGGGTCTTTGGAAGTCCATGAGAAAAGATTCGAAAGAATTCTTCAATCTCACTTCCTCTGTGGTTTGTAATCTTGGTGGGGCAGGGGATTAGGTCTTGGAGGGATAAATGGCGTAAGGATACCCCCTTGGAACATCAATTCCAACTTCTCTTTCAATTTACTTCTAATAGAGAAGCTTTTGTTGAGGATTTTGTAGACTGCAATGACAATGAGATTATTTGGTCCCTAACTTTAGAAGAAATTTTCAAGATTGGGAGATAAGAGGAAGTTGTGGGCTTAATGTCTCTTCTATTGGGAGATAGAGGAAGTTGTGGGCTTAATGTCTCTTCTTTATTGTATTTGCCTGGACAAGGATAAGGAAGATACGCTTCTTTGAAGGGTGGGCAATGGGGGGAAATTTTCGATAAGTATCTTTACATGGAATTAGCCCGAAAAGGAGTGAAGGATTTTCCTTGGAAGATTACATGACACTCTAAAGCCCCCTACAAAGGTTACTTTTTTATTTTTGATTGTGGCTTCAAGGACTATTTTGACATTGGAAAACCTTCAAAAAACAGGCTTCCGATTGGCCAAAAGGTGTTAAAGAGGGAGAAGAATCTATCAATCACTTGTAGGGAGTTGAGGAATCTTCTCTTTTCTCTTTTTGGATGCTTTGCATTGGTTGATGATGGAATTGTTGAAGATTTAGCAAGGGGCTCGTGTTAATGGTAGGGCTAGGAAAATATAAAGATTAACTCCTCTTTGTATTTTCCGGTGTATTTGGAGAGAGAGAAATAGTAGGATTTTTTAAAGGGAGGTAACTTCCCTTGGTAAATTAAAAGATAGACTGTTGAAATATCTTTATTTTGGGCAATTGAAGCCTATCGTTCTTATATTTTGAAGAATCCCCCCCCCCCCCGGCGTAAGTATTGCGCCTTTCTCGGCAATTGTTAATCAAATTATATGTTACTTACCAATAAAATAAATAAATAAGAATGATACTCATGATATGGAAATTTAGACTGGAATATAAAGTAGCAAATGATATAAATGTTTTGAAACTCAAACTAGTTCATACAATAGAAACCATTCAAGTTCTCTTGTTATGTTAGAACAATTATTAGTTTTGGATACATAAAGAATTCAATACCAATATAGAAATATGTTAATTGATTAAAAAGAAGAGGGTGCAACTCCTAATGAAAATGTGAGTAACCTTGATAAATTACAATTTGATGTGATGGCACTAGTGGCATTTCTTTTCATTATTCTTTGTTTAATAAGTAAACGTATAGGTATTGTAATCAAAAGAATAATAAATATTTTTGATGATAAAATGAAAAGATAAAATAAAAAATGAATACATTCATGAAATTATTGAAGCAGCACCTATAAGAGATAAAATGAGAGAAAATTGATTAAGATGGTCTAGCTTTGTACAACACAGACCGGTAACTACACTGGTAAAGAAAAGCATCATGGTTCAAAATTGACTTGAGATAATATAAAAAAATTATGATACCATGCAGTTTAATTGAGAGGACGATTTTTAAATAGAGCAAAATGGTGAGATATGCATGTAACCGACCTGAAGCAATTGGGAGAAGACTTTATTGAGTTAAGTTGACTTATATGAAGATGAAAGTTGTGCATGTTTGACCATAAAAATGGCATTGATCATAGGGAAAATCATGATAATGATACACCCATTTGAAAGCATGAACGAGAGAAGTAGGTTTGAGGATTACAACCGAGTTGGCCAGGTTGGAAGTCAACATGGATATTTCTATGGTGTCTTGTCTATGTCAAACACATGTCAGACAACTAGGAAGCACAGACACGTCTTTTAGGGCAGAGTATCAATGTCCGACATGTTTGAGACGTAAACACGCTCTGCACATGCTTGGATATGTGTCAGACACGTTAAAAAAGAGTATCCAATTTTTATTTATTTTTTAAAATTTCGGACACATTGGGACACATTTCGGACATATTGCAACACGTTGGACATGATGATGGAAGAAGAATATGGGGCAATTTTTTGGGGACATTTTTCAAGTTTTATAAAAAAAAAATAATTCAAGAGAAGAGAATCAAGTAAATTTCAATAGAAAGGTAAAGAAAGAGAGTGTAGACGAAGAGGCCATGTTCACAAGACAGATGACAATAGGAGAGAGACCCACCAACAAACCCAGGTACTTCTCGATGTTTCGTGGAATAATGGAGTAGTTTACATTTTTTTTCTTCTTTAAAGCTCTATTGAATGGGTGATGAGTTGGTGGACAGATCCTCTGACGATAAATTTAGTTAGTTTATCATTATTATTTGTATTTATTTAATCTTTTAAACTAGTTTAATTTATATATATATATATATATATTGATCGATAGTTTAATTTATATTTTTAACATTTATTATTAAAAAGAACTAAAAAAATTCCTTATTAATACCACTTTCATTTTTGTTATTTGTTGGATCTAAAAAAAAATAATAATAATAATAATAACAATTTATATATTTAATTTTTTATATGCTTATTTTGTATTACTAAATTAGTCCAAAAAATTGTATTAATTTTTAGTTAATTAATTTAATGAAACTTGTCATGAATGGATCTTTATTATTAATATTTATTTTTGATAGGTAGTCTTTTGGATTAAAATAATATTAGAATTGAATTATATGATCATATATATAAACATATATATATATATATTATTCAGCGTATCCCAAACATGTCCGTGTCTTATTTTTTTTAAAAAATTGTGTCGGCATGTTTATGTCATGTCGTATCTGTGTCCTGTGTCCATGTTCGTGTTCATGCTTCTTAGTCGGACACCAACATTTTGGAGATACTCCTAAATACATATATGAAACCTTATGGATATATTTAAGTTCCAAAATAAAATTTATTATTTTGAACACTAGGTTGACAAGTCACACTCTCCCAAAACACATGTAATACAAAGACATCTTAATATTATTCATGTCCAACAATCTTTGAAATAATATAAACATTCCAAGAACCTTCCTACCTTTCCTATTGTTAAAAGTAAAAAATTAACACTCTAAAGATGGGCACCACATTTCAAACTTGTAATAAACACTTTTACACTATTTTTAAGAATAAAAAGAGTAACAAAGTAGTAGTATACATACTCAAATTAATCTTTGTGATATTTATCTAAGCTTCATCTAATTTTAGTATAAAATTTAGAAAATTAATTACATTTATATTGTTTGTATTGTGTAACAATATGTATACATATAAAAAATAATATCTATATATTGTTGTGTCCTTATCATATTCATGCCTTACTTTTTTAGGATTTGTCATGTCGGTATATCTACATCATATAGTGTTCATGTCTGCTACTCAGAGCAAAACCCAACCAGACCCCTAACTGAAGCTTCCCAACTCCAGGCCAATTTTGAAGCTATAAATAGATACTAAAGCCTAACGAGAGGGAATCCTGTTTCCTGATATAAAACAATTGCACAAAGACCTTCTACAAAACCTTGTGCCATAAGTGATATACATAGCCGTAAATGCTGAACAGAAAAACAATGAATGGGATTTTGGAAGTATAAGAAGAAAGAAGAGAATAATGATGACTTTTTCTTTAGTGTGGTCAAACAAAGAGATTAGCAGTGACGGATCCAGAGCTTCTGATCAGGTGGTCGAGATTGTGAGGTGGTGAGAGATTAGTGGCAGCTTGTGTTTTCTCTTTTTAGTTGTCTTTGGGTCTTGCCAAGAACAGTTTTTGAACTTTTGGTGAGTTGGAGGATTGGGTGTAAAAATCGGTATATATGTGAAGTTTGGGATGTGATTCCACTTTGTCGATTTTGGTGTATTCGAAGAGAAAAAAAATAGAAGGATTTTTTAGAGGCTTGAAGTCCCACAGCATAGAGTTGGGAGTAGTTTTTTTTTTTAATACTTTGTATGTATAGGTTAATGGGTCTTGCCAATGACACACTATTTTGACTCAAGTGTCCAGGTTGAACAAGTGTCAGACATGTTATGGACACGCAAAAAAAGCATGTAAAAAATTTCCTATTTTTTCAAAATTTTGAACAGGTTATAGACACATCCCGGACACGTTTTCTTTTCTCTTATCTTTTTTTGGTCTTTCCCCCTCTATTTTCCTCTTCTCCTCTCCTTTGGCTATATATATATATATATATATATATATATATATATACATTTTTCTATGTAATAGTTAGTTAATTTGTTTTTAAAATTTGAATCATGGATGTTGATAATTAAACAAAAAAGTTTTTGATTTTTATTTAATGACTTTATTATTTTAATAAGTTACAAAGAAGAAGAAGAAACAACTGATCATCGTAAGGTGCGCGTGAGATATGTGAAATTTAATTTTTTCTCTATTGCAGCTGGGTGCTACCGAATTCAATTAGAGAAGTTTTTTTGGGGATGGAGATGTGGTCGGGGTCGACTAAAGAAAGATCTAAGCCAGGTGTGGAAAATGGCCCCTCTTTCTTTGGCAGGGAGTATCCGGAGGGAGAGAAACCAAAGAGTTTTTGAAGACATTGAGACTCCGATATGGCACTTGAAAGATAAATATTTGCATTTAATTTTCTTTTGGCTCAAAGAAGTATATCCTATGTACTTAAACACTTTTGTAAGTTTTTTGGGAGTTCTTAGGCCTTAAATTTTTGTTGCCTTATCCCCTTTTTTTCTATGTATATTTGGGTCTGCCCCTCTCGGGCTCCCTTTTAATGAAATATATTTACCGATCAAAAAATAATATTATTTTTGTTATTTCTATGTTTTTATGCCAATTTTGACTAAAATGATGTTAGGTTTCTATTGTATGCTTATATAAAAAAATATAAATACATACATATAAATATATTCAACGTGTTCATGACGTATCCGTGTCTGTGTCTCTTAAGGTCTTGCAATCCTTTGGTGGGTGATTTGGAAGATTTTTTAAAGCGATATGAGACTCTCCTAAGTTTGAATCTCTTTCTATTGTACATGGGTGTCCCCCCCTTGGGTGCCTTTCATTATAATTACAACTTAAAATATATATATATAAGGGAAGCAGATATAAAAATATTATCCCCCCCCCCCCCCCCAACCCCAAAAAAAAAAAAAAAGTCCGCTACTGGAGATCAGAGAATAGGTTTTCTAGTGATCTTAGATTTTCTGGGATGTGATAAGAAGCATTATTTACAACTCTGAATTAGGGATGGCAAATGACCCACCCTACCAATGGGTTCTTTATAGGGGTGCAAGTCGGGCGAGTAAACCCAAGCTCGACCCGAGAAATTACAGGCTTCGGCAAAAATATATGATACCCGAGCCCAACCCGAACTTGAATTTTTTAGCCCGGATTTAAATCGGGACGGGCCTAGGCAGGGACGTCGGGTACCCGAGCCCGAATTGCCACTACTTAAAATCATATATTTTATACCTCAATTAATACGAATTGTTAGATTTCAAACATGTAAATGATCTTAACCGTTCATTCTATTAATATTTTAAACATGTAATATTTATTTTATCATCTATTGTATTAACCTTTTTAAATCTATTTTAATTGAAAATATTTTTTTTTTTGTCTTTAGAGTATGCATGAAACCCGAACTTGAATCAGAACCGAAAACCCGACTGAGCTCGAAAAAAATTCGAAAAAACCGTATACTAGGCATTTTTTGTCGAGCTCGGGTTCACTCTTCCGGTTATTTTCAGGTTCAGGCTCGGGCTCGAACTCGATGGCTTGTATCGCGGGCTAGGCATGGTTAAAGCTCAAGTCCGGCCTGGCCCGACCGAGTTGCAGCCCTAGTTCTTCATAAACAAGGTCAGGCAGGGTTGGGGTAATCTTTTAAAAACCCATTCAGGTTCGGGACGGGGGATGGTCACCCCGCCCCCACCCCTTTATATTTTAAAATTTATTTTTATCCCTAAGGTATATTATTTTTACCAATAAACTATACTATATAAAATGAGTTTCAAGGTTTGTTATACTAAACTCGTACTATTTTTTGTGTTAGTTATTTTTATAATAAATTTTTAATTTACTTACCCAAAAAAATAAGTTTTAACTTATCTTAGGAAAAAAAATCAAGGTTCAGGGCGGGAAATATAAACGGGGTTGGGGTTGGGGCTGGGGCACCCCGCCCCATTGCCATTCATACCCTGGGTTTGGTGCTCAAAACCATAATCCCCAACCCAAATCAAGGTCAGATTCGTTTTTCCAACTCAAACACAATCCCAAGTACTAAATACTAGCAAATGCCACTCAATTGACACATTGCGCACGGGTTGGGTTAGGTTCAACCCACGTGAGTAGCAGCATGAGGATGAAGTACCAAATTCAGAGCAAGACTGCTGAAATGCTCCCGTTAGGAGACCAAAGGTTTGGAGCATATATGAATCATCCAAAGAACAGAAAAAATGCAAAAAGTTAAGTACATGAACACAAATATAAAAAATAGAAAAAACTAAAAATACTAACAAATTTGTAAGAACATATTTAAAATCTTGATAATCAGCAGGAAGAAATGGTTGCTTTCCACATGAAGAGCTTCATGATAGTTATTATCTTGTTGATGTTGTTGATTTGATAAACCAGACATGAAAAATAGCAATTACTTTATTTCTCTGAAACATTCTTATGGGAATTTCACTGTTAAAACTCATTGTATTTTTTTCCTGAATCATATGTTTTTTTTCTCTCTTTTGACAAGTAACCTCAATCATATGTTAATCCAAGATAAGTTAAAGAAATCAGGTATCAGGCAACCTAACTTATGTAATGCTAGTTATAGTATCCATCACAATAGCTTACAGGTCTATCATAATAAAACCATAAAACTTAGAAATTTAAGTATAAAGCACAGATCATGCTCTAAGGTGAGTGCTTCACAAATATTAGAGATTGCTGCAACTGTGACATAAATTCAACAAGATGATGATCATGACAGTACAGTGTAGCCATGGTGGGTGGAAAATGATGATCACATGATAATGAAGACAAACAAGGTGCAAATGGTCATCATGATTGTTGAGAGCTTGATATACATTGTTGGCCCATTCTCTAACAGCTTAAGCTTTTGGAGTAATTGGTGATCTAACATGGTATCAGAGTCTTGGTTATGAGAGGAATTGGGTTCAAGTATCTCTATTTGCATTTATTCCCCGTTTGCATTTACACTCTCTTCTTCTTTGCATTTATCTATGGTTTCTTTGTTTCTTCACATGCAAGTCCGGGGTCGCACGTGAAGAGGAGTGTTGAGAGCTTGATATACATTGTTGGCCCATTTTCTAAAACTAAAGCTTTTGGAGTAATTGGTGATCTAACAATCATCAACAAAGTTATGGTCGTGTCAACAATAAAGTTTATGCAATGAAACCAAAGGAGGTAATATATGCCAGTGGTAAAACAATTACAACCACGATATGAGGTTATTTGACTTAGAACCACGGTGATAAAGTAAATAATTTAAATGTGAAGAGCATGTTATTCCAATACATCCTAAACTAGATTCTGTTGTTCAACTATATTATGAATGGGAAACAATGAAGATAAGTGTCCATCTATGCAATAAGTAAAGCATAAAACAACACACTTACAGAAAGAAGCCAACAAAAGAACATGAAGTAGCATTCACATGAAGGCATTAAAAACAATATGCATCAGTAAATCCATACATACAAGTAGACAAAGATACAGTCATTTCAATATTCTGTAACTTTCTAATATTGCTATATCGCAAAAAAAATTACAATAATAACAAAAACAACAACAATAATGATGATGATGATATAGGGTCCAACAAAATATTTTCACAAGTACACAAGAAAAAATTAACAAGAAAAAAGGACATATACAATGATGGAACTCATGAAACAATAATAACAAAAACAACAACAATAATGATGATATAGGGTCCAATAAAATATTTTCACAAGTACACAAGAAAAAATTAACAAGAAGAAAAACGGACATATACAATGATAGAACTCATGAAAACATAGCTCCATTCTTACCTCTTTGAGATTGACCCATTCCCATGTTTCATCTGCCGTGTTAATATCATAAACCAGAGCATGCCGTCCCTGGCAATGTTTGTAAAAATTAAAAAAAAAAAAAAGGTTTTAAGTCAAGGCCCCCAAATACTGGAATTTTGCATAGTCAACAACGAGACACACCTCAACAGGATTGTAGTCAGTTATAACAGCCTCGTAGAAGTTTTTGTCTTCAGGCCACCTCGTCCAAACTTTCCTTCCGATTAATGGATTGAAGTTCGCTGCTTCAGCAGGTTCATTTACCGCAAAGGCACCTGAAGAACCCCGATTGGGAACTTGGGCCCTTCCACTGAAACCTGTAGAAGGGTACTGCATTGACTTCATTGAGGATGCAGCAGGCAATGTCTGACTCAGTTAACCAAAAATGGAAGACGAGGAAAACAAAGTGGATATCAATTTAACATTTTTATATAAAACCCTTAGCTCAAAACAATTCAACTTACTGATTTTGGCTTCTTGCCCCTTGCCCCTGAGACAGGGCCTCGTTTCAAGGCTGATGAAGATGGCTGCATCGATGGATGCAATGCTGGAGATGGTGCGCCCAAGGATAAGGAACCTACCAACTGTGATGTCTTCTGTTTCTTGCGTGATGCTGAAACAGTAGGACTAGGCACGGGGTCATGAACAGGCTGGCCACTACTGAGCATGCCAGGTTGAAGCCCACTTGTCTTCCTCCACTCCCTAATGACAATATTGAACACACTCCCATTAAAATGTGACTGACCGGACAAAGAGATACTTGATAAAAAATTCTCAGCAAAAGATGTCATGAGATAGTATCGGACCTTATCCTCCTGATAATGTCATCAGAATTAACCCTGGACAGAAGCTCTCTGTGTTCCTCATCTGATACCCTCAGCTCCTTTCTAAGTTCTGTAATTAAACTTTCCTTCTCCTGAAGAAAACATGACAGGAAGGACTTATAAACATAATTAAAAAAAATTAGATACTATGAATTCACCAAAAATGATATTATATACCCAAGTAATGGCATCAGATTGAGCTTTAAAGGCCCTCAGGACTGAAGTATACGCTTCTTGTTCTATATGGTGGATCTGGGTCTCCATATCACCACGCATCCGCGGAAAGGGAGCAGTACCTACAACTGCAGATCTTCCATTCCCAGCAGCACTGCCACCACTTGGAAATCTATTTTGATGTGAAGGAGGAAGGTCATCATCTGTGCCTGCAGTTAAATCAAGAAAAAAAACATGACACAAATAAGTTCCCTGAATATAGTGGGTAAAATTGAGAAATCAGCATACAGGGGGAAATTCTTCTGCAAGCAGCATGAACATGTCAAAACTGGTCAAGGACTTGACTTATTAATGCAGCAGTACTAATGTTGCTGCCTGCACACACACACACACACACAGAACAAGAAAGCCATATGCATGTAAATTTAGTAGGTCACTCCTTTATGTACTGCACAAGAAGCAGAAAATATTGCAGAATCTGTACTGAGTGTGCTTCACTTTTGGTCATTTGCAATGTCCCCAAGACAATTGTTGAAGCATCTCATGTGCAACAGTCAGTAACATTCTTGGCCAAAGAATCATGTGCCCAAAAAAAAGACAAGGAAAAACACACACACCCCCGCGAACAGTTATATCTCAATTGTTGTCAAAACGTGTATTGCAAAGTGTATCGTTTTTCAAAAATATTGTATCGTGTATCACAAGATACACTAATTTTTTTTAAATATATTTATAAATATATATATATATATAGTGTTATATATATACAATGTCTTAAAATAATCTAAATAAAATTTCAACCCACTTATAAAAAAAACAACTTAAATTCCATACAATACAAGTACCAAGATTTATAAATACACCAAGTTCTAAACCGAAATTTAATAATCCAAGTTTACATCATAATTCATCAATATCAAAATTTAAAGACAAAATCCAAAATAATTCATTTTTATAATTCATCTCAATCTCTAATTTCAGTGGCATCGATATCATCATTAGATGCCAACAATTCTTAATTTTCTTTTTCTTCTTCGACTTCTTATATGTCCTCATTCCTCATCCTTATCCTCTAAAAGTACTTACTTTCCTTCTTTCTTATTTGAGAAAAAATTTCTAGACATTACAAAGAAACAATATAAAACCAAATAAAACATAGAATGGGATCATTTCCATGTATATAACAAAACAACAACAAAAAGGCCAAAATAATGCCGTTTAGCCTGATTGCGCGTATCTTATGTACCATGTGTATCAAAACATATCATAAAATACATATCGCGTATCACGCAATACTATGCAAAAAGATGTGTATCATGCATAAGATACGTATTGCATATCATATGATACTAACAAGTATGTATATGCCAAACTTGAGTGTGGCATTCCTGCAGGTATCACTTTGAGAATAAAATGACTACACTTACCTAGCTTCAAATTAAAATAGCCTAGTTAAGGGAAAAGAACAGCCAGTTTAAACCAATCCCAACAGCAACATACCATCAGCTAGAGATAGGTTGGAAGGGTCAGTTGCTTTCTAAGGGAGGCAGGCTCACCCTTATCAAAAGCACCTTGGCCAACCTCCCCACATATTTCATGTCTCTTTTTTCCATGCCGAAGTCAGTGAGTAGAAGGCTAGAGAAGCTTCAAATGGACTTCTTATGGGGTCATGAAGGAGAGCGCAGGAAGTTTCATTTAGTGGCTTGGGATACTATCAAGAAACCAGTGTCTCTAGGAGGTCTAGGGGTGAAAGACTTGGGCACCCTCAACAAAGCTCTCTTAGGTAAATGGTTATGGAGGTTTGGAGAGAGCGATGGCGAGCTGTGGAGGGAGATCATTGTTGCTAAGTACGGGTGCGACAACGGAGGATGGTGTTCGGGCAATGTGGAGGGGCCTCGGGGATGTGGTCTGTGGGGTTCCATCAGACAGGAATGGAGGAGCTTCAATGAAAAGTGTAGTTTTGTCATTGGGAATGGTGGCCATGTTAAGTTTTGGCATGATGTTTGGAATGGGGATGAGCCGCTCAGGGCAAAATTTCCTTCTTTATACAGGCTAGCCAGCAACAAGGAGGCTTGGGTCTACGAGTACTTGGAGAGAGTTGAGAACAAGCTTGTATGGACTCCTCATTTTAGGAGAAATTTTCTTGATTGGGAGTTAGAAGAGGTGGGCACCTTCCTTGGCCACATATGCAATTACCGAGCTACGGAAGGGGGGAGGATAAAAGGGTGTGGCTGCCCAATAAGAAAGTTTTTTCCGTCAACTCCTTTTACAAGAGCTTGGTCTATTTGGAAAGCACTCTTTTCCCTTGGAAGCTCATATGGCACTCAAAAGCCCCCTCTAAAGCCTCCTTCTTCGCATGGGAAGCCTCTTGGAAGGCTATTTTAACAACGGATAATTTGAAGAAGCGAGGTTTCCTCTTGGCTAGTAGGTGTTATTTTTGTCAGAAGGAAGAGGAAACGGTGCATCATCTTCTCATCCGCTGCCATGTTTCTTGGAGCTATTGGAACATCATTTTTGCTCTTTTCGGCGTCTCCTGGGTTTTGTCTGGCTCAGTCAGAGACCTTCTATTGGCTTGGACAGGGTACAACCCTTCAGAAGAGATCAAGAGAATTTGGAGACTGATCCCTCTTTGTTTGTTGTGGTGTATCTGGAGGGAAAGGAACAATCGTGTCTTTGAAGATGAAAATCTCTCCGCTCCCTTCTTTATAGATGCGTTTTTGCGCCTTTTATTTTTTTGGGCTAAAGAGACTTTTCCTGTTAATGTCTCTTCCTTTGTTGACTTTTTGGGATCGTTAAGACCTTTGTAAATCTTTTTGGGGTTTTGCCCTTGTTGCCCATCTTGGGCACTTTTATTAATATACATCTTACCTTTACTTATCAAAAAAAAAAAAACATACCATCAACTAGTTTCTCTATGTAATCTAAAGACATGGTAAAGTTACTGGAACGATTCAGTAGTGTATGGTAAATGAAAGTACTCTAATACTGAAAATTCATCAACTCCAACCCCTAAAGACAAGTGAAACAAGCTTTAAAAAATAATAAAAAATACAAATTTGTGACATTAAAACGAAGGCATGGAAGTCATTTATGCCAACATCAAATTCAGTTACTTATCCCCATTCCCCAGATATAATGAAGCTACAATTTTACATGCTTAATTTCCCATCTTATCTATGGCAAATGAAATAAAAGGAGAGAAAAAGTGTTTTGTTTGTCCATAATACAAACAATCCATAGCATGGTTTTAAATCATGGTATCGGGATACTTAACGGTCACGATCACAATGTAATGGTATCGGGAATATCAGTTAATACTCGATACGTAATCGGAATCAGGAACTGCACCTATGAGTTTTTTTCAATCACTAGCAAACCCCTTAAAAGTTATTGATAGTCAATACTCAATACGTAATCGGAGTCAAGAACTGCACCCATGAATTTTTTTCAATCACTAGCAAACCTCTTAAAAGTTACTGATATGCATATTTTTACTCCAATTTATAATATTCTAAGACCAACTCCAATTGTAAAAGTCATTTTAGTCCTGCTAAAGCTAAATTTTAACAGGGCTACAATACCAAATATCTATTTTTTGACATTTCTGTTTCAATGTTGAAATGCTATTTTTTGACCGAACCACCATTCTCAACCATTGAAAACAAGAAAAAAATACCATTAAATCTGGACCATTGATATATTGCATTCTAAAGCATTGATTTGGATAGTAGCCTACCAAAACAAAAACTATATTTGGTGGAGTATTTGACTTTAGTCAAATTTTGTGAGGGGTGAAAAACTACCGTTGGAGTATCACTTTTTTACTGGCCGACCAAATTTTAGCTTTAGTAACTCCATTTAGCTCATCCCTGGAGTTGCTCTAATGTTATTACTTATTTTAATTCAATTTTATAGCTCCTATGAAAAAAATTTACTTATTGTATTGGATTTTATGTTGGTTTGTAATCAAACTAAAAAGAAAATACAACCTATTATAATGAATATTGTTCGATGACAAGTAATAACTAAAAATGCAACTATAAATTCAGAAAAAATAAATAAATAAAGGAAAACATAGACAAAATGCAGTATAAGCGTGAATATTAATTGCTAACTAATGGCTTAAAGCTTAATAAACAAAGAACTTAGCATAAATAGAAACAAAAAAACAAAAAAGAACTCAAAAATATAGATGTCATGAATTACAACTCATATTACAATATTCATGTTTTCTACCACCCAAAAAAAACCAAGATACCTTTATATGATTTTAGAGCAAATAATTAATACAAAAACAAAAAATAAGTAATTCTTAATATTAGAAAAAAAAAATGTAGAAGTAGCCTAGTCATCTTATCAAATTAAATTCATTCATTTTTAAGCAACATCGACTAAATCTAATAAGATAAGGTCTTAATTTTAAGAAACAATCACATATAATTTTGAAAATTACCAAACAATTTGAGCATATCCAAAATTTCAAATTTTGTGTTTGATAACTTTAAATCAATAGATCTATGGCCAAAATGGGTTTTTTAGCCCTTGGGAGAGAAGGGCTAGTCCGATACACAAGGCTCCCACCATTGCAGGGTTTGGGAAGGGTTAAATGTATGCATCCTTACCCCTGAGCGGAGAGGAGGTTTCCACATCTCAAACCTATGACCTCCAGGTCACAATTGAGCAACCAAACAGTTGTGCCAAGGCCCAAAATGAAATGCTGCCTGTGGGGCTTAGGATTTTAGTCACTGAACCATGACAAGTGGAAGAGAGAAAAAGATAAAATGTACCATTACTATTATATATTGGCCGATGTTATGTATCGGTCCGTAACAGCAACCACCATTACACCTGTAAATTTTTTACACACTAATATATCAATGTGTAAAGGAATCGGAGGACTCAAAATCCATTACATAACGGTCGATATTTAATATCATGATCCACAGAGATAGGAAACAAGAAAGGAAGATGACACAGAGATAACTCACTAGAAAGGGTGGTGTCATTACAATAGACAAGAAGAAAAGGGAGGTGGAAAACCTTTAGTTTCTAAAGCATTTGGCAAGGAGAGGGGTAAAGAAATTTCCTTGGAAAACTATTTGGCACACTAAAACTCCCACAAAGGCAGCCTTTTTTCATGGAGGTGGTTAGGGGCGCCATTTGACTTTTGACAACTTGCAAAGATGAGGATTTCCTTTGGCAAATAGATGCTCTATGTGCTTAATGGGGGAAGAAACTATTAATCACTTGTTCATCCATTGCAAGGAGCTCAAGTCAAGAGTATTGTTAGGAAAATGTGGAAATTAGTGCTACTTTGTATTTTTTGGTGTATGGAGAGGAATAAATAGTAGGATTTTTGAAGGGAAGTCACTCCCCTTAGTTGTTTTAATTTTGGGTTATTGAATCTTACCCGTCTTTGTATAGATTCTTTTGTACAATTTTTGAGGGGGTATAAGCAAGTTTTTGTAAGCTGCTCCTTTTTGTAATTATTTCTCCTTTTTCGGGCGTGTTAATGAGATTACTCTTTACTTATAAAAAAAAAAATTAAAAAAATCTAACAATGTAGATAACCATGACAACAGAAATACTAATCAGATTCTGATATTCCTCTTTTTTATTCTATTGGAAGATATTCATGTTGCTCTATTGTCCATAAGTGTGTTAATAGGAACACTTTTGAGGAATTATTAGGTTAGGTTAGTGGTTAATTACCCGTCAAAAACAAAGATTAGTATTCAGTAGTAAATTGCAGGGATGGAAGGCTAAATTGTTGTCCAGAACTGACAACAACACTTTAATTAAAGCAAATTTACCCAGCTTCCTATTCATATGAACTGTTTTAAATTGCCAGTTTATTTTAGCTAGGATTTTGACAGAAGGAATACCAACTTTTTGTGAGGAAGTAACAGTTTAGACAATTTGCGTTCTCCATTACATCTTGTTGCTTGGGATGATCTTTGTAAATCAACAACAACAACAAAAAATGAAGGCTTAGGTATAAAAAGAACCTCATGAAACTAGGTTGAAAATTTAACAAAAAGGAATCATCTCTGGGTAGATTTAGTAAGGTATAAATATTTGAGATAAATTAATCTCTTCCAAGCTAGGAAAATCAGCAGAGCATATATAGCTTAGCATGATATTTTAGAGCTAATAGATGGAGTACTAAGAATAGGCAAAGTTTCTGCTTCTGGCTAAAAGTTGGGTTCACAATAACTCATTAATTTCTAGGAAAAAATACTAAAAAGTCCTTAAAATAATTTTTTCAATACAAAAAGTCCATGATATATTTTTTCTATCTAAAAGATTCAAAAAAGTCAAATTGTTAACTTTCATCTTAATACCGTTAAAAAATATTATTGATTAGACCAAAATAACCTTCAAGATACATTTTAAAAAATACTAAATAATAGATATAACAAATTCTTCAATCCAAAAAAAAAAAAAACATAACATTTTTTTATTTATCTAGAATGCCTAAAAAATAAATTTTTACTTCATAAAATGTTATGATTTTTTGGGATTGAAAATTTTATTTCATAGATTTTTTAGTATTTTTTTTGTAAAATGTATCTTGAAGGTCATTTTAGAATAATTAGTAATATTTTTTAACGACGTTAAGATGAAAGTTAACAATTAAACTTTTTTGTATTAAAAATTTCTTTTTTAGACTTTTTAGATAGAAAAAATATATCATAAATTTTTTGGATTGAAAAAATTTATTTCAGGAACTTTTTAGTATTTTTTCCTAATTTCTATGATTCACGAATCAGGTAAATTATCCACACAATATATTCCCGAATCATGTAGAGCTAATATGAATTGGGAAGCTAGTCTGATATTTTATTGACTTATCTAATAAATCATTGAACTTTGCCTGTGTTGAGCTTAGTGTATTATCATTACACAGGATTCCTGTAGCCGACCCCAAATAAATGAAATAAGGTTGTGTTGAGTTGAGTTGAATATCTAACAAATCATTGAATCTCAATTCTATTAGGAAGATTTTTTTTTATAAGTAATAAATTCATTAAAAAAGCACCAAGGAGGTGCACCCATTTACAAAAAATATATATCACTCTTATGTCTCACAACTCATAGAGTGAAAAAAAAAAGAGACTATCTTTAGACACGGTTGAGCCTCCTAACAACCAAAAAATAAAGGGTAATTCAATACCGAAGCTTGTACAGTTCATAAAGGGAACTCAATACCCTCAAAAACTCTAATTTCCTTTCCCGCCAAATGGTCTACCAAATCCCCCCCCCCCCCCCGGTTTCATATGCCAAGCTCTCCTAACCCTCCAATTGGAAGAATCCCCCCTCCAAGAAACTAATACTTTCGAGGTAGACTATGGCATCATCCAATAGACTACAAATAAACCAATCAAAAGGATCCATATAGCCCAAGTAATCAATAATGAATGAGAAGATGATTCACCGTCTCCTCGTGACATTTGCAAAGAAACACCAATTAAACAATATTTTTCCCCTTCTCCACAAATCGTCCTCAAATTAGAGAATCAACTTGTACAAGTTATAAAAATCTAAAGCATCATCCATCTCCCAATCCTGAAGAGATTTACTGAAGCCGATATCCCACACCATAGCATTCCTTGACCTCCTGAGACAATTTGCAACTATTGCATTTTTGTTGACAACATCCTGAAGAGTATCAGAAAGGCTATATGAAGAGGACCCCGATCACACCAAGAATCTATCTAGAATCTAATTGTGGAACCGCCCCCACCTTCCATCTATTATTCTTGGAAAAACTCATCCTATCCTCTTCTAAAGCTCCTCCACACACCGACTCCGTACCAAGATCTCACCTCCTTAGAGCATCAATCCCCTTCTTCAACCCCATAATTTTGTTCCACCACCTTTCTCCAAAGATTCTCTCTCCTTGCCAAACCTCTACAACCATCTCCCCAATAAGTCCTTATTGAACAACCAAAATCTTTGAATGCCCAATCCCCTATCCTTCAAAGAGCTCCATACTTTATCCCACTCAACAAGGTGATTCTTGAATTCATCTCCCATTACTCCCCATAAATAGTCTCTTTGAAGTTTCTCCAACCTTTTTGCCACTAACACTAGAATAGGGAGAAGATACATAAATAGATTGGGAGGCTCCACAACGTACTCTTCCTGAGAGTGAGACGGCCTCTTTTTAAAGGTATTGTTTCTTCCAAGCAGCTAATCGCTTCTCAAATCTCTCAACAACCACACCCTATACACCAAAAGACATTGTCGAAGCTCCAAGAGGAAGTCCCAAATAGGTAATGAGAACGGGAAAGGGCCCTATCCGATAGCAGCAAGTTTGTCACTACTCCCCCCATCCCCAACCCCCACCATTTCACTCTTGCTCATATAAAATTTAAATCCAAAACCACTTCAAAACAAACCAAAATACATCTCAAGAAATTTAATTGAGCAAGCTCAGCATCACAAAACAGTATCATATAGTAGGTGGGAAACAATTACCGGGGTTTCTCCTCCCTCTCCAACTAAGAAAACCTCTCAACATTCCTATTTCCACTGATTTGAAAACTTGAGATCAAGGAACATTTTAATTAAACTATCATAAAGGATATCTATATTATTTCCATTTTGTAAGGTTTTTACTAAAGATGGTAATTTTGCTGTTAGATCAGCAACATGGCTGATTAACTCTTTAAAAAATAACAGTGCTCCCCATCCGAAGGCTAATCTTCTTAATGAAAATTGGCTCCCCAAATTAATACCTAGGATAAAGTTTATCCTGTGGATTTGAATTTGGAAAAGATTTCCTACTTAATCTTTCCTAATCAATAAAGGCATGAATATCAATGGTGTATCTTTTATGTGGTGATGACACTGAGGATGTTAACCATATCTTTAACAATAGTCCTTTTTCCTGAGAACACATGGGAAAAAGTTAAATTTAATTGTCCAAATTGCATGCCCAGAATGATGAATTGATTGGCTGGATGGTTTGTGCGTGCTAATAGATATGCCTACGCCAAAGTTTTGGATGAACCTGTCCAATTTTAATTTGGAACAATTGGAATCATTGGAGTTGGGTGGTCTTCTAGTATTTTTCCTAACCCAAATAAATAAAAGAAGTACGAGAAATTTTTTGAATAATTATAATGAAACTCAACTTTGACCGACAGCAAGTACCAATAGCGAGGGGGGTGACTGTTATTAGGGATCAACAAGAGTTTTTGTGGCTGCATCCTCTAGTTGTAGAAAATCTTCAATTCTTGTTGCTAGATGTTTGGCTCTTAGAGATGATCTATTTATGGGAACAAGGATGGGCATTAAACCTATTGAAGTAGAAGAGGACTCAAAATTGCTAATTGAGGAAATTTGAAGGAAGAGCAATTGTCCATCGAGTATTAAGATTTGAGACCCTAGTTTGGATTTTTGTATTTTGGCCAGGAATTTTTAACCAATTTCATATAATCATATCCACGAGCCTAATAGAAAGGCTGATACACTGGAAAAAAATGAGTCATAGATTTGATTCGGATCTAAATTGGCGCAATAAGCTTCCTAGATGGAGAGTGAGAGATAGAGAGTGGCCGCTTATATAGAAGATATGATAGGTGTGGACTATCCTCGTAGTACCATAAGCATGTTTTAATATAATTTTATTTTTCCTACCAAAAAAAAATATACAAGAAATTCTCAAAAAAAATAATTTTAGCAAAGAAGACTTCTCTATTCTACAACTAGAATACGACTCAACAAACACTATAACCAAGTGAGTACACTGCTATATACTAAACAATATTAATCTCAAAGTAATAAAAATACCACTAACAAACTAAGACTCAAAATCCAACCAAAAACTATAGAATTGAATCAAATAAAGAAAGTAATAACCCAAAGAACTACTATAATCAGTTTCCTTAGGCCAAAAAGGTTTCTCGATTGGAGTGCAGTCCAAAGCTATAGCATCAGGCTTCCAAACAGGACACATCATGACTACCCAATTGATGGTTATTGCATCAGTTCCTTCCCTTACCCATGGATCCATATAACAACAAAGAAAGCATGAGCAAAAGACTTCTATGCTCTTGTGGCTCCCAAAAAAAAAAAAGCAAGAAATAGGGCCAGTTGTATCTTGAAGCAAACATAGTTATCGCTTTAGGCCCCACTTTTTAAAGAAGGCTCCAAATTTTTATATCTTGATTATATAATCCAAACTAGAAGTTTAAAGCTAATAAAAGTTTAATTATAAAAGAAAGGCCTTTGTGTATATAACATAATCCAAACTAAAAGTTTAAGAACAATAAAAGTCTAATTTTATAATAGTATTACAATTTTATATTACTATTTATCCTAAAAAATATATATTCATTAGAGTTCTATTTATATTTAAAGTACTCAAAAATCTTATACTATACAATGTTTTATCATTATTTTAAATCACATTTTTTTATTAAAAAATTTGTTCTTCTTGCATCTCAAAAAGCGAAAAGAAAAAAAAAAAACCATTTGGAGTTGTTGTTTAGGGCCTCAAATTCTCTTGAGCTGCCCTTGTCAAGAAATCTACATCATGGAAGGAACTTGAGGATGAACAAGAACAACCCAGTCACATCAACCATACTGAATAACCATTGGTCAATTTATGGATAGATGCTAGGCCATTCTGGCAAACTCACCTAAGAACCACATGTTAGGATATAAGTCAAGGCTTCTAGCACTGTATCATCTATCAGCTTCAAAATTCAATAATTGCTATAGTAAATAAAATCATTTTTTATTCTGCCCCGGCCCGCTCTTCAAGTTTGTACTTTTTTCTGTGTGGAATGAGATGTGTCTGAGGGAGTGAAGCTTTGTGCAGTTTTGTTTTTTTAAAACAGGCTATGCTCCACACACTATGTTTTGGTGTACGGGATCGTACAAAATAGATCTGGGTTCTTTTATTTATTTGTTGGGTGATATGTGTACAGGGAGTTTTTTTTTTTATTAGTAAATGTGTGTATTATATATGAAGTGCCCAAGGGAGTAAACCCAAAGTAACAAGGGAAGGCTATAAAATTAAAGGGTTAAAGTCCCTAAAAAATCTACAAAGGAACTTATAAACAACAAGGCCTTATATATGAAGTGCCCAAGGGAGCAAACCCAAAGTAAAAAGGGAAGACTATAAAATTAAAGGGTTAAAGTCCCTAAAAAATCTACAAAGGAACTTATAAACAACAAGGCCTCTTTGACCCCAAAAAACAATAAGGCTTAGATGTATACCTATCATGTTCATGGGTTCTCCCCCCACCCCCCTAATGGAGCCTTTTATTTCAATCCTTAACTTATCAAATAATAAATAAATCATTTTCAGTTCTTCCCTCCCTTTAAAGTTCATATTTTTTCCACATAGTTGCTAGATATTGTTCATTTGTAGATCCCCTCTAAAAAATATCATTTTCAGTTTTTCCTCCCTTTCAAGCTCATACTTTGCTGAATTTGCTAGATACTGTTCATTTCAAGATCCCTTCTGAACAGCATACCCGAAATGATACTCCGATCCCTTTTTTCACCCAATAAACATTTTATATAAGTATTTTCACCCAATAAACATATTTATCACTTATTTTGATCATAATTAAATTGGTGAGTTTTTAAAACCCTAGTGCTTGTTCATACTTCCTTGGTGCTTATTTATGACCATAGTTGGAATATAGAATTCACCAAAATTTCAAATTGGAAGGGAGTGTGAGAAGATGTCCACAGCCTATAACTTATACATTGTCCAGCATAATCCTGAGAAAAATATATAATCTGCAGAACTCCTTCAATCTCCCAATCTTTCATAGAGCTCTGATTTCTCAAATGTACTCTAAAGTCTGAACGCAAAATATAGCTTTCAAATGTCTCGGGTCATATCCAAAAATGGATATCAAAATGAAAATATAAATTAAAACTTTGATCAACAAAGAAACAAATTAGCCGCAATGGAAGTATGCAAGTGTTGGGAAAGAGTGCAATTTTCATATATACTTCAAAAATTTTAAAGAACCCTTTACTAAGCCATAATTGTATCATGAGACTGCAATTCTAACTTTTGAATTGTACACTGAACATTTTTCAAACGTATTCTTGAGTTATCACAGGTTAAAATAAGTATTCAAGGGGGGAGACAGAGAGAAATTGTTCCAGGTCGAAAGCCTAGAACTAATTACCATCAAATCAGGGCAACAAAACCTAATCCCTTCACGTTTACAAAAAACCGTAGGCCTCGTCCACAAAAAGAAAGCTGTCAGAAAAAACCCTAAAAAGCAAGAGTTAGATGCGATCTTTGATGAACTCACCACTGCTATCAGAAAGCTCGTAGTCCATGGTGGTTTATTCCAACCAGATATTCAGCTCAATTCATGAATAATTGCAACAGCACCAACAATAGACACCAAAATCTGCAATTTTACAAAAAAAAAAAGATAATAATGATAATAATAGAAGTACCGTTCCGTCAAGTTAGAAAAAAAAATTTGAATAAATTTAAAAAATTTCTCATACCTCTGGGTTTTCTTTACACGGGTTTCGAAGAAGAAGAAGCGGAGCAGTGATCGCAGGGAAAGAGAGATTAGTTTGGTGTGCTGGGGTTTCAAAGAAGAAGATGGTGGAAGAAGAATATACGGAGAGAAACTAGCTCGGGGGTAGGTTAGTTGGGTGATTCGGGGAGGTTCGGTGCGGTGGACGGGCGTTGAGTCCACGGTGGTCCGGGGCAGCGATTCGGGAAGAGAGGCGGGGGATGCGAGAGCGAGCGAGAGACATGGGAGTTCGATTCGACAGATACACAAAAACGACGCCGTTGTTTTTTTCACTAATTTTATAGCCGTTTAGGATAAGTTGGAAGGAAAGGAGACAAGGGCATCAAGAGAATTTTCAATGTTAAATATTATTTTAGTTATGTTAAAATTAAATTTTAACAATGGTACAAAAATATAACATTGAAATGTTACATTTTATTAAAATAATTATTAGGAATTCTCAACTATTATTCTAAATTACCATTCATTAAAACACTACAATGTCATTAGAATGTATCAGTCATTAGATTGAAAGCATCCAAGCTATTCATTTGAATAACAATTAGTTAAAAGTCTAGCAATATTTGAGAAAAGGTTTAACAAAGTCAAAACTTGAGGCATCTTTTATCATTACATTGGACCATAGTAATCTCTCATTCATGTTTAAATAATTAATGAGATGAGAGAAGAGGACAATGTAGTATAATCATCCTATCTTTTTTGAAAATAATAGAAGAAAAAAAAGAGTTTTATATTAACTTACTATTATATCTTTTTTAAAATCAATAAAAAAACTATTTATTTTATTTTCACCTCCATAACTTTAAAAGTATTATTGGTCTTATAAAAATTTCATTAAACTATTGTCTTCTCTCCTTACGTCTCCTCTCATTTGTGGATGGATTGTAACATGGTTAAAGTAAGTGTTAAGCCCCCCCCTCTCTCTCTCCCTCTTCCTTTTTCTCCTTCCTAGTCCTTAATTAAAACATAAAATAAGCCCCCCATCCCCCTTTATTCCCATTTTCTTCCCTTTCTTTCCGACTCTTTTCATTCATATGGGTTGTTAGTAATCCAACTCTCCCCAAGAGTCGGCTAAAAAAATGTCGTCTAATTGATGTAGCAGCTTTTTATTGCCAGCTCAAGAGGATGATAACTAGGTGAGTTCGAGGTAAGACAATCTCTCTCCTATTATTTTTCCCTTTAAAGAGAACCTTCTCCTATTGTTGTCCCTACCCCACTAATTATATCTTCCATCCTTGATACTGCTCCATCTTTCAACCTTGCTTATCCATGTTCCATCTTGCCCTGCCTTTATATAAAATTTAATTTTAATAATGCGAGGGAATTTTTTTCACAATAGTTGTGAAAATTTCATCAGTAAATGTATATGTTGACAATTCATTTCAAAAGTCTTTTATCAAGTATGTAATTGTTAAGTTATATTGAGTCTCACTACTGTTACAACGTTAGTCAACTGTTTCTTTGTGTTAGACGTATAATAGAGTCATCTATATGTTATTGTGATACTAGGGTTAGAATTAGCCGCCACATATATTATTGTGTAATGCTAATAACTTGGTTAAATGATGGAGTCAATGATGGTTGTGAAATATTAGAGGACCAAACCTTGCTCTGATATTATGTTAGATTTGATGGAATAAAATAAAAAAGAAAAAAGAAACAGAGAAAAGAGAGGAGGGAAAAACCCAAAAGACTACATTGTATTAGAATGACTTGATAGAAATTATACAAGTGACCTCCTTATATAGGAGAATCATGAGGTTAAATAAGGAAAGTAGAAATAAAGGAAACACATTGTAAAACCCTAATCTTACTAGCATTACACAATAATATATGTGGCGGCTAACCCTAACCCTAGTATCACAATTTGATTCACAATAATATATAAGTAACCCTATTATACTTCTAACACTTTGAAAACTTGATCATGCTAGACTTTAATTATAATTTTGTACGTCTAAAGATGAACACAAATGACAATATTTTTATAGTTCAAATCTATTACAAGAAAGGTATAAACATATAAACATATCAAGCATTCATGTTAAACACATTTTTAAGACGCGTGTGAGTTTAGTTTTTCACTAGTCTCCATGGGACTTATGTTTAATTAAACCTATAGGTTAGGACACTTTTTAATTTTGACTATAGGCATTGAAAGTAGCTTAAAATATGTATTATTATGTCTCTTTGACACTTAGTGGTTTATAATCACATTAAAATTCGAAACTAGAAAAAAAAGAGTTCAAAATGAGTAGTTGCCTTGTTTGAATGGAATGATAACCGAGTTTGAACGAAAGTCACATCCAAACTGAAAAGGCTTTCAAGTTCGAACGTGTTTTGTTTTTGGAGATTCAGATTGGTTCTCCTATTCCAAATCAAATTAGGTTTACGGTTACTCATAAATATAATTGTGAACTTTGCATTGTTAAGAGACAACTTTGCATTCTTATCGAGGATTTAGGCACTTTATGAATTCTTAAGTTTACTTCTAGTATTATATAGTTTGGATTCCATATAGTAGCTACCTTACAAAGGCAATTATGAAGGTTTTAATCTAAGAGAGTATCATAAGATACTTTTTGTGAAGATTTGAAGACTATCAGATCATAACTAAAGTATTTGTTGTGAATAGATCAACTTAAAAGCGCAAATAATGAATAAAAACATTACCTAAAGGACGATGTGAAGAATTGACTAACAATGTAATACTATCAAGTAGCATAGCAAATTAGTAATCATTGGTATATTGTTCATTGTACTGATTAGTTTCATAGTGATTTCTTCTCTTGCATATGCCGATTTTATTTCCTATGAGGGTGTCTCAAGTAAGATTGATGTATTTTATTCTGGGATGTGCTCTTAATATTTTATGCTTATTGTTGTGATTTACTTTAACACTTGGCCAGAATGCTATAGGAATTTGTATTTAAACAACTATTTGAACACTTGGTTAATTCACTATAAGTTTATGATTCCTATCTAGTTAATTGGATTAATTAATTTGGAGTTATCTGCGTTACTTTGTGACTAGTTAATTGAATACATTAATTTTAGTTAACTAAGTTATAGCCCTTAAGCACTCGATTAAATTTTCAAAAATTAAAACTAATCGATTACAAATACCAATCTAAATATACATATATATAGATAGAGATTATTTATGCACAATACATATACACATTATCTCTACACATGTTTACATCTATAGACTTATGGATATTTAAAGGTCCAAAAAAATGTTGTTAATTAGGATAGGATCCAACGACATTCTTTTTAAACCCAGAAGTCTCTCAATAATTTGTGACTAAAATATCCTTTTATCCATCCTCAATGCACCTCTTCAGATTTTTGTAATGGAATTGCTGTAGAATGGGACATGTGTTTCAATATTTTTTAAAAAAAAATTTAAAATTCAATATCTAATAAAATATAAATCTATTTTTAAATAAAATTTATATATTTGAACTCTAGAAAGCGAAATCTATATTACATATTACATATGAAATTTTAAATTTTTTTATTATTTTCAATAGTGAAATTCCACTATTTTGGTCTGAAATAGAGAAATTGAACTACTTTTTCTTAAAATTGTTGTTGACCTACTAAGATTCAAAATTTCAATATAATTGCTTTGCTCTCTCTTGAAAAAAAAAGTAATTTAATTATGCAGATTTAATAATAGGCTTTAAAAAGAGAATAAAATAAGGTTTGAGATGAGAGAAACAATGAAATTTTCAGTGAATTTTACAAAAAAGTGAGGTTTCAGTTGTTGAGATTAGAAAGAATGAAGAATAAGATTTTCTGTTGCATCATGAAAGAGTGAACACGGTGTATATCTTATGCTTGCATTGAAAAGCATGTAATGCGAACTTTATTTAAAATAAACTTTCAATCACTAATCAGACAACCCACTATAACATATATGAAATATTAATCCTAAATTTGTTGGAAAGATTGAACAATAGATTTATAAACTTCAATCACTAAACAGGCAACCGCTCTATTAATCCTTCCAATACCAGGCTGTCCATGCTTGATTGGCACAAACGTGCATCGAAATATGACTTTTGGAAAAGGAAATCCATTGACAACTAGTTGCGTCTAAGAGATCGGAGAGAAAGTTGGTAGTTTTCGTTGAGTGAGACGGCTGTTTAAGGAGAGAGAAGACATCATCGATGATTGAGAAACGGCTGAAGACAAAACTGCTAGTTTCCAGCTAGTGAGACGGTTGTTGGAGGAGAGAGGAGACATTGTTGGTGAGGAGAGAGAGAGAGAGAGAGAGATAAAGAAGACAAAGAAACAAAAAAATTAAAAAAAAATAAAGACAAGGGGGAACGGCACTTGGAGTGAAGAGAGAAGAGAGAAGCACATAAAAAGGGGGGAAGAGGCCGCCGACTCACTGGTGTGTGTGTGTGTGTGTGTGAGAGAGAGAGAGAGAGAGAGAGAGAGAGGTAAAAGGCAAAAAAGGGAAAGGGGGCATCCAGTGAGAAGAGAGAGGAGATAAACAGAAGATCATGGATTCCAAGAGGGTATTGAAAACTAAAGAACAAGATAGTCCTTCGAAAAATTATTAGCTAATCAACAAAGGACATTAACTCAAACAAACACATGCAAATGAACTTATCATTAAAAGAGGATGAAGTGTCCTCGTGCTCCCAAAAGTCCATATAAAGGACTTATTACTAATTATTCCAATTATATAAATGGATTCAAACCCTACACTCCAACTTAGGTACCATACCCGAAGCATATCGCTTTCTAAAATTGTGTTTGGATGGACAAGAAAGGGTAAATTACAAGGACTCCCCTAAACTTCATTTATTTTCACTCAACTCTTAATAGTTCAAAAGTCGTTAAAGATAATATTTCGTGTTAAAAAAATTAAATTTACAGATACAAAATATAACACATGAAGGGACGTATTTATTGATTTTTAAATTATAAAAGGGCTAAATAAAAATGAGTAAATTCCCAAAAAGAAAAATGATTTATATTTTACCCGTCCAGAATAAAACACCCTTCTTTTTTTCCTCCATTATAAACTCCTACCGAGGAAGAATTGTCACATTCCTTTCTATTACTCCGGAGGGGGGGCTTCAGTTACTCTTTAGAACTCTATCCATCATACCCCTCCAGACCTCCACTTTCCTATTGTCGTTTGTATAATTACGAAGAGCATTTAAAACTCCAGTCAAGGTTAGATAAACGAGAAAAGATGTGACCATTAAATCTCCTTAAATATACACGTGACAATAAAAAAGTGAAGGTATGAAAGAGTATAGTAAATGAAGTCCGGAGGGTAACCGGAACCCTTTCTCTAGTACCCAATAATATCAGCGCACACATACAGAAGGGCTTCCAACACTAGTACAGTCATAAGTAGCAGATGCAAGGTAAATATCAACATCTGCCAATTAATGGAAAGCAATGACAAGTAAATAATGTATGATGACAGGCAAAAATGGCCTCCCCACACAAAAATGTGGGTGACCACTGATGTAGGCATACCTCAAGAATTTTCTCTATTAAAAAAAAATAAAGACGGATAAATAGATATATAAATTTACATTAGGACAATGATATTGCAAAAGAAAATACATAATTGGCATGGTACTGCAGCGAATTCTGCTTTATAAAGTCACCTAGAAGGTGTTTCAGATGGCTGACTATTCAAAGCAGAATTTGAGGGAATGGAAGGGAGAGACCCATTCTCTTGAGGGGCTGCACCACCCCACTTTGGCTCTGCATCGGATGGCTCAATCACATGGACCGCTCCATCACTCATTCCAAGCGCAATTTGGTTGGGTTCGGATGGATGTGCCGCGATCACCATAGGAAAGGCAGCGCCACCGCTGCTGCAGAATTAGTAGTCAATTAGTTGTATGTTTCACACAACATTTGAGAAAATGATGCAGATGATGTGACACAAACACACACACAGTTTGAGTGTGAGAGAGAGATTGATTTATTCTTAGGATTTAAGCCTGGAAACCAAAATTAGAACCACTCCCTATAGCGTTGGATAGGATCAACATTTCAATGACTTGCCTAAACAAAGGCAACCAAACCAACAGTTGGTCCCAAAAATGCATGCCCACCTCAATGATCAAAATCTAGAAAGATCTCAACTTTATAAATCCAAAGCTAAAAAAAAATTGTTGGACTTAATGTCTTGTTTATTACTAAGAATTTTTCCCTGTTACCACTTTGAAAAGGGCTGAAGTTGTGAGAGGTCCTTTCAGATAAGATTCAGTAGGAGTTAGTTCCACTCAAGTAAGTAGTTTCAGGTTGACCACAATGAGTAATTCAAATATAAAACCAAACCCAAAAGGATGACCAAGTCAAAAAATTACTAAATGCTCTGTTGGATTAATGAAAATATGGATGGAAAGAAACAAAACTTAGCAATTATACATCTATCAGGCATGGGAAAGGCTGTTGTAACATTCAACATAGTCATATTCTTTCCTCATTCTTAGAAGTTCAGTGCTATTCTAAATGGATACGCAAGTTTGTTCCAGTCAGCATATACCTGGAAATGGATGAAGATATGTAGGCAGAGGGTGCTATACGGCATCGAAGCCTCAAACTGTCTGCATCAAAAACTCCAATAGCACCATCGCAAAATCCAGTGAACAGCAGCATACCATCACATGAGTATATTGCGCTTGAAATGGCAGCTGAAAGCGAGTCTCTCGGAAACCACTACAACATGATTTATTGGTTGAAACAATTAGAAGGAAGATAAACGAACACGTGAATCAAAATTAAAAACGATGCTCTTACAAAAAAGTAGCTTAACCATATGTTTGGCTAAAAATAATGTATTAAAAACGACGTGGGCGTGCCAGATTCCACCTAGACTCGAGATGACTTGTTAAAGTACCCCTAAAATAATTGGGCCACACAACAATGAAAAGCAGGGATGGCCCTCCCTTAAGGCTCACTTCACCTTAATTAAAGAGGTCCTAAAATTACCAAGCGATTAATAATGCAATAAAGTACTGTACACAAAATAGTTGCACACAAATTGTATAGAAAAGGACCTGTAAATTTACTTGATGGGAATTACTATAAATACACAAGCCTGGCTTTCTAATAGCACTGAAGGAGGTCTACCACTACTGTTACTAATATGGCTACTGCAATAGCTAAATGAATCTATCCTAAGGCAAAACTAAGCTAAACTATGACCATGGTGGTCTATGAGGAACAGACAAAGATAAAAGTAAGTTGTTTGTTGATCCTGAAAGGGGCCTTTCTCCATGGTCGTTATGGGTTTTTAAAGTTCCAGAGAGAAACTGCAAAAAAAGGGTTAGAAACTACCCACTTTTCCAAGCTTATGCCACAGGTCTTCACCATATTGTTAAGAGGATGTCAGGTCTTCTTGTGCCTGCTTTACTCACACACTCACTCTGTATGCGTCATCTTTGGAGAAAGGACCACTCCCAACAAAATCTGGCATGGGGTTCTTTATACCCATCCACAACTACATTTTGTGAACCACATTTCCAATCATCCTTGGCTACCACTTGTCCCCACTTTGCATCACATTCATTTTCTTCACATGCTGTATAGAAGACCTATCTACAAAGTCAGTCATTGCAAGACCAACTCTTGTTCGGTATAAACACCCTGAACACCCCACTCTCTCTATCTCCTTTCTTCCTCCACTTTCCTTTCCCAATAAATAAGAAATAAAAGAGAGCGCAAGAGTGGAGATTTCTGTCTCCACTTGTAAATCTTTCATTTTTCACCTAAATCAATTGACATCACTAATATAATCTTTCATTTTTTAAGCCAGAAAAGAGAGACTTGATGTTTCCTGTTTCAACATTTACATGAGCTTCCTTGTCATCTGCATACAAATTAATTCCATATCACTGTATCACTAACTGAATAACTAACTAGGCATGAAAACGTTGATAAAACATTCTCTAGTAATAGCACTCCGTTTCCCATATATATGGCCAGCTTCTGAATTAGGTAATCTAGTGATACAAGAGAGTAATATTTCTATCCTTGCAATATCTCAGATCTCTCTTATAACAAAAGAAAACTCCATGGGCCTGCAAAATCTTTAAAGATTTTCACATATAACAAACCTAAAATATTATTAAAAAGGAAATGAGTACAATATGGAAGAATGAGAATTCCTTCAAGTCAAATAAAACAACGAAATACAAAATGAATCCAGGGAACCCAACAACCAATGTCCTCCAAAGCCTCTCAAGGAGGATAAAAACAACCACAACATGGCATTGAAGTCACTGCTCCTCCCTTGGCCAATAAGCCTGCCTCTTCATTACCCAAAGCTTACTACAAGTCCAACTAATGGCATTTGATACTCCTTACCACTATCAAAATGACACATCAAACTACACTAAAAAGCCAGGAGCTCTGCTGAGGAAGAAGTCCCATTGTCTCTGGTTTATCGACATGGATTATTAACTCCCCACCGTGATCCCTACATAAGCCTCCAATTCTGGAAGCATCATGGTTACTAGAAGTCAACAAATTGATGTTGATTTTTAGAACACTTTACAAAGAGGGCTTCCACGCAGACAAAGCATGGTTTTAAATCGCAGGTATAGAGTTACATAACATTTGTAGTCGCGGTGTAATGGTGTTAGAAGCATCGGTTAAAGAGTACCAGGAATCAAATATCGGTCCTGAAAATTTTCTAGTCACTAGCAAACTTGACCCCAACTATGTCTCATTTTAAAATTTTAGTTAATTTTAGTCAATTTTATATAACATAAAAAGATGTTTTAATTATTGTGTACCTCTATTGGTTTTAAGTCAAAGTAAGGAGAAAGTACAAACTATTATGAAAAAACCTTTTAACTAAATAATATAAGTAATAACTAGAAATGTAATAACAAATCTAAAAATGATAAATCATATAAGGAAAAAGGCCAAATGTTTGTTGGTACAACAGCAATAGAATAGAACAAATAATTAAAAATAGAATAAAAAAAGAGAAAAAAAAGTCTTAAATTTAGAAAATATTACTAAAATAACCAAAGGATCTTACCAAACAAAGCCTAAACCACGAATCAAATAAAATTCACATATTTCTAAGCAAAATCAACTAAATCTAACAAGGCAAATCATAATTCACAAATCGTACCTCATATCTTAGATATTTACCAATTAGAACTAATTTTGGGACTTCTCGAAATCTATACAAAACTTTTATATATATATGAGGCACAAATCAAATAAAATTTTTGAATTTTCTAGTTTTAAATGAGAGAATGGGTGAATTTTTTTTGAAGAATTAAGGCTGAGAAGAGTTTTAAGGAGGTTGTTAAATTCACCGGCTAGAACGACTTATAAAAAAAAGGGACCAGAATGGACCGTAACAGTCGATATGAGATTGGAACGGTCTGTAATGGCTGGTAATGCTGTGAATTTTATTTTTACTGGTATATCGGCCTGTAAGGGGAACATAACCTAGAGATACTGTTACAGAATGGCATTGGCCGATGTTTAGAACCATGGGCTAACATGAAAGAGTAAAGAGTAAAATTAAAGAAAAGTGGGTCAAATAGTCTTGGAAAATAAATCACTAACTAATAATAGCGAGTTTTCAGGAGGAAGAGAAGCTGGGAATCTGACCAGTCATCACCTCAGCGTAGAATCTACCAAATTTTACCTTTTCCTCTCTTCCAAAATTGATCCAATATTAACCAAGAAAGCACATCTCTATAGGACCCTTTCCTTTAGAACTCCCCACCCCCCTCTCAAAAATAAAATCAAGTTAAAAATAAAAATAATGAAAACTACAAAAGAAATGAAAAAAATATGATGCAAGGTCTGCTGGAGAACTCAGCTGATTTTGGCAAGTACTCAAAATAAGAGACCAAATTTGTCAGGCAAAAGGGAAATAAAGGAAAGATGATCCAATGGTCTCTTCATTTTTATCTACACATGACAAAATATTGACGGTGGCCAGAAATTCCTTCTTTTTTGAAGCAAATCACAGGTGTTCATTCTCACACACAAGAAAACAAAAAAACAAAAAAGTGCACCAGTATGAAAATGTAATTTGACCCATGTAGAATGTACCAAAAAGACAAATCAAGAGTTAAAAGAAATGTGTGCCATGGGGATGAGAGAGAGATGGTTGTTAAGAATGTATTAGAATATACAACTTAGGATAGAGCTAAAATGCCAAATGGAGAATAATACACATTTTTTGTCCACAAGTAGTTGGGAAGGACATGTGTTGAGTTGGGTTTGTGTTTTATGTGTATCACGTTACATGCTAAGAAGCACGGATACAGATACAAGATACAGATACAACATGGACACGCAAACATGTTATTTCTTGAAAAAAGTAAGACACGAACATGTCAGAGACAGGTTTAATATATATACATTTTTTTATATAGTTTTATATGACCATATAATAAAAACCTAATGTTATTTTAATTAAAATTTGTATAAAAACACATAAATCATAAAAATATTATTAAAATAACAAAGTCGTTAAATAAAAATTAAAGAACTTCTTCATTTAATCATCAACATTCATGATTCAAGTGTCGGACACATGTCCGGAAAGTGTCCGAGAGTGTCGGTGTCCGACACAGACACGTGAGCCAAAATAGTTGCATGGGTAAGGGAATGAATACTATCAGACATAGGTGGGAGATAAAGATTTGCATAGTTCCTAACACTAGAGCTCAAAATGTTAAGGGCATTTACAAGAGATACAACTCTAAAATTGACCTTGTCTCCATCTCTAAAGTTCTGGTTGTCTACAAATATGGCATTATATAAATAAGAGTTGAGGATAATAGTGAAGAATGGCTCCCTCCCTGTGGTCACAAGTCTCTATAGCTGAACCACAAAAACCAGTGTACATTCTCTCCATTTCTTCTCTCTCAAATTTTCTTCAATTACTTATAAATTGAACAATTTATCAAATACACCTGTCGAACACCCCCCCCCCCCTCCAAAAAAAAAAAAAAGGTTTGCAGTTGCGAACCTACTATTATAACATTATGTGTGTGTGCAAGTCTAGGAAGGTCTAGCAGTACTCGAGTCGTTTCACCATATCTTTTGAACTCCTACTACATAACTGCAAAGCACAACTGCAGCAAAATATATGATAAGATTTAAAAGTGAAAACTAGAAACATAACAAAACTAATTAGATACTCTTCAGCATGAATACCAACAAAAATAATATTTTTCAGCATGGTAATAGAAAATTTCTGAGTAAAAAATAAAATAAATGAAATGAAAAAAAAAAGTTCCTTGGACTAGGAATGTTAACTCTTTTTAACCAGGGGATCCGAATGATTTACACGAAAAAATTCAACTAATAATATAAATCATAAAACACAGGAACAATGGGGTAGAGGACTTACTGATCGCAAGCATTCAAGTTGGCTATCATAAATAGCAATTTGGCTTTCATGAACCACCAGTAGATGGGCTAGATCATTGTGGAATTGAACTTTAGTTTCCCCAACCAGAGGAGATGGATGACCAGGAGGTGCTTCTATGGGCCTTGTTTTCCTCTTCTCCCATCCATCAATACTCCAGATACATAGCTGCAATTCAGATTGAGCATTAAGTATCTTAATACTAGCAGTCGAACATTATGCAATTTACACAGTAAAGAATGCACGTGTCCTTTTTTTCCCCTTTCCTTCCATAAAATATAGCATTTCATCTAAATGTTTACTTCAAAGGAAGACATAATTTTGCACAAAAAGAAAGGGAAAAGAAAATTCTCTTTGTTCAACACTTGCCTGTGCGTCAGCACCAGATGATACCAGTACATTCCGAGTCTGGGAAAACTGCTAGACCTGTGATTCGTTTCTGGTGACCCTTGAGCTTGGTTTTAACCTGTTAAAGGGGCTTTAGAAAAAGAGCTGAACATACTTTCTAAAATATTTAAAAAAAATGCCAAAAGTAAAAAATAATGATAAATAAGAAAGCAAGTCATCTACAGGACCAATTTACACCCACCATTTTCATAATAAGAGCAACAAAAGTCAAAACATCAATAATAAAGCAGTCTCTTGCTTCAGAATGACAAATAAGAAAACAAGTCATCTACAAGACCAATTTACACCCACCATTTTCATAACAAGAGAAACAACAAAAGTTGAAACCTCAATAATAAAGCAGTCTCTTGCTTTGTCCTCTCTAAAAGAAAAAAATTAATGATCTTCCAAAACTTAACGTCGTCAAATCACTTAATTTATCTTTATTGAAATAGACATAGTAGATTGCAAATAGAAACCATTATGATTGTTTAAGATTCATCAATTACATGAACAATTATAACTGGAAAAAAATAGTTTGCTAAACAATTCCAAATCTAAACTGAAATTTGGCCGTCTTGGCTACTAAAACTGCAGTATCCTGCTGTTGCATAACATTTTTTCTTATATAACAATTTTCAGAGAGAAATTGTGAAGGTAGGTCTGTGACTATCAATATATGCAATGTGTTATTGTTATCCTCACGTTGAAGTACAGTCCATAGCTTCTTAAAAGGTGAATAAGAAGACTGTTTCAACCAAAAAAAATATTTCACCTCATCAATCCGAACATTGTATATTTGAATAGTAGAATCCTCCATTCCAATAGCAATGATATTGTTGTCTTGAGGATGAAATGCCAAGTAAGTAGCTGCAGGGGGCGGCGGCATGAAAGTTGTCATGACCTGGGCAGATTTTAACAGTTCAGCTTAGTTATTTAAAATATCTTATTAATAAAAGTTGCACAACACTTGAGTAACCAGGAACTAAATAAGCAATGTTAAATAAGCTCACAAGTGACTGAAAATAATAAAAACCTCTTCTTTTCTTTCTCTCTCTTTCTTTTTTTTCTTTTTTTCTGATAAGGATAATAACAAACCTTAAATGTCATCATGTTGAACAAGGAGACCTTTCCACCCGAGGCAGACATGACATAAGAATCATTTTTTGATAAAGCAATGCATGCAGCTGACTCTTCAGCTGGTTTAGTTTCACTCAAGTCATTAGTCATGAGAGCCCCATTTGTAGGCTGCCACAACTGTGGCACAATAGATGCAGTAGACTGAAAGATAACGGAGTAAAGCAATCGGATGTGAGAATAGAAGGAGAAATAGAGTGAATAAAAATGCAAGTAAAAAAATTAACCTTTCCAGATGGATTGCGTTCACTGCGCTGCCATTTCCAGAGCTTATGAACAGCATTGGAGGCAAGGGCCAGTATAGCTAGCCCAGAATTTGTGTACAGTAGCCGCACAACCTACAGTTCGTGACACATTCTTCGTTAATTCCAGCTTGATAAAGACAGCTAAAGAAACACAAAAATGAATAAAAAACTAGCAAGAAGTACTACTATATAAAATGATGATTGTGAGGATATATTTCTGAACAGACAACACACTTTAGCATGGCATGATGGAACTGGACCCAGTAATGGTACAATACGAACTTAAAAACTTGTGAATAAAGATGATGTTCTCGTTCAAATCAAATGTTGCTCCAAACATATGGGAACTGGATATTTGGACGAATCAAATTCCCACAAATCATGCCAGAACATACCTTGTTTGCTGTCATAGGATCAGGCAACCGTAGAGCCTTTAGCTGAGCTGAGTCAACTATATCAGGAAATTTCCAGCTTTTAATTTTGTCCATATTATCTGAAATCCTTGGTTTAACATCTGCCACCCTGCTGCTCTCTGCAGTAGCCTGCAATTCCAGCAAACAATATGAGCTAAACATTATAAATAGCACCAAATTTCAATAACAAAATGAAAGGGAGTAAGCAACTTACAAGATTGCCAATGGATACTGGAGGCTGGATTCTATCAGAACGTTCTAATGCTGAAGCTATAGGGGCAGAAACATTAGCAATGGGACCTAATGCACTAGCAACTGGAGGCTGCACAGGAAGTTTTCAAAGACATAATCAAAACCAAATTTGTAACTTGAATAACAATCGGAAGAAAAAATGGAAATGATAAAGCAAAATTACTTTCACGTTGGCTGCTTCAGAAAGGCCTCGAGACCCCTCAAATGCTCTACTCTCTAGCATCCTCAGCATACGCAGCCCATCAGTATTGGCTAAGATCTTGATTCCATTTTCACTTGTTGTGACAGCAAGCAATGACCCCTCCTTGTTAAATCTCAGTCTAGGGCTTACCTGCAAGGAAGACAATGTCTGAATTAGGAGTCCAAGGAATTTTTATCTTTTTTTGGTGGGTGGGTGGGTGGGTGGGGGTGGGGAATTAGCAATCCAAGGATTTTTTATTATTCAAATTAATGCACTTGTGCTGAACAGAACTGATAATGTCTTTTAAGCGTACTTACAGGCAAACCACCATCCGCATCAGTTACTGTTAGTATGTTGGTATTGTCCATATCCCAAAACTTTATCTGAAATTCATCTCCAGCAGCTAAGAAACGGTTCCTAGTTGTATCAAATTGCACAACGCCCAAAGATCGCTTCCTAAACCCAGAGTATGTCCTCTTAATAGCTCCTTCACTCTCATTCCACTCAACTAGGTGGGATTCACCTTCTTTGCTTGTTCCACAAGAGAAAAGCCTGAAAGAAACAGGAGATTAAGCAAGGGATCAACAACAATGACAGTCAAAGAAACTTGCTAATTCTTTGAAAACTATGATAACAGATACATTCCTTGAAGTCATTGACAATAGGCACTATACCCTCTACCCCTTGAAGATTATTTAACAGGGCCATGTTGGGGAAGTGGCTTTGGAGATTCGTCGTGGAAAAGGAAGGTCATTGCAGAAGAGTTATAGCATTAAAATATAGGGTTGAAGGGAATGGCTGGTTCTCTAAAGAAGTTATAGATCCTTATGGGTGTGCCCTTTGGAGAAATATAAGAGCAGACCTTGAAGATTTCAGAAAACTAACAAGATTTGAAATAGGGGATGGTCAGTTGGTTAGGTTTAGGGTGGATATGTGGTCAGGTGCTGATGGATAAATTCAATCAGTTATTCAGTATTGCAGCAGATAAGGAGGCTACATTGGCAGAATACATGGACAGAAGTAATGGGAAGATTGTTTGGATTTCCCAGTTTAGGAGGAATCCTGAATGGCTGGGAAATGGAGGAATTGGTGCAGATGCTGGAGTTTTTAGACAGTAGGAACAAAAAAAACAGCAGCAGATTCACTCACATTTCCAAGGTTTTCACAGTTAGATCATTCTATGATAGATTGACAATTGGAAATAATCAGAGCAATGGCAGAAAGGTATTGAGTTAGAGTTCCTTCCAAAGTTTCCTTTTATGCTTGGACTGCTATTTGTGAGGCAATCCTAACAGCAGATAATCTGCATGGGAAAGGCATTGAGTTAGCTAGCAGATGTTATGTGTGTAAGAAGTGGAGACTGCAAACCACCTCCTTCATTGCGACTTAGCCACAGAAATGTGGAGCCTTGTCTCTGCAATTTTTTACTTATAAATGGACAAAGGCAGCTTCGGTTAAAGGTTTGTTTCTGAGCTGGGATGGATGTAAGATAAGGAAAGATAAGAGAAGTGCTTGGAGAATGATACCTTTGTGTCTTCTTTGGTGCGTTTGGAAGGAAAGAAATACAAGGATATTTGAGGGACTTGAGAATCCCCTAAAAAGGAATGCCCTACCATGGTAGGTTCTCTTGTTGATTTTTTGGGGAGAAATCCACATTTAATTTTGTAACGGATTCCCTTTTGTATATATGGGCTAGCCACCGTCAGGCGGTTTGTTAATACATTTTATCCTTACCTATTAATATATAAATATATATATATATATTCAATATTGTTAATCAAAATATAATAATTGTGGCAAATAGGAAGAGTTTCCAAATCCTACCACATAGGTCATAACCGTGCAAGCCTTAAACACACACAGCACCACAAAATTCTGTTGAATTTCTTCTCCATATTAAGCTTCCTTTTTTTAAGTAAAAATGTTTGCCCAAATTTATTCCAAAATTTATTCGTCAAATATGGTACTCAACTCAACGAAGTCTTAATTCTTCCGTTCAGCTGTATCAACAGCCATATTGCATATTGGTAGTGAATTGAAAGATTCATGTTAATAAGATGCGACTGTAAGTTTTCCACTTGGCTTCTACATGGCACAACCCTTTTGCTCTTCCTCTTGAATTTGGAACCAGCTATGGGAAGGATCAAACAGAGTTAATTTGTTGAATTTGGTATTTTATAATGTTTTATTTTCTATTTTGGTTAATGAATCAAATATTTACTTAGAAGCAAGGATAAAGATGCAAGGAGGAACGAAAATCTTTCAACAAGGACATATGAAAAAATAACAGTCAAACAACCAAAAAGTAAGTCTCCACGACTCCTGACAAATAAAGGGATCCCCAAAAATCCCCAAGGTGGACAGGAAAGACCTCAGAAAGGCTCAAGGGTGGGTACCAATCTTTTGACCAAAGTCCCAAACCCTACAATACAAAAAAAATATGCCAAATAGAAAACAAATCGTCAACCACCCCTGACAAGAAAGAACATAATAATGTCAATCACTTCGGGTGCAGATGCAGGTCATACTAAAGTTCTTTCTTATAAGGCTTAATTATGAGCAAAAAGTGGTGGAAGAAGCAATTCAATAGGGGGAATAAGGTTGGGGATGTGGAACAATGGATTTCAAGCCTTCTATTCAAGTTTTGGTAATTAAAGAGGCAGTGAACAGTTTTGTAGCAAAAGAAATTCTAACCCAAAAAAGAAGTGAGAGAAAAGTACCCTAACCCATGAGGGCTTGATTGAGAAAAACCAAAAGAAGAGTTCATGTCAACTCTTATCAATAAAAAACCAATGCCCCATGCCCAAGTATTGCCGCCGCCGGCAGTGGTGGTGGTGTTCAGTCACTAAACTTATTCTACAGGGAGTTATTTATAGGTGCCAAAAAAACCTAGACACTTGTCCATAAACCTTCTAAAAAGGACCTTCACTCAATATAGTAACCATATGAGAGAGATTCCAGCAAAACAAAAAGATCCTAAACAGGTAATAGGTTGGAATCTAGAATAAAAAGCACTCCTATATCCTAATATAACTCAAAAAATCAATACACCTACTACGGAAGCAGGTACTAGCAGGCACTTTTTAGCCCAATGCTTCGAAAGTGAAATTCCAAAAACAGGTCAATATAATAGAAGTAACAACTTTAAAAAAAATAGGTACTTCTAAAAATCATGAATTTCCAGTAAACAGAATGTTTTACAATCTTAGAATGATTCAGCAAATTTAATGAGAAATAAAAGACCTATA
Organism: Nyssa sinensis; assembly: GCA_008638375.1. Lineage (NCBI taxonomy): Eukaryota > Viridiplantae > Streptophyta > Magnoliopsida > Cornales > Nyssaceae > Nyssa > Nyssa sinensis. Next base: position 1,288,482 of record CM018046.1, on the reverse strand, counting down.
GCTAAGCAAACAACCCTAATGTGTAAAAAGTAATTCAATATCCCTAAACAAAAAACTACTGACGCATCAATGGTCAGGGAATTGTTTTCCTCTTCTTGTTGCTCCTGCATCAAATTCCCAATCATACTAGATCACGGTTATAGTTTGACTTCTACCAAAAAATAATGAATGCCAAAATTTCTGCTTTGATAGCATAACTGGTTCCAGTTGTTTTGGTGAAAGCGAGAATCATATATCAGCAACTCAACTCAACACGGCAAGCCTTAATTTCTGCTACTTAGGGTCAGCTACCATATTACCAGCAGTCATTAGAACCTCTAGTTCCTTGCTGCATAGGATTTCCAAGAAAGTAAGCATCATGTAAAATTTAATGAAAGATAGGACAGTCTTGGATTGCTTTTGGTACAACCTCTAAAGCCAAGGCAGTCTGGACAGGTGGTCTAGAAATGATGGCAAAGGGGCTGAGTGGTTGAAATAGATGTATCCCTGGGGGAGGGCAGCTTATGATCCAGAGCATGTCCTGCCAAAGTCTAGTTGCAACAGATAATTCCTAACATCATTAACTGGAAAACTAGAAAAGATACAAAGGATAGGAAAGCCATTTTGTCTGCCTAAGGAGGTAGGAGGTCTTGGAATCAGTTCTTTGTAGTCATGAATCTAGTGCTACTGTGTAAATAACTTTGGAGATTTGTTTTGGGGAAAGAGAAGAGTTATATCACCAATTGCTCCAAAAGATTAAGCTATTAGAGAATGGGTCAATAATATATATCAAGCTCTTAACACTTCTCATCACGTGCGACCACGGACTCACACGCAAAAGACAATGAAGCCACTGGACGAATGCATAGGAGAAGAGAGTGCAAATGCAAAAGGAGAATAAATGCAAATAGAGATACTTGAACTCAAGACCTCTCATAACCTAGTTCTAATACCATGTGAAGTTACCAACTCATCTAAAAGCTTAAGTTGCTAGAGAGGGTGTAACTTTATTTATTATATTCTCTAACAAGAAGTTTATGGAGGAAGTGTGCAAATGAAGATGGAGATGCGTTTCCAAAAGGGGCAAGATGTAGTTAATAACCGGAGTTGTGGAAGTCCATTAGGAGAGGCTTGGGGAATTTTCAAAAGGCCATGGGTTTGGAATCAGAGGATGTTTGGCATTGGAATGGGCATCTCAAGGAGGTATCTACAAGTTTGTTTTCTCAAGCAATGATTGAAGGGGCATGCGTGGGGGATTATGTGGTTTGAGGAGGGGCTGCATTGGAATTCCACTTTCACAAGAACTTTCCAAGATGGGAGCTTGAAGAAGTCTGGTAACTGTTGAGAAGTTATACGACATTAAGGGTTCAGGGAGGAGTGGATGTAATTTTGTGGACAAGAGAGTGGGGGACCATCATTCTCTATGCAATCTTTATAATCAAAACAGAATCTTCAAGGTAGGGTTCCCAACAAAAAGAATGGAGGTTCTAGTGGCCTTTCTAAAGTTTTCTTCATTCTTTGGAACACGGCTTAAAATAAAAATGAAAGAAGCATTCATGAATCACCTTCTTCACTTTTTGATGGCTAAGGAGCTGTTGGATCTTTTTGTTACACGGTGTTTGGTGAATATGAAGATGGCACCCCTTTGCCTCCTTTGGTCTGTGTCAAATGAAAAGAATGGAAGAATTTCTGAAAACTAAGATCTGCCACTGTTAACGCTAAATGATGTCTCTCTTAAACCATATTTCATTGAAATTCACTTCTCAGATTTCTTGGATAGATGTAGTTGTCATTTGAAGCATGTAAGGTTGATGCATGCACACCGTGTACAGAGCCTAGCCGGTTTATTTGTTCAATACAATATTCTATTTCATCAAAAAAAATATTTTTACCTTTGGAGGAGGCATTTAAAAACCTAAGATAACCTTTCCTACAACAGAGATCATGCTATCTATATAAAATTTCTATTCTAGTGGATCGCTTGTTTTTTCGGAAAGTGTTCATCTAACCCTCTCCAAACCCCGTAGTGGCCAGAGCCTCGTGCACAAGGCTAGCCCTCTTTGGATCGCTTGTTTTTACATTCTAAAATGGTGTGGCATCAATGGGCTTCCATGCTCACTTCTTGTCCCATGGATAATTGCCAAAGCAGCTTTTGAGCTGTTTTCTTTTTGACAAGTATTATTTTGGAAAGTTCTGCTTCCCCTCTTCCTTTTTTTTCCTTTCTTTTTTAGTGGGTAGGGAATGCTCCACAGCATCCAGGGAGGTCCTTTCTTTTGTTAAGTTTTTAACTTCCCTCCATTCATATAAAATGGCTTTTAACCACTTTTTTTCAGGTAAATCGTTATTTACACCCCCCCCCCCCCCAAAATCCCCCCCGAAAAAAAATCTCACTCATTTCATTCATAAAATTTGTCCCATCTTCTTGTTAGTTTCCTGTGTCAAAAATCACTTGTTTCCTCATTCTGAATGCTTGGTTTATAGTAACACATTGCATTGATCTGTCTTTTGAAACCTTCCCCTTTCCTGATATTGTCTAAAAACTGAGGTTTCCAAGAGCTATATTTGATAAAGAAAGAGGTGGATCTAGATTAAATATTTGTTGACATGACAATAAGCAACTGCTCTAATCTTTTACTTGTGCTAGCTTTTTTGCTTGAGAAGTATCTCTTGTCATTCCCTAAGAAGGAGGTGCAATGATTCAAGTACCAGATGAGAAGCAGGCGTGACTCGTACTTGTGAAAAAGAACATAATAAACTAACAAAAGATGGTAACATGCCCTACATAATGGATAGAGGCCTAAAAACATATCCATCTGCTTTGAGAAGCAGAGGGCAATTAGTAATAATAATTTCAGAATGAACACACAAAACACCTGTTATAAGAAACCACCGATGGAAGGTAAAAGGGGGATTTACCCCAATAATGATAATAAAATGAAAAAAATAACAAGTAATAATAAGGAAAGAGGTGTCGGCTTATAATTGATGAACCAACACTAGATTTCAATTGAAAAAGAAGACAGTGGCAACTCATTAAAATCCATTAACCAGCACTGCATTCTAGGGCAAGTAGGACCTGGTTCCATCAGCACTATATGACATTGTGGTGCACCAATGTCCAGGGGCATCATAATCTACCCTTGATCCCAAGCAATCATAAAGCCACGCTTTAATTTTCCCATCAATGGCAGTGGAGAAGATAAACTGCAGACAAAAACAAAATGAGATTGATATTGGGAAATGATCAAACGGGGGACTAAGCCCTTTGAACCAACCTTGCTCCATTTGTTAAGATGAGCGTATGAAATCACTGAGATGTCAAAAAAAAGAACTTGATAGGAAAGGAAAAAGAGGGCAATCAACTCCAAAGGAAATTTAAGGTCAACAAAAGAACTTGATAGGAAAGGAAACAGAGAGCAATCAAGCTCTTGAGGAAATTTACCTGAATATTTTCTTTATAGTGAGGACAGACAGAATATACAGGAGCTTCATGGCCTTCAAATATATGCTGCCTGCGCCCAGCTACAGCATCCCACACCTATTATACAAAGAGGTCCATGAGGAAATTCAATTTTGCTATTCCAAAACCGTATCAAGCTCAGGAGTTTGATACCTTAATTGTCTTGTCATCACCACATGTGACAATACAAAGTTGCTTATTAGGATGAGCAAAGGCAATATCGTTAACGCCACCAATATGTGCATCAATCTACAAAAAGGAAACAGTCATCAAGTGCTTGAACCTTGGTATAACAATTGAAAACAATATGCCCAAGTAAACAAACTTACTTCCCAGTGCTGTCTCAATTCTCCAGCTGGATTGTATGTATATATTTGAACAATGTGCTTCGAAAAGGCAACGCCTAATAAAGAGGAAACACATAAGAGCAATAAAACACAATCCGTAGAGTAGAACATCTAAAAGAGTAAGAAGAAATGTAGGTAATAAAAAATTGAACTTTTAATTGTACCAAGAATAGATCCATCTGGGCCCCATATGCATCGATTAACAGATATTGTGGCATCTTTCGCCAAGGTTGTCTGGAAATTCAATTGAGGTTTCATTACAAAAATGACATGATATCCATCTTGAATAAAAAAACATTTCCAGTAATAATAAAATATATATGGACTGATAGCCAACGAAACTCTCACCTGCAATGGCATGGAATAAGCTGAAATATCCCAAACCTTGAAGTTTTTATGCGCTAACCTTTCTCGAGATCCAACTTCCCAAATGCTAATGTCACCAACATTTGTTCCAACTAAAAGGCAATAGCAAAGCCGATAAAAAATTTAGATATCAAGGCCTTTTGTGTCTTATAGTATACAACCCTTTTTATTTATTTTTATTTCTATTATGTTGCATTGATCAGAGATACAACACAATAATTTAGTTGTCAAAATTTTAATACAGGTGAAAAAGGCCATTCAAGCATCAACCTAGAAGAACAGTCTGTTGTTGTGGATGAAAGTCCATGCTCATCACATTTGATCCTTGGTTAAGGTTCCGTACAACATTTTTCGGAAGGTCATCTGTTGAATAAATATTGGGAGGATGTGTTGAACCAGAAAAAGAAACCTACACAAAATATTTGAGCATGTAATATGCAATAAAAAAAATAAAGTAGCCAAATAAAAAGTCAAACAACAATCTCAAGCAACAAACGAAAATTTGTTGTAAATACGAGTGACATGCTATTTTCATTTTTCCACACCTCATCAGATTGGCCAGTACGAATACGTTTCATCAAGTGCTCTGAATCAGCTGTTTGATAATCCATTCCAGGAGCACCTGGGGGGGTCCTTGGATGTTTTAGGAATGCAACTACAGCCATTAGAACATTCAACATTTAGTTAACAGCCTGAACAAACCACTGTATCTCTCTGATCAGTCAAACCACTGAATATCTTTTTGATCAGTCAAACCACTGCATTTCTTAAAGGGAATAGTAGATAAATACGCACTGACAAGTGAGAGAACTGACCTGCACCAGGAGGCTGCACAAGACCAGGGGGACCTGCTGCAACAGCGGAATGAGGTATGGAAGGACTAGTACTAGACATCCACCCTGCTATGGCACTCGGGGGTGGAGAAACAACAGGCTGGAATGGCTGCAGATAAGAAAGCCTGAACTGGGTGAAATTTTGAAGGTAATAAAATTTTCAATCTGCTGGTAAGCAAATGCATTTCTACATACACTATGGGCCCCAATAGGAGGAAAAGCCCCTGCTTTAGGACCAGGTCCAGCAAGAGGGCTATTAGTCGGCGGAGGAGCACGAGTCCCATTACTAGAAGCGCAAGTATGATCAGTAAAAAGTGTTTTGATATCAGGGTTGGGACGTGGGTTCTTGCAAAGTTGATGCTGCCAATTAAGACTGAAAACCCCAAACAAAGTAGAATTTTTATAATCAACGTAATAATAATAAAAAAGTAATAAGAGTGAAAAAAAAAAAAATTAATTAAACAAGTGCAATCCATTAAGCAACTCATTAGCAAACTCTCATTTTTTTTTTTTTTAAAAAAAGTGGCTTATCAAATTTAAAAATAAAAAAATAAAATAAAATGATATGGAACCTCTGATTTATCAGTGTCCGCAACCGCGAAGCTTTGAATGTGGGAAATGTAAGCTTGTCGCGAAACAATGGATTTGCTTCTATAAGCTTCTTTAGTTCAACCAGCATGATATTTCTTGCCGATTTTGTGTCCCCATACTTCGAAAGCTGCTCATTCTGCCTAATGACATGATGCAAAAAATAGAAAAGGTATTAAGATAAGAGATTGCAAACCGTATTATTGGCTAATGGCTGAATTTTGTACCTAAAATTGTCAAGGGTGAGTAGCTGGGTGATCTCCTTAAAAAGTTCTTCATTGAAAGAGGCGAACACCTTGAGATCCTTCACAAGAATCTCAACAGCTTTTGCCCGGTCATGCCTGGTAAGTACAATATTAGAAGTTGTTCAAAAATTTTAAATAACGAGAATCTCATCAAAAGATACCATAGATAACAACCATAAGACTTACCTATCAAGAGCTTCCAAATATTTTTGTTTTCTTATTTCAAAGAAAATCTTCATCGAATAGCGGTTGTCCTCAACCTTAGTGAAGCCGCATAAATAGCGTTCAACCTCATCCCATTCACCTGCTTGGACTTGATCCTCGAAGTATTTCATGTTGAAGAAAAAACCGGATTCTTGCTCCAGCCTAATATATGCGTGCAGTTCCAAAATAAGAGAAGTGTTATACCAATCAAGCCAATTAGTTTCTCTTCAAGTATAGATATATGTATATGTATATATATATAGAAAGAGAGAGAGAGAGAGAGAGAGAGAGAGAGAGAGAGAGAGAAATTTTATAAAAAAAAGACCCTTCCATTTGGTAATTCAGGAAACCAACTTTTTTTTTTATAAGTATAATCTAGGAAACCATCTAAAAACATGAACTAATGTTTTGTGTTGGTCTAGCATCCAAAAATTTCAACTTGACCCAACTAATGCAAATAGTTTATTAGTCTTAGTTTAGTTGCTGTTTCTATTTCCTCGGGCCCAAATCATGAAAAAAATCTAAGATTCAAGATTTATCACATTTCCATTTCCTACAGTTAGCAACCAAAGAAAGGTGAAATGAAAAACATCAAGTAAGAAACAGACTTACTTATGGACTGTTTCCTTGAACTTCTCTTCATCTAAGAACTGTAAGATTAAGAAAACCAGTTCCCTACTCAAGGACGACATGGTTCCCGGTCCCGGATTCCCTAACCACTCCAGCGCAAATATTCAGAATCAAACAACAAATGGATAGAACAAAACGCAGTAACTGCAGAATAGAATTTAGATCCCTTGGAACAAGATCAGCCTTATCTAACCTCTTCAATTCTAGCAACTTCTATGCAAATATAAGCGGCTTTCGCTTCTAATTCTGTCTAGGTCAGTTAGAAAACTACATAGAAATAAACGACCATGGTAATTTTGAGTTTCTCTTCTCAACTGCTGCACTCACAAACACCCAATTTATATCACTTTACCAAATAACTCGAATCGATATCAGGCAATAAATTGTCGAAAAATCCTTGAATTACCACACCAATATGCAAAAGATTGAGAATGCCAGTGCTAGAAATACCAATTATGGTGTGCCAATACGTTGGTCGTCAAAATCAATCCTTTAACTTCAAATTTCACAAATAACATACAAAGCAACCTTATTTTGCTTCCACTATCAAACACCAAAACACAACTGTAGTTTCCTTAATTTCTCAGAATCTCACGGCAATAAATGAAACCACCAGACCAAACACACCACAACCACAGATTACCTTCTTTACCACACAACCATATCCCACGACTTCTTGAAAATGAACTTTAAAACAGTCTCAAATTTCTCTGCAGAAAATCAATTATATGACCCAAAAAACATGCACAAACCAGTAAAACCTCGTTTCTCCCTAAAAATTCACCGGAACCGAGAGAGAACAAATTCGTAAGAACTTCAGAGACGAGCTACTTCAGATCTGAATCCATGAAAACAAATTTGTATTCAAATGAACATAGGAAGAAGAGGCGGCCTTACTGGTGAACCAGAAGAAACAAAGCTAGGGTTTTCAGAAGAACCTCTTTTCTCTGCAGCAACACATGTTGCACATCCTTTTGTACTCTGTCTTTCTCTCTCTATCTTTTTCTTTACTTTTTTCTCTCTCTAGAACGCCCTTTTATAGGTGGCTGTCCGCAGGGTTCTATCTCCCTACCACACTGCTGTCTCAATAACTGTGGTAGAGGTAAGAACACATGCTGTCACAAAGAACTTACAACAACCCAATCAAACATATAAGTTCGGGAACCGTGTCGTGTTGTAATTAGTACCTTTGTTAAATTTAATTGACTTAGAGTTGTACCTTAAAATTTCTTCGGGTCTTCTACTTTCTTTTTTATTATTTATTTTTTTGGCACTTTCGCCTCTTTTTCCTACTCTACTTTTTCAACTGAGCTCGGATCTTCTGTAAGCTTGGTTAAAGTCCAATGTGTGCGCTCGGCTGGGCATTTTTCATTTCTTCCTTCTTTTTTTTATTTTCCGATAAGAATATTAGTAAATTATTCTGATCATTCATTCATGATGTTTGTAACAATAATATTGATTTTTTTTTTGAAATTTCTTAAATTATATTAATTTTTTATTTTATTTAAAAATATACATATATATATATTCTTTGTCAATTTTTTTTTCAAAATAATAAAACTATATCTTTCACATTTCTTTTTTCAAATTTTAAAATTTTGACTAATTCTTTTTAATTTTTTAAATAAAGATTTAAAAAAATTTGAAATTTATTTTTATATGAAATAAAAATAAGTTATTTATTTTAAATTTGATTTTAAATAAAATAAAAATTAAAAAAATTAGTCAAAACTATAAAATTATAAAAAAAACAAATAAAATTGACAATTTCATCATTTTGAAATAAAAATTTGACAAAAAAATTGTATTTGTATATTTTTAGGTAAAGTATATAAGATCAGTATAATTTTAAAAATCTTAAAAAAAATCAGTATAATTATCATAAATCTCAAAAAATGTAAGTGTAATATATCCCAAAAACGATTACATTTCAAATATATAAAAATAAAAAAAAATGATTTACAATAAGTTCGCCATAACTTATTCCTACCAATCCAAGATCTAAAAATACTAAATGTATAGAGTCTTATATTCATAATTTTTACACTAAAATGGCATAATTTTATTATTACCATGTCAAGATTAGATCTCAGTAGAAAGTTGATAAATCATTTTTTTATAAGACATTTTCTTAAAATAAAAAATGTTCAAATCCCTTGAATCAGAGTAGTAGCTATGAGTTCCAGTGCAGACAATAAAATTTCTCTAAAATAGTATTAGTAGTAAGAGTTATGTACATAATTTTTTTTACAAAGATGACATGACATGTTTAAAATTTTAATGCTTAAAAATAAAATATTCATCAGAATGTCATGTAGTTTTAAAAATATTATTTTTATATCACTGTTGAAAACAAATTTTATATAAAAAAATTCTCTTTGTAACCATTTAAAAAATGTATTCAAATAAGAATGCATCACTATCACAAATTGATAAATATTATTTCGACTTTGCTCGGTTTCAAATCAGATAGGAGTAATCTTTGTTTATCTACACGTACATATCACAATTTTAATGTATCATGCATTCAATTATGGTTAAAACATGTATTCGATTTTGGAGCTAAATATTGTCAATATAATTTTAAAATATTAAACTTAATTTGAAATTAATAATATGTCAATCATTTAATATTGACCAAAATAATTAAATGACTCTTACTAGTATTTAATTAGGTGGTAAAGTTAATGTGGATAGTAATTGTGAGATCCAAGCTAGAAATAAGCATCAAATATATTTTACCATATGCTACAAAGAGTTTGGTAAATACCATGTAAGAGTAGGAAAATATAATTTTATTGAAATTGATGAAATAAAAGAAAAGGAGCAAAGCAAAATTAAGTGCTTCATTGTTTTTATATTACTTTTATTAGGGATATAGGGAGATATAAGTAGAATAATGGCATTGTTATGAATAATTGTAATTGTTAAGGGTGCAACTTGCAAGGGGTAAGAAAATGCAGAAACAAGTTGCAGCTGTTGCCACTCTTGTTTCTTTTTCTTTTCTGTTTTTTTATAAAAGTAATGAAATGTTACAATTTATGTATTATAATTAATTTTATTACAATCGAGTCAAACAATTTACAAAACTATATAAATAGAATAGTGTTTTTGTAGTCGAGGAAAACATAAGATATAAAGTTCTAAAAAATATTTAAAATCACAAAATTAGTCATTTCTCTCTCTCTCTCATGGGAGTGGGATCAATTAATGTAAAGAAAATTAAATCCTACTTAATTTTTCAATTTCTAGTTGAAACGGAGACAAGCCAAACCCACAAAAATAAAAGAGAGATAAATGTATAGTAATAAATGCATTATTAGGTAGTAATTGTATTAGTAATAAAAGGTAAGAATTGAATAGAGCCTTGCTAAACCTATGTCAAATATAATAATATTATATTTTTAAAATTTTTATCTCAAGGGTAGGGCAGGCAATGTTAGATACGATTTGTGAACACGATTCGAAAATGAAGCGAATTTAGTAGGTTTTAGATTAGGCTTAATTGTGTTTGATCTTTTAGATTAGGCTTAATCGTGTTCGGATCAAACACGATTATTATTCGTGTTGTGTTCGGGTAAACCCGAAATTTACCCGTTTATTGAAATATGTCTAATGACCTGTGATTTGAAAATGACACGTTTAACGTATTAATTCTAAATTGACATGTTAACACGAAATTGGCACCTTTAATCAATTAACCCGAAATTAACACGATTATATAGGTATTTTACTCTATTTAATAGTAATACTATAAAAGAATTTTAAAAACATATTAATTATTAGGTAATGTAATTATTAACTTTAATCATGAACATAAATGTATAACTATTAATATAAATATAATAATTTAAAAAGAAAATAAACTTTTTTTTAATTTATCTTTATCAATTTAATAATAAATTTAATGAGATCATATAGATCACAAAGTAAATCCTAATAAAATAATTACTAATTTAATAAATAAGATTATATTAATTAAGCATAATAGTCTTGTAATCTCTTTAAATATTCTAAAATAATGTCATTAAATTTACTAAATCATATATTACTCTTCTTTCTCTCTCCCTAAAATAATGTTGTTAAAGTAGACTACATTAATTATCTTTTAAAAAAAATGGTAATAAATATAAATCAGTTAATATCTTTTTGAAAATAGTTTTGGAAGGATTTTTTAACTGTCTTTTTGGAAGAAACTTTTTATATCGATATTTAGTTTTGTCAAATAGCTTAGATGAAACATCATTTGCTAATTTTTTTTTTTATTAAAACAAGTCATTCATATCAAACAGATTATTCATGTCGGGTCGGGTTATTCGATTTGACACGACTTATTTATTACATGGGTTAGTCAAGTTGTGTCGTGTTAACTTGTTTAATAAACGAGTCGTATTCGGATCGGAGAAATTGATACATTTAGTTAATTGGGTTGATACTATTTTCATAATATATGTCTTGACACAACTTGAACACGACACGTGAACACGAATTGCTACTCTAATTCAAGGGACATGATACTAATGTGGTAATATATCGTTATACCATATTAATTATGCAATTTAAAGTATTACTAATAATGCAATGATACATTGGTGTCATGTTATATGAGATACAAATTTAGAAATTATAACATTATTTTTTTAAATAATGCTCCTCTATAAAATACTATTTCAAACAATAAATAGTAAATTTATATTAGCAATGATTAACATCTCACCTCAATTATCTCATCTTGCAGTCTACATTTTCACAACGGTAAAAACCACTAATAGCTCACACTTTTTGTGAGAAGGTAGTTTATAAGATGGGACATTTATCTTTATTTAAATAATATCGCTGGAAAGATTCATTTCTCCCTATTTTTTTTTATTAGTTTACTTTTAATATGGTTGAAGCAGTGGTTCAATGACATTACTTACTTATTTTCAATAATAAAAAAATAATTTAAGTCCTTTTAAGAAAGAAAGAAAAAATCAGTAAAGACTTAATACTATTAACTCTAATAATGGACTAAACTTTCAATAAAACTCTAATAATGGACTAAACTTTCAATAAATCATTAGTGTTGTATGGCTTTTATGGAATTTGAATAATTAATAATTCATTTATTACAGTTGTCGGCAGATAAACATTTTTTTTACTTAAGACTGAATTAATTAAATTTATTTGAGAGGTTGGCGTGGAAGTCCACTCCCATTAAAGAATCTCTTGAAAAACAGGTCCACTAGACGGTAGTTATTGTAATTATTGAGACCCTTCCATCTCTTTCTCCTTAGTGACCTCAGTTATTAATTATTCTTTTTGAAAAGAAAAAAAAAAAAGCTCTAGCAATAAATACTATATAACATGGATAGGTATAAGAATATATATATATATATATATATACACAGTAACTTGAGAAAACATCAATTGGTATCATGGAAGCGACAGGTGATCGTCAAAGGCCTAGGGGTTGTCTCTTGGACAAATTGATTTGTAAGCATCCGTTAATCAAGTACTTATTTTTAATTTGTCAAATATTTATATTCAATCTGTTTATGACCCGTTAAATTAACGAGTTTTTTATTACTTAATCTGTTTATGATTCGTTAACTAAATGAATTATTTATATTCGTTAATTATGTAGGCAGGTTAGGATGAATTGACGAGTCTGAATAACATTTATCGCCTCTAATTACTCATATTTTAATATTATATGAAATTTACATAAATACTTAAATATGGATAACGGTATGTTTATGACCCGTTAAATTAACGAGTTTCTTATTACCTAATCTGTTTATGAATCGTTAACTAAATGAGTTATCTATATTCGTTAATTAGTAGGCAGGTTAGAATGAATTGACGAGTCTGAATAACATTTATCGCTCCTAATTACTCATATTTTAATATTATATGAAATTTACATAAATTCTCGAATATGAATAACGGTATCTTGGCGTTACTCTAGAACTAAATATTTATTTTCTTTGAAAAAAATTGTTGAGCTTTGCGCTAAGCAGGAGTTAGCTTTGTTCAAAATGTGTTTGAGATGACTCAGCAGTTGATGGAAAAAAGTTCACTACAATAATAATTTATTTATTTTTTAGTTTTTCGTTATTATTGTCATTGAAAATCAGGGTCTCTTATAATAAGGTTGCAAGATGATTGGGTGAAAACACTTCTGTGTTGGGCATGTAATGTAGAAGAAAACATGAAAGGATGGATATGGTAAATGTCAATATTCATTATAGAGAACAATCAACCTATAAAGATAATAAATTTTTTCAAATTTAAAATTATATTATTATAAATAAAAAATTGAATAAAAAAAAGAAAAAAATAATAAAAAAATTCCTAAAATGAAATTTTCATTCTAAAAAATTCATGATACATTTTTTTTTATCTAAAAAGTTTTAAAAAAAAACTTTTAATACAAACAAAGTCTAATTGTTAACTTTTATCTTAACACTGTTAAAAAATATTACTGGTTATACTAAAATAACCTTCAAGATATCTTTTAGAAAAAAGATTCTAAAAAATATATAAAATAAAATTTTTAATTCCAAAAAATCATAACATTTTATAAAGTAATTTTTTTAAGCATTCTAGATAAATAAAAAATGTTTTTTTTTTTGATTGAAGAATTTGTTGTATCTATTATTTAATATTTTTTAAAATGTATCTTGAATGTTATTTTGGTCTAATTAATAATATTTTTTAACGGTATTAAGATGAAAATTAACAATTAAACTTTTTTGTATTAAACGTTTCTTTTTTGGATCTGTTAGATAGAAAAAAATATATCATGTACATTTTGGATTGAAAAAATTATTTTAAAGACTTTTTAGTATTTGTTCCTAAAAAACCCTATTACATCATATTTATAGAGCTATAATACTATTATTTTGATTAAGAAACTGTAACTCTTATCTTTATTCTAATTTTAATAGAATTAAGAATCCTATTTTGAATATTAAACAATAAAGATAATAAATATTTTATCTAAAATAACCAAGTTGAGATAAATATAAATTTTTAAACAATAAACTCCTAAAAGAATAATACTATACTCACCATAACATTTTACCTGCTCAGATAGTTATTCGGGTACTAGTAAATTCAGTTTCTTAGTGCTAGTCATGTCAGGTGAGTTTAAGATACTTAATTGACTAGCATCCCAATAATCACGTTAACATGTAAGAAAATTTAATAAAATTTTATGATAAGAATAACATTATTTCCCCTAAAATAATTCTGAAACAAAATATATATTTTAACAAATACCGTAAATGTCCTACATCATATTCTCTCACTTAAAAAGAATTCATTCTTGAGTTAACACGATCAACTTGACCTTGAATCCAAGCATATTATGAAAGAATACAAGCAATAGATTACGTGCTTTGAGTCTTGCCCGGTCCACCAATTTGCTTCCTTGTAAGATCTGGCTTCGCGTTTCCATGCATGTGTGGATAAACATGATATGTAACTTTATATCTCAAATTATAATTTATTCCTTTTTCAAGAAGTGGATCCGTGTATTTTACTCCTTCACTCATAGAAAATCGTGTCACGTTGCTCAAAGCTTCCACAAGTGGTATGGATTTTAAAGTGACAGTGGGTAAAGAGGCATGTCCATTGTCATTATTTACCTAAAAATCTAGACATTCAACATTGTTAATGATTATTGTTGCCATAATCATGTTTTTTGAGTACGTAACCTTTTTACTAATTTTTTGAGCAATATTTTCAAAAATATACTTCACTTATTTTCTTTTGATTTCTTGTGAGTCTTTCGTAATGATGTACGTGTAATGGTGTGATATTTGCAACCTCGTCATTTATAGTAGTTTCAACAATTTTAGACTGTGTTTAGATAGTGATTCAGATATAATTTTTTTAAAAATATTTTTGAAAATTTTATAATTAATTTTTTAAAAACTGTAAAAATACATTTGGATATATGATAATTTAAATTATAAAAAATTATTTTAAAATTAAAAATTTATTTTTGAAAACCTAAATAAACATAGCCTTAAATTTTTAATTTACTCTCCCCTTGTTATTAGAAGAAAAGTTTTGGAATTTTTTTATTTTTTCTAAAAGATATGTTCTAGCACTTTAACACAATCTCATGTTGATTGATAAACTTTGTCTTAATTAATTTGGTTTTACATGGCAATGCATGCAAAGCCTCCCACTATTTATACACACACATGCACATGTACAATCAATGAACACCCAATGCAGGCAGGGGTCTGGCATGGACCCTATCAGTTTATTGATGAAAACAAAAAAAGAAACAGCAGAAGAGAAGATGGGGACCTATGAACCTTACTTTTCTTTGATGATCATGTGGGACTACACAACAAAAATTATCAATTAATATGAAACAACATATCTTGTTTAGTTTAATGAGAATGCTAAGAGGATCAAGGCAATTCTAATTTCCTTGATTTTAATGTAAGATAGACTTGATATCCTAAAAATAATAATATTTATTTTTGAATTGTAGTAGATTTTTTTTTTTTTTGTTTACAAATTTGAGCTTATTTCAAATTTGTTATTTTAGATAAAAATATTTTTTTTTCTATTTTAAGTAGGATTCTTTATTCTATTAGGATTACAATAATGATAGGAGTTATGATTTTCAAGTCAAAATAGTAGCATTTTAACTCTATAAATATGATGTAATAGGTTTTTACAATGTAATTTTTTTTTATCAATATTAATATAATTTTAAATATATATTCATAGAATTTAAAAATGCATATATGTGTGCCTTCTAATCAAGTTTTTTATAGGAGAAATTACTCAACTCTTGTAATTAGGCTTGTTTTTTCATAACTCTTTTTGTAATAAAAAAGTGGACATTTACATTCTTTGTCGTTAAAACTAAAATAAAATCATTAATACCATTGACAAAACCATCAAAAGACGAAAATACTCCCACCTCCTTCCCAAAACGTAGGGTATAAAAGTGCAAATATTCCTTTCTTGATATGGATCAAACTATAATAATTCATATATTTAATGTGTGAAAGATACACGTATATTTTGACAGAAAAATTGACGATTTCACTTTAGTCTTAATTTCAGGAGAATTAAGTGTTAATTTTTTAATTATAGAAATAATGTAAAAATGGGACTAATCACAAAGGATAAAATGTAATTTTCCTTGTAACCTTAAAAATTTGCTGGCAATTAGGAGCTGGGAACAGTAGCAATTAATGGTCAATCTTGTGGTAATTATAGAAAAATCTCTTATTACCTTTAATTATGAAACATGATTATTGAAGTCCTCTTGATTATAGAAATTGGATTGTCATTGCGAAATAAAAATGTTGGATCTTATGTTTGATAATTTGGTTAGAATTTGGGTTAAAATTTTAAATTTAGACTAACGGGTTGAATTTGGATTAACCCAATTCATATTTAATTTGACTCATAATTAATCTCGTTAATTCTGAATCAAATATGAGTTCAATTCATTTACGATGTGACCAATTTTCAACTTGTCTTATCCATCCATTTTGCCAGTCTTACGAGCCAGTTATGGACACCAACAACAAAAATAAGAGGAATCCACCTTGGGATACTCTTGCTTTAGGATTAGAAGATAGGAAGGAACTTTTCTCTTCGCAAATTGCTTGGCCAAATCACTTTAATTACAATCAAAGGAAACAATAGCAAAAACTCCGTAGCATTAAAAATTGCTACGGAATTTGCCGTTGATTTGGTTGAAATTATTTTGGATAATTACGGAAAGTCAGAGTAATCGTAGGATTTTTTTTTTTTGTTTACAAATTTGAGCTTTATTTCAAATTTATTATTTATATAAATATTATATATATATATTATTTTAAATAGAATTCTTTATTTTATTAGGATTAAGATAAGGATAAGAGTTATGATTTTCTAGTCATAGTATTCTAGTTTTAAAAATATGATGTAATAGGTATTTATTATACAAATTTGTTATCAATATTAATATAATTTTAAATTTTTGAGAATTTATTATTATTATTTTTGAGTTGATTGTTCTCATTTTTGAATATTAATGTTGGTTGTATTCATCTTTTCACATTTCTGTGCTGCGTTAGATTATTACAAAAAATGTGTTAAAAAAATAATTTGAAATTTCTCAAAAATCATAAATATCTAATTATTGTATGAAGTGGTTGGACTTTTAGTATTCCCAAGTAAGAATTAATTAGAGAAATGTCTATAGTTATTTATGTATATGTATAAATATGGAGTTCTTTGTGTCGTTGTAACTAAGCCCATAAAGTCCAAGTGAAAAAATATCCAAAGGGGCCAAGCTTTGAAATATAACCCATTTGAAGAAATAAAATTTAAAATTACAGTGGTATCGGAGCATTTAGAAAACCAACATTAGTGAAAAAGAAGGAAAGGAAAATTCAAAAACAGAAGCATTACAAACTTGATAACATCAAATGAGATATGGATATTATTTTCCATTTCTAATTGGTGTATTTTCCCCTTATAAGCCCCTGCCCTTTTCTGAGATTGGTAGTTTGGGTTATATTCATATAAATTCCAAGTCCTATCTTCGAGCGAGTAAAAATAGGCTTGTTTTTTATCATAAATCCACTGGCAAAGGTTTATTTTGCTGCACTCATAGTCATGCCTAAAAACCACAATGACACCTGCATCTGTTGAGCAATTGAACATTGTTAATGAAGGAAAAAATATGCTCTGACGGAATTTAAACTGCGTTTTCTGTCCAGGTCCAAGATGGCGCACATTAAGGTCATCCTTGAATGAAAAACATCTGATGCTCAATGGAATAGTATCATTGTTTGTTATGGTAACTGTCTTCTCGGGTTTCTTCCAGTTGAAGATGGCTGCCTCAGATGAGGGGATGAAGAAGAAGAGCACTGCAACAAGTGGCAGAATGAAATTGCTACCATTTTTATTAGTGTTCATGGCATTATATGCGCATCTGCTTTCTTTACCTCCTGAAACGGCACATTAGAACAACTATAATGAAAAGAAAAGAGATGATAGGCACTAGAATGTGTGTGTGTGTGTGTGTGTGTATATATATATAGGCACTAGAATGTCAAGAAAAGAGATGATCAACTTATAATGTGAAAGTGTGATGATATAACACAGGTTTGAGTCTCCTTCTAAGGATTCTCATCACCTATTTAACAGAATTGGAAAGACATGGAATAGGAGAAGAGAGCCATTGTCTTATGTAGGGTGCTTTCAAATAATAATTCCTACTATCTTAAATATGCAGAGTTCTTCATATTGTTGAAATATACCAACTTTCTTATCCTTTTTTTCTCCGTATGTATATATGCGTGTGTGCATATATATAGGCACTAGAATGTCAAGAAAAGAGATTATCAACTATAATGTGAAGTCTGATGATATATAATACAGGTTTGAGTCCCCTTCTAAGGAGAAGGGAAAATTCTCATGTATCATTGGGAAAGTCATTTGTCAAACTTAGAAGTAAAACTCCCCATTTTCTTGGACTCCATGAACTTTCCGTTCCTTGGGATATGTTCAGAGATTCATTCAACAGCTGAAGATTTATATTGAGAAGCATTAAACATGTACTGTATAAAGGAAAGCTTAATGTATGTGACAGAGCAGTGTACCTTTTGTTGCTGCCATGGGAGATGGATTCTGATTCTCCTTCAATTCCTTGAAGGGCAATAAGCAATGGAGATAATATATATAAGAAATAGCAGTGGCCAATTTCTTTCAATGCAAATGGAAAACTAAAATAAGAAAAAGACTTGCTGTCGTATGTGTTGGTTTGCTATTTTTTACCTTTTGATATATATCATTTGACCATAATATGCTAATTTTAGACATGGGAACTCCCTAATTGTACCTAGTTTTTGGTTGGGTTCTTGCTGGCAGAAGTTAAATCATGACCCTTTTGTTACTAATTTTTTGAACTTTCCCATTTTAAATCTATCTTGAACGTCTAACGTGGGATTGCCAACTTAACAAGACATAAAATTAGAGTAGCCACCAAGGCAAATCCGTTTTATTTTATTTTTCTGTTTGTTTGTTTGTTTTTTTAATTTTAACCAAGAAAATACTTTGAAATTGAATTTTCTTCTTCTTCTTTTTATTTATTTATTTATTTTAAAAAAACCAAGATATTGAATTTTGATTGTCTCTATCCTTCGTGCAAGGTCACTCTTTTCTGGTCTTTTTCACCCATTTTCTTTGTTTTCTAAATTATAGACATTGTTTGGAATAGACAAATAGGAATAGGAAATGAAGATAGCGTTCAAGCTTATATAGAGAATTGAACCCGAACATACAACATAATAAGTTACAAACTTTCTGAAAAAAAAAATGGAAAACACAAGCAACAAACAAAATCTCTTGTTTTTTGAAAAAAAAAAAAAAATTTCATACCCAAAAATTATATATATCAGATTATGACAAGTGGCATAAATATTATGGTGGCCTTGTTTTGCTATAAAATATACGTCACATATAAGAATTTAATATTCACGAGTAGAAGACGACTTTAGACAATTTGAGACTTATAGCTTGTTTGGATACAGGGACAAAGCCAATAAAGGCTTGAGGGGTCAATTGCCTCCTCTTGAATTTTTTTTATTTAAAAATTTTCTTGTATTTTTTGAAAAAATTTCAAACATATCTCTTTAATTTTTATTTTTGCCTCTCGTAGATCAAACTTTTTCACAATTACCATTCCTAAAGTTTAATATTACTCTCTTTTGTTTATCATTTTCAAAAATAGGTTGTTGTGAGCAATTAAGGAATATCCCACTTGTAGCTATTCGACCAAACACGAAACTACTTAAAAGACTAATACATCATTCATTTTAATCCAGTGGGAGAAAAAAAGCCTCTATATCACGATTTTCATCCATTATTGATGGTCCAATTACAAATATGGAAGTTTCCTTAAACACATACACCAAGTCTAATGGGAGATCAATTGATAAATGATAGTTTGATTGTAATGTATTGAAAAAAATATTTTTAATATCATCGAAGGATAATTATGAATGTGTTATACATGATATTCTAATAGATGAAAAAATATGAATGTTTTTTTAAAGCTTTATTCGAGCGAGGATGTTATACACAACTTTTTTTGGGAGGGATTTTTTTTTATATAACCTATAATTTTTTGTAGGTTTTTTCTTGGTTAGACTTTTGTCTAATTTCTAACCTTCTATATATCAATGAATATAGTTACTTAACAAAAATATTATCAATCAACATTAAATTTTTACACTAATAATCAATATTAAGAATAAAGTTTTCCCCCCTCCCCAAAAGATAAAATCCTGGCTCCATCCCTGTTTGGATAGAGAGAAGTAGAGGTAAAAAGAAAAGATTAAGGTGAAGAGACAACTAATGCTCTCTTTTGAAAATTTTTAATGGAGAGGAGAGGAAAGAAAAGAAAAGGAGAAAATTTTTGAGAGTTTTAGTCCACTTCTCCCATCTCTCAAAAAATGAAAAAAGAAAGTTTATATAATAATTTTCTTGAAATACTAAAAATACCCGTATATGAAAGAATTAAAAATTCTAAATATATAGAAAAAAAGGATATAATTATCAAATGATTTTTTATACTTTCTTTTCTTTTCTCTTTCACTGATCATTCAAACAAGAAATAATGACTTATTTTATTTTCTTTCATGAACTATCAAACAAAATAAAGATGAATACTTTATTTTCTCTTCTATTTTATTTTTTTTCTTCTCTCTAGAGATAAAAATAAAGATAAAAAAAATTTGGACAAAATTTAGTAGGCAAACATTTGAGTTGGCCAAAACCTTAGAGTTTAAAATGAGAGAAATGATGGGATTAAGATGGGTAAAATTGGGTTTGACCAAAATTTCAGGGTGAACTATATTAAAAATGCTAAGATTTTACTTGTATAATTTTTTTTTCTAGAGTTTGGAGTGGGTTATAGTCCGATTCAACCTACGAAAGGTTCCATCCTTGTTCAGAAGAGAAAGAGGGACCTATGATCTTTACCTCTCTTCGATGATCCTGTGAGACTACACAGCAAAAATTACTACTTAATATGAAACAACAAATCTTATTTAGTTTAAGGGTAATGCTATTATAAGTCGGAGTATATATGATGCATGGTGTTTTAATTGTATGATAATTTTGGAATTAGAGAAAAAGTAGTTGGGATATATAAAAACTCAATTTTAAGTCATCTAATAATTAAAATACTTTATCTTATATGCACTCAGACCGTACAATAGAATTATCCTTAGTTTAATGGGAATGCTAAGAGGATCATGACAAGTCTCACTTCCTTAATTATCACAAAAAATGTGTTGTAAAAAGTAATTTGAAATTATCAAGAAGTCATAAATATCTTAGTTATTATTTGAAGTTGCTCAAGTGTCAAGTGGTTGTTAATATTCCTAAAGAGCTTTTAGTATTTCTAAGTAAAAATTAAAAATATATTATATATATATATTTATATATAATTCAACACTTCAGTTCAGCAAATCCAGTTTAGCAAAATCATAAACATAAAAAATAGTACAGCAAATTCAGTTCCAATAATCAGCAAAATCTTCTCTCATTTTCTCTTTCTCAATTTAGCAAAATCAAAAGAAAGTACAGAACAGAACTCTTAATGTGTTGATGGTAATAATTTACACGTCAACATATTAATTGACATTCTTTATATCAACTCTATGTTTATTCATTAGGAATCTTCATCTAATCTATCATCTTTTGCAAAATACACAGAGACGCGTATATATTGCAAAAGAGTATCACTTCAAGGTTTCATTTAATTTTTTTAAATCATTTTGTCAATAGAAGGAAGGAAAAAGTGCAGGATATACAAGACCTTAAACTCACTATATCCACTTCAAGATGAGAAATTATTGAATAGACCGGTCTCAAGAGTCAAATGATAGGTCACATGTACAAGTCTAATACACTCTTATAGGCATGATCTTCAAGAGACTATTAAATAATTGCTCCTTCAAAAGAGCTTAACTTTAGAAAGAAGAGTAGAGCCACAACAAAATAATCTTTTACCCAAATTTGAGATTGGTTGTTCTTTTTGATTTAACGTTGAATATTATGTATTCTAAATTTAAGTTCATTTTAATGAATTGTCACTTATTATTTAAAAAAAATTGACAATAATATCAAAATTTTAATATATCTCAATTGATTGTCATCGAATCTTAACATTGATATCTCTGTCTCTATCTCTCTCCCTTTCTACCTGTCAATGAAGAGGACACCACAACCATAATCATCACCTTCTTTCCCAACATCGACATGCCAAAATTTAACTTCTTATGGGAAAGGTACTAATCCATTGTTCATCACCCATGAGTCGGAAGAGAGTTAGGTGGGTGAAATCCATGTTGTCAAAAAAAAGAAGAAAGGCTTGAAGTTATTTATTCTGTTACACCTACATATTATTAGTGATAAAATCCCTCCAAGCCAAAGTTTTGTCCTATGCTTACATCTGAGAAGTGAGAATCAGTCCAGGACTCCAATATGGCCACCAAACATAAGCCAAATGTCTAATGAAGGTGAGGGTTTGGCAACCTCCACGGCCACCAATCGGTATGATGATCGAGCCTATTCTCCTAAAAATTTAAATTTTAATCAGATTGATCGGACGGTGGAGTGAGACTAATTTTTTTTGAGAGAAATGTAATTTTTTTTTTTTTTGTGAATAACACTAGGCGCATGAAAAGTTCAAATCTGGATCATAAGATTTGAATGTGATTGGAGTCCAACGAAATATGGTTGTGGATCACTGACTAAGTCAATGGTCCTGTTTAATTATAAATTGTTATCGCAGTAAAAAGTACTTTATTGTCATCCACAAATTCAATATGTTACACATATGGTAATATGTGATTAGTCGAGATCATTGGTCTCGGACCATACAATAAATTATCCTACTTACAAGACCATAACGAGAGCTATTATTTATTAGTCTCGGGTGCAATACACTCGAGCTCGAATGAACATCTGTCACGTTAGTATATGGGTCACATGTTCTACATGTGTAGCAAGTGTTCTTAGCTCAAGTGCACTGCACTGAAAGCAACGAATTTTTCTTTTTCCATAATGGATCATCCTTTAAAGAGAATTTATTGGATGGTCCGACATCAATAGTTACAGTCAATCACATATTGTCATGTGTGTAATATATTGGATTTGTAAGAGACAATAAAATAATTTTTATTGACATAACAATCTATAATTGGTCGACTATATAATAACTTCTCAGAACAAAAGGACAGATTGCAAATTGGAGTAAAACAAAGCGAGGAGTGCAATAGCTATTCCTTTCTTAGGGCTAATTTTGTATCCTCAAAACGTGAATTTTGAAGGCTATTTTTTTATCTTGTCTACCACCAAAGTTTTGGGTGTTCTCCAGCTTGGTTGGAAGGATATTTTTTGTGGTGAAAATTTTTGAACTTTTCAATCGTAAGAGGTAGTTTCTTGCTCCCTCTCTAACAAATTGTATAACTCAATCTTTAGGCATAAACTTAGGGTATTGTTCCGTTTTTTTTCCTTCCCTCTTTCAATCTATGTATCTCCAATTTGTATTTCTGTGATGTAGTATTTGTAGTGCTCTTACATCACATTAAAAATATAAATAAGAATAAAATTTAAAAATATGTAACATTACTCTTTCTATTATTAGTATTATTGTCATTGTGTTTGTTTGATTAGATATTGTTAGATAATTGTCATCAATTCATTTGAATTTTTTATGACTCCACATGGTAAGAATTTTTTTTTTTGGCCTGTATTTTTTTTAATAATTCTGACTTGCTTTATTTTTTAAATATATATACACGTTATTTTTAGGTTCTTTCTTAGATGAGAGAGCCAACTCGTTTAAATTATTATTGGATGTAAAGGAGTTTTGGAATGTGCAGGTATTTTGCTCTTATAAAAGAGTTTTGCCGTTTGTGAGTTTTGGGCTTCTTTCTTCTATTTTTGTTTGAGATTGACTCAAATATCATTCCTTTTAGAATTTAGGATCTTGACCAAAAGTCCCACTTTTCTTTTGAGCTGATTCATTCAGCCTTGACCCAATCACCGTCCAGGTTTTTTTTTTTTTTTAATATTTTTGTAGCACTCGACATGATGATATGGTCAAGTCAAGATAGGCGGCTGCTAATGTGAGCTGTCCAGATTCTGTTAGCCGCTTCTCAAACCAAAACCCAACCCAGCCTATCTTCTAATATCAATGTCCACTTAATCAATGCCGTAAGTGGATTGGCAACACACTGTTGAATCGTATATATAATTATATATCATCACATAGAAAAGTGGCAAGGGTTTGACAGAAAAAGTTACACAAACTGCTAATAATTATGGCTACCAGAGCAGGAGGCTCTCTCAATCCAATATCGTTTCTCATCTTTGCATTCTTATGCTACCATGAACTCACCTCTCTCGTAGCAGGAGCTAGCACAATTGGAATTGGGGGTGAACTCAACTACTCCTCTAATCCTCTTGTTTCTCCAGGTGGGAACTTCACTTTGGGATATTTCACTTTGAGCAACACGAATTACAGTTATTTCGGAATATGGTACACAAATGATGAACAAGCTAGGAAGGTATGGGTTGCCAATCCAAACACACCTCTTTTGGACAATTCTGGAGTTCTCACAATTGATGGCACAGGAATATTGAAAATTACCAGCGGAGGGAACACTATTTTAAATATCTCTGATCAAGTGGGGACAGGCGATGTTAATGCAACTCTAGATGATTCTGGTAACTTTGTTCTGATGGATGAAACTCAGAGGCGTTTATGGGAAAGCTTTGATCATCCTACCAACACCCTTTTGCCCGGAATGAAACTCGGCCAAAACCTCACAGCTGGCCAAAATTGGTCACTTACTTCTTGGTTAAGTGATTATGTTGCGGCTTCTGGAGCTTTCACTTTGAGCTGGGAACCAAGCCAAGAGTCGGGACAGCTGGTCATTTACCGGCGAGGAGAGGTTTATTGGAATAGTGGGTTATTGAGAGATCAAAGTTTTGATTTCATGCCTGAATGGAACGCTGGTTCTGACATGTTTCATTACAATATCAGTTATGTATCTAATAATGATGAGAGGTTTATCATTTTTGATGCTGCTCATCAAAATTTACCTATGTGGATCTTGAATCCAAATGGGCAAATTCTGGATGCTGCTAATAGTCGTTCTCTTGGCCCTGCTGATTTTTGTTATGGGTATGAGTCAGATAATGGGTGTGCCAATTCCCTGGTGCCAAATTGCAGGGGCCATAATGATAGGTTTGAGCAAAGAAGAGGATATTTTGTAGGCAACTCTGACACTGGCGGTTATGATGACAATTCTAGCTTAAGTCTTAGTGATTGTATGGAAAGGTGCTGGAACAATTGCACCTGTCTTGGCTTTACCAACAATAGCAATGGAACAGGTTGTATAATTTGGAGTGGTAATTTGGAGTATCGTGAAGATAACCCTAATAACACAATCATCAACGTTCTGGTACGAGGCAATTCACCCAAAGGTTAGTCCACTTCTATCTCCATTTCTGATTCATAGTTTGATCTGCATTGAGTTTCCCACATTTAGGTAGACTGTACATGAGGGGGCTTCTCATTCAAGTTCCATAATTCAAACTGCCCAGCATATATTTGTAAATTTTCCTTTCAATATATATATATATATATATATATATGTATGTATATACTTAATACAGAAAATCAAACCCATAACTTCAAACTTATGAGGCAATAATTCCTTTACTGGAGTCCAGTGACTTGGCTGAGCTGTTATATATTTCAAATTAGCTTGACCAGATAAGATTGCCTAAACCTATTAGACAGCATAATAAGATCTAGGCATGTACAATTTGCAAGGTGCAAGACATTCAAAGATCACTCTCCCACTGCCCCACAAGAAATTTTACTGCTTTAGAAACCCTGCTTCAGATTTGGCTTTTTTATGGAAGACATTCTCTTGAAAATCTCATATACCATTAGGTATATTCCTAGTTGGATCCTTTGATTACAGAACTGAATTGAGCTATGTTAAGCTGCCTAGTGGCTGCTTTGTTTTTTAGCCTGTAAAGACATCTGTATGATTCAAGCTGAGATATGGGATAAGTGCATGGTTTAATAAGAAAAGGGCTTGGATTTGTGATTGTTCATCTTGTATCCTAGTGATTATATAGCATTGGGTACTAGAAATATGTAGATACAAGATATTCCACGAAATTCTTTACCAAATTGCAATAGATTGTTTAACAAAATGATATTTATGCAGGAAACAAGTGGTGGATGTGGTTAATCATCGTTATAGCTATTTCTCTACTTATGCTCTTCCTGGGCTTGTTCTGCTATTTAAGAATCAAAAAGCATAGAAGAGAAGGTATGTGTCCCACAGTTAGCACATCACATATACATCCATTCATATACTGAAATTAATTGTGAGTGCTAAGTGGCACTAACAGAGTTTTTGCTAGCAGGGGAGCAGAAAAAATTGCTACACGAGTTGACAGCTTCGGACAGCTTTAACAATGTGAATGAAATTGAAAATGGAGGGAGGGAAGGTCATGATTTGAAGATATTTGGCTTTGCCTCTCTTGTTGCAGCCACAAATGACTTTTCAAATGAAAATAAACTGGGACAGGGTGGTTTTGGACCTGTTTACAAGGTAATTTGCAATTCCCATAAAAAAGAAACTTGATTAGTTTTTTGTTGAATATAATGAATGACCTGTAGACCATCATAACAGGGAAGATTGTCCGAGGGGCGAGAAATAGCAATTAAGAGGCTTTCAAAAACATCAGGCCAAGGACTTGTGGAGTTCAAGAATGAACTTATACTCATTGCCAAACTCCAGCATACGAATCTTGTTAGGGTTTTGGGGTGTTGCATTCATGGAGAAGAAAAGATGCTAATTTATGAGTACATGCCCAACAAGAGCTTGGATTTCTTCCTCTTTGGTGTGTTGCATTTCTAACCTTCTCTATTTTCCTTGGTTTACAATAATTTCTAATCCTTTTATCTCATGACTGAAGTTCTTAGTAAGTAATTACTTATGATTTTTTTTGAGACAGACCCTTCCAAAAAGGAGCTACTAGATTGGAGAAAACGTTTGAACATCATTGAAGGGGTTGCTCAAGGATTGCTTTACCTTCATAAATACTCGAGAATGAAAGTGATTCATCGGGATCTAAAAGCTAGCAACGTATTATTAGATGAAAGCATGAACCCTAAGATATCTGATTTTGGTATGGCAAGAATTTTCAAGCAAAATGAAACAGAAGCAATTACCAATAGAGTTGTTGGAACATAGTAAGTGAAAACTGTCCCCCCCCCCCCCCCCCCTTTTTCTATGAGGAGGGATTGAAGTTTTTCAAGCTTTAGCTATTGTTAATTTCTTTTTCAACTTATGAAGTGTTTTTCAATTATTCGATACAGTGGTTATATGTCTCCTGAATATGCTATGGAAGGAACTTTCTCGGTGAAGTCTGACGTCTTTAGTTTTGGAGTCTTGATCCTAGAAATTGTGAGCGGCAGGAAAAACACTAGCTTCTATCATCTTGACCGTCCACTCAACCTCATAGGATATGTAAGTTTGTCTAAATAATTTTATTTAGTTGAATTTGTAAAAGTAGAACATGAATGTGAAAATGAAAATTATATTATGTCAGGCATGGGAGCTATGGAAAGAAGGGATTGCATTGGAGTTAAAGGATCCAACATTGGGCAATTCATGCGATGAACACCAATTGTTGAGAACCATTCATGTAGGTCTTTTATGCGTACAAGAAAGTGCAATGGATCGGCCAACTATGACAGATGTAATCTCTATGCTTAGCAATGAAACTATGCCTTTAGTTGCTCCAAAACAACCTGCATTTTTCACCGGAAGAAGTGCATCTGAGTCAACTTCAACTGAAAACAGATCGAAAGCTTATTCGCAAAATAATTTGTCCATTTCTATAATGGAAGCACGATAAGTGATGGCAGTTTCTATCTTTTCTCTGATTCAATTATTTAACAATTGCCTTGAATCTTGCAGGCATTGCATTATATATATATATATATATATATATAGAGAGAGAGAGAGAGAGAGAGAGAGAGAGAGAGAGAGAGAGAGAGAGTATAGTGTATATATAGCAATGGAACTCATGAGTTTCATTAGATGTGCAGTTCAAAAATTTGTTCAATATCAAAATTATATTAATTTGTTGTTGTTCAGATATATAGAAAGTTAATCTGAATATCATGTAGAGATCCATTGATTATAGTTCATTTAAAGAGGTGTAAAATGAAGAGAATGATTGGCTTTGCAAATTTGGTCATGGCATTTATTCCTACTTTTATTTGGCAGAGACGTACAAAATCATGAACATGAATCAAATCATGCTTGTAACAATTTTGATTCTTATATATCTTTTTTTTATCTTTCCATTTTGGTGAAAACTTGTCAACCGCATGTTTTTGAGCAGGTAACTAGGAACAAATTCGGGGTATGCGACGCCATCTTCAAGACTTGTACATTAAATATAAGGTAAATTACACTGACATTTTTCGAAGGTTATGACAATTACGAGGTTTTGAAATTACATTGACATTTTAAATTTTATAAAATAATATACAGATACTTTCCTCCAGTTAATTTTTTCTTCAAAATGATAAAAATGTCTCTTTCATAAATATTTTTTTTCAATTTTTTAAATCTTGATCAGTTTTTTTTTTTTTCATTTTTCAAATAAATATTGATAAAAACCTTAAATTTATTTTTATATAAAATAAAAATAAGTTATTTCCCTTAAACTTGTTTTTAAATAAAAAAAAATAAAAAGCCTTTAAAAAAAGTTAGAAGAAATTGGTCAAAATTAGAAAAATGTAAAAATAAATAAATAAAAGGGACAATTTCGTCATTTTGAAAAAAAAAATTGACAGGAAGGAGGTATCTGTATAATATTTTGTAAAGTAGAGGAGGTTAGTGTAATTTCAGAAATTTCAAGAAAGATCAGTGTAATTATCATAAATTTCAGGAGAGGTCAATGTAACTTACACTTAAATATATCTTAAATTGTTGGAGTCAATTTTAATCCAATGGCATATTTGAAATATGAATTTGAACAAAATTTGGTAACATATTGTTGCATGTTTACTTTTTATTTCTTCTTTTAAAGAAATATTTTGAAGCCTGAATTTGATTTAAATTTGATGACCCTTACACTGAAAATTATTAGCCTGATCCTGAGTGAATTCATGATACCCATACAATAATAGCTTCTATACCTGAAACAGCTTGCGAAAATTTCCTTACTTCCAAGAAATTTTCTGGCGCAAAATTTCCATGCCATGGAAGACCTGTTGTTATGACTAAAGTTTCTGAATTCGAGGATCCAATGCTACCATGTATAATGAAGTCAACGTATAAAATCAGGTTTTGGTTTACATTAATTTCGGTTGCTTTCAAGAATTTTCTTGATGCAAAATTTCCATATTGTAAAAGAAAAGTAAACAACTAATTTTTCTTGCATGAATTTAGCTTGCTTGATGCAGACTCATCATCACAATCAAACAAAACCATAATTCCAAACTAGTCTTCAAATGCGAGCACCCAATCTGGACTCGAGGGTTGACATCATTGGAAGTATATGTATTATTAATGGGTATCTTTTCTGGTTTTTTTTTTGGGTGAAAAATCACACTCACCGTCTCTTAGGGACTCAGCTCAAAGAGAATTTGAAACCAATGACAATTTTAAATAAATTTATTAATATAAAAGAATTATAAGGTTGGAAGATGATGAACTTTCCCTTTCATGAGGGTATTGTAATTATTATTTAGAGGGATTTTCTTTTAGTACGAGGTCATGACATTCCCAGGTAGTGGGCTGACAGCCCTTGATGGTGAGAACCTTGTTGTTATGGACGTATTTCAAGCATTGATGGAGGGTTGAAGTAACTTCTCCCATCTGGTAGATCCAAGGCCTCCCAATAATGACATTATAGGGAGATTTAGTGTCTAGGACAATGTATTCAGAGATCAGTGCCCTCTATGCATCCCACTTTCCTATCGTGGTTGATAGATCTATTCTGCCTATTGGATGCTGAGATTTTCGTCGAATCTTGCCATGATAGCAGTCATAGCCCTTATATCATTAGAGTTGAACTTCATGTGTTTGAAGGGTTCATAAAATAATACATTGGTAGAACTTTCAGTATCCATGAGAACCCTTCTGATCTCAGAATTAGTGATTTTGAGTGAGATGACAAAAACATCGTTGTGAGGAAAATATATCCCGATGAGCTTTAATTCAAAGAATTGGATCTGAAGTTCTGACTTCACCTTTCCTCAACAGCCGAGATCTGGATGATACCAAGTTCTGCCTTACCTCTGGAGCATGTCTTTTCTTGGACTTGGTTAGACATTCCTATCATCGTATTGCCAGCATGAAGTAGAAAGATGACCTGATTATTTTACCGTTGTTGATCATTTTGAATTTTCCTTTGTTTAGGCCTTTGCTCTTGCCTTCTTTGAGGTGGTTTTTTGTCACGGGAGTTTTGCCTCCCGTCCTGGTGGACAAATTCTCTTAGTCATCATCTCTTGATAAGATGCTCTATTTCTTGCTTTAGAACCCTGCATTCCTCGGTTGTGTGTCCTTACTCTTTATGAAAATCATAATATTTGTTCTGATTTCTTGAGTTGGGGTAGCTTTTTAGTGGCTCTGACCACCTTAAGTTTTCACGAGTTTGGATCTGTTAGAGTATGTGGGTAAAAGAAGCATTTAAAGGTGTGTAAGTCCCATACCTCCCAGAATTAGAGTTGTCCTGGGCTCTAGGTGTTATTATCTTGTTGGGACTTTTGATCATTTTCTTGTTAGCACTGTTATCCCTTTTCTGAATTTGCTCATCGTTCTGAGTTTGTTCTTTTACTTTTCGGAAGGAGGTCTTTGTATCTTCAAGATTAATATACTTCCGTGCCCTTGCCATGAGTGCTGTTATATCCGTAGGAGGATTCTTAGCCTGCAATCGGTTATCTCCGTGAGCTTGGTGTTAAAACAAGCTATGTACTCTCGAAATGATTCTCTTTTTGCGTGTTTTACAGTTAGCAAGAATTCTAGTCATTTTCTCAACTTCCTGCCTGTTAAGAATTGGTCAAGAAAAAGTCTACTAAGCTCATAAAAATTGCTTGATCGATTTTTGGGCGAAGTTGTGGAACCATATAAGGGCGGTACCCTTGAGGCTCATCACGAAGGTTCAACATATGAAGGCATCGGTAGCTCCATGCAGAGCCATTGTGTGTTGATAGTGAGATAGGTAGTCCCTAAGGTCCTCAGACCCCATCATAGAGGGTGAATTTTGGGACAACGAACTTCTTGGGTCTCTCTTCTATCATTATGTTAGAGGTAAACGGCGTGGAGAACCTACCGAGCAATTTACTTAGCTCGTCTTAATCTGGAGGGGCACAGAACCCTCTTGTTAAGATCGTCTAATCCTTGGAGTTTGTTATCTCTTTTACCTTCTAAGGGGCATTGGGTAGAACTTATTGTGTGATCGGTACTCGTTGTTGATCTTGTCCTGGGCCTCCAGATTCTCAACTCAAATGAGGAATTTGTCCAGTGTTAGTAACAGAATGTTGCTCTCCCACGACTAAGGGGATTGGAGTCTTAAGAGGTTGGAATTCCTGCGGTGTTGGATTGGCTCCAGAGACCATTGGAGTTGGTATCCTTGTTCTACTCTAGTAATGGATAGCTGGATGAAACGTAGGCATTTTTCTCCCCACAGATGTTGACGTCTGGGGATCAACCCTTATATAAGCGATACCATGAGAGTGTACGGGTTGCATGTTAAGCAACCCCTCGTTAGGAGATCTTTCATCAGTGGTGGTGGCGGGAGGCTGAGGTCCTCCATGAACAGCGTTAGTAGGAGGAAGAGGATGGTTACTCCATTGGTTCTGAGCTAGTGAAGCCAGAGCTTGTGACATGACAGTAAGTTATTCCTATATCTGATCAGACTGTCGTTGAATCTGATCAAGCTGTTGTTATAAACGATTGGGTGTTTGTCCTCTTCCTCTTCCAGCAGGAGGCTTTTGAGGGTTTTAGGGAATTCTTTCTAGGATGAAGGCTGTGAGCCATTGTCTTTAGGAAGAAAAAGACAAAAGATTTATTATTTTGAAGAAAAGATAGCAAGAACGATTATCGTTTCCACAGATGGCACCAAATTGATGTTGCTCATTTTTTATTAGAAGGGCCTCTCGTCTTTCGTTAACTATCAAAAACTTAAGATCAGAGGGTCATCGGGAAGGCTCCGGTGGTAGCCACTCCGATGATAAAGTCAGTAAATAAAAAGATATTGTAATTTAAAAGAGGAATTAAACATAAATTGAAAGCGTATCTTATGGCCTTATTTATAAGTCGTAAATCTCCTACGTTGAATAGGATTAAGAGCCATAGAAGTAGGGATTTGAAGATATCTAAAGATAGTAGTTGTCATATTGAACTTTGTTTCCTTATTCTGAGATCGGTAGGATATGGAAGGCAATGTTCTGTTTTAAACCATATACTTCTGAACCCTCCGTGCTAGGTTGATCTGGATAAAATAATCTTTCTTGATTTGTATCCTGAAGAGCTCTGTACAAACATGTGTCATGCTTTGAATATGTTTGTCACTTTATGGTATATCAGGAGAAAAAATAAAAATAAAGGAAGAAATCAAATAGTTTGAACTCATGGTAGGATGCTAATTTTTTAGCACTTGATCGATTGACCCGGACCGGACTTGGACATATCTAACAATGGGTTGGGATCTTAACCATATAAAAAAATGAGAAAGGAAAGAAATCATTCAGAGCAAAAATTTTGTGTAATAATTAGTAGTGATAGGCCCAGTGTTCATGCAAATTACGATGGTAAACTTATTTCCTTTCCAGCATTAGATGCATTTATCATTTTAGGAGACCATAATTCAACATATATTTGGGTACAAAATGGTTAAGAAATCAAATGGAAATTCCCAGATTCAAAATATATAACCACAAAATGACCACTATACGAATTATGCAATTTGTATGTGTTAGCTTAGCAATCAGAGTTTCTGGTTTGGTTGTTTTGTTCTGCAATTCAATTGCATGAATTTATTTTGAGAGGAATTGTTGTTCAACTATGAGAGTTGTGTCAATCTTTTAGAGTTTTTGTAGCTTTGCAATCAAGAAAATGTCTGATCTTGTTTGTGGAAAGAAAAGACTTACAGAATCAAACATGTGTTTCTCATCTTTAGTCCAGCAAGATAACCCAACGGTGAAGCTAAAGATTGTTGAAACTGAAGAAAGATTATTGTGAGTTGAAAATCTTAATCGAGCTTAAGCATGTCGTCACGGTCGAAGCGGTTGAAGGCGATCCAAATCAAAACGCAACAATTATTGACAAGGCTTCCAAAAAGTCTTCAAAGGAGATCATCCAAATTAGAACTGTGAGTCGAAGATGTTTGATGCATTGGGAAGTGAATATTATTGTAGAAGAAAAGTGTGGAGAATAGAGAAACCAACGGAGAAGAGAAGTAATTTGAAGAGTCGCAAAAGTGAAGCAATTTCAACAGCAGCTGCCTTGGTTTGTATTTGTACTCGCCTAATTTTGAAACAAATGGCGTTTAACTTATAGGGGAATTTTGGTTAATTTATTATTTAAAGGGGACATTTTGGTTAACTTGTTTATTAAAAGTGTAAAACATTTTTAAAAATGCGGAGAATAGAGAAACCGATGGAGAAGAGAAGTAATTCATAGATTCACAGGAGTGAAACAATTTAAATAGCAGCTGCCTTTGTTTGTACCCGCCTAATTTTGAAACAAAAGGTGTTCAACTTACAGGGGGCATTTTGATTAATTTATTACTTAAAGGGGGAATTTTGGGTAGCTTGTTTATTAAAAGTGTAAAACACTTTTGAAGAAAACAAATAAGCGCTTCCATGCTTTTATATATAGAATATTAAAAATTTAAAACATTTTTGAAGAAAACACAATAAGGGCTTCCATGCTTTACAGGGGGCATTTTGATTAATTTATTATTTAAAGGGGGCATTTTGGTCAACTTGTTTATTAAAAGTGTAAAACACTTTTGAAAAAAACACATAATGGCTTCCATGCTTTTATATATAGATTTTTGAAGAAAACACAATAAGGGCTTCCATGCTTTACAGGGGGCATTTTGATTAATTTATTATTTAAAGGGGGCATTTTGGTCAACTTGTTTATTAAAAGTGTAAAACACTTTTGAAAAAAACACATAAGGGCTTCCATGCTTTTATATAGAATATTAAAAATGTAAAACACTTTTGAAGAAAATACATAAGGGCTTTCATGCTTTTATAGATAGAATAGATAGAATATAGAATAAATAAATATATATGTATATAGATAGATATAGATATAGATATATGTGTGTATCTATGTATGAAGTTCTCAAATGTACCACCCTTGCAATGTTCTTATATACACCACCCTACACTTGGTCATTCATCAATTGGTCCTTACTGAACCCCTAGCATATGGTAATATACTAATAACTAATAGCTACTATATTTGGACCTTGGGTGGGTTGGGCCAGTTGAAGGCCAACCCGAGCTTGACACACCAAGGTTTGAACAAGTACTAGCCCAGTTACAAAAGAAATAACAATTAAGGTAAGTGAGAAATCCTTGAGATCAATTAATAAAAGCTTCTTTTATATATATATATGTCGAAATTGTGTTTTTCTTTTCAAAAAAAAATATTATTAGCGTAAAACATAACTTTAAGTTTAGAGTTTTTTTTTTGATACAAAAATGTGAGAAGGGGGAATCATATTCACGTCATTTATAAAAAGAACGAATATTGATACCACTTAAATAAGATGTTGGTTTTACCATAAGTTAGAATTATATTTATAAATATAATTATATTTCATATAAGATATGCAAGATTACGGACAAATGTACACATGAAATCGGGTCTGGGCTAGCAGTGAGCTATCCAAGATCTCAATTCAAGTCCAATCCAACTCTATGTTTTAAGGATTACAATTCAATCAAAGACTTGTAATCATGCCCATGTTGGTCCCCAAAGACTTGGCTGCAAATCAAATCAAGATATCTTCTTAGAGGAAAGTCCCCAACTCATTTTACTGAGTGGCATGCATTGGAACCTAACCAGAGCCCAGTAGCTACTTCTGCGCTGGTAGAAGTATATTAGGACTAGTGTATTGGACTGATGGCAGTTGGTATTGTTGCTTGATGTTGTTTTGTTGCTTGTTGCTTCTGCTTTTGGGTTTCTTATTTGCTCCTGTTCCTGCTGGTGTGGTTTTTCTTCCCGTAGCTTGCTGTTTTGTTGCTTCTTTTGGGCTTTGTCCCCTTTTCTAATAAAATTCTCAATTGCCCTAAAACAAAAACAAAAACAAAAAATAGAACCCCATGCTTAGGCCATTGGGAATAGGATACCCCTATAGCTTTATCGTGGACAAAGAGAGGAAAAAACTTTGCAAAATCGAACTCCTTCCCTTGGTATAGCTACCCTCATTTCTTCTGTTTGTGCTTCCAATACCCCTAACTATTATATGTAGTGTGTGACTTAAATTGGATTGTCGCAATCAAAATTTTCTGTGGAGCTCCTCTGATGTACAAAAGAAAATCCACATACTAAAAGCTGGGACATGGTTACTAAGACTAAGAAAAAATTATCCCTGAAAAAGTCGGCATGTAAAAAGAAGTGCATTACAAGTACAAATCTCTTGTTTGACTCTGGTTAAGTGTAAAATCTCCTTTGAGACCGCCCACTGCCAAGACGTATGCCTTGGGGGTTGCATGGTACCCACCAATGGAACTGGAACATTATTCGGGCACGTGGGGTTCTCTTTGTTAAAAAAAAATGAAGTCCTTAAGCTTCTTGCAAAAGTTGAAATTGGGATTCTTTTATTTTTCAAATGGTTTCTTATGCTCTTTCATGTGTTAAACTTTCGAAACTGAGAATGGTTCCTCTATCTTTAATATACTGATATCTCCTTTTGATTTATATCTTTATATATAAAGGTTTCAGGTGACTTTGATCTTAAGATTTTGTGTTAAAAATCACCCAAGTCCTTAGTGACACAACCTCTTCTATTAATCTACAAGAAAATAAAGTCCAAGGAGTTGGGTTTTCAAAGTGTTCATTGTTTCAAATTCACTCCACATTGCTCCAACATATCTGCAAGTCTAGAACATGAGACATCACATTGAACTACCATTTTTTTTCCCCCCAATAACATACGTGTAACACTGAAGAATATTGACTTCTTATACTTGAAGCTTAAGATTACATCTTTAGAACAAAAGAAATCAGATGAGCCTAGCTTAAATAATTCTTCTAGAAATCCTCAATATATCACTATCTAGCATATATTTCTGAAATTGTCAAATCATTTGTAGAACACAACTATGCTTATCTTTAGATGAATCAGCATCAGTACCAGAGTTTATATGGGTTACGAAGGCAGGTTCTTTAGGAGGAGGCAGAGCTATTGTGTCATTGCTAAGCATGGAAACAACATCTGACATGGTAGGTCGATCTGTTGCTCTCTCTTGCACACACAAGAGACCTAACTGTAGGCATCGAAAAACCTCACTAGCTTTACAAGAATCAGCCAGTGTTGAGTCCATGAATTCCATGTTTTTCTCTTCTTTCCACAAATTCCAAGCCTGAAATAAACCCATCTCATCAGCTTAGCAATCACAAAAATTGCAGTAACATTACATATATATATATATATATATATCATCAGCAGTAAGGTTTGTTGAGCTGCATACATGGCTAAGTAGGTTTAAAGAATGATCAGACTCAAAGAAGGCCATATTCCTCATGCCACTCACAATCTCTAGCACAATGATTCCAAAGCTAAAGACATCTGATTTTTCAGAGAAAAGGCCATCCATGGCATATTCAGGAGACATATAGCCACTGCTCAATCAGCAAATACAATGTATAAATTTAGTATAGAAAGCAAATAAAATGCACTATCCAATATGTGGATGTCTACAAATTATTGCAAAATTAAGTTGCTTTTTACTTACTATGTCCCAGCAATCTTATTTGTTTTTGCCCTGGTTTCATTCTCCCCGAAAATTCTAGCCATGCCAAAATCAGATATTTTGGGAGTTCATGTCACCATCCAACAAGATGTTGCTAGTTTTCAAATCGCGGTGTATGATCCTCAATCTGGAGTACTTGTGAAGATAAAGAAGCCCTTGAGCGATTCCTTCGATAATGCTAACGCGTTTTCTCCAATCCAATAGTGCCCGTTTAGTGGAATCTATGATCAAATTCATATTCAATCACACCATATCAATGAAAAAAATTGGAGAATTAGAGTAATGTAAAGAGAATAGTTAATTAAACACAAACCAAAAATGAAGGAATCCAAACTTTTGTTGGGCATGTATTCATAAACTAATATATTTTCTTCTCCTTCAATACAACACCCCAAAAGCCTTACAAGACTCCTGTGCTGGAGCTTAGAAATTAATGTGACTTCATTTTTAAACTCCTTTAGTCCTTGCCCAGATCGTTTGGAAAGTCTTTTCACTGCAATGTCCTGACCTTGTGGCAATTTACCCTGAAACATTTCAAAAATGTTCCAAACAATGGCATAGTCTAAGCATCAGTTAACATCAAAGAATATAGGTGTATAAAATTGATATCTTACCTTATAAACTGGCCCAAAACCACCTTCTCCAAGCTTATTCACAGTTGCAAAGTAATCTGTGGCAGTTTCTATGCTAGAAAAACTAAAGAATGGCAATTCTTGATCTTTCTCTCTGCCTAATTCAAGTTTAACTGCAGTTGTTGCCACACTAGAAGGTGTCACATTAGTAACCAGCGGAAGTAACGTGACCTCTTTATTCCCACTCACGTCTTCTCGGCTCCTTACTTGGTTTACTGGTGTACATTAACAAAATGATTATCTTTATACCATAGCCAAAAATAAGTAATGCCATATATAGCTTGCTAAGCCCACCTCTGTTTGTAGGTTTGCTTGTGCTTGTGGTTTGTGTGAGAGAAGAGGGACAGAGAGAAAGAACCTGTTGGTCCTGCATAATTGTGACTTCTGCGCCGTAAATAACACCATAAAGAGACTAAAATTGGCACAACGAGGGGAGTCAATGAACTAATGAGAATCAACCTCAGCCTTCTGTTCCCACCACCATCTAAGAAAAATTAGCCATCATTTGATCATTAGCATTTTCGAAATACTT
The DNA here is from genome assembly GCA_008638375.1 of Nyssa sinensis. NCBI lineage: Eukaryota > Viridiplantae > Streptophyta > Magnoliopsida > Cornales > Nyssaceae > Nyssa > Nyssa sinensis. The sequence continues at coordinate 1,250,587 of CM018046.1, read as the reverse complement.
TTCTTGTTTTAAAGGTAATTTGTTTTCCTTCTGTTGTGCCCAAAAGCAAGAAGTGTACTCTCAAAATGCTAACTAACTTTTAACCATGTCAGATTTACAGAAGAGAAAAAAAAATGAAGGTAGATAGATAGATGGGAAATTTCATATTCCTATTCAATTCAGTTTCAAGCCTTTTTAAAATAGCCAAGTTCTCCTCCTTTGGCAGCTTAAACAGGACTTTCTTTTCATCAAGAGGGATTGTCAAATTATTAAATGGTGATTATATGTAGAGTTATCAAAGATAAGGTGTGAAAACAATCTTATGGAAAGTCAAAGGGTAACTGAACACCAAGGCACCTAACACACAAAAACAAACACTACATATGAAGATATGAGTTAGCTATATTGTTGGATGTGACCCATATAAAATAATCAGTATTAGTATATTTTACTTATTCACCTAATCCGTGAGATTAAGTCTCTTACCACTTCTATATATACAGAAACAGAATATATATATATATATATATATATATATATATATCAAATTTTCAGACAAAAATGATATGAATATAAAAAAATTTGTTTAGTCTAACATTTTCTACACACAGATGTAATTGTATTCAGACTAACCATGCTCCGAGGGAGTGTCACCCCGGACATATATTACACCCCCGTCTTTCCTAATGATGCTCAAGAGATCATTTTTATTCCCATAGTATAGTTGACATCCTGTTTGATCATCCTGGATAGAGGCAAATGCAGTACAAGAACAATTGCTCTGGCACATGAACTCACAATCACTAAATCCCATCCTATCGGAACCATTCATAGTCATTGAAGTTAGCATTGAACCATTGATCACTGAAAAAGTATCCCCTTCTATGCACATTGATGGCATCGGCATCAAGCACTCGCTGGCATTACCCTTCGCCGATTTTTCACATATTGAATGGCTCACCAAAGAAATTTGACCATTAGACATGGTATATTCATCTATATGCCCCATTGAGGCCATCACCAACCATGACAGAACATAACTACCAATAGTACTAAAAGTAAAATAAGCTTCATTCTCATTAGAGATATAACTAAAATTGAAACTATTGGAAGAATTCTTGAGAATGAATTGAAAATTCCTTCCATCCCAAAAACCAATATCCATGTGTACATTATCTCTTCGCCAAACAGTCAATTTCGTCGCACCCTTGTAATCAACACCTAAAGTAAAATCACCGTGAGTAGGGTTCTGTGGATTCATCCATGACACTAGTACCTGTATTCTTGGCAAATCCGTTTTCAGGCCAAACCACCCAAGTTTCATGCCTGGAAGATATGTATCAGATAGATAATTGAAAACTCTGCCAAATTATATTAGTCTCCTCCTTTGAGAACTAAATTCCCAGAATCAAGAAGTGTTGCACTTGTGTTACCACTGGTTGCTAGACTTCCTGAGTTGACAATCATATATATTTGCCTCCTGTCTGTTAGTACCAAATTACCATCAGACCTTATTTGAAGAACACCAGAGGAATCCAATATGGGATTTTCCCGGTTGACCCATACTGCCTTTCTGTTCATGTCAGACTTGAACCAGATTCCCATGTAGCCATTGCCGGAAGAAGGGTCCTTGAAGAAGCCTAACTCAAAAAGCCCAACTGCAGAGACTAGAGTTTCATTGTCTCTCAGCATGTCTTTAGGCCTGATGGTGTCTGCTGCATGAGATAACAGTGTACAAAAGCTATAGAACATAACCAACATAACAGAAGGTACTATAACCTTCTGTTATAATTCTAGTCTTGGCCATCACAGAGAGATCGAAAATACTGAATTGGAGAAGTTTACTTTGAATGATTGATGTATATGTTTAGCATAGGTCTCATCTATTAAATATAATTTTGTGTGGTTCTTTGCAAGTTCTTTGACCTTTACGAACACTCAAAACAATTCGGTGACATTATAAAAATGAATCAGATCACCTTTGGCAATAATTAAATGTGGACCAGATGATTCCATAGTCACCATTTCAGTTGACCCACAAATTTCCATACTTCAAGAATTTTCCTGGCGCAAAATTTCCATGCCGTGGAAGACCAGTTGTTATGACTGAAGATTCTGAATTCAATGATCCAATGCTACCATGTATAATAGGAGTCAACGTATAAAATCAGGTTTTGGTTTACATTAATTTTGGTTGCTTCCAAGAATTTTCTTGATGCAAAATTTGACAAAATTCTGAAACACATTTCAGAAACATTTTTCAGAAATTATATCTGAATCATTATCCAAACACAGTGAAAGAAAAATAAACAACCAATTTTTCTTGCGTTAATTTAGCTTGCTTGATGCAGACCCATCATTACAACCAAACAAAACCATAATTCCAAACTAGTCTTCAAATGCGAGCACCCAATCTGGACTCGAGGGCTTGACATCATTGGAAGTATATGTATGGACTCGAGGGTTGACATCATTGGAAGTATATGTATTATTAATGGGTATCTTTTCTGTTTTTTTTTTTGGTAATAAATTACACTCACCATCTCTTACAGTTTGTTTGGATAAGTAGGAGGGAAAAGAAAAAGGAGAAGAGAGTATTAGTTATGAGAGAAAGGAAAGGAATGGAGAGTAGTGCGTAATTCTTCGTTTATGTTTGGATAACTAATGAAATGAAAGGAGAGGTAATTCCTTTCATCTTGTTTGGGAATGATAAAGGAGAGAAAGGAAAAGAAAGAATTTTATATTATTTTACTATTATACACAAACAACGTGTATTTGAATGCTCTAGGATAAATGTGTCATTTTTATTTTATCTTTTATAATTTTAAGGGTAATATTAATATTATTAAAAATTCATTAAATCATTCTTTCCTTTTCCTCTGTTTCCGTCCACTTTTGGAAGGGATAACAAAATTGTTAAAATGGGGGTTAAACTCTCCCTCCCTTTCCCTCCCTTTCCTTCCTAATTTTTAAAACAAACATGATATAAGCTCTCCTTCCTTATCCTTCCCTTCCCTTTCTTTCCAATTCCTTCCATCCAAACATAGTGTTACGGACTCAGCTCAAAGAGAATTTGAAACCTAAAATGAGATTTTAAATAAATTTATTAATATAAAAGAATTATAAGTAATAAAATTATTTATTTATTTTTTTACAAACAAATTAAGCATTAGTTCTTAGTTACTAAAAACTTAATTTTCAACTTTTTTTTTTTTAAATTATAAAATTTCTTTTATTTATGCAATTTCTTTTTTTGTTTTCCCAGACTTTATCTCCATGTGCCTACCTTTGTTTGTGTTCATGTTTTTGAATATATATTTTTGAAATTGTGTAGTATTATAATAAGTTTCTTTATACACATTTTTTTGGCTTGCCTATATTTTTATTTTCTTATCTATTTAAGAATTTCTATTTCAATTAAATCATAACTCTACTTACCCCAAAAAACCCCTACTTTCATAAATCCATTAGCATACACATGACCATAGAAAATAGATTATAAAAAATTTAAAATTTAAAAATTACATAATAGGCAATAAAAAAATCTTCACAGTAGAATTATTTTAGTTTATTTTTAATTAAATTAGACAAATAATACATGATAAAAGAAAAAAAAATGATAGACTTACCTTTGTTAGAAAAAAAAAATGAGACAGATAGCAACTTGATTCTCTCTTCTCCTGAGATTTCAAAACTGAGAGAATGTTATATGCTGCTTAAGTTGATTAGAAAGTTTGAGAGAGATTAGAGAAAGAAAGAGCCTTGGGGGAGAGAAAGACAAAGAGATAGTGAGTCACCGATTCAACCATCGGATCAATCGAAATCGAACCGTAATATCATAATTATGTCATAAATATATTTTATATATATATATATATATATATAATTCAACAATTCAGTTCAGCAAATCCAGTTTAACAAAATCATAAACATAAAAAATAGTACAGCAAATTCAGTTCCAATTATCAGCAAATTCTTCTCTCATTTTCTCTTTCTCAATTTAGCAAAATCAAAAGATAGTACAGAACAGAATTCTTAATATGTTGATGGTAATAATTTACACGTCAACATATTAATTGACATTCTTTATATCAACTCTATGTTTATACATTAGGAATCTTCATCTATTCTATCATCTTTTGCAAAATACACACAGACGCGTATATATTGTAAAAGAGTATCACTTCAGCGTTTCATTTAATTTTTTTAAAATCATTTTATCAATAGAAGGAAGGAAAAAAGTGCAAGATATACAAGGCTTTAAACTCACTATATCCACTTCAAGATGAGAAATTATTGAATAGATCAGTCTCAACAGTTAAATGATAGGTCACATGTACACGTAGAATACACTCTTATAGGCATGATTTTCAAGAGACTACTAAATAATTGCTCCTTCAAAAGAGCTTAACTTTAGAAAGAAGAGTAGAGCCACAACAAAATAATCTTTTACCCAAATTTGAGATTGGTTGTTCTTTTTTGAATTTAAAACAAAAGTACACAAATGTTTTTAATTGAAAATTAATATAAGAACAATCTAAGTGAACAAATTAGTAATTGCATTTTTAAAGTGAAGCCCTTTTCAAAATAAAGGGGAATCGAATCGTCAAGGGAGCACTCAGTAACAATTGGATAGGACTTTGATACTAATAACATTTCTTTTGAGGCCAGAATTTTATTTTTTCAACCCCACATAATGGTCAAGATAGGCAGCTGCAAACATGGTCCAGATTTTTTGCAAACTCTCGAACCCAATCCAGACAATCTTCTAAACCAACATTAGTCAATGCCTTGGGTTGATTGGTAACTACTAGTACACGGTTGAACAACATTAGTGCCTCAAATATTATCACAATAGAGATGTTGCTATACAAAAACTGCTTATGGATATTTTTTGTGGTGAAATTTTTTGATCTTTTCAATCGTAAGAGGTAGTTTCTTGCTCCCTCTCTAACAAATTGTATATCTCAATCTTTAGGCATAAACTTAGGGTATTGTTCCGTGTTTTTTTCTTCCCTTTTTCTATCTATGTATCTCCGATTTGTATTTCTGTGATGTAGTATTTGCAGTGCTTTTAGACTCATACAATTCTCAAAAAACATCTGCTAATGTTACATCACATTAAAAATATAAATAAGTATAAAATTTAAAAATATGTAACATTACTCTTTCTATTATTAGTATTATTGTTATTGTGTTTATTTGTTTAAATATTGTTGAATAGTTGTCATTAATTCATTTGAATTTTTATGACTCCACATGATAGGAAAATTTTTTTTTGGCCAGTTTTTTTTCAATATTTCTGACTTGCTTTATTCTTTACACAAGTTCTTTTTAGGTTCTTTCTTACATGAGAGAACCAACTCCTTTAAATTATTATTGAATGTAAAGGAGTTTTGGGATGTGCGACTATTTTGCTCTTGTTATTTCATTCCTTTTACAATTTAGGATCTTGACCAAAAGTCTTCTTTTGAGCTGATTCATTAAGCCTTGACCCAATCACCGTCCAGGTTTTTTTTTTTTTTTTTTTTTTTTTATATTTTTGTAACACTCCCCATGATGATATGGTCAAGTCAAGATAGCCGGCTGCTAATGTGACCTGTCCAGATTCTGTTAGCCGCTTCTCAAACCAAAACCCAACCCAGCCTATCTTCTAAATCAATGTCCACTTAGTCAATGCCTTAAGTGGATTGGCAACACACTGTTGAATCGTATATATAATTATATATCATCACATAGAAAAGTGGCAAGGGTTTGACAGAAAAAGTTACACAAACTGCTAATAATTATGGCTACCAGAGCAGGAGGCTCTCTCAATCCAATATCGTTTCTCATCTTTGCATTCTTATGCTACCATGAACTCACCTCTCTCGCAGCAGGAGCTAGCACAATTGGAATTGGGGGTGAACTCAACTACTCCTCTAATCCTCTTGTTTCTCCAGGTGGGAACTTCACTTTGGGATATTTCACTTTGAGCAACACGAATTACAGTTATTTCGGAATATGGTACACAAATGATGAACAAGCTAGGAAGGTATGGGTTGTCAATCCAAACACACCTCTTTTGGACAATTCTGGAGTTCTCACAATTGATGGCAGAGGAATATTGAAAATTACCAGCGGAGGGAACACTATTTTAAATATCTCTGATCAAGTGGGGACAGGCAATGTTAATGCAACTCTAGATGATTCTGGTAACTTTGTTCTGATGGATGAAACTCAGAGGCGTTTATGGGAAAGCTTTGATCATCCTACCAACACCCTTTTGCCCGGAATGAAACTCGGCCAAAACCTCACAGCTGGCCAAAATTGGTCACTTACTTCTTGGCTAAGCGATTATGTTGCGGCTTCTGGAGCTTTCACTTTGAGCTGGGAACCCAGCCAAGAGTCGGGACAGCTGGTCATTTACCGGCGGGGAGAGGTTTATTGGAATAGTGGGTTATTGATAGATCAAAAATTTCATTTCTTGCCTCAATTGAATGCTGATTCTTCCAGTTATCGTTACACCATCAGTTATGTATCTAATAATGATGAGAGGTTTATCACTTTTGATGCTGCTCATGAAAATTTACCCATGTGGTTCTTGAATCCAGAAGGGCAAATTATTGACGGTGGTAATATGTTCATTAGTCCTATTGATTTTTGTTATGGGTATCAGTCGGATAATGGGTGTGCCAATTCCCTGGTGCCAAATTGCAGGGGCCATAATGATAGGTTTGAGCAAAGAAGAGGATATTTTGTAGGCAACTCTGGCCGCAGTTATGATGACAATTCTAGCTTAAGTCTTAGTGATTGTATGGAAAGGTGCTGGAACAATTGCACCTGTCTTGGCTTTACCAACAATAGCAATGGAACAGGTTGTATAATTTGGAGTGGTAATTTGGAGTATCGTGAAGATAACCCTAATAACATGATCATCAACGTTCTGGTACGAGGCAATTCACCCAAAGGTTAGTCCATTTCTATCTCCATTTCTGATTCATAGTTTGATCTGCATTGAGTTTCCCACATTTAGGTAGACTGTACATGAGGGGCTTCTCATTCAAGTTCCATAATTCAAACTGCCCAGCATATATTTGTAAATTTTCCTTTCATATATATATGTATGTATATACTTAATACAGAAAATCAAACCCATAACTTCAAACTTATGAGGCAATAATTCCTTTACTGGAGTCCAGTGACTTGGCTGAGCTGTTATATATTTCAAATTAGCTTGACCAGATAAGATTGCCTAAACCTATTAGACAGCATAATAAGATCTAGGCATGTACAATTTGCAAGGTGCAAGACATTCAAAGATCACTCTCCCACTGCCCCACAAGAAATTTTACTGCTTTAGAAACCCTGCTTCAGATTTGGCTTTTTTATGGAAGACATTCTCTTGAAAATCTCATATACCATTAGGTTTATTCCTAGTTGGATCCTTTGATTACAGAACTGAATTGAGCTATGTTAAGCTGCCTAGTGGCTGCTTTGTTTTTTAGCCTGTAAAGACATCTGTATGATTCAAGCTGAGATATGGGATAAGTGCATGGTTTAATAAGAAAAGGGCTTGGATTTGTGATTGTTCATCTTGTATCCTAGTGATTATATAGCATTGGGTACTAGAAATATGTAGATACAAGATATTCCATGAAATTTTTTACCAAATTGCAATAGATTGTTTAACAAAATGATATTTATGCAGGAAACAAGTGGTGGATGTGGTTAATCATCGTTATAGCTATTTCTCTACTTATGCTTTTCCTGGGCTTGTTCTGCTATTTAAGAATCAAAAAGCAGTAGAAGAGAAGGTATGTGTCCCACAGTTAGCACATCACATATACATACATTTATATACCAAAATTAATTGTGAGTGCTAAGTGGCACTAACAGAGTTTTTGCTAGCAGGGGAGCAGAAAAAATTGCTACACGAGTTGACAGCTTCGGACAGCTTTAACAATGTGAATGAAATTGAAAATGGAGGGAGGGAAGGTCATGATTTGAAGATATTTAGCTTTGCCTCTATTGTTGCAGCCACAAATGACTTTTCAAATGAAAATAAACTGGGACAGGGTGGTTTTGGACCTGTTTACAAGGTAATTTGCAATTCCCATAAAAAAGAAACTTGATTAGTTTTTTGTTGAATATAATGAATGACCTGTAGACCATTATAACAGGGAAGATTGTCCGAGGGGCGAGAAATAGCAATTAAAAGGCTTTCAAAAACATCAGGCCAAGGACTTGTGGAGTTCAAGAATGAACTTATACTCATTGCCAAACTCCAGCATACGAATCTTGTTCGGGTTTTGGGTTGTTGCATTCATGGAGAAGAAAAAATGCTAATTTATGAGTACATGCCCAACAAGAGCTTGGATTTCTTCCTCTTTGGTGTGTTGCATTTCTAACCTTCTCTATTTTCCTTGGTTTACAATAATTTCTAATCCTTTTATCTCATGACTTAAGTTCTTAGTAAGTAATTACCTATGATTTTTTTGAGACAGACCCTTCTAAAAGGGAGTTACTAGATTGGAGAAAACGTTTGAACATCATTGAAGGGGTTGCTCAAGGATTGCTTTACCTTCATAAATACTCAAGAATGAAAGTGATTCATCGGGATCTAAAAGCTAGCAACATATTATTAGATGAAAACATGAACCCTAAGATATCTGATTTTGGTATGGCAAGAATTTTCAAGCAAAATGAAACAGAAGCAATTACCAATAGAGTTGTTGGAACATAGTAAGTGAAAACTCTGTCCCTCCCCCCCCCCTCCCTTTCTATGAGGAGGGATTGAAGTTTTTCAAGCTTTTACCTATTGTTAATTTCTTTTTCTAACTTATGAAGTGTTTTTCAATTATTCGATACAGTGGTTACATGTCTCCTGAATATGCTATGGAAGGAACTTTCTCGGTAAAGTCTGACGTCTTTAGTTTTGGAGTCTTGATCCTAGAAATTGTGAGCGGCAGGAAAAACACTAGCTTCTATCATCTTGACCGTCCACTCAACCTCATGGGATATGTAAGTTTGTCTAAATAATTTTATTTAGTTGAATTTGTAAAAGTAGAACATGAATGTGAAAATGAAAATTATATTATGTCAGGCATGGGAGCTATGGAAAGAAGGGATTGCATTGGAGTTAAAGGATCCAACATTGGGCAATTCATGCGATGAACACCAATTGTTGAGAACCATTCATGTAGGTCTTTTATGCGTACAAGAAAGTGCAATGGATCGGCCAACTATGACAGATGTAATCTCTATGCTTAGCAATGAAACTATGCCTTTAGTTGCTCCAAAACAACCTGCATTTTTCACCGGAAGAAGTGCATCTGAGTCAACTTCAACTGAAAACAGATCGAAAGCTTATTCGCAGAATGATTTGTCCATTTCTATAATGGAAGCACGATAAGTGATGGCAGTTTCTATCTTTTCTCTGATTCAATTATTTAACAATTGCCTTGAATCTTGCAGGCATTGCATTTATATTATATATATATATATATATATATATATATAGAGTATACCGTATATATAGCAATGGAACTCATGAGTTTCATTAGATGTGCAGTTCAAAAATTTGTTCAATATCAAAATTATATTAATTTGTTGTTGTTCAGATATATAGACAATTAATCTGAATATCATGTAGAGATCCATTGATTATAGTTCATTTAAAGAGGTGTAAAATGAAGAGAATGATTGGCTTTGCAAATTTGGTCATGGCATTTATTCCTATTTTTATTTGGCGGAGATGTACAAAATCATGAACATGAATCAAATCATGCTCGTAACAATTTTGATTCTTATATATCTTTTTTTTTTTCTGTCCATTTTGATGAAAACTTGTTAACCACATGTTTTTGAGCAGGTAACTAGAAACAAATTCAGGATATGCGACCCCATCTCCAAGACTTGTACATTAAATATAAGGTAAATTATATTGACCTTTCTCAAAATTTATGACAATTACGAGATTTTTGAAATTATACTGACATTTCATATTTTATAAAATAATATACAGATATTTTCTTTCAGTCAATTTTTTCTTTAAAATGATAAAACTATCTCTTTCATTTTTTTTTTTCAATTTTTAAAATCTTGGCCAACTTTTTTTTTTTTTTTCATTTTTCAAATAAATATTGATAAAAACTTTAAATTTATTTTTATATAAAATAAAAATAAGTTATTTACCTTAAATTTGTTTTTAAATAAAAAAATTTAAAAACCTTTTAAAAAAAAAGTTAGAATAAATTTATCAAAATTGGAAAAATGTAAAAATAAATAAATAAAATGAGACAATTTCATCATTTTGAAAAAAAAATTGACAGGATGAAGGTATTTGTATAATATTTTATAAAGTAGAGTACGATTAGTATAATTTCAGAAATTTTAAGAAAGATTGGTGTAATTGTTATAAATTTCAACAGAGAGGTTCAGTGTAACATTACCCTTAAATATATCTTAAATTGTTGGAGTCAATTTTAATCCAATGGCATATTTGAAATATGAATTTGAACAAAATTTGGTAACATATTGTTGCATGTTTACTTTTTATTTCTTCTTTCAAAGAAAAATTTTGAAGCCTGAATTTGATTTAAATTTGATGACCCATGCATGGGGAGGCCCCCCAAAATTTTGAAAATTGATTTATTAACACTGTTTTATATAGGAGTTCTTTTAAAAATTAGAAGTTGTCCCTCCAAAATTTTTCATATATGTATAAGAGACACTATTAAATTTTAAATTTTTTCCCCTAATTTTATCATTTAGGATCTAGTTCTGCCATTGTTTACCAATAATTAAAAATCTTCACAGTTGAATTATTTTAGTTTATTTTTAATTAAAATTAAACAAATAATATATGATAAAAGAAAAAAAAATGACAGACTTACCTTGGTAGGAAAAAAAAATTGAGATAGATAGTAATTTGATTCACTCTTCTCCTGATATTTCAAAACTAAGAGAATGTTATATGGTACTTAAGTTAAGTAGAAAGATTGAGAGAGATTAGAGAAAGAAAGAGCCTTGAGGGAGAGAAAGACAAAGAGATAGCGAGTAGGTGTGAAAGAGATGAATTATGAATTGGTTGTATTTATTACGAAGGGTTCAAATTTTTTTTTATTTTAATTTTTATGGTTTTTTTCTTTTTTTTGTACAAGATATTATTGGTAAAAAAAAATTGTTGATTTTGACATTTATGGGATATGAAGCCTTTTTATTTTATTTTATAAAGTTGAGTGTTTTATGCACCTTATACTTTTATTTTTAATACAAATATTTATGGAATATGGGGCATTTTTTTAATTAGGTTTAGAGTTTTATGTCCTTTATACTTCTACTTTTAATATAAATGTATTATAAATATACACAAAATATGAGACCTTCATCATAAGTGGGGCTAAAGCAATCGCTTTACTTGCTTTATGCTAGAGGCGGCATTGGAATTTCTCACAATTACACTAACATCTTTAAGGTTTGTGAATTGTACTGATTTCTTCTACTTTAAATGACATTATACAAATACCTCCTCCTGTCAATTTTTTTTTCATTATGACAAAACTACCCCTTTATATATATATTTTAATTTTGACCTTTTTTTTAAATTATTTTTTCATTTTCCAAATAAATATTAATTTAAATGTTAAATTTATTTTTATATAAAATAAAAAAAATCTTTTAAAAAAGTTAGAAAAAATTGGCCAAAATTTTAAAAATATAAAAAATAATAAAAGGGGCAGTTTTGTTATTTTGATTAGGGAGAAGTATTAGTATATTATCAAGTAAGTAGGAGAGGTCAATAAAATTATAGAAACATCAAAAGATATCAGTATAATTGTAAAAAATTTCAAGAAAGATAAATATAATTTATCCTTTTTTTTTTCCCTAGACTGTGCCTTGGGCACCATTTTGGGTATGCCTTTTGCAATTACCTTTGCCAAGTACCAATTAACATGAAGACACCACATTGATCTCATGTGCTATTATGAAAATGGAAAATGCTAAGGTTTTTTTATTTTTTTTCAAAGATAAGAGAATTTATTAATAAAATCCAGTCACGGCCATTAGGCCTACAATCTTGAATAAAAATGCTGGGGGTGTAATTTGAGTGACTTAACTCGAGTCTAGTCCGAGCTCAAGTTGAACATTTTTGAAGTTGAACAATTTATTTTATAATTTGAGACGGGTTTGGGCAAAAAAAACATAAGTTCGACTTTAATTCAGACCAGACTTGGTTGAAGGCCTTGGAAATACGAGTCCAACCCGAACCCAACTTTAGATTATGTTAGGAACAATATTTTTATATACACACTTTGATATATATATATATATATATATATATATTTGGGCTGGATGATAATGCACTGAAAGTTAATATTATTATTTTTATTTATATTTTTAAATCCTTTTTTCTAATATTTTTCCAAACTTTGGAGATGTGCACCATTTTGCAATTTGTACTAGTAATTTTATGATTGTATATAATATATTATTTACTGGGTTGGATGATATAGAATATATGCTTGCTAAATAAAAATAAAAAATAATTTTCTAGGGTTTGGTTTCGGGGTTTAGTCCGATTATTAACTTATTTTAGTTTGAAACAAGTTCGGGTTAACTTTTTTTGGATTTAAAATTGGGTTTGGGCCAGTTTGGGTTAACTGTTTGAATTGAGTTTTGATATGTCCCACTTTTCTTTTGAGCTTGTTCGTTAAGGCTAGTATCTGTGCCTCGACCCAATCACCGTCCAGATTTTATGTATTTATTTTTTCGCAACGCCGTCTCTATAATTTTTATTTAGAATAATTACAGATATGTCATGCACATGAAAGATACTTTATGTCATATTATAATTTTTTTATTATATAAGTCTTATTAAACGGATGATTATTATAATTACAGATATTTGCAATTATCATTTATGAAATTATTTCATTTAATTACTTAGTGCACGATACATTAAAAAAAAATTAATTGTTTATATTACATGAATATAAGCAATTAAATATATTTATTATGTAATTATAATATATATAATTATATATTCTATATTTTATATTTAATATATACATATATTTAATAATCTATATTTTAATGTTTTTAATTATATAAATAGAATATAGTAAAAATAAGTTCTTTTAATTATATCATTTATAAATTACTTAATTTATATTTAAAATTATTTTATATTAAATTAATTGTATAACTTATTAATTCATTAATATTTATTTTTATGTTTTAATAAAAACATATGTAGCTAATCACACAAAAATCATTTTTAATATAATTAAAAGATAAACAAGACATTTCGTTACCAAACATCCAATTAATCACTTAGAATCAATTAATTCTTTATTAATTAATTAACTTATAATCAATTATCAGTTAAATTCAACAATAATAAATAGACACTAAATACGATCAATAGACCGAACTAAAACACAACCTTAGTCAATGTTTGACATGCTTGTTTGTTCGTATGGGTGGGGTCCATGACTATTTTTTCTATTTTATAACATATCTTTAATTACATGCTTAAACTAAGATGGTTGGGACATCTTTAATGATTATTCAAATTTAAATAAATTATTTTTTTAAGTTTGAAGTTCTTTTATAGTCATCTTTTTACTCAATTTTTTTTTATTGTTTTAAAAAATATTCTTTATTACATTTTAAAAGTTTAAATTTGAATTATTAGTAATGGATTTGAATTTGTGAATAATATTATACAAATTCATATTTAAATAAAAATAAATTTGAAACAATCGAAGATGATTTTTTTAAAGAAATCTAAACTCAAATTTATGTTTAGGTTAATGTTTGAGTTCCTGTCGGGGATGCCTCACCTATTTATGTTTGGGACGGCACGTGGAACAGAACCATTATTTCTGTGTGTAATGGCTTGACAGAAAATTACATAAACTGCTAATAATAATGGCGCCACCAGAGCAGGAGGCTCTGTGAATCTAATTTCGTTTCTCATCTTTGCATTCTTGTGCATTTGGGGACTCGATTCCTCTCTCGTAGCAGGAGCAAACACTATTCGAATTGGTGATGAACTCAACTCCTCCTCTAATCCTCTTGTTTCTCCAGGTGGGAACTTCACTTTAGGATTTTTCACTTTGGACTACACGAAGTACAGTTATTTCGGAATATGGTACACTAATGATGATTACCTAGCTAGGAAGGTATGGGTTGCCAATCCAAACACACCTCTTTTGAACAATTCTGGAGTTCTCACCATTGATAGCTCAGGAGTACTGAAGATTACCAGTGGAGGGAGCACTCTTTTGAATATCTCTGATCAAGTGGCGACGGGGAATGTTACTGCAACTCTACTTGATTCAGGTAACTTCGTTCTCATGGATCAAACTGAGAAGCGGATTCTATGGCAAAGCTTTGATCATCCTACCGACACGCTTTTGCCTGGAATGAAACTAGGTCAAAACCTGAGAACTGGGAAAAATTGGTCGCTTACTTCTTGGCTAAGTAATTATGTCGCGGCTTCTGGGGCTTTTACTTTGAGCTGGGAACCCACCCAAGAGTCGGGACAGCTCGTCGTTTACCGGCGAGGGGAGGTTTATTGGAAGAGTGGGGTTCTGAGAAATCAAAGTTTTGAATTCATGCCTGCATTGAATGCTGGTTTTTCCTTGTACAGTTACAACCTCCGTTACATATATAATAATGATGAGAGGTCCTTCACTTTTTCACCTCATATTGATCAGAGCTTCATGTTTTTGTATGATCCTACTCAAAATTTACCCATGTGGTTCTTGAATCCAGAAGGGCAAATTAGGGATGGTGGTAATCAAGGGCTTTGCATTAGTCCTGCTGATTTTTGTTATGGGTATCAGTCAGATACTGGGTGTGCAGATTCAGTGGTGCCAGAGCCACACTGCAGAGGCCATAATGATAGCTTCAAGCGAAGGAGGAGATATTTTACAAACAACACTGGAAGTAATGACTTCAATTCAAGCCTAAGCCTTAGTGATTGTATGGAAAGGTGCTGGAATGATTGCAATTGTGTTGCCTTTATCAACAATAGCAATGGAACCGGTTGTACAATTTGGAGTGGTAATTTGGAGCCTCGTGATGATAACCCAAATGCCGGGATCATTTATAGTCATGATTCAGGCAATTCATCAAACACAGGAAATTCATCCAAAGGTAAGTCTCTTTTAATCTCCATTTTGATCTGCATTGAGTTTCCCAGCCTATTCCAAAACTCATCCAAAAATTGATCATTGAATTGGAAAGTTAAAAGGAAAGTTGTGTTTGTTTCCCTACTGGATTTGTGATTATTCATCTTGTATCGTTGTGATTATAGAGCATTAAATTCTAGAAGACTGTAGATACAAGATAATACATGAAATTTTTTACCAAATGGTAATCAATTATTTAAGAAATTAAATGATATTTTTGCAGAAAACAGGAGGTGGATATGGTTAATCATTGCTGTAGCTATTTCTCTACTTGTACTTTTCCTGGGCTTGTTCTGCTATCTAAGAATCAAAAAGCATAGAACAGAAGGTATTTGTCTCATAGTTAGCACATGATATACAGATGCATATATTTCCAGATATAGTTATATATTGAATTTACTTGTGAGTGGTAAGTGGTACTAATGGAGCTGTTGCTAATAGGGGAGGAGGAAAAAACTGCTACATGAGTTGACAGCTTCAGACAGTTTTAACAATGCGAACGAAATTGAAAATGAAGGGAGGGAAGGTCATGATTTGAAGATATTTAGCTTTGCCTCTATTGTTGCAGCCACAAATGGCTTTTCAAATGAAAAGAAACTAGGGACAGGGTGGTTTTGGACCTGTTTACAAGGTAATTTGCAAATTTTGTCAAATGAAATTTGATTAGTTTTTGTCTAATATTGTGAATGGCCTTTGGATTATTATAAAAGGGAATATTATCTGAGGGGCGAGAAATAGCAATTAAGAGACTTTTGAAAACATCAAGGCAAGGATTTGTGGAGTTCAAGAATGAACTTATACTCATTGCCAAACTCCAGCATACAAATCTTGTTCGACTTTTGGGGTGTTGCATCCATGGAGAAGAAAGATGTTAGTTTATGAGTATATGCCCAACAAGAGCTTGGATTTCTTCCTCTTTGGTATGCTATATTTCTAACATTTTCTATTTTCCTTGGTTCACATAATTTGAAATTCATTTATCTCATGTCTTATGCTCTAAGTTAATAATTACTTCGAATATATATAATTGTTGAGACAGATCCAGCTAAAAAAAAGCTACTAGATTGGAGAAAACGTATGAACATAATTGAAGGGGTTGCTCAAGGATTGCTTTACCTTCATAAATATTCAAGAATGAGAGTGATTCATCGAGATTTAAAAGCTGGCAATGTATTGTTAGATGAAAACATGAATCCTAAGATATCTGCTTTTGGTATGGCAAGAATTTTCAAGCAAAATGAAACTGAAGTAATTACTAAAAGGGTTGTTGGGACATAGTAAGTGAAAACTTCTCTCTATATGGATGACTTGAAGTTTTAGGCTTTACATATTGTTGACTATTTTCTTTATAAACTAAGGAGTTTTTTCAATTATTTTATGTAGTGGTTACATGTCTCCTGAATATGCCATGGAAGGAATCTTCTAGTAAAGTCTGATGTCTTTAGCTTTGGAGTCTTGATCCTAGAAATTGTGAGTGGTAGGAGAAACACTAGCTTCTATGATCTGGACCGTCCACTCAACCTAATAGCATATGTAAGTTTGTATAGAGTATTTATTTTAATTGTATTTGCTTAAACCAAATCATTGGAATGTAGAACAATAAAGCATAGCATAGATATGACAATGACAGTTATAATATGTTAGGCATGGGAGCTATGGAAAGATGGGACAGCAAAGGGAGTTGAAGGATCCAACACTAGACAATTCATGTGCTGAACACCAGTTGTTGAGAACCATTCACTGTGGGTCTTTTATGCGTACAAGAAAGTGCAACATGATAGACCGATCATGGAAGATGTAATTTCTATGCTTAGCTGATGAAACTATGCTTTTACCTGCTCCAAAACAACCTGCATTTTCCACCGGAAGAAGTGTGCCTGAGGCAAGCAAGTCCGAAGCTTTGTCACAAAGTTTGTTCTACAATGGAGCCGATAATTAATGGGAATTTAGAAAAAAATGATTTCAGTATTATTGAAAATGTGGTGATGTGATATAAAGTGAATATAAAGACATTAAATGGAAAAGTAGTATTGTGTGTCTGTCCTTGATATGTTGGCAAAAATGAAAGAAGGAAATGTCTGTTTAAAGCTTTTATCTGGGTTAGAGGGCCAATCCTCCTATTTGTTTGTTGACAAGGTTTATAAGTAAATGATTTTTTTTGATTTACTATTATGTTTGTTGTAAGAGATGTTACTTTTTTTTTTGGTTTATAATTTTACTGTGAAATCTTGGTATAGTAAAATTGTATCAAATTTTTTTTTTTTCCCGTTGGGCCACTTTGGAGGTATCCAAAAATTACTAAAATTGAGGGTACGCTCTCCTCCTTTCGATCCATTTCCCTTTTCCTCTTAATTTTTAAACAAAATGATATAAGCTTTTCCTTTCCTTCCATTCCTTCTTCGAATCTTCCATCCAAACATAGTGTAAATGGTTTGTCCATTACTACAATGGAAGCCCGATAATTAATGGGAATTTTAGGAAAAACAATGTATTTCATATAGTGGCGGATCCTGAAATTTTAGTTAGAAGGAGCAAATTAAAATATAAAAATTTAAGAGATTCATATGAATATAAAAATAAATAAATTTGAGGAAGGGTGGAGGGGAGAAGTCTTATTTTGTTAAAAAATTCTAACAAAATTAGTGATAAAAAAAATAATATTTAAAATTTTGAAATGTTCAAATATCATGTATTAAAATTTAGGAGATTTTATGTGAATATATCAAAAATTTGGGTTGGGATATCCTATTTTATTAAAATATTCTAACATAATTAAGAGTAAAAAATACAATAATCAAATTTGAGGGGCATGACCTTTCAATCCGTGCTGTATATATGAATATGTGTATTTAAATAAATAAATAAATAAATAAATATATATGTATTTGTATGTAGGTATATATTTATTTATATATAGTTGCTTAGCCAGAAATTTTTTTTTTCAAAAGGATTATTCAATAATCTATCTACTTGTTATTTTCAGCTATATTTTTAATAATATAAATGACTATATATATATATATATATAAAATACCTTATTTCTTGACAAGAGTAATATATTCCTAAACTCAATATTCCAGAGTAATACAAAAGCATACATGTTCGTAATTTTATAATATTAAAAAAAAGGGAAATACTAAATGCGACAAAGAAGATGGGTGCACTATCAAAAGATTATATATATATATATATATGTGTGTGTGTGTGTGTGTGTGTATTATGGGATGGCAACACGAGCTGCCATTGATGTGGGGTTGGGCTGATAAATTAGACGAGAAGGTTTGGGTAATTTTGTCTATTTATTTGTATATTTATGTGTTTGTGTTTGTAATAAAGAAGTCGTATTAAAATTCTCTTCTCTTCGTTGACCCGGTTTCCCTGTAGACAGATAAGAACGTTAGTGTAATTAATTAGGCGAAAAGTTGTGAATGTAGAACTCGTATTGCCTTGGCAGAAAAACAGAAATGCACAAACTGGTTTTGGTTATGGGTGCCAAAGAAGGAGAGTCTACGAATGTAATTGCGTTTCTCATTTTCACTTTCTTATGCATCTGGGTACTCGATTCCTCTCTCGTAGCTGGAGCAGACAAAATTGGAATTGGTGATGAACTCAATTCCTCCTCAACTCCTCTTCTTTCTCAAGGTGGGAACTTCACTTTGGGATTTTTCACTTTGAGCGATTCCAATTACAGTTATTTCGGAATATGGTACACAAATGATGAACGAGCTAGGAAGGTATGGGTTGCCAATCCAAACACACCTCTTTTGAACAATTCTGGAGTTCTCACTATTGATAGCTCAGGAGTATTGAAGATTACCAGTGGAGGGAGCACTATTTTGAATATCTCTGATCAAGTGGCGACGGGGAATGTTACTGCAACTCTACTTGATTCAGGTAACTTCGTTCTCATGGATCAAACCGAGAAGCGGATTCTATGGGCAAAGCTTTGATCATCCTACCGACATGCTTTTGCCTGGAATGAAACTAGGTCAAAACCTCAGAACTGGGCAAAATTGGTCGCTTACTTCTTGGCTAAGTGATTATGTCGCAGCTTCTGGGGCTTTTACTTTGAGCTGGGAATGGGAACCCACCCTAAGAGTCAGGACAGCTGGTCATGTACCGGCGAGGAAAGGCTTATTGGAATAGTGGGTTTTTGAGAAATCAAAGTTTTGAATACATGCCTGAATTGAATGCTTTCAGTTACGACCTCAGTAATGTATCTAAGAGTGATGAAAGGTTTATTACTTTTGATGCTGCTCATCAAAATTGGCCGATGTGGGTGTTGACTCCAAACGGGCAAATTCGCGATGCTCATTATAATAATCTTTCCATTGGCGCTTATGATTTTTGTTATGGGTATCCGTCGGATAATGGGTGTGTGAATTTTGGAAAGCCAAAGTGTAGGGGCCGTAATGATACGTTTGTGCGAAATGAGAAGAGCTTTTGTAGGCAGCGAAGGAAATGACGGTTATGATGCCAATACAAGCCTAAGTCTTAGCGATTGTATGGAAAGGTGCTGGAGCAAGTGCGATTGTGTTGGCTTTATCAACTACAATGGAACCGGCTGTACAACTTGGAGTGGTAATTTGGAGTATTGCTGAAGATAACCCTGGTTCCACGATCATCTATGCTCTGGTTCCAGGAAATTCATCCAAAGGCAAGTCTGTTTCAGGCAATTCTGATTTAGGTTCACTGGTTCAACTTGTCCAGTTTATTACTCTATCAAACTTAGCTTGTGGATTTTCTTTATATATATATATATATATATATATACAAGGCAGAAAATCAAACCCACAACTTTGAACTTATCAAGCAAGAATCCCTTTCCTACCGGTGACTTGGTTGAGTTGTTATTTATTTACTTATTTTCTCATTCCCAACAAGTTCAATTTACCTAAACAGGATAAGATTCGCCTAAACCTGTTAGATAGTATGATATCATATACCATTTTGTATATCCCTCTTCACTAACTATTACTATCCTTCCCAAAAAATATTACCAAAAGATTGCTTATTAAATGATGTGGTACTATTGCATTAATTGTATGCACTCAATACAATTCTCTCATTTCATTTGGCAAATTGGCTTTAGAGAAAACTTTTTAGAAAGACTAGCATTGCTCATTCCTCTCTGGTTCCTTTGATTACAAACCTAAATTAACCTATGTTAAGTTGCCTAGAGGCTGCTTTGTTTTTTAGCCTGTAAAGATTTCTGTGTGACTCAAGCTGAGATATGGAATCAGTGCAGCTCTAGGAAGAGTAGCCTATTCCAAAACTCATCCAAAAATTGATAATGTGAGGAAATTACAGATGATTAACAAGAAAACAGTCTGGATTTGTGATTAATCATCTTGTAGTGATTATAGAGCATTGGATTCTAAAAGTATGCTGATACAAGATGATATATGGAAATTTTTGCCAAATGGTAATCAATTATTTAATAAAATGATATTTTTGCAGGAAACAAGTGGTGGACATGGTTAATCATTGCTCTAGCTATTTTTCTACTAGTGCTTTTCCTGGGCTTGTTCTACTATTTAAGAATCAGAAATCGTAGAAGAGAAGGTATATGTCCCGCAGTTTGCACATCATATACACATACATATATTGGCATATATTATTATATACTGAATATACTTGTGATTGGTAAGGAACTAATGGAGTTGTTGTTAGTAGGGGAGGAGAAAAAATTGCTACATGAGTTGACAACTTCAGACAGCTTTAACAATGCGAATGAGATTGCCAATGTAGGGAGGAGAGGTCACAATTTGAGGAATTTTTAGCTTTGCCTCTATCGTTGCAGCCACAAATGACTTCTCTAGTGAAAATAAACTCGGTGAGGGTGGTTTTGGACCTGTTTACAAGGTAATCCGCAAATCCTGTCAAAAAAAAATTGATTAATTTTTGTTGATTATTGTGAATGACCTGTAAACCATTATAAAGGGAAATTTATCCGATGGACAAGAAATAGCAATTAAGAGGCTTTCAGAAACATCGGGACAAGGACTTGTGGAGTTCAAGAATGAACTTATACTCATTACCAAACTCCAGCATATGAATCTTGTTCGGGTTTTGGGGTGTTGCATTCACAAAGAAGAAAAGATGTTAATTTATGAGTACATGCCCAACAAGGGCTTAGATTTCTTCCTCTTTGGTATGATATATTTCTAACATTTGCTATTTTTCTCAGTTTATCAAGGTCATTTGTCTCATGAGTTATGCTCAGAGTTACAACTACTTTGATTTGATTTTTTATTTTTGTCGTTGTTGAGATAGACCCAGCTAAAAAAGAGTTACTAGATTGGAGAAAACGTTTGAACATCATTGAAGGAGTCGCTCAAGGATTGCTTTACCTGCACAAATACTCGAGAATGAGAGTGATTCATCGGGATTTAAAAGCTAGCAACGTATTATTAGATGAAAACATGAATCCTAAGATATCTGATTTTGGTATGGCAAGAATTTTCAAGCAAAATGAAACAGAAGTAATTACTAACAGGGTTGTTGGAACATAGTACGTGAAAACTCTCTCCCCCCGCTCTGTCTATGTAGATTGATTGAATTTTCAAGCTTTACATATTGTTTATAAACTAAGGAAGTTTTTCAATTGTTGGATACAGTGGTTACATGTCTCCTGAATATGCCATGGAAGGAACTTTCTCAGTTAAGTCCGATGTCTTTAGTTTTGGAGTCTTGATCTTAGAAATTGTGAGTGGCAGGAGAAATACGAGCTTCTATCATCTTGATCGTCCACTCAACCTCATAGGATATGTAAGTTTGTCAAAGGAATTCATTTTTAACTGCATTTGTTTGAACGAAATCATTGGAATATACATTAAAAGAAGAGAATGAACATGAAAATGAAATTATATTATGTCAGGCATGGGAGCTATGGAAAGAAGGGACTGCAATGGAGTTAAAGGATCCAACACTAGGCAATTCATATGCCGAACACCAATTGTTGAGAACCATCCATGTGGGTCTTTTATGTGTACAAGAAAGTGCAACGGATAGGCCAACAATGTCAGATGTAATTTCCATCCTTAGGAATGAAACTGTGCCTTTACCTACTCCAAAGCAACCGGCATTTTTCACTGGAAGAAGAGTGTCTGAGTCAACTTCAAATGCAAACAAGTCAAAAGCTTATTCAGTAAATGATTTGACCATGTCCGTAATCGAAGCACGATAAGTGATGAGAATTCTATTTTTTCTCTGCCTTCAAACTTGTAGACATTACATTGATTTATATAGAGTGTATGTAGCAATGGAACTTTCATAAGTTTCATTAGATGAGAAGTTTAAAATCTCATTTTAGTGGAAAAATAATATTTATTTGTTGCTGTTCAGATATGAAGACAATTAATATCTAAATATCATGTGTAGATCCATTTATTACAGTTTATTTAAAGAGTTGCAATGTCAAGAGATATATCTTAAATTGTTGGATTTGCCCATTTGATATTTGGATTTGATCGTAATTTGGTAATATATTGTTGCATGTTTAGGTTTTTTTTTTGTTATAAAAAAAAAAACTTTTAAAGAACCCACTATATCGTACTTAAAAAGAGTTAAAATATTAGTTTGCTCGGGTTTGTATATATTCAATTGGCTTAGTGACTTGTTCATGTTTGTTCATTTTATAGATGAAGCTTCAATTTTGGGCTGGTTTAGCATACATGTAGAGCCCAGGTCATACGTATTGACTCAACTCACACAAGCTTGTAAAAATTAACTTATTTTAAAATTTGATAATTTCCTATATTCCAAACATTTCCTAATTAGATACTGCGCCAACTTCCATGCAAACCTTTTATTTTCTTTACCCATTGCCTCTCAAATCAAACACAATAAAATGCATTAGGAATACTACAATAGTGTTAGGATTATGAGTTAATTTGTAAGTTGACAAATCTTGTTTTAACAAAATTAGAGTTGTAATGTTTCTCAATTCACGAGTGTTATGTGGTTGAGTCTTGTGGTCAATTCATATTGTTGGTCACATAAAAGTAATTAAAGGTAACTAGACTTGATATATTGACCTAAGTTGGTTGCGCGCACACACACATTTTACATAAAACGTTTTAATTCTATTGAATTGTGATAAGTAACATCTTGACATAATTGGTACATTTTTTTAAGCAATAAAAATGTTTTAAATAAATAAGAAGTATCACTACAACCAAGATGGGATTTCAAACCAAACTATGCAAAAACTTGAGAGGTCTTTCGAACGACCTATTGGGTATTTTCAAGAGAGGACTCCTTCCAAGTTTGTTTGCTATCATGTTCAAATGACCTATGAGGTCGTTCGAATGACCCTGGGGTCTTTTTTCAAAAGGACTTTGTTCGACTTCATTTGATAGATGGTTCAAATGACCTACACATAGTACTGTTTCCTAATCAATTTTAGATACTTATTTGCTGCATAAAATCCTAACTATTTAAGAGAATTTTTACACAAAACAAGAGACACCTTTTTACTGCGTACTTATAAAGAGAAAAAGCTAAAGTTGGCAAAAGGTTTTGTGCAACAAAATCACATAGATAATCAGTTTTTTTGCATCAAGAACCCCGCAACAACATCTTCAAGGAACATTGGTGGAGTACAAGTATAGAGGATTCTGGTTTATACAATCGTTGATTAAAAACTCACTAGTTGAAACTGTGTAAAATTTAAACTATCCCATAGTGTAAAAATTTACAAAATTTTTAGGTTAAATTCTCCACCCATTCCTTTCAACTAAAGACACATACATGCATTATTGGTGCGAGGCCTATGATGATTTACTATATTTTAAGATTTTTGGTTGACCAGACGGTTAGGTGTGGTGGGTTAATTTAGCATTCTAAGGGATGGAGTCAATATGTTAACCTTTGGAACATACGAGTGAACTGCATTAAAATCGTAGAACAAATCTTTAAGATAATGAAGCTCATCATCCATACATAATGTATCAAGCACCTCCATCAGGTATTTTGACCTTATCTGGTCACCACTTGATGACAATTGGGATAACAAATGAACCCATTCTTGGGATTTCCAATCTTTGGCAATTAACCTACGAAAATTAGATCCCTATCACATATAATATTCTTGAAAACATGAGATAAATCAGTGACCCTCCTATCAATTAAAACCACATGGACAAAATCACGTATCCCTGTTAACCCAATTAACTTCCTGAGTGGGGGCATTTTGAAATTCCTTCAACAATTAGAAGTATTAGAGATAAAAGGATGACACCACTTGTATGGATAAAACAGATCTTCAAAGTTGATTGAGATTTTCCTATGACAGCTGTTGGTGGCGAGGGAGAGAGGTTTGGAGTCGACGACAAACAATGGTAGGGATGGGGATGTGGACTCGTGGATGAAAATTTGCGTGAAATTTTATCCACGGTAAAAAAGTCATAAATTAAAAATATAGTTAGTGCCAACTCATCAAAATAGATTTTAAGTTAAAAAATAAAATAACGAGATGGACTCTATATTAAAAAAGTTTAAGCATGGACTTTAAAATAATTTAACATCTTTTTAAAGGACTTAGCACTAATTAACTTTAATTTTTTTAGCATTGTTCTCTACAGAGATTTCTCGCCAATTTTTTTCTTTATATTTTTATAACAGACCCTTTAAATTTTAAAATTTATATTTTTATCCCCCAAGTTTATGGTTTAGTTATGGTATTGTATACCAATAATGTTTTTAAAAGATATTGTATATGAAGATTGATTAATTAATTTATTTAATTAAAGGATAATAATTTTTCATAGAGTACAATAATTTAAAGTAATTGTGAATCATTGACTTAGTGACTTATTCATAACAAAAGTGCATTTGATAATCATCTCTTGAAAATAAAATAAATCAAACATTACTTTTTTTTTTTTTGGTTTATTTAAGAAAAAAACTTGAAAAAAAACATGTTATGAAACTGTACCTAAATATTACAAAAGTGTTTCCTAATTAGATAACCAATTTCCATGCAACAAATAACATTGCAGAAACTATAAGTTGTTCACTCCATTTTAGCTTAGTGGTCTGGCCCTTTGAGCCCAATAATACTCTTCTTCTCTGGGAAGATTCAAGCATGTCCTTGTTAATTGGGCCTTTTGGGCTTGGATTTATAGGTAAGGATTAATGCCCAATTTGATTTGAACATCTCTCAATCATTCCAAAACCTCCTGTATTCCCTCCCCCAAAGAAACAGAACAATTTTCTTCTTCTTCTTCTTCTTATTTTTTTCCCTCCATGATTTTGATTTATTAGCTCAAAGACTTCATTTTTGAGAAAATTGGAAAACCAAAGTGTTTGGTTAGGTTTTCAAACACAAATTTTGAATTTCAAAATGCAGGATACGCGTTTGAGAAGCTATTAATTTTGATTTTTTATAATTTTGATTATCATATTCAAATACATTTTCACAGTTTTAAAAAATTTAATTACAAATTTTTTTTAAAAAAATTTCAAAAAACTATATCTGAATCACTATTCAAGCGTTAGATCCTTGAATAATGTTGCTAGCCTATAAGCAATTTCCTCATATCTAATTTTGTTCTTGTTTTTGTTCAGATATATAGACAATTTATCTGGATATCATGCCGATCAATTTATTATACTTCATTTAAAGTGGTGCAAAGTGAAGAGAATGATGGGCTCAGTTGCCATTTGGTCATGGCATTTGTTCTTACTTTTGCAATGTTATCTTATATTTGGCAGATCCAGACAAAATTCATGCGTGTAACAATTTAGACTCTTACATATCTTAGAGTTTTATATATATATATATATATATTTATATTTATTGTTTTATTATTTTATTTTATTTTTACGAAGATCTGACAATTACATGTCTTTGAGCACGTAACTCAGAACATATCTATGCGACCACCCCACCCCCAACAACTGTATATTGGATATATCTTAAATTCTTGGAGTCAATTTTAGACAAATTGCATATTTGAAATCTGAATTTGATCAAAATTTGGTAAAACATTGTTGCATTTGTTTTAATTTCTTTTTTTAAAGAAAAAATTTGAATTTGATGATATATAAATAGGGCCTAGGGCCCCAAGATTTTGAAATTTGATCTTTTAAAACATTGTTTTCTATAGAAGTTTTTTTTTTTTAAATAGGAGTTTTTCTCTCCTTAATTTTTTTTAATATTTTGTAAGAAATTTTAAAATTTGAATGTTTACATTTTTACCCCTTAAGTTATAGGTCTAGTTCTGCCGCTATTTACTGATAGCGTGTTTTAAAAGATATGGTGTATAAAGATTGATGTTAATTTATTCAATTAAAGGATAATAATTTTTCACTTTGATTAGTGAGGGAATTGATTAAGCAATGATGGATTTACAAGGACAAAGGGCAAAGGGCAAAATCTAGGCATTTACAAGATAAAAGTATGTCTAGATATACAATTAATGAAGATAAATAGTCTCGAATCTCAACTAAAGTAAGCTTACGTGTATCTGTTTTTTAAGTTTGATCAATTATTAAGATTGATAGTATTAAATCCTAAGCTACTCTCGTAATGAATATGTCATGCTAATAGATAGGGAAAAGCCAAAAAAAAACAAAATAAAAAATAAAAAGGAGTGGTACAAAGTTATACAAGAAGAGAAGAAATCCTTGCATGAGCACTACATCTATGAGGGATGGCCAAGCCTTGGGAATGAACAAAAGGACAGATTGCCCATTTGGCCACTGCATTCGGTGGAGAGCAAGGAGGGCCAAAACGCTAAGTAAAAGAAAGGGTGGATGCGACTGCTATTCATGATTCTCCTAGGGCTAATTTTGTTTTTGATCTTTGTCTACCACCACAGTTTTGGGCCTTTCGGCTCTTCTCCAGCTTGGTTTGAAGTCCTATTTTGTGGTGGAAAAAACTGAAAATTTTCAATCCTCAGAGATAATTCCTTCTGCTCCCTCCAATAAACTGTATAACTCAAATTTTGGGCATAAACTTGAGAGAAAAAAATATTGTATGCGTCTTTTATATTATTGATTTTTTTTTTTTTTTTTGGTATGATCCGTCTTTTTTTCCCTCTTCCTTGCAAGTTTTCACTAAAATCTTAGTATATATTTTCGAACTACTGTAAACTCGAATTGGATTGGGTTTTTATTCATTCCAATATTTTATCTCTAATTTCTATACTCTTCAATAGTTGAAAGATACTGTTTTAAAGTTGTTGGCTTACCATTTGTGTCCCACAAGTCACCCAGTATAAGGCTCCATCTAGGAATGACAACGGGCGAGGACCTTTCCTAATCAGGTTCGTCAAAAAAAAAAAAAGTTTTTCCTCAACTTATTTATTTTTAAACTTTTATTTATTTATTTTATTAAATTAATTATAATTAACACATTTTTAACAAAACAATATATATATGTTAAAATAAAAAAATATACATGTTAATAGAGAATTAAAATGACATTTTTTTTTAAATATATAACTCTATCAAATTTGTATAAATTTTTAATAAGTGACTAAAAATTATTATTATAAACATTAATTATGTGATACAATTTTTTATTATTATTTTATTTGATATAATCGGGGTAGAGTGCCTTTTTCTCAACCCCATCCCAAACACTAACAGGTGAAAATAGCTTATCCCAAACGTGTCCCATTAGGGCCGGGGTGGTGGGTTCCTAACGCGGGGGGGGGGGGGGGGGGGTGCAATCGTCATCCCTAGCTCCATCACATCGCCGAAGATTAGGTAGCCTTTTGTGAAAGGTGTTTGGATTTAGCCATATATTTCTCCTTCCCTAGTTTCTATTGGTAGAAAAAAGAAAGATGTTGTAGTATTGCCCTATTTTTTCTGGATGCTCATTTATTTGCATTATGTGTTTGATTGATTGGGTGAAAAATACACTAAACAGTATCATTCCTTTTAAAAGTTTAAGGATCGAGACCAAGAATCCCGTCTTTCTTTTGAGTTTGTTCATTAGGACTAGTGTTTGTGCCATTGAACCAATCAAGGTAAAATTATCTCTTCTCTCAGTCACACTATGTAACGGCCTCTGTGATTACAGTAGTTTAGTAGATTTTACATGAGTTCCGTAAAATCATTAAATGTTGCAATCACAGATGCCGTTACATCTGTGTGACGTCTGATTGAATCATTTCTCCCATCAAGTCATCAACCGACTCCACATACATTTGTTCAATAATTGGAAGTGATATCCTTGTTCCAGATTTGAACATTATTCGGAGATGCCAAACAGTCACAATTCAGTTTAATGTGACCTGGTCCAGAATTTTATTTTTTCAACCACATAATGGTCAAGATAGCCAGCTGCTAACATGAAATGGTCCAGATTTTTTGCAAATTCTCGAACCTAATCCTGACAATCTTCTAAACCAACATTAGTCAATGCCTTGGGTTGATTGGTAACTACTATTACACGGTTGAACAACATTCGTGCCTCAAATATTATCACAATAGAGATGTTG
Organism: Nyssa sinensis; assembly: GCA_008638375.1. Lineage (NCBI taxonomy): Eukaryota > Viridiplantae > Streptophyta > Magnoliopsida > Cornales > Nyssaceae > Nyssa > Nyssa sinensis. The sequence goes on along the minus strand of CM018046.1, from coordinate 1,221,966 downwards.
CTATACAAAAACTGCTTATGGTTATGGCTACCAGAGAAGGAGTCTCTATGAAACTAATTTCGTTTCTCATCTTCGCATTCTTATGCATCTGGGGACTCGATTCCTCCCTCGTAGCAGGAGCAGATACCATTGGAATTGGTGATGAACTTAACTCCTCCTCTAATCCTCTTGTTTCTCAAGGTGGAAACTTCACTTTAGGATTTTTCACTCTTGACAATGCGAATTACAGTTATTTTGGAATATGGTACACAAACGATGACCAAGCTAGACCAGTATGGGTTGCCAATCCAAACACACCTATTTTGAACAATTCTGGAGTTCTCACAATTGATGGCACAGGAATATTGAAAATTACCAGTGGAGGGAACACTATTTTAAATATCTCTGATCAAGTGGCGACAGGCAATGTTAATGCAACTCTAGATGATTCAGGTAACTTTGTTCTGATGGATGAAACTCAGAGGCGTTTATGGGAAAGCTTTGATCATCCTACCAACACCCTTTTGCCCGGAATGAAACTTGGTCAAAACATCATAACTGGGCAAGATTGGTGTCTTACTTCTTGGCTAAGTGATAATGATGTAGCTTTTGGGGCTTTCACTTTGAACTGGGAGTCGCAACAACTGGTCATTTACCGGCGAGGAGAGGTTTATTGGAGTAGTGGGTTATTGAGAGATCAAAGTTTTGATTTCATGCCTGCATTGAATTCTGGTTCTGACATGTTTCATTACAATATCAGTTATGTATCTAACATTGTTGAGAGGTCTATCATTTTTTATGCTGCTCATCAAAATTTACCTATGTGGATCTTGACTCCAAATGGGCAAATTCTGGATGCTGCTAATAGTCGTTCTATTGGCCCTGCTGATTTTTGTTATGGGTATGAGTCAGATAATGGGTGTGCCAATTCGCTGGTGCCAGATTGCAGGGGCCATAATGATAGGTTTGAGCAAAGAAGAGGATATTTTGTAGGCAACTCTGGCATTAATGACAATTCTAGCTTAAGTCTTAGTGATTGTATGGAAAGGTGCTGGAACGATTGCACTTGTCTTGGCTTTATCAACAATAGCAATGGAACGGGTTGTATAATTTGGAGTGGTAATTTGGTGCATCGTGAAGATAATAACCCTAATAGCATGATCATCTATGTTCTGGTACGAGGCAATTCATCCAAAGGTAAGTCCATTTTATCTCCATTTCTGAATTATAGTTTGAACTGGATTGAGTTTCCCACATGGGTAAACTGTACATGATGGGCTTCTGATTCAGGTTCCCTAATTCCAATTGCCCAGCATATATCTGTAAATTTTCCTTTTGATACACACACACACACACACACTTAATACAGAAAATTAAACCCACAACTTCAAACTTATCAGGCAATAATCCCTATTCTGGTGACTTGGTTGAGCTGTTATTTATTTTCTCTTTCCAAACACTTTCAAATTATCTAGACTGGATAAGATTGCTTAAACCTATTAGACAACATGTTAATATATAGGCATGTACAATTGGCAAAGTGCAAGACATTCAAAGACCATCTCACACAATTTTACTGCTTTAAAAGCCCTGCTTCAGATTTGGGTCTTCTATGGTAAACATTCTCTGTCTGTACATTCCTAGTTGGTTCCTTTGATTACAAAACTGAATTAAGCCATGTTAAGCTATCATCTTGACTAAACTTCCAACCGTAGTAAGCCAACAAAAAACCTGCAAGCAAAAAGCTTTGGACATCCAAAACCTTGATACAATAAAAAAGAAATTATCGCAAATAAACTGATGATGAGTTAAATCAGGTTCAGGCACAATGAGATTGCTTATAACCTTCTAGCAGAGTAATTGCAGCGAATTGAGATATAGAAGTTGATATTATGCCCACAAGAGAACTAAGATGCAAATAAAACTCCAATCCCAAGAGTTTTGGGCCACTACTGCTGACGGGATCCCTTACTGATAATAGAAATTCTGTAGATCCATGTCTGGGAATTGCCTGGGACAACTAACAGAGGAACATCTCTATAACTACTAATTCAGCCAAAACGAAGGGCTGGTTGGACTAAAGGTGATTCTGTTTCAAGGAAATTTAGAAATGAAGGCTGGAAGATCACAACAACGATGAGCATTTTCCCTTCATGTATTTAAGTCATGCGTTTAGCCAATTTGAATGGCTTTTTATAGCAGCTCCCTTGGCCACTTCAAATAGTTACCAGAAATTTATAAATTTCTAAAGCTCTGAAAGAGAAGATAGGGATATGCAGCGCAAAAGATCAGCAGCCATATAAAACTCTCTGGCTTGAGCAAAACCCAAAATTAAGGTTCACAATTCATTTTGGAGATTTTTCAAAATTATATTTGGTACTGTACAGGTCAGATTCATTATATGCCTTTTAACATTCATGCTTTTCTGGCTTGAGAAGAGTGTCTTTTAGCTTCTGAAATTCAGCTATTTTACTCCTTAGCTTTTGCAAGTGTCCATGGTTCTTCGTCGATCATTTCTGGTTTGGGGTCACTCCTTTCCCTCTAAAAAACATATTTTTATTGCAATGATACCTTTATACTCAGTCTCACGCTAAAAAACATATACATTCAAATATTTGGCCTGCAATTCAATTCCAATTTAGACATCTAAATCTACCACATTATAAAAAAAAAAAAACAATAAAACAAAAAAATTCAGAAAGGGCCCAATTGGATGCAATTTGTGTTTTCATTTTTTTACCCTGTAAAGACATCTGTGTGACTCAAGCTGACCTATGGGATAAGTGCAGCTCTGGGCAGATTAGCATATTCCAAAACTCATCCAAAGATTGATCATTGAATAGGAAAGTCGGGGAAGTTAAGGATAAATACAGAGGATTAATAAGAAAGGGGTTTCAAATAACAACTAAATTTGTGATTATTTTTCTTGTATTTTTTGTGATTATAGAGCATTGCATTCTAGAAATATGTAGATACAAGATGGTACATGAATTTTTCAGCAAATGGTAATCAATTATTTAACAAAATGATATTTATGCAGGAAACAGGTGGTGGATATGGTTAATCATTGCTGTAGCTATTTCTCTACTCATGCTTTTGCTGGGCTTGTTCTGCTATTTAAGGATCAACAGGCATAGAAGAGAAGGTATATGTCCTACAGTTAGCACATCATATACACACACATATATTCCCAGATTTAGTTATATACTAAATTTACTTGTGAGTGGTTAGTGGCACTAACTGAGTTCCTGCTTGTAGGGGAGGAGAAAAAATGGCAACAACAGTATTTACATGAGTTGACATCATCAGACAGCTTTAACAATGCGAATGAGATTGAAAATGGAGGGAGGGAAAGCCATGATTTGAAGATGTTTAGCTTTGCTTCAATTGTTGCAGCCACAAATGATTTCTCAAATGAAAATAAACTTGGAGAGGGTGGTTTTGGACCTGTTTACAAGGTAATCTGCAAATCCTGTCAAATAACATTTGATTAGTTTTTGTGAATATTATGAATGACATGTAGATCATTATAATAGGGAAGCGTCTCTGATGGGCGAGCAATAGCAATTAAAAGGCTTTCAAAAACATCAGGGCAAGGACTTGTGCAGTTCAAGAATGAACTTGTACTCATTGCCAAACTCCAACACATGAATCTTGTACGGGTGTTGGGGTGTTGCATCTGTTAGACCCTTTTACACTTGACACGGCGGCATGGGCATGGGGAGGCATGCCATGCCTTGATGGCTTGACACGAGGGAAGGAATGCTAAGTCATCGGAATAACATTCAAGGGTGGAATGGGATTCGTGAGTAGAATGGCATTCAGTGTTGGAATGTCATTCCAGAGATGGGATGTCTGAAAGGGCATGTCAAAAATATTCTAAGTATTGGGAAGGATGCTTAGACGTTTAACAGTTGGTACAGCCGGTGGCTTGTGAGCAGTTTGGTGCATGGCTGCCTTTGGTAAGGCAGATGCACACAGGGGGAAGAACTGATGTTGCAAGTGGTTGTATCCACTCCTGTCAGGTGGACAAATTGTCATTTGACATATATAGGGGGGAGTACCTCCTCGAAGCGCCCATGGGCGAGTGGCCTATGCGGCTAAGGAAGACCAAGGCGTGTGGGGGCATGGCTTGGCAACGAGGGCTAATACGGAAGCTTGGATTGGGTCAAGTGGTGCGTGGGTGCAAGACGGACTGCATATGGCCGTGTCCTTGAGTGTGGGCTCGGGGCTGGCAGTTGTGGCGCAAGGCAGTTGCAGAGCAGTTGCGCGGGGCAGTTGCTGGGCGCAAGGCAGTTGCGCAAGGCAGTTGCTGAGCAGTTGCGCAGAGCAGTTGCTGGGCGCAAGGCGGTTGCGCAAGGCAGTTGCGGGGCAGTTGCGGTGCAGTTGCACAAGGCAGTTGCGGCGCAGGGCAGTTGCTCGGCGCAAGGCAGTTGTGGCGCAGAGCAGTTGTGCAAGGCAGTTGCGGGGCAGTTGCTGAGCGCAAGGCAGTTGCGGGCTGACAGAGGGCGCAAGGCAACTGCCTGCTATGCTGGCATGATCCAATGGCTCACATTGTGTGCGACAATGGATGCATGGATCCTCACAGGTGGCACGTATCCAAGGCTTCAGATAAGCCCTAGCAGTTGGGGCGCAACTGCACAGCACAGGTGGCAGCCTGTGACAAACCCTAGCAGTTGGGGGCAACTGCATGCCATGTGCATGTCACATGGAGCGGTTGAGATCTCTGCCTATATAAAGGGGGCAAGGTCTCTTGTATTAGAAACAGAAGTGTATAGAGAGTTATACACAAGGGGTGTGGACGAATCTGTGAGGGAGAATCTATTTTTGTAGCCTTTGGGCAAGTCCTTTGTATTCATATGAGTATATAGTGAATAAAAGGTTGGGAATGGGTTTCCTGTAAAGAGCTGTGTTCTCTGTGTGTGTCTCTATTCGTGGTTGCAATTGAATTGTGTAGACTCAACGGTGGTGGAATCCTATTCTAGGGGTTCTGTTTCCTTTGGGGGTTGCGTGGTTGGCTGGTCAAGGCAGGGGTCTTGACGCCGCACAGGGGCAAAAATTTGGGCGAAAAAGTTGACCCTGTGACAATTCATCCATGGAGGAGAAAAGATGTTAATTTATGAGTATATGCCCAACAGGAGCTTGGACTTCTTCCTCTTTGGTATGTTGTATATCTAAGCTTTTCTATTTTCCTTAGTTTACAAAAAATTCAATTTTGTTTTTAATCTCATGACCAACATCTAAGCTAGTAATTACTTTTTTTTTTTTTGACATAGACCCAGCTAAGAAGGAGCTACTAGATTGGAGAAAACGTTTCAATATCATTGAAGGGATTTCTCAAGGATTGCTTTACCTTCATAAATACTCAAGATTGAAAGTGATTCATCGGGATTTAAAAGCTAGCAACATATTATTAGATGAAAACATGAGCCCTAAGATATCTGATTTTGGTATGGCAAGAATTTTCAAGCATAATGAAACAGAAGCAGTTACTAAGAGGGTTGTGGGAACATAGTAAGTAAGCTCTGTTTCTAGATGGATTGAAGTTTCAAGCCTTACATATTGTTTATTTCTTGATAAACTAAGGAAGTTTTTTCAATTATTGGATACAGTGGTTACATGTCTCCTGAATATGCCATGGAAGGAACTTTCTCAGTAAAGTCTGACGTCTTTAGTTTTGGAGTCCTGATCTTGGAAATTTTGAGTGGCAAGAGAAATACTAGTTTCTATCATTTTGACCGTCCGCTCAACCTCATTGGATATGTAAGTATGTTTAAAGAATTTAATTTAATTGCATTTTTATCAAGCAAATCATTGGCATATACAATAAAAAGCAGAGCATGAAAATGAAAATGAAAATTACATCATGCCAGGCATGGGAGCTATGGAAAGAAGGGACTGCAATGGAGTTAAAGGATCCAACACTAGGCAATTCATGTACTGAACATCAATTGTTGAGAACCATCCATGTGGCTCTTTTATGTGTACAAGAGAGTGCAACGGATAGGCCGACTGTGGCAGATGTAATTTCTATGCTTAGCAATGAAACTATGCCTTTACCTGCTCCAAAACAACCTGCATTTTTCACCGGAAGAAATGCGTCTGAGTCAACTTCAACTGAAAACAAATCGAAAGCTTATTCACAAAATGATTTGTCCATTTCTATAATGGAAGCACGATAAGTGATGGGAGTTTCTATCTTTTCTCTGATTCAATTATTTAACAATTGCCTTGAATCTTGCAGGCATTACATTTTATATTTATATATATATATAGAGTATACTGTATATATAGCAATGGAACTCATGAGTTTCATTAGACGAGTAGTTCAAAAACTTGTTCAATATCAAAATTATATTAATTTGTTGTTGTTCAGATATATAGACAATTAATCTGAATATCATGTAGAGATCCATTGATTATAGTTCATTTAAAGAGGTGTAAGATGAAGAGAATGATTGGCTTTGCAAATTTGGTCATGGCATTTATTCCTACTTTTATTTGGCAGAGATGTACAAAATCATGAACATGAATCAAATCATGCTTTTTTATTCTTATATATCTTTTTTTTCTGTTTCTATTTTGGTGAAAACTTGTTTACTTTTCAATATCATGTTTACTTTTTATTTCTTCCTTTAAAGAAAAATTTTGTAGCCCGAATTTTAATTTAAATTTGATGGGCCCATACACGGGGAGGCCCCCAAAATTTTGAAAATTGATTTTTTAACACTGTTTTATATAGGAGTTCTTTTAAAAATTAAAAGTTGTCCCTCCAAAATTTTTCATATTTGTATAAGAGACATATTAAATTTTAAATTTTCTCCTCTAATTTTATCATTTACGATCTAGTTCTGCCATTGTTAACGATCTAGTTCTGCCGTGGAAGACCTTTTGTTATGACTGAAGTTTTTGAATTCGAGGATCCAATGTTACCATGTATAATGAAGTCAACGTATAAAATCAGGTTTTGATTTACATTAATTTCGCTTGCTTCCAAGAATTTTCTTGATGCAAAATTTTCATATTGTAAACGTACTTTAATTACAACGTAACCAATTTTTCTTGCATTAATTTAGCTTGCTTGATGCAGACCCATAATTCAAGAATAGTATACTTTAAATATTATCTTCAACCTACCATCGTCAAATTTATCTTCATTTTGGTATCTTATTCATATTTGAAGTGGTAGTCTCACATTTTTACTTTTTTCATTCCAATCATACCAATCTTCAAATCCCTATTCATTCCTCACATTTACTTTTCATAATATTATTTATGTCTAGAATACAATTATTTAACATATATTTATCCAAACTTCAATTATTTATTGATTTAATGCAATAATATAATTTATTGTTTAAATAAAAAAAAAATAAACAGGTTTTGTTTGCTAGATGACTTTCAGAATTGCAGTATTAGATTGCTCAGATGTACATGGTAATTAAAATATAGCAACAGAACAAGTCTATCTAGAATTAAACTAGAAAAATATTTTAATAATAATATAATTTTGAAATGATTATGCCCAAAACGATTATTATTTTTTTGAAAATTGTTACCAACTCTATTTAATAGTTAGTAATGATGTTAATAATTTAGTGTCAAAAATACTCTTCCAACAACAATCTAATAAAATCTAGAGTAGCCAAAAAAAAAAGTTTGTAAACTTTAAAATTCAATAACTTTAAATATATAAATATATTCTTAATAATATTTATATATTTGAACTCTAAATATCGAGATCTATCCAACAAAATTCATATTGAATCTGAAAATTTGAAAGAATAAATTACTACAAAACTATAAAATTTCATTTCAGAGGAAGTGTAACATTTCATATTTTTTCAGTGGAAAACTTCATCTCAGCAAAAAGATTTTTTTACAGTTTTATAAAAGATTGAAAAAAATTTCAAATTTTATTAGTTCTATAGAGCTTTTGGCCACATGTTAAATGCTCAAAACTAATTTTCAAAGCTATGTAAAGTTGTCATAATTCAAATGCGAGCACCCATCATCGCAATCAAACAAAACCATAATTCCAAACTAGTCTTCAAATGCGAGCACCCAATCTGGACTCGAGGGTTGACATCATTGGAAGTATATGTATTATTAATGGGTATTTTTTCTGTTTTTCTTTTGGTGATAAATTACGCTCACCGTCTCTTAGGGACTTAGCTCAAAGAATTTGAAACTTAAAATGACAATTTTAAATAAATTTATTAATATAAAAGAATTATAAGTAATAAAATTATTTAATTTTTTTTTGCAATCAAATTAAGCATTAGTTCTTAGTTACTAAAAACTTAATTTTCAACTTGTTTTTTTTAAATTATAAAATTTCTTTTATTTATGCAATTTTTTTTGTTTCCCCAGAATTTATCTCCATGTGCCTACCTTTTTTTTTGTGTTCATGTTTTTTAATATATATTTTTGAAATTGTATTGTATTATAATAAGTTTTTTTATACACATTTTTTTGGCCAATAACACTATTATTACCTTAACATTTTACTAGCTCTTGGTGCTAGTGACTTCAGCCTCTTGGTGCTAGTGACTTCAGCCTCTTGGTACTAGTCATGTCAGGTGAGTCCAAGAGGCTTAATTGATTAGCACTAAAATGTTTAATTGACTAGCACCCACATATACCAAGAGATTTAACTGACTAACACCCGAACAGCCACGTCAGCCAGTAAGAAAATTTGGTAAAATTTTATGGTATGGATAGCATTACTCTTTTTTGGCTTACCTATATTTTTATTTTCTTATCTATTTAAGAATTTCTATTTCAATTAAATCATAACTCTACTTACCCAAAAAAAAAACCCTACTTTCATAAATCCATCAGCATACACATATGATAATAGAAAATAGATTATAAAAAATTTAAAAATTAAAAATTACAAAATAGACAATAAAAAATCTTCACAGTTGAATTATTTTAGTTTATTTTTAATTAAAATTAGACAAATAATATATGATAAAAGAAAAAAAAATGACAGACTTACCATGGTAGGAAAAAAAAATTGAGATAGATAGTAATTTGATTCTCTCTTCTCCTAACATTTTAAAACTGAGAGAATGTTATATGCTGCTTAAGTTAATTAGAAAGATTGAGAGAGATTAGAGAAAGAAAGAGCCTTGAGGGAGAGAAAGACAAAGAGATAGCGAGTAGGTGTGAAAGAGATGAGTTATGAATTAGTTGTATTTATTACGAACGGTTCAAATTTTTTTATTTAATTTTAATGGGTTTTTTTCTTTTTTTTGTACAAAATATTATTGGTGAAAAAAAAAATTGTTGATTTTGACATTTATGGGATATGAAGCCTTTTATTTTATTTTATAAAGTTGAGTGTTTTATGCACCTTTTACTTTTATTTTTAATACAAATATTTATGGAATATTGGGACATTTTCTTTAATAAGGTTTAGAGTTTTATATACCTCATACTTCTACTTTTAATACAAATGTACTATAAATATACACAAAATTTGGGGCCTTCATCATAAGTGGGGCCTAAAGCAACCACTTTACTTCTTTATGCTAGAGGCGGCATTGGATTTCTCACAATTACACTAAATCCTTTAAGGTTTGTGAATTACACTGATTTCTCCTACTTTATCTGACATTATACAAATATTTCTTCCAGTCAATTTTTTTTCATAATGACAAAACTACCCTTTTATATATAAATATTTTAATTTTTTAATTTTTTTAATTTTGACCTTTTTTTTTAATTCTTTTTTAATTTTCCAAATAAATATAAATTTAAATCTTAAATTTATTTTTATATAAAATAAAAATAAGTTATTTTACTTTAAAATTATTTTTATATAAAATAAAAAAATCTTTTAAAAAAGTTAGAAAAAGTTGGCCAAAATTTTAAAAATATAAAATAATAAAAGGAGCAGTTTTGTTATTTTGATTAGGGGGAAGTATTAGTGTATTATCAAGTAAGCAGGAGAGGTCAGTGAAATTATAGAAACATCAAAAAATATCAGTATAATTGTAAAAAATTTCAAGAAAAATAAATATAATTTATCCTTTTTTTTCCCCTAAACTGTGCCTTGGGCACCATTTTGGGTATGCCTTTTGCAATTACCTTTGCCAAGTACCAATTAACATGAAGACACCACATTGATCTCATGTGCTATTATGAAAATGGAAAATGCTAAGTTTTTTTTTTTTTCCCCAAAGATAAGAGAATTTATTAATAAAATCCAGTCACGGCCATCAGGCCTACAATCTTGAATAAAAATGCTAGGGGTGCAATTTGAGTGACTTAACTTGAGCCTGGTTGAGCTCAAGTTGAAAATTTTTGAAGTTGAATAATTTATTTTATAATTTGAGACGGGTTTGGGCAAAAAAAACATGAGTTCAACTTTAATTCAAACTGGACTTGGGTGAAGGCCTTGGAAATGCGAGCCCAACCCTTGGAAATGCGAGCCCAACCCGAACCCAACTTCAAATTATGTTAGCAACAATATTTTTATATACACACTTTGAAATTTTTATTTTTTTTTGGGTTGGATGATAATGCACAGAAAGTTAATATTATTATTTTTATTTATATTTTAAAATTTTTTTTTCTAATATTTTTCCAAACTTTGGAGATGTGCACCATTTTGCAATTTGTACTAGTAATTTTACGATTGTATATAATATATTATTTATTGGGTTGGATGATATACTATATATGCTTGTTAATTTAAAATAAAAAATAATTTTCTAGGGTTTGGTTTCGGGTTTAGTCCGATTATTAACATATTTTAATTTGGAACAAATTCGGGTTAACTTTTTTGGGTTTAAAATTGGGTTTGGGCCAGTTTGGATTCACTGTTTGAATTGAGTTTTGATATGTCCTCGTGCTTGAAATAATAGATATAACATATGAAAAAAAATACCTAACATCATTATTTTCCTCGTGTTTGAAATAATGGATATAACATACACCAAGCAATGTCATTCCTTTAAAAAAATATAGGGATCAGAACCAGAAGTCCCACTTTTCTTTTGAGCTTGTTCATTAAGGCTAGAATCCGTGCCTTGGGCCCTTGACCCAATCACCGTCCAGATTTTATGTATTTATTTTTTTGCAATGTTCCACGTGATATATGATCAAGTCAAGATATTTCATTTTTTGAAACACTCCACGTGATGATATGGGCAAAGTCATGTCAAGATTGCCGGCTGATAATGTCAAACTGTCCAGATTTTTTTCCTTGTTTGGATGAATTGTAAAAATCATATGATTTGAATTAAGAAATAGTTTGAATAACTAGTTATGAAAAAGTAACTTAAGTTATTTTGTAGTTAGATAAATATATTTAATAAGTACTTAAATAATATTATAGTGTTTGAATTAGTTATTAACAAGTATCAGTAAGTTACTTTTTGAAATTTTTTTCACTAAACTACTTTTTGAAAAAGTCTAATTTAGATTAAGTGTAGATCCATTTAATATAACTAATAGGCCGAAACAAACACCTAACAAATCAGAAAAGTCCATTTTAAACTTAAAAAAGTCATTAAAGGGATGTTTGGCTCCCCTTTTGAAATTTAGATTCATGGTCTACCAACGTGATTTTAGATTAAGTTGAATTATTGGGTTGTTTGGATAAGTTTAAACGATCGATTGCAAGTCGTAATTTTTTGTCAAAACAGAGGATTAGGTTAAGCTAAAAAAGGTAGCTTCCAAGACCCCCGTTTCTATATCGGATCTAATTTAAATAAACTAAACTTGTAATTTAAAATAATTACAGATATGTCATGCACATGAAAGACACTTTAAATCATATTATAATTTTTTTATTATATAAGTCTTATTAAATGGATGAATATTATAATTACAGTTATTCGCATTGTTCAGATATATAGACAATTAATCTGAATATCATGTAGAGATCCATTGATTATAGTTCATTTAAAGAGGTGTAAAATGACGAGAATGATTGGCTTTGCAAATTTGGTCATGGCATTTATTCCTACTTTTATTTGGCAGAGATGTACAAAATCATGAACATGAATCAAATCATGCTTGTAACAATTTTTATTCTTATATATCTTTTTTTTTTCTTTCCATTTTAATGAAAACTTGTCAACCACATGTTTTTGAGCAGGTAACTAGGAACAAATTCGGGATATGCAACCCCATCTTCAAGACTTGTACATTAAATATAAGGTAAACTAAACTGACATTTTTCGAAGTTTATGACAATTAAGAGGTTTTGAAATTGTACTGACATTTTAAATTTTACAAAATAATATACAGATACTTTCCTCCAGTTAATTTTTTCTTCAAAATGATAAAACTGTCTCTTTCATATATTTTTTTTCAATTTTTTAAATCTTGATCAGTTTTTTTTTTTCATTTTTCAAATAAATATTGATAAAAACCTTAAATTTATTTTTATATAAAATAAAAATAAGTTATTTCCCTTAAATTTGTTTTTAAATTAAAAAAATAAAAAGCCTTTAAAAAAAGTTAGAATAAATTGGTCAAAATTAGAAAAATGTAAAAATAAATAAATAAAAGGGACAATTTCGTCATTTTGAAAAAAAAATGATAGGAATGAGGTATCTGTATAATATTTTGTAAAGTAGAGGAGGTTAGTGTAATTTCAAAAATTTCAAAAAAGATCAGTATAATTATCATAAATTTCAGGAGAGGTCAGTGGAACTTACACTTAAATATATCTTAAATTGTTGGAGTCAATTTTAATCCAATGTCATATTTGAAATATGAATTTGAACAAAATTTGGTAACATATTGTTGCATGTTTACTTTTTATTTCTTCTTTTAAAGAAATATTTTGAAGCTTGAATTTGATTTAAATTTGATGACCCATACACGGGGGGCTACGCCCCCAAAATTTTGAAAATTGATTTATTAACACTGTTTTATATAGGAGTTGTTTTAAAAATTAGAAGTTGTCCCTCCAAAATTTTTCATATTTGTATAAGAGACACTATTAAATTTTAAATTTTCTCCCCTAATTTTATCATTTACGATCTAGTTCTGCCATTGTTTACCAATGATGTGTTTAAAATATGTTGTATATAAAGATTGATGAATTAATTAATTAAATTAAAAGATAATAATTTTTCATAAAGACTTTATGAAAAATTATTAGCCTAATCTCAAGTGAATTCATGATACCCATACAACAATAGCTTTCATACTTGAAACAGCTTGCAAACATTTCCATACTTCCAAGAATTTTCCTGGCGCAAAAGTGGAAGACCTGTTGTTATGTCTAAAGTTTTTGACTTCGAGGATCCAATGCTACCATGTATAATGGAGTCAAGGTATAAAATCAGGTCTTGGTTCACATTAATTTCGCTTGCTTCCTAGAATTTTCTCCATGCAAAATTTCCATATGTGAAAGAAAAGTAAACAAGCAATTTTTCTTGCATTAATTCAGCTTGCTTGATGGGTATCTTTTCTGTTTTGGTGATAAATTACACTTGTCATCTCTTACAGTTCGTTTGAATAACTAGGAGGGAAAGGAAATGAAAGGATAGTATTAGTTATAACGGAAAGGAAAGGAGATGAGAGGAGAGAGTAATCCCTACTTTATGTTTGAATAACTAAACTCTCCTTCCTTATTCTTCCCTTCCCTTTCTTTCCAATTCCTTCCATCTAAACATGGTGTTAAGGACCCAGCTCAAAGAGAATTTGAAACTTAAAATGACAATTTTAAATAAATTTATTAATATAAAAGAATTATAAGTAATAAAATTATTTAATATTTTTTTGCAAACAAATTAAGCATTAGTTCTTAGTTACTAATTACTAAAAACTTAATTTTCAACTTGTTAAATAATCGTTTCTTTATACACATTTTTTAATTTTTTAATTACTAAGCATGAACACGTTTTTTTTTGTGTTCATTTTTTTTAATATATATTTTTGAAATTGTGTTGTATTATAATAAGTTTCTTTATACACATTTTTTTGGCTTACCTATATTTTTATTTTCTTATCTATTTAAGGATTTCTATTTCAATTAAATCATAACTCTACTTACCCAAAAAAAAAAAAACCTACTTTCATAAATCCATTATCATACACATATGATAATAGAAAATAGATTATAAAAAATTTAAAATTTAAAAATTAAAAATTACATAATAGACAATAATAGACTTTGAATTCATTTCAAGACGGTGATGTTGCAGTCTTTGAATACAACGGCCACATGCTATCATTAAATATGTACCCACTCGACCAACTCCTTCCAGCTATCATACACCTCAAGCTCTAAAACGAAGTTAATGGGTCCTTCGCGGAAAAGAGTTCGAAGTTAAATTGCACCCAGGTCAAGAGAATTTAAAACTTAAAATGATAATTTTAAATAAATTTATTAATATAAAAGAATTATAAGTAATCAGATTATCTAATTTTTTTTGCAAACAAATTAAGCATTAGTTCTTAGTTACTAAAAACTTAATTTTCAACTTGTTTTTTTAAAATTATAAAATTTCTTTTATTTATGCAATATTTTTTTTTTTTTGTTTCCCCAGACTTTATCTCCATGTGCCTACCTTTTTTTGTGTTCATGTTTTTGAATATATAATTTTGAAATTGTGTTGTTTTATAATAAGTTTCTTTATACACATTTTTTTGGCTTATCTATATTTTTATTTTCTTATCTATTTAAGGATTTCTATTTCAATTAAATCATAACTCTACTTACCCAAAAAAAAAAACCCTACTTTCATAAATCCATTAGCATACACATATGATAATAGAAAATAGATTATAAAAAATATAAAAATTAAAAATTACATAATAGACAATAATAAAATCTTCACAGTAGTGTTGGATTATCCTACATCGCCCGTCTCTAGCTCCTCTAGTCTATATATAAGGGCCCTTTCTCCCTCTCCTTAACACTTGAGTTTTAAGGATCGAGCTAATTTAGAGTTGGGCCTCCAATTTCAACATGATATCAGAGCCAGGCCAGAGTTTTAACTTTGGGCTAGCTGCACGGGGCTGCTCACCTGCCCTCCCTCCTTAGGCAATGTGATCTAGGGGGTGTGTTGGATTGTCCCACATCGCCCGTCTCTAGCTCCTCTGGTCTATATGTAAGGGCCCTCTCTCCCTCTCCTTAATACTTGAGTTTTAAGGATCGAGCTAATTTAGAGCTGGCTTTCAATTTCAACATGGTATCAGAGTCAGGTCAGAGCTCTAACTTTGGACTAGTTGCACGGGACCGCTAACCTGCCCTCCCTCCGCGGGCAATGTGGTCCAGGGGGCGTGTTGGATTGTCCCATATCGCCCGTCTCTAGTTCCTCTGGTCTATATATAAGGGCCTTCTCTCCCTCTCCTTAAAACCTAGGTCTTAAGGATCGAGCTAATTTAGAGTTGGGCCTGCAATTTCAACAAGTAAAATTATTTTAGTTTATTTTTAATTAAAATTAGACAAATAATATATGATCAAAGAAAAGAAAAAAATGATAGGCTTACCTTGGTTGGGAAAAAAGATTTGAGATAGATAGTAATTTGATTTTCTCTTCTCCTCATATTTCAAAACTGAGAGAATGTTATATGTTGCTTAAGTTGTTTAGAAAGATTGAGAGATTAGAGAAAGAAAGAGCATTGGGGGAGAGAAAGACAAAGAGATAGCGAGTAGGTGTGAAAGAGATGAGTTATGAACTTGTTGTATTTATTACGAACTGTTCATTTTTTTTTTTTATGGTTTTTTCCTTTTTTCTGTACAATATATTATTGGTGAAAAAAAATTTGTTCATTTTGACATTTATGGGATATGAAGCCTTTTTTTATTTTATAAAGTTGAGTGTTTTATGCACCTTATACTTTTATTTTTAATACAAATATTTATGGAATATAGGGCATTGATGCTGCACTTTTTGGCCCACGTGAGATCCAAGCTCGGCTCCCTGCGAAACACTCGAAACAGAAGATCAGAGGACCACCGGGTTGGCTCCGGCGGTAGCCGCTCCGATGCTTAAGTCAGTAAATTGAATTGAAAGACTCGTAATGAAAGCCAAAATAATGAGCATGAAAATAAAGCGTACCTTTAGGGTTGAATTTATAGGCAATATCTCTCCTAAGTTGATTAGGATTTGGAGCCATGAATATAGGGATTGGATCTCTGGAGATATCAGTTACCTTGTTGAATATGGTAACTTAGTGTGGCAGTTTCCTTGTTGGAGATAGCTTCCTTATTTCCTACTTGGTGCTTACTGAAGCGATGATTAGGTCTGATCATTGATGTGTTGTATTGCAAGCTTGCATCTATACAAGTTAGTCTTTATGGGAGAACTGTCTTGCTTTGATACTATGAGCTCGGCCCATGTAGGTTATGCCCTTGACTGACTGAGGATGAGATGTGTGACCGGGCATGTACTAAATGGCCGAACACAGATTATAAGGCCGAACATGAACTAAGCGACCGAGCACAAGTTATGTGGCCGAGCCCGAGCTGGGCGACCGAACACAAGTTATATGGCCGAGCCTGAGCTCTATTATGGGTCATGAACCGATCTTGCAGTTGCACGTGTCATGCAGTGGTTGGTGTGTCACATAATGGTATATCAGTTACTCCCCCCCCAAGCCTTAGTTGGAGCTCGGGGGATAACTAAGGTCTTAAGAGTGCCCGAAAAGTCACGCGTTCTGTCGTCTCGTTTTCCTAGACGTCCGTTGGTACATCATTTATTGCGTAGCCGGTTTTTGGGTTTCTCAAATCATTATTGTTGCGATACTGTCGTGGCGGTTCGCCTGGGTAGCCATTATTCTCCGAATGTATATAAAAGGGGGAAAGAGCCTTGTACGACTCTTTTTACCATCTTCTATTTTGCAAAGCGAGATATACATCCGCCATTGTCGAACCAGCAAGCTACCTTGTGAAGAATCCCATCCGTCCGGAGTCCCTTACTTTGGTTCAGGTTCGGTTTTAGTGTTTTCGTTCATCTTTTCACTTTCTCTTCTTCTCCTTTTGGTTATTTTGAAATGTCGACTTCTTCGGCATCTTCTGATGTTGGTAATGGGTCGGGGAGCCTTCCGGAAGCTCCTTCCTTGTCACAAACCCTAATTAGGGGTAGCACTTCCTCGGGGACTGAATCGGAGGAGACTCACTCTAGTCCCTCAGTTAGAATAGTTGATGCCTTCTCGGAGTCTAGGGATAGAGAGGGTGAGGTCTCGGGTCGGTCTTCTCAGGTAGAGAGTGCTGTAACATCCTCTTGGTTGGAGGTTATTAGGGAGAAGTATGAGATTCCTCCAAATGTCACCCTTAGGGCTCCTGATGACTTCGACTACCCTTGGGAAGTTCAGGATGGGGAAATTTGTGTTTATACCGCTTGGTTTGAGATGGGGTTACGCCTTCCTTTCCCTAGACTGCTTAGGGATTTTTTCTGTTGGTTCAATCTCTGCCCGGCCGATCTGCTTCTGAACAGTTGGAGGCACCTGTTAGGGTTTATGGCCCTAGGTCGCCTGAATGGTGTTGAGGTCTCCTTAGACTTGATCCGTAGTAAAATGGATCTTAAATATAGGAAGGCGGAGGGCCTCTACTACATGTCGTTTGACAAGGGCTTCCGGCCTTTGACTTTCGTGCCGTCCTCCAATAAATTTTGGAAGGATCGGTTCTTTTTTGTTGGTGGAAAATGGGAGGTGACCGACCCTGAGGACCAGTTCTCCACGTTCCCCCGGAGCACGGGGTTTATGGGTGAGACACCCTTTTCTTCTGTAATTTTGCTTTGTGCCTGTCCTTTGTGTATCTGACTGACCTTTGTTCAAAACTCTTTTATGTAGCCAAGAGCGTCAAGAAGAGGCCGCAATTTACCCCTGTTTTGAAAGACCAATACAAGAGACTCCTCCAGACTTCAAACAGGGATTACCGAGCCATTCTTCATTCAGGCCCTACAATGCCTCCCAAGGATAAGGGTGTTGTTGACGACGTCCTCAAATCCCTCGCTGGCAAATGGGGGTCGTCAAAGAAGAAGAGGGTGGCTAGCCAGCCCCCTCCCACTGCGTCTTCTTCGAAGAAGACGAGGACGACCGACCCTTCCCCATCTGTGCTTCCCAAGAAGGGGGCGGTCTCCTCTGCTTCTCCCTCTTCCCGACCTCCTCTGAGGGGAGTTGTGATCAGGGAGCCCTCCTCTGCCCCTCAAAAGGGGGTGGTGATCGGGGAACCCTCTTCTGCCCCTCAGAGGGGTACGGCGGTTCTTCGGCCTGTCCCCTCTTCGGCCCAAAAATCTCAACAGAGGGGTAAGGCGAAGATGGGTACTGACATGCCTGATGGATACAAGGCCGTCCATCAGGCCATTGAAGATTTCTGGGCTGAGGCCCCTTGTACTGACATCCCTTCCTGCAGCACCAGGAAGGGTACTGAGAAGACCGTGGCCGGTGCCATGAGGGCTCATCTGAAGGTAATGACCGACCTTTCAGCTTTTGTGCTCTTCTTCCTTTTCCTCTTTACTGATACGTCTTTTTATTTTTGCAGACCCTCCATAGCTTGGCTGCTTTAATGGAGGCCACGGTGGATCTCCAGACCGTGGAGAGGTTGGAGGAGGAGCTGGATGAAGCCAGGCTTCAGCTCGGTACGGCTCAATCTCAAGCCACCACAGCCGAGGACGAGCTGAAGGAGGCGAGGAATTGCTTCTCAATTATGGAATCCGAAAGGGATTCTATTAAACTTGAGAGGGATTCTTTGCGATCTGAACGAGACTCCCTTCTTCAGGACCTGACCAAACTGAAGGAGGAGAACAGTGCTCTTCAGTCTTCACTTGTTCAGAAGGTTGATGAGGCCAAGGTTGAGACCGAGGCCAGGTTGAAGACCGAGCTTGAGAAGATGGGTGATACTATTGCGCAGCTCGGTTATGACAACTTCAAGTCCAAGCTTCTTGCCAAGTACCCGGATATTGACCTGTCTGGGATTGACGACGATGACGAGGACGAGGATGGTGATCAAGACGACGGATCTGCAAGCCCCTTAGTTTAGGGAAAACTTTTGTAGTCCTGTTTCATCTTTTTGTAACCGAGCTCAAATATTAATGAAAATATCTTCTCTTCAGTTTTTGTCTCTATCTTTCTTTGATTGTTGGCAATCTTCGAATTCTGTTCTAAATATGTATCAATGTTTTGTGGTGTATGAACGGACTTCGGCCTTTGAGGCTTGTATTATGACCCAAGTAAACCTGCTCGGAACCCAGAGTATTGTTTTTACCGACCATGGGTTGTCTTCAGAACTAACTTATGGCAATCCTGAAGTAATGTGTAGTAATAACCAACTTATGCCGAACTCTTGGTATTGGAGGGGTTTTTGAATCATGGATTTTCTTTAAGAAAGATGACTTGAATAATAATTAATCAATCTGATCTCTGATTAACAGTCGTAGAAACTGGTACAAGACAGTTACTCTGATCTTTTAGAGCAGGAACCTGAGCTTGATCGCCGAACTGAGCGACTTGTACTTGTAAGGATTTTTTTTGATGGTCAGTGTGACTGAGCATTTAGAGTTATCCTCGCCTGTTTATAACTGCCGGCACCTAGTTTCGTGTTCTTGCAATAGAACATCATCCTTATATATCAAGATAGACCAGACTTAGGGATTTTGTTCATTAAGATGGAACAGACCTGAGGTCTGTGCATTGTAACGTACCATACCTGAAGTCTGTACATTAAGATGGACCAGACCTGAAGTCTGTACATTGAAATGGACCAGACCTGAGCCTGTACATTAAGATGGACCAGACCTGAAGTCTGTACATTGAAATGGACCAGACCTAAGCCTGTGCATTAAGATGGACCAGACCTGAGAGGTCTGTACATTGAGATGGACCAGACTTATAGTCTGTGCATTAAGATGGACCAGACCTGAGAGGTCTGTACATTGAGATGGACCAGACTTATAGTCTGTGCATTAAGATGGACCAAACCTGAAGTCTGTACATTGAAATGGACCAGACCTGAGAGGTCTGTACATTGAGATGGACCAGACTTATAGTCTGTGCATTAAGATGGACCAGACCTGAAGTCTGTACATTGAAATGGACCAGACCTGAGAGGTCTGTACATTGAGATGGACCAGACCTGAGAGGTCTGTACATTGAGATGGACCAGACTTATAGTCTGTGCATTAAGATGGACCAGACCTGAAGTCTGTACATTGAGATGGACCAGACTTATAGTCTGTGCATTAAGATGCACCAGACCTGAAGTCTGTACATTGAAATGGACCAGACCTGAGCCTGTGCATTAAGATGGACCAGACCTGAGAGGTCTGTACATTGAAATGGACCAGACCTGAACCTGTGCATTAAGATGGACCAGACCTGAGAGGTCTGTACATTGAAATGGACCAGACCTGAGCCTGTGCATTAAGATGGACCAGACCTGAAGTCTGTACATTGAAATGGACCAGACCTGAGAGGTCTGTACATTGAGATGGACCAGACCTGAGAGGTCTGTACATTGAGATGGACCAGACTTATAGTCTGTGCATTAAGATGGACCAGACCTGAAGTCTGTACATTGAGATGTTTCACGAAAGATGTTGAAATAAAAAGAAAGTACTTTATTGATAATATTTTCGCAAATGTTCCATGTTCCAAGGCCTGGGAACAGGTTTCCCATTCATGCTTTCCAACCAATAAGTGGTCGGTCTAACTGTTTTGACAATTTTGTAGGGACCTTCCCAGTTCGGTGATAACTTCCCCATGGTGGGGTCCTTGGTGTTCTGGAAAACCCTTCTTAGGACGAGGTCCCCAACTTGGAAATTGGTAGGTTTGAGGCCAATTTTTGAGCGGTTAACCATCCTGCGCTGATATGCTTCCATTCTGATTACGGCCTGCTCTCTTCTTTCTTCGAGCAGATCCAAATTTTCTGCTAGTTGTTGGTCATTGGTCTCTTCGTTGAAAGCCTCAGCCCTTAAGGTCGGCATGCCGACCTCAACAGGGATTACTGCCTCAGTTCCGTAGGCTAGGGAGAAGGGAGTTTCCGATGTTGGAGTTCTCCTGGTTGTCCGGTAGGCCCAGAGTGCCCCAGGGAGTTCCTCGACCCATCCCCCTTTAGCTTCCTCTAATCTTTTCTTGAGAGCGTCGAGGATAGTTCGGTTGGTGACCTCGGCCTGCCCGTTGGCCTGAGGATGACCAGGGGAGGAAAAGTGCTGTTTGATGTTTAGGTCCTGGCAGAATTTCTTGAATATTTTCCCAGTGAACTGCGTGCCATTATCTGAGACGATCACATGAGGTATGCCGAACCTGCAGACTATATTTTTCCAAGTAAAACTCTTTATCTCTTTTTCAGTGATGCGAGTCAGTGGTTCTGCTTCGGCCTATTTTGAAAAGTAGTCAACAGCCACCAATAGGTATCTCCTGTTCGGCTTGGCTTTAGGTAATGGTCCTATGATGTCCATTCCCCACTGTGCAAAGGGCCATGGGCTAGTAATGGGGATGAGCTCATGTTGCGGTTGATGCTGATAAGGGGCGAACCTCTGGCATTTGTCACACTTTCGAGTATATTCCTTTGCTTCCTTCAGCATCCCAGGCCAGTAGTAGCCTTGGGTTAGAGCTCGGTGGGCTATGGTTCTCCCCCCATTGTGATTTCCACAGATTCCTTCATGGATTTCTGCCAAGACATATTGAGACTCTTCAGGTGCTAGGCATTTTAACAATGGCTGGGTGTAAGACCTTCGGTAGAGTTTTCCGTTAAGGACAAGATACCGAGCTGCTCTGATGCGGATTCTTTTTGCCTTATTTCTGTCCTCTGGGAGGAGTCCCTCCTCCAGGTACTGGAGTATAGGGGTCATCCAGCTCTGAGGCTGTTCCGTGACTTGGGCGACCTGGATCTCCTCAGTGCTAGGCCTTGGCTGGTGAGAGAACTTTATCGTTGACTCCACCCCCGTTTTCATGTGAGATGCCATGTTTGCTAAGGCATCGGCTCGGCTGTTCTGTCATCTTTCTATTTTTTGGATTGAGAATGCTCGGAAGGAATGTTTTAGCAAGTTGACTAGTTCCGAATATCGGAGCATTCTTTCATCCTTGATGGCATATTCTCCTTGAACCTGGCTAACCACCAGTTGGGAGTCAGAAAATACCTCGAGGCTCTGTACCTCGCACTCCTGAGCTAGCTTCATTCCTAAGATAAGGGCCTCATATTCCGCTTCGTTGTTGGAGGCTCTGAACCCCAAGCTAATTGCCCTTTCGGTTGTAAGTCCATCAGGAGAGTGTAGTACTAGCCCTGCTCCGGCACCTCGGTCAGTGGATGATCCATCAGCATACAACTTCCAAGTCCCCACCTCGTCTGAGACTTGAGCTTTGCCTAGCAGCGCGGGAGTGAATTCTGCGACGAAGTCTGCCAAGGCTTGCCCTTTAATTGAGACTCGTGGAATGTAGGACAAATCGAACTCCCCCAGTTCCACTGACCACTTGACCAACCGTCCTGATACTTCTGGTTTTCTTAGGACTGCTTTCAGTGGGTAGGCAGTCGGAATTTCTATGGGATGTGCTTGGAAGTATGGTCTCAGCTTCCGTGCAGAAACTATGAGAGCAAGGGCTAGCTTCTCAATTTCGGGGTACCTCTTTTCTGTGTCTAGTAATGCCTTGCTGACATAGAAGATGGGCCTCTGCACGCTCCTGTCTTGCCTAACCAGTACCGAACTGACAGCGTTCTCAGAGACTGCGAGATAGAGGAGCAGCCTTTCTCCTTGGATTGGTTTTGATAAGAGCTCGGGCGAAGCCAAGTATCTTTTGAGTTCCTGAAAGGATTTTTCACACTCGTCAGTCCATTGCAAAGATTTGTTACCTTTCAGAGCCTTGAAGAAGGGTAGACACCGATCCGTGGATTTGGAGATGAATCTGCTGAGAGCTGCTATCCGGCCGTTCAGAGCTTGAATGTCCTTTCGGACCTTTGGGGATTTCAGTCCGATCAGAGCCCCGATCTGAGTCGGGTCTGCTTCTATACCTCTTTGAGAGACTATGTACCCAAGGAACTTCCCTTTTGTTACACCAAAGGTGCACTTTGAGGGATTGAGCTTCATTTTATATTGTCTGAGGATATCGAAGGTTCGCGCTAGGTGTTGGAGATGACTGCTCTTCCTTAGGCTCTTGACCAGCATATCGTCGATATAAACTTCCATAGTGCTGCCGATCAAGGGGCCGAACATCTTATTAACAAGATGTTGGTAGGTAGCTCCAGCATTCTTTAGTCCGAACGGCATCACTTTGTAGCAATAGAGACCTCGTTCGGTGATGAATGAAGTCTTCTCTTGATCGGGAGGATGCATCTGTATTTGATTGTACCCAGAATAAGCATCCATGAAGCTCATGAGCTCGTGCCCTGCAGTTGCATCGACTAACTGATCTATTCGTGGAAGAGGGAAGCTATCCTTTGGGCATGCTTTGTTGAGATCTGTGTAGTCGACACAGACTCTCCATTTACCATTCTTCTTTTTGACCAGAACAGTGTTGGCCAACCAATCAGGATAAGATACCTCTCGTATCATGTTGGCGTTGAGCAACCTTTGAACCTCGTCGTTGATGACCTGATGCCGTTCTGGAGCGAGAGGCCTTCTCTTTTGTCTCACTGGTGGATGATCTGGATCCACCATTAGTCTGTGCGTGATCAGGTCGGGATCTATTCCTTCCATGTCGCTTGTCTCCCAGGCAAATACGGAGAGGTTTTTCTTCAAAAACTTGACCAGCTCATCCTGCTCGGCATGCGTCAGGTCGGGACCTATCTGCAGGTAACGTCTCTGATCCTCTGAGCTGACCAGGACTTTAATAGGCTCCCCTATAGGCTTGGCTCTGCTATCCCTTCCTCTGGGGCTCAATGGTTCTTCAATTTTGGAGGGACAGTCTTCTGCCTCGTGACAGCAAGGGTAGATTGCATCCTTGCACACACGGGCGTGCAGTAATTGCTATTTGGGGGCCTTAGCTTTGAGTGCGAGGGCATGGCACTCTCGGGAGGTCGGTTGGCATCCTCTGATGGAGTAGACTGTCTGATTGTGAACGTATTTTAAGCATTGATGGAGGGTTGAGGTGACCGCTCCCATCTCATGTAGCCAGGGCCTTCCAATTATGACGTTGTAGGGAGATTTGGCTTTTATGACCATGTACTCGGCTATCGTGGTCTTCTGTCCGTCCCCTTCACCCGCAGTGGTGGCCAGATCGACCCTTCCTAGTGGAGTGTTAGTGTTTCCATCAAAGCCCGTCATGATTATGCTCGTGGGCTTAATGTTATTGGGGTCGAGCTTCATATGCTTGAAAGGGTCGTAGAACAGTACATTGGTCGAACACCCAGTGTCGACGAGAACTCTCCGGATATCGAAGTTGGCGATCTTAAGGGAGATAACCAGGGCGTCGCTGTGAGGACAATGAACTCCCCTAAGGTCGTGATCCGTAAATTGGATTTCCGGCAAGGGCTTTAACCTTTTCTCCAAGTTAGCGACCTGCATGATGTTGGGAGCAGACCTGGCCTCTCGAGCATATCGTTTTCTTGACCTGTTAGAGGTGCCTGTTGCAGGGGAATCTGCGTGTAGGACATAGATCACCTGATTGTTCTGTCGTGGGGGTTCGTTCCTGCCTCCTTTCTGCTCCTGCCTCTGGTCGGTTTTTCTCTGCTGGGGTCGTTCGTCACGGGGGTTCTGTCCTCCGTCCTGCTTGACGAACTCCTGCAGCCTTCCTCTCCTTATTAGCTGCTCAATCTCATGCTTGAGAGCTTTGCAGGTATTGGTTGTGTGCCCTCGGTCTTTGTGAAAGTCACAATATTTGGTCTGATCTCGATAGCTGGGGTCTCCTTTCAAAGGCTCCGGCCATCTCATATTTTCTCGAGATCTTACTTGCTTCAATATGTTGTACGGAGAGGCGTTTAGAGGAGTGAAGTGGTTGAATTCCCTTAGTCCAGAATTGAAGGAGGTTCTGGGGGCCCCCCTTTTTTCTGGGCTCCTGACTCTCTTCCTGGCCGAGCTGGTGTCCTTCTTTTGACTATCTTTCTTGTGATCGTCTTTCTGAGCTTGCTCTTTGACCTTTCTAGAGGTGTCCCTGGCCTCCTCCAGGTTGATGTACTTCCTTGCACGGTCCATGAGTGCTGCCATGTCCGCAGGGGGACTTTTGGTCAGGGAGTCTCTAAACCCTCCTTGAGCAAGTCCAGCGGCTAGAGCAGCCACTAGGAAACCGGGGCTGCAATCTGTTACCTCAGTGAGCTCGGTGTTAAAACGTGCTATATACCCCCTGAGCGATTCTTCCCTCGTTTGCTTTATGTTCAGAAGGAATTCCGGACCCTTTCTTAGCCTCCTGCTAGTCATGAATCTGTCCAAGAACCTTCTGCCGAGCTCATAAAAGCCAGATACTGAGTTCGGCGGGAGGTGGTGGAACCACTTTAGGGCGGTACCATTGAGGCTGGTCACGAACGTTCTGCATAAGAAGGCATCAGAAGTGCCGTGCAAAGCCATGGTGTGCTGGTAGTGGGAGAGGTGGTCCCCCGGGTCCCCAGTCCCATCATAAGGGGTGAATTTAGGGACGATAAATTTCTTGGGTCTTTCCTCGGCCATGACAGCATTGGTGAACGGGGTGGCCGACCTCCCGAGCAATCTGGCCAGCTCGTCCTGTTCTGGATACTGGGCACCCCTTATGATAGCAGTACGGTCTATTGATTCAGCAACTTCTTCGGCTCTTACTGACCCTCTTGGTAAAACGGGTTGCTGCGAGGCAGGTCTCACGGCCTCAGGGCCTATATGGGTAGGCTGATCTTGGCCCGCTACTGGGGGGTTGTTCTGATTCTCTGGTACCGGTGGTACAGGAACTACTTGAGGAGGTGATCCTTGTGGAACGTAGTTTACTCCCGAGGCCCCCGGGACGGGGGGTCGGGTAGTACTTCGATAATGGACCTCCGGGACAAAGGCGGGAATCCCTCGACCGGCTGCCGACGACGGCTGGGGGTCTATATGAACACCGGCGGCCGCAGGAGGCTGCTGCTGTTGAGTGACAACGGGTGGATTTTGAGGATTGGTTTCATGATTCTGGGTGAACATTGCCAGGGTCCTGGTCATGGTCAAAAGCTGTTCCCGTAGCAACTGGTTCTGCCGCCTAGTTTCGATTAGTTCTTCCTGTGCAGGGTTATTCCCTCGCCCTCTTCCTCGTCCAGCAGTTGGTTGAGGATGAGGGTTTTGAGTGTTATTCCTGGGTCGCAAGTTGGGAGCCATAATCCCTTTAATAGACGAAAGATGAACTTAGATTGAGTAGAGCACTTGGTGATTGTCGCTTCCCACAGACGGCGCCAAACTGATGCTGCACTTTTTGGCTCACGTGAGATCCAAGCTCGGCTCCCTGCGAAACACTCGAAACAGAAGATCAGAGGACCACCGGGTTGGCTCCGGCGGTAGCCGCTCCGATGCTTAAGTCAGTAAATTGAATTGAAAGACTCGTAATGAAAGCCAAAATAATGAGCATGAAAATAAAGCGTACCTTTAGGGTTGAATTTATAGGCAATATCTCTCCTAAGTTGATTAGGATTTGGAGCCATGAATATAGGGATTGGATCTCTGGAGATATCAGTTACCTTGTTGAATATGGTAACTTAGTGTGGCAGTTTCCTTGTTGGAGATAGCTTCCTTATTTCCTACTTGGTGCTTACTGAAGCGATGATTAGGTCTGATCATTGATGTGTTGTATTGCAAGCTTGCATCTATACAAGTTAGTCTTTATGGGAGAACTGTCTTGCTTTGATACTATGAGCTCGGCCCATGTAGGTTATGCCCTTGACTGACTGAGGATGAGATGTGTGACCGGGCATGTACTAAATGGCCGAACACAGATTATAAGGCCGAACATGAACTAAGCGACCGAGCACAAGTTATGTGGCCGAGCCCGAGCTGGGCGACCGAACACAAGTTATATGGCCGAGCCTGAGCTCTATTATGGGTCATGAACCGATCTTGCAGTTGCACGTGTCATGCAGTGGTTGGTGTGTCACATAATGGTATATCAGGCATTTTCTTCTATAAAGTTTAGAGTTTTATGTACATAATACTTCTACTTTTAATACAAATGTACTGTAAATATACACAAAATTTGGAGCTGTATATTTTTGTGTGAAAGAGATGAGTTATGAACTTGTTGTATTTATTACGAACTGTTCAAATTCTTTTTTTATTTTCCAAATAAATATTAATTAAAATCTTAAATATATTTTTATATAAAATAAAAATAAGTTATTTTACTTTAAATTTATTTTTATATAAAATTAAAAAAATCTTTTAAAAATGTTAAAAAAAATTGGTCAAAATTTTAAAAATATAAAAAATAATAAAAGAGACAGTTTTGTCATTTTGATTAGAGGAAAATATTTGTATATTATCAAGTAAAGTTAGAGATGTCAGTGAAATTGTAGAAATATCAGAAGATATCAGTATAATTGTAAAAAATTTCAAGAAAGATAAATATAATTTATCCTTTTTTTTTCCTTCCTAGACTGTGCCTTGGGCACCATTTTGGGTATGCCTTTTGCAATTGCCTTTGCCAAGTACCAATTAACATGAAGACACCACATTGATCTCATGTGCTATTATGAAAATGGAAAATGCTAAGGTTTTTTTTTTCAAAGATAAGAGAATTTATTAAAAAAATTCAGTCATGGCCATCAGGCCTACAATCTTGAATAAAAATTCGTCCCAAATTCGTTTCAAACTCTTGACGGAATTGATAGAATTTTTTTCCATCTCTATTGATGAGTTTCAATAAATCGGATTAAATTATCATTCTTTATCTTAATTATTTTGCACGGCATGCCTATCGTTGCATGTCTGTCTAGAGAGGAGGGGAGGCATGTGGACTGTAGGTGCACTTTTCCTTTCAACGGAAAGTGGGGAAGGGGGGAATGGGAAAATATATAGTGTAGAAGTTTTACTTCCATCATTACTTAGTAGAAGCGAATACATTCTCCATGAAATTCAACGAACTACAGTAGAAGTGGAACCAAAACTGATGCATTTGTAAATATTGAAAAGAGAGGTGACGACTAGGCAGTGATTGGGACAAACAGTGTAAATAATATAAAAAATAAAATTAACAATTAAATTTACTTTAATATAATTTTTATTAAACACTTAAATAACAAATTAATTAATTATATCTTTTAATTATTAATTCTTTAAAATTTAATCTCTAAAATATTAAGTTTTCGGACAAACTCTTATTGGGTAGAATATGAAAGAATCAGTCTTAATAGCGGACGACTAGGCAGTGATTGGGACAAGAAGTAGGAGTTCTATTCGTGAATCGTGAATTAAAAACCATGGGTAAGACATAAGACATCAGACATCAGACATAAGACATCCCACCCACCGCGAGCTTTTGTTTATTAAAAAAAAACAAGTCGGTGGAAAAAGTGTCAGCGTCAGTGGACAAAATCAATATAACGATTGTCAAACCCAACATGTGGAAAACTGAATCTTGCTTTTTTTTAATGATACCCATACAACAATAGCTTTCATACTTGAAACAGCTGGCAAACATTTCCATACTTGCAAGAATTTTCCTGGCGCAAAATTTCCATGCCGTGGAAGACCTGTTGTTATGACTAAAGTTTTTGACTTGGAGGATCCAATGCTACCATGTATAATGAAGTCAAGGTATAAAATCAGGTCTTGGTTCACATTAATTTCGCTTGCTTCCTAGAATTTTCTCTATGCAAAATTTCCATATGTGAAAGAAAAGTAAACAAGCAATTTTCCTTGCATTAATTTAGCTTGCTTGATGGGTATCTTTTCTGTTTTGGTGATAAATTACACTCACCATCTCTTAGGGACCCAGCTCAAAGAGAATTTGAAACTTAAAATGACAATTTTAAATAAATTTATTAATATAAAAGAATTATAAGTAATAAAATTATTTAATATTTTTTTGCAATCAAATTAAGCATTAGTTCTTAGTTACTAATTACTAAAAACTTAATTTTAAACTTGTTTTTTTAAAATTATAAAATTTCTTTTATTTATGCAATTTTTTTTTTGTTTCCCCAGACTTTATCTCCATGTGCCTACATTTTTTTTTTTGTGTTCATGTTTTTGAATATATATTTTTGAAATTGTGTTGTATTATAATAAGTTTCTTTATACACATTTTTCTGGCTTACCTATATTTTTACTGACTGACTATTTATTTCAAGAACTAGCGCAAATAAATGCGGGATAAGGCTCATTCTATTGCCCTATTCCTTTTGCAAATAAATGCGCAATAAATATTGGAGTGGCAAGCGGGGGTTTGTGATGGTGAAACAGTTATTTTAGTAAGCGGCATTGAAAAATAGAGATGTAAAAACTCATAATTGATATGTAAAAGAGCAAATAAGTAGTAATTTAAAGAGATAAATGAAGTAAATTCAAACATTCTAAAGAGTTCTGACAAAGATCAATGCTTTGTTTCTCAAAATTTTTTTATGTAAAATAATATAATATTGTATTAGTGGTAATATTTTAAGTTATGTAATTAATATGATTTTGTCACATTAATGTCATATTATTTAAAATAAGTGCAATGTTATATTTTCTTAAATTTTTATATAAAATGATGTGATATTAAATTAATGATAATATTTTAAATTATGTAATTAATTCAGTTACATCAGTGCCAGATTATTTAGGCACTTCTCAAATTTGTATCTTAAATGATGTATCATTGTATATTAATGTATTTGAATTTCATGTTTTACAGCATCTTCATTATGCTAGTTGATAGAATTTTTAATGTTCAAAGTCATTTAAGTCATGCTGAAGTACTAAAAGATCATATTTTGATAATTAGGGTCCAATGTTGAAATACTATTTTTTTTTTTTGACATAACAATAATTATTATTTTTAACTATCGAAACTTTTATGGCTCTCTGATATTTTTAGTCATTAGATTGAAAAATTTTAGACCACTGATGTGAATAACAATTATTATTCTTTTATCTATATTTTGAAAGGTGATTTCAAAAAGTCAAATTACAAAATATGTTTTAATATGCTATTGGATCATGCAAATTTGCATTACCGACTATATTATAGGAATACCAATTTTTTTTGAGACCCGCTCTAAAAAATAAATTAGACATGAATTTTGCTAAGGTGAATCGTTGAGGTCGAATTTTTCTAATCTCATTGATCCGTGTAACAAACGTGTCTGTGTCTGCACATTTATTACACAAACTAATAAAATCACATATATCTAACTTCTGTAACTCACCAAAGCGGCCCTTATTTAATATTATTGAAATAATTCTTTTGTCATGGGTTAACATCTGCTAAATAATAATGCTGTAGAGATTTTTAAAGAATAGTTAATTATTAAGAAATATATATTTTTAAAATAAATATTGATAAATTTAAATATTAATTATTAAGAAATAGTTAATTTAAATATTACATTTGAATTTAATAGGGACTATACTTGTTTTTAATTATAGTCGTGTTCTATGGAAAATGAATATAAAAGCCGGGAATATATCCTTTTGACTCCGTCATAATGTTTTTTTTTTATTGTAATATTTTTTAAAATTTTTTTATTTGTAATTATAATTATTTAGATATTAATAAATACAGTCTCTTAATAAATATAGATGCTAGTAAATATAATCTTTTGTTATGTGAGATTATTAACATTTTGGTGTGTACAAGTATTAATTAATTTAATTTCTTAGTAATAATCAATTAAATTTATTAGACTCACTTGACATGATTAATATCAAAAAATTCAATAATATATTTCACAAATACAAAATAGATTCTATTTAAGTGACATAAGTGTTTTTTTTTTTTATGTAAATGACATAAATTTAATTTAATTTTTTACACCGTTGTATAAAAAAAAATTTGATTAAGAGATTGAAAAAACAAAATAAAAAACCCAACGAGACTGATCAATCTTTTGCTAACAGCAAAGAAAAAGAAGAAGGAAAATAAAAAAATACCTTAAATATCTTGTTTTATTTGGAAATATTTCTTTTTTCTTATAAAATTGAGATTGTTTATTTATTTATTAGATAGTGAAGGGAGCAGGACGACTAGTATTGTTTCTCAGTAATCTAATACACAACTGGTAATGGTTATGGCTACCAGAGCAGGAGGCTCTCTGAATCGAATATCCTTTCTCATCTTTGCATTCTTGTTCAACCAGGGACTCGATTCCTCTCTCGTAGCTGGAGCAAACACAATTGGAATTGGTGATGAACTCAACTCCTTCTCTAATCCACTTGTTTCTCCAAGTGGGAGATTCAGTTTAGGATTTTTCAATTTTAGCAACAGGGGATTCTGGGTTGATACTTGTTTTTATTTAGGAATATGGTACACAAGTGATATACAAGCTAGGAAGGTATGGGTTGCCAATCCAAACACTCCCTTGTACAATCCTGGAGCGGTCCTCACGATTGATGGCGCAGGAATATTAAAAATTACCAATGGTCGGTACCCCGGGATCAATATCTCTGATCAAGTAGGGACGGGGAATGTTACTGCAACTCTACATGATTCAGGTAACTTTGTTCTCATGGATCAAACTGAGAAGCGGATTCTATGACAAAGCTTTGATAATCCTACCAACACGCTTTTGCCTGGAATGAAACTTGGTCAAAATCTCAGAACTCTGCAAAATTGGTCCCTTACTTCTTGGCTAAATTATAATGACCCATCTTCAGGGGCTTTTACTTTGAGATGGGAACCCACCCAAGAGTCAGGGCAGCTGGTCATGTACCGGCGAGGAGAGGTTTATTGGAAAAGTGGGTTATTCAAAAATCAAAGTTTTGAATTCATGCCTGCAATTTTCAATTCTCCTCGCATATACGATTACAATCTAAGTTATGGAGTATCTAATATTAATGATGAGTTCTCCTTCACTATTCATGCTCATGGTGGAAATTCAACGAGGTGGGTGTTGACTCCAAACGGCCAAATTCGCGAAGGTTTTACTACTTCCTCTGGTGACTATAATTATTCTATTAGTGCCAAGGATTTTTGTTATGGGTATGAGTCAGATAATGGGTGTGCGGAGTCGGTGGTGCCACAGCCAGAGTGCAGGGACCGTAATAGTACGTTTGAATTAATGACTGGATATTTTCGTGGTGATTACGCGCGTACTATTAATAAGAATTGGAGTCTAATTCCCTATGATTGTATGGAGATATGCTGGAACGATTGCACTTGTTTTGGCTTTACAAGCGAGTTCGATGGATTAGGCTGTGTATTTTGGGTCGGAAAAATGGATTTTCTAAAAGATGAGATTGCAGGTAGCACGTACGTGCTGGTTTCACAAAATTCATCCCAAGGTAAGTAATTTAAACCCCAATTGCTTCTGTTTTGATTTCTTAGTTGTTTTTATGAGGTTTACAAGAAATCTGCAATTTTATATTTTCACTTGTAATTAAATCTATATTGGATCTGTTTTCATTTTCCTGAATGTTTTTATGACGTTGAGAATATATGAAGTGTTTCTGGTTGCGATGGTTTTAGAAAATTCATCAAAAGGTAAGTTATTATATCTTCACCGGTAAAAATATCTATTTTCCTAATTGTTTTTATGGGGTTAAGATTGTGATTCTCAGATTCAATTTATTATTGCTAGGTTGTACAACTTAGGAGTGTCAAGTTTTGAGTCTTGATCTGTATGTATTCATTCCCATTGGGTTTATCTGGGAGTCCCAATGGTTAGCCTGAACTTTATTCTTGATAAGTTCTTTTTGATTGCAAACATGCAATTGCAATAAGAACAAAAGAGTATAACTTTAATTTGTATAATGGTCTATTTCATGGGTAGGGTTATTGTGACAGTGGATTCATCTCCTGGACATAAGTAGGCCCAGTCCTTGCTCTTACTGCCCTGCGGCTAATCATTTTCATTCTAAACTCTGGCCTCTAGTGCTACTGTAATTTCAATTTATATTTTTCCTGAACAAACTACTTGAAGAGACCAAGAGCAACCTCAGTTGCAATGAGGATGATTATCATTTACTTTTTCCTACTTTAGATAATTTAATCACAGACAAGTTTTGCAGGTTATTCACAGTATCTAGTCAAGGTACATTTTGTTATCAGTTTGATTGGTCTGGCTGCATTTGCTTGAACTGACAATCTGCTACTATGCAGTTTATCCAGAGTCTCATAGATCTTGGAGCGCTTTATCCGGTTCGTACTATATGCCGATAAACATCTAAATGGGAAATTGTCACCTAGTGAAGTATTTTCTAATCATATATTTGTTTTTGTTTGAAGCTCCTGTTGTCCCCTAGCTAAATTATTAGGAAAATAATAGTGATAGCAATATATATATATATATATATATATATATACATATATGTTTGTTTGATTATATATACATTTTGAAGCTAATACATGTTTCATTTAATAGTATTGTAAAAAAAGTAATGGTAGTTACATCAAATTGCTTTTCAATCACATTCAACCTTGATGGGATCTTATTCCTAATCTGATTAAATCAAGAACTGCTTGTTTGACAAGATTCAGAATGAGCTATTCTGATTACTCTTT
Organism: Nyssa sinensis; assembly: GCA_008638375.1. Taxonomy (NCBI): domain Eukaryota; kingdom Viridiplantae; phylum Streptophyta; class Magnoliopsida; order Cornales; family Nyssaceae; genus Nyssa; species Nyssa sinensis. Next base: position 1,188,510 of record CM018046.1, on the reverse strand, counting down.
TAATGATCTATTTTTCCATTTTCTAACAAGTGATTTCCTAATAATCATTTGGAGCGGCAAATCACCGTTAACATCATTAACACCTTTGTTGTTTTTGTGACACATTCACTTGGGCTAGATTAATATGATTGCCTAAACCTTTTAGATTATTTAGAATGCCAGGTGTGATGCGCCATTCAGTACATTCCTACTGCAAACCAAGTCTATGTATTTAAGTTGCCAAATGGCAACTCTCTTTTAAGCTTTGGGATGTGGGATAACTTAAACTCTAGACAGACTACCAGATTGTAATCCATGCAAAAAGTAATTGTCAATCAATTTTTTCTTTGGTTCAAATTGCCAAATCAAGAGTTTGGAAAGAAATGGAAAAAGACAGAGGACTCATGAGAAAACTGTTTCGCTAACAAAGAATTTGTGATTATTTTATGTTGCACATATAATAGTGATTATAGAGCATTAAATTCTAGAAGTATGTACTTATAATTAAATATGATACTTTTTTGATATTACTCAACAATAATATTTATGCAGGAATCAAATGGATAATCATTGTCGTAGGTATTTCTTTACCTGTGTTTCTCATAAGCTTGTTATGCTATCAGAGAATGAGAAAACTTAAAATACAAGGTACATGTCTAATAATTAATACAGTACTTCATGTATAAATATCCAGAGATATTCTAAATATGATTGAGTGGTAAGTTACATTAATGGAGTTCTTGTAAGTAGGTGAGGAGAAAAAAAGGAGAGAAAAATATCTACGTGAGTTTATAGCTTCAGATAGCTTTAAAAATGCAAATGATGTTGAAGAAGAGGGGATGCAAGGTCATGATTTGAAGATGTTTAGCTTCCCTTCTATTGTTGCTGCTACAAATGACTTCTCAGATGAAAATAAGCTCGGACAGGGTGGTTTTGGACCTGTTTACAAGGTAAACTACAAATCTTGTCAAATAAAATTTGATCAGTTTTTGTTGAATATTATGAATGATTTGTAGATCATTATAACAGGGAAGATTATCCGAGGGACAAGAAATAGCAATTAAGAGGCTTTCAAAAACATCGAGGCAAGGACTTGTGGAGTTCAAGAATGAACTTATACTCATTGCCAAACTCCAACATATGAATCTCGTTCGGATTTTGGGGTGTTGCATCCATGGAGAAGAAATGATGTTAATTTACGAATACATGCCCAACAAGAGCTTGGATTTCTTCCTCTTCGGTATACTGCATTTCTAACGTTCTCTATTGTACTCGGTTTACAATAATTTTAAATCCTTTTATCTTTTGACTTAAGTTCTAAGTAAATAATTAATTATGAATATTTTTTTTTTGTTGAGATAGACCCAACTAAAAATGAGCTACTAGATTGGGGAAAACGTTTGAACATCATTGAAGGGGTTGCTCAAGGATTGCTTTACCTTCATAAATACTCAAGGATGAAAGTGATTCATCGGGATCTAAAAGCTAGCAACGTATTATTAGATGAAAACATGAACCCTAAAATATCTGATTTTGGTATGGCAAGAATTTTCAAGCAAAATGAAACAGAAGCAATCACTAATAGGATTGTTGGAACATAGTAAGTGAAAACTCTCTCTCAATGTGGATAGATTGAAGTTTCAAGCTTTACATATTATTTTATTTCTTTACAAACTTACGAAGTTTTATTGGATACAGTGGTTACATGTCTTCTGAATATGCCATGGAAGGAACTTTCTCAATAAAGTCTGATGTCTTTAGTTTTGGAGTCTTGATCCTAGAAATTGTGAGTGGCAGAAGAAATACGAGCTTCTATCATCTTGACCGTCCACTCAACCTTATAGGACATGTAAGTTTGTCTAAAAATTATTTTAATTGTGGTTATTTCAACCAAATCATTGGAACATACAATAAAAAAATGTAGAGAATGACTATGGAAATGAAAATTATATTATGTCAGGCATGGGAGCTATGGAACAAAGGGATTGAGATGGAGTTAAAGGATCCAATACTAGGCGATTCTTGTGCTGAACACCAATTGTTGAGAATCATTCATGTGGGTTTTTTATGCGTACAAGAAAGTGCAATAGATAGGCCAACCATGCCAGAAGTACTTTCTATGCTTAGCAATGAAACTATACCTTTATCCATTCCAAAACAACCAGCATTTTTCACTGGAAGAAGTATGCGTAAAAGTAAGGCAAAAGTTGATTCACTAAATGAGTTGTCCATTTCTACAATGGAAGCACGATAAGAGATATGAATTAATATATTTTTTTCTACATAGTTATTTAACAATTGCCTCATCTTTGTAGACATTGTGTTATTTTATCTATATCTAGATCTATCTATTCTATATATAAATGTATGAAATAAGTGTTTTACATTTTTTGAGGAATTGTATGTCTCAAATGATCTCGATATGTGGTAAACTTAGAGGTATCACCACTATTTTTCCACAAAGGTTCTAATAATGGTAGATGGTCTCATATACAAAATACATTTGAGAGAGAAAGTCATTGATAAGCTATCTATGTTCTTGTTTCATGCAATGAAGAGTATTCCATAATTGATATTGGTGAGCTAGATCTGCAATTGTGTATGTGTTGGCCAAGAAATCTTATACTTCATTTACTGTTTCAAAACGACCAAATTGATTATGAATGAAAGGTACTACGACACCAAGTGATGATTTGGTGATTTTTACTATCCCAATCTTCAAATCTATCATGGAATTTAGCATCATCTTCCTCTTCTTTCATGGGTTCACATATATCACTTGTGAGATAATGCTAAAGACGACACCCTGTCAAAAAATTCCGCATGGCTAGAACCCATAAAATATAGTTGGATCTATTTAAAATGGCAGGGATGGGTTGGGATGTCTTAGACTTGTCCATAACAAATATTTAAAGGAGAAAAAAGTATGATAAAATAAATAAAAAAAAAGTATACTGTCACAATAGGAGAAGACACTATTAGCGACGCTCTCGTGCGTCGCTAATAGTAGTAATATGCGTCGCTAAATATATTTAGCAACGCCTACATGGGCGTCGCTCTAGGCGTCGTTAATAGTCACGTCGCCAATACTATTCGCGACACGCACACTTTTATGTGTCACTAAAGGAACATATTAGCGATGTTCACAGTGTGTCGCTAATAATCAGGCATGGACGTTGCTAATACTATACATGGACGCAATGGGCGTCGCTAAAAAGGCCCTTTAGCGACTCTCAGTGTGCGTCGCTAATAGTAACATTTAGCGACACACTTAAGGCATCGTAAATAGTGCATTGGTTTTCTTTGTGATGAACCTTTAGCGACGCTCGAGTGCGTCGCTAATAGTGTATTGTTATTCTTTAGCGACGAATGTGAAGCGTCGCTAAAAAATTTGTGTGCGTCGCTAAATTTTTTTTTTTTTTGTGGGAGCATATTTTGACCTAAATTATTCGTTTTGTTTGTTGTTTTATTCCTGTTTAAACCTGTATCAATCATCCTGATATACAATAGAATTCAAACATTCTGAAATGAATATGTTAAAAGAAAAATACATTGATATATATATATATATATTATACTAATTACTTACATTTATAAAAGTACAATTTAATAATAAATACAAAAATAAAAAATTGTCTCAGAAAACGTAACTACAGATGTCCATGAAAAGAAAAAAGAACAAATAAAAATAATAAGTCCCGATGCAAAACAGAAAGACGACGGCGCAATAATCTCGATGAATCTGAAATAAAGATCAAATTATATATATTAGAACACTTATTAAATATATATGAACATAGAATGTGAATATATATATTTTTTTGCATGCATAAATAGTAAGAACGGCATAAAGTAGCATAAGTTGCAAAACACTGATCCGAACTGGTTTCCGTAAGTTTGTGGTAGTCTATTTTGTCATTTGTGAGGTGTGTGATGGGGTTTCGGGATCGTTAGGCCAATATCCGGCATTTTGGTCTGTCAAAACCCAAAAATGGGCTTTTTCGGAGTAAAAACTTGCATAAGTTTGAAACTGTTGATCCGAACTAAGTGTCGTAAGTTCATACAAGTCTATTTTATCATGTCTGAGGTGTTTGATGGGGTTTTGGGGTCGTTAGGTTGATATCCGGTGTATTGGTCCATCAAAACCCCAAAATGGACCTTTTTGGAGTTGAAACTTGCATAAGTTTTAAACCGGGCATCCGAACCGAGTGCCATAAGTTTGTGCAAGTCTATTTTATCATTTGTGAGGTGTGTAATGGAGTTTTAGGATCGGTAGGCTGATATCCGGCATTTTGGTCCGTCAAAACCCCAAAATGGCCATTTTCGGAGCAAAAACTTGCATAAGTTTCAAACCGTTGATCCGAATCGAGTTATGTAAGTTCGTGCAAGTCTATTTTATCATTTTTGAGGTGTGTGATGGGGTTTCAGGATCGGTAGGCCGATATGTTGATGGTAATAATTTACACGTCAACATATTAATTGATATTCTTTATATCAACTCTATGTTTATACATTAGGAATCTTCATCTATTCTATCATCTTTTGCAAAATACACATGGACACGCGTATATATTGTAAGAGAGTATCACTTCAAGGTTTCATTTAATTTTTTTAAATCAATTTATCAATTGAAGGAAGGAAAAAGTGCAGGATATACAAGGCTTTAAACTCACTATATCCACTTCAAGATGAGAAATTATTGAATGGATCGGTCTCAACAGTCAAATGATAGGTTACATGTACATATACAATACACTCTTATAGGCATGATCTTCAGGAGACTACTAAATAATTGCTCATTCAAAAGAGCTTAACTTTTGAAAGAAGGGTAGAGCCACAACAAAATAATCTTTTACCCAAATTTGAGATTGGTTGATCTTTTTTGAATTTAAAACAAAAGTACACAAATGTTTTTAATTGAAAATTAATATAAGAACAATTTAAAGTGAAAAAATTAGTAATTGCATTTTTAAAGTGAAGCCCTTTTCAAAATAAAGGGGAATCGAATCGACGAGGGAGCACTCGTAACAATTGGATAGGACTTTGATACTAATAACATTAATTTCTTTTGAGGCCAGAATTTTATTTTCAACCCCACATAATTGTCAAGATAGGCAGCTGCTAACATGGCATGGTCCAGATTTTTTGCAAATTCTCGAACCCAATCCAGACAATCTTCTAAACCAACATTAGTCAATTCCTTGGGTTGATTGGTAACCACTAGTACATGGTTGAACAACATTAGTGCCTCAAATATTATCAGAATAGAGATGTTGCTATACAAAAACTGCTTATGGATATTTTTTGTGGTGAAATTTTTTGATCTTTTGAATCGTAAGAGGTAGTTCCTTGCTCCCTCTCTAACAAATTGTATAACTCAATCTTTAGGCATAAACTTAGGGTATTGTTCTGTGTTTTTTTCTTCCCTCTTTCTATCTATGTATCTCCGATTTGTATTTTTGTGATGTAGTACTTGCAGTCTTTTTGGACCCACACGATTCTCAAAAAACACCCGCTAATGTTACATCACATTAAAAATATAGATAAGAATAAAATATAAAAATATGTAACATTACTCTTTCTATTATTAGTATTGTTGCCATTGTGTTTATTTGTTTAAATATTGTTGGATAGTTGTCATTAATTCATTTGAATTTTTATGACTCCACATGATAAGAAAAAAAATTTTGGCCTGTTTTTTTTCAATATTTCTGACTTGCTTTATTCTTTTTAGGTTCTTTCTTACATGAGAGAATCAACTCGTTTAAATTATTATTGAATGTAAAGGAGTTTTGGAATGTGCGAGTATTTTGCTCTTGTAAAAGAGTTTTGCGGTTTGTGAGTTTTGGGCTTCTTTCTTCTATTTTTGTTTAAGATTGACTCAAATATCATTCCTTTTAGAATTTAAGATCTTGACCAAAAGTCCCACTTTTCTTTTGAGCTGATTCATTAAGCCTTGACCCAATCACCGTCCAGTCCACATGATGATATGGTCAAGTCAAGATAGCCGGCTGCTAATGTGACCTGTCCAGATTCTGTTAGCCGCTTCTCAAACCAAAACCCAACCCAGCCTATCTTCTAAATCAATGTCCACTTAGTCAATGCCTTAAGTGGATTGGCAACACACTGTTGAATCGTATATATAATTATATATCATCACATAGAAAAGTGGCAAGGGTTTGACAGAAAAAGTTACACAAACTGCTAATAATTATGGCTACCAGAGCAGGAGGCTCTCTGAATCCAATATCGTTTCTCATCTTTCCATTCTTATGCTACCATGGACTCAACTCTCTCGTAGCAGGAGCTAGCACAATTGGAATTGGTGGTGAACTCAACTACTCCTCTAATCCTCTTGTTTCTCCAGGTGGGAACTTCACTTTAGGATATTTCACTTTGAGCAACACGAATTACAGTTATTTCGGAATATGGTACACAAATGATGAACAAGCTAGGAAGGTATGGGTTGCCAATCCAAACACACCGCTTTTGGACAATTCTGGAGTTCTCACAATTGATGGCACAGGAACATTGAAAATTACCAGTGGAGGGAACACTATTTTAAATATCTCTGATCAAGTGGGGACAGGCAATGTTAATGCAACTCTAGATGATTCTGGTAACTTTGTTCTGATGGATGAAACTCAGAGGCGTTTATGGGAAAGCTTTGATCATCCTACCAACACCCTTTTGCCCGGAATGAAACTCGGCCAAAACCTCATAGCTGGCCAAAATTGGTCACTTACTTCTTGGCTAAGTGACCTGGTCCAGAATTTTATTTTTTCAACCCCACGTAATGGTCAAGATAGGCAGCTGCTAACATGACATGGTCCAGATTTTTTGCAAACTCTCGAACCTAATCCAGACAATCTTCTAAACCAACATTAGTCAATGCCTTGGGTTGATTGGTAACTACTAGTACACGGTTGAACAACATTAGTGCCTCAAATATTATCACAATAGAGATGTTGCTATACAAAAACTGCTTATGGTTATGGCTACCAGAGAAGGAGTCTCTATGAAACTAATTGCGTTTCTCATCTTTGCATTCTTATGCATCTGGGGACTCGATTCCTCCCTCGTAGCAGGGGAAGATACCATTGGAATTGGTGAAGAACTTAACTCCTCCTCTAATCCTCTTGTTTCTCAAGGTGGAAACTTCACTTTAGGATTTTTCACTCTGGACAATACGAATTACAGTTATTTTGGAATATGGTACACAAACGATGACCCAGCTAGACCAGTATGGGTTGCCAATCCAAACACACCTATTTTGAACAATTCTGGAGTTCTCACGATTGATGGCACAGGAGTGTTGAAGATGACCAATGGTGGGAGCACCATTGTGAATATTTTTGATCAAGTGGGGTCGCGCAATGTTAGTGCAACTCTATGTGATTCAGGTAACTTTGTTCTAATAGATGAAACTCAAAGGATTTTATGGTAAAGCTTTGATCATCCTAGCAACACACTTTTGCCTGGAATGAAACTTGGTCAAAATGTCATAACTGGGCAAAATTGATGTCTTACTTCTTGGCTAAGTGATAATGATGTAGTTTTTGGGGCTTTCACTTTGAACTGGGAGTCACAACAACTGGTCATTTACCGGCGAGGAGAGGTTTATTGGAGTAGTGGGTTATTGAGAGATCAAAGTTTTCATTTCATACCTGCATGGAATGCTGGTTCTGACATGTTTCATTACAATATCAGTTATGTATCTAATAATGATGAGAGGTTTATCATTTTTGATGCTGCTCATCAAAATTTACCTATGTGGATCTTGACTCCAAATGGGCAAATTCTGGATGCTGCTAATAGTCGTTTTATTGGCCCGGCTGATTTTTGTTATGGGTATGAGTCAGATAATGGGCGTGCCAATTCCCTGGTGCCTGATTGCAGGGGCCATAATGATAGGTTTGAGCAAAGAAGAGGATATTTTGTAGGCAACTCTGGCAGTTATGATGACAATTCTAGCTTAAGTCTTAGTGATTGCATGGAAAGGTGCTGGAGCGATTGCACTTGTCTTGGCTTTATCAACAATAGCAATGGAACGGGTTGTATAATTTGGAGTGGTAATTTGGTGCAACGTGAAGATAATAACCCTAATAGCATGATCATCTATGTTCTGGTACGAGGCAATTCATCCAAAGGTAAGTCCATTTTATCTCCATTTCTGAATTATAGTTTGAACTGGATTGAGTTTCCCACATGGGTAAACTGTACATGATGGGCTTCTGATTCAGGTTTCCTAATTCCAATTGCCCAGCATATATCTGTAAATTTTCCTTTTGATACACACACACACACACACACACACACACGCTTAATACAGAAAATTAAACCCACAACTTCAAACTTATCAGGCAATAATCCCTACTCTGGTGACTTGGTTGAGCTGTTATTTATTTTCTCTTTCCAAACACTTTCAAATTATCTAGACTGGATAAGATTGCTTAAAGCTATTAGACAACATGTTAATATATAGGCATGTACAATTGGCAAAGTGCAAGACATTCAAAGACCATCTCACACAATTTTACTGCTTTAAAAGCCCTGCTTCAGATTTGGGTCTTCTATGGTAAACATTCTCTGTCGGTACATTCTAGTTGGTTCCTTTGATTACAAAACTGAATTAAGCCATGTTAAGCTATCATCTTGACTAAACTTCCAACCGTAGTAAGCCAACAAAAAACCTGCAAGCAAAAAGCTTTGGACATCCAAAACCTTGATACAATAAAAAAGAAATTATCGCAAATAAACTGATGATGAGTTAAATCAGGTTCAGGCACAATGAGATTGATTATAACCTTCTAGCAGAGTAATTGCAGCGAATTGAGATATAGAAGTTGATATTATGCCCACAAGAGAACTAAGATGCAAATAAAACCCCAATCCCAAGAGTTTTGGGCCACTACTGCTGACGGGATCCCTTACTGATAATAGAAATTCTGTAGATCCATGTCTGGGAATTGCCTGGGACTACTAACAGAGGAACATCTCTATAACTACTAATTCAGCCAAAACGAAGGGCTGGTTGGACTAAAGGTGATTCTGTTTCAAGGAAATTTAGAAATGAAGGCTGGAAGATCACAACAACGATGAGCATTTTCCCTTCATGTATTTAAGTCATGCATTTAGCCAATTTGAATGGCTTTTTATAGCAGCTCCCTTGGCCACTTCAAATAGTTACCAGAAATTTATAAATTTCTAAAGCTCTGAAAGAGAAGATAGGGATATGCAGCGCAAAAGATCAGCAGCCATATAAAACTCTCTGGCTTGAGCAAAACCCAAAATTAAGGTTCACAATTCATTTTGGAGATTTTTCAAAATTATATTTGGTACTGTACAGGTCAGATTCATTATATGCCTTTTAACATTCATGCTTTTCTGGCTTGAGAAGACTGTCTTTTAGCTTCTGAAATTCAGCTATTTTACTCCTTAGCTTTTGCAAGTGTCCATGGTTCTTCGTCGATCATTTCTGGTTTGGGGTCACTCCTTTCCCTCTAAAAAACATATTTTTATTGCAATGATACCTTTATACTCAGTCTCACGCTAAAAAACATATACATTCAAATATTTGGCCTGCAATTCAATTCCGATTTAGACATCTAAATCTACCACATTATAAAAAAAAAAACAATAAAATACAAAAATTCAGAAAGGGCCCAATTGGATGCAATTTGTGTTTTCATTTTTTTACCCTGTAAAGACATCTGTGTGACTCAAGCTGACCTATGGGATAAGTGCAGCTCTGGGCAGATTAGCATATTCCAAAACTCATCCAAAGATTGATCATTGAATAGGAAAGTTGGGGAAGTTAAGGATAAATACAGAGGATTAATAAAAAAGGGGTTTCAAATAACAACTAAATTTGTGATTATTTTTCTTGTATTTTTTGTGATTATAGAGCATTGCATTCTAGAAATATGTAGATACAAGATGGTACATGAATTTTTCAGCAAATGGTAATCAATTATTTAACAAAATGATATTTATGCAGGAAACAGGTGGTGGATATGGTTAATCATTGCTGTAGCTATTTCTCTACTTATGCTTTTGCTTTGCTTGTTCTGCTATTTAAGGATCAACAGGCATAGAAGAGAAGGTATATGTCCTACAGTTAGCACATCATATACACACACATATATTCCCAGATTTAGTTATATACTAAATTTACTTGTGAGTGGTTAGTGGCACTAACTGAGTTCCTGCTTGTAGGGGAGGAGAAAAAAATGGCAACAACAGTATTTACATGAGTTGACATCATCAGACAGCTTTAACAATGCGAATGAGATTGAAAATGGAGGGAGGGAAAGCCATGATTTGAAGATGTTTAGCTTTGCTTCAATTGTTGCAGCCACAAATGATTTCTCAAATGAAAATAAACTTGGAGAGGGTGGTTTTGGACCTGTTTACAAGGTAATCTGCAAATCCTGTCAAATAACATTTGATTAGTTTTTGTGAATATTATGAATGACATGTAGATCATTATAATAGGGAAGCGTCTCTGATGGCCGAGAAATAGCAATTAAAAGGCTTTCAAAAACATCAGGGCAAGGACTTGTGCAGTTCAAGAATGAACTTGTACTCATTGCCAAACTCCAACACATGAATCTTGTACGGGTGTTGGGGTGTTGCATCCATGGAGGAGAAAAGATGTTAATTTATGAGTATATGCCCAACAGGAGCTTGGACTTCTTCCTCTTTGGTATGTTGTATATCTAAGCTTTTCTATTTTCCTTAGTTTACAAAAAATTCAATTTTGTTTTTAATCTCATGACCAACATCTAAGCTACTAATTACTTTTTTTTTGACATAGACCCAGCTAAGAAGGAGCTACTAGATTGGAGAAAACGTTTCAATATCATTGAAGGGATTTCTCAAGGATTGCTTTACCTTCATAAATACTCAAGATTGAAAGTGATTCATCGGGATTTAAAAGCTAGCAACATATTATTAGATGAAAATATGAACCCTAAGATATCTGATTTTGGTATGGCAAGAATTTTCAAGCATAATGAAACAGAAGCAGTTACTAAGAGGGTTGTGGGAACATAGTAAGTAAGCTCTGTTTCTGGATGGATTGAAGTTTCAAGCCTTATATATTGTTTATTTCTTGATAAACTAAGGAAGTTTTTTCAATTATTGGATACAGTGGTTACATGTCTCCTGAATATGCCATGGAAGGAACTTTTTCAATAAAGTCTGACGTCTTTAGTTTTGGAGTCCTGATCTTGGAAATTTTGAATGGCAAGAGAAATACTAGTTTCTATCATTTTGACCGTCCGCTCAACCTCATTGGATATGTAAGTATGTTTAAAGAATTTAATTTAATTGCATTTTTATCAAGCAAATCATTGGCATATACAATAAAAGGCAGAGCATGAAAATGAAAATGAAAATGAAAATTACATCATGCCAGGCATGGGAGCTATGGAAAGAAGGGACTGCAATGGAGTTAAAGGATCTAACACTAGGCAATTCATGTACTGAACATCAATTGTTGAGAACCATCCATGTAGCTCTTTTATGTGTACAAGAGAGTGCAACGGATAGGCCGACCGTGGCAGATGTAATTTCTATGCTTAGCAATGAAACTATGCCTTTACCTGCTCCAAAACAACCTGCATTTTTCACCGGAAGAAGTGCGTCTGAGTCAACTTCAACCGAAAACAAATCGATAGCTTATTCACAAAATGATTTGTCCATTTCTATAATGGAAGCACGATAAGTGATGGGAGTTTCTATCTTTTGTTTGATTCAATTATTTACAATTGCCTTGAATCTTGCAGGCATGACATTTTATATATATATATATATATATATAGAGAGAGAGAGAGAGAGAGAGTATACTGTATATATAGCAATGGAACTCATGAGTTTCATTAGATGAGCAGTTCAAAAATTTGTTCAATATCAAAATTATATTAATTTGTTGTTGTTCAGATATATATACAATTAATCTGGATATCATGTAGAGATCCATTGATTATAGTTCATTTAAAGAGGTGTAAAATGAAGAGAATGATTGGCTTTGCAAATTTGGTCATGGCATTTATTCCTACTTTTATTTGGAGTGATGTACAAAATCATGAACATGAATCAAATCATGTTTGTAACAATTTTGATTCTTGTATATCTTTTTTTTTTCTTTCCATTTTGAGGAAAACTTGTTAACCACATGTTTTAGAGCAGGTAACTAGGAACAAATTCAGGATATGCGACCCATCTCCAAGACTTGTACATTAAATATAAGGTAAATTACACGGACCTTTTTCAAAATTTATGACAATTATGAGGTTTTTGAAATTACACCGACATTTTATATTTTACAAAATAATATATATATATATATATATATATATATACTTTCCTCCAGTCAATTTTTTCTTCAAAATGATGAAACTACCTTTTTCATATTTTTTCCTTTCAATTTTTTAAATCTTGACCAATTTTTTTTTTCATTTTTCAAATAAATATTGATAAAAACCTTAAATTTATTTTTATATAAAATAAAAATAAGTTATTTACCTTAAATTTGTTTTTAAATAAAAAAATTAAATTTCTTTTAAAAAGTTAGAATAAATTGGTCAAAATTAGGAAAATGTAAAAATAAATAAATAAAAAGGACAATTTCGTCATTTTGAAAAAAAAATTGACAGGAAGACGGTATCTGTATAATATTTTGTAAAGTAGAGGAGGTTAGTGTAATTTCAGAAATTTCAAGAAAGATTGGTATAATTGTCATAAACTTCAAGAGGGGTCAGTGTAACTTACCCTTAAATATATCTTAAATTGTTGGAGTTAATTTTAATCCAATGGCATATTTGAAATATGAATTTGAACAAAATTTGGTAACATATTGTTGCATGTTTACTTTTTATTTCTTCTTTTAAAGAAAAATCTTGAAGCCTGAATTTGATTTAAGTTTGATGACCCACACACGGGGGGATAGGCCCCCAAAATTTTGAAAATTGATTTATTAACACTGTTTTATATAGGAGTTGTTTTAAAAATTAGAAGTTGTCCCTCCAAAATTTTTCATATTTGTATAAGAGACACTATTAAATTTTAAATTTTCTCCCCTAATTTTATCATTTACGATCTAATTCTGCCATTGTTTACCAATGACGTGTTTAAAATATGTTGTATATAAAGATTGATGAATGAATTAATTAAATTAAAAGATAATAATTTTTCATAAAGACTTTAAGAAAAATTATTAGCCTAATCCCCAGTGAATTCATGATACCCATATAACAGTAGCTTTCATACTTGAAACAGCTTGCAAACATTTCTGATGCTGCAAAAACAAGCACCGGTCGATTCGATGATTCGGCAAGAAGGACCTGCAAAAAAGAGAAGGAGGACCCTCCGACGATCAAGTCAGTAAAGAGGGAATATATAAAATAAATATAGAGAATATGTGTAAAAGAGAGTGATTGTATATGTGATTGAATCTGAGATTCAATGTGAGATCCCCCATTTAGGCGTACCTGCCCCCTTTATTTATAGGGTTGAGAGTCATTGATTTTAGCAGTTTCCTACATTGAATAGAATTCCTTTCCTTGTTTGATAAGGTTTAAAAGATATGTGATAATCTTCCCTGATTGAGGTAGGATTCCTTTCCTATCTGAAAGACTTGCACTCCAAGATATATTCCTTATTCTGAGGTCGGAAGTCTATGGAAGACGGTGACCAGTTCGGAACTCCTCTTGCTCTGGAGGCCTGCTGGTAGCTGCTCTAGGGGCAGCTCAGCTCTGGAGGCAGTTCTACTTTGGAGGCCTGCTGGGTAGCTGCTCTGGAGGCAGCTCAACTCTGTTAGTAGTAGCTCTGCTCTGGAGGCAGTTCTGCTGGTAGCTGCTCTGGAGGCAGCTCTGCTCTGGAGGCCGTTCTGCTGGTAGCTGCTCTGGAGGCAGCTCTGCTCTGGAGGCCTACTGGTAGCTGCTCTGGAGGCAGCTCTGCTCGTAGCTGCTCTGTAGGCAGCTCTGCTAGTAGCTGCTCTGAAGGCAGATCTGAAGGTAGTTGCTCTGCTAAGTCTGTTAGCTCTGGAGGCGCATTTTATGGCTCATCAGTTACTCCCCCCCCCCCCCCCAAGCCTCAGTTCTGTGAGATCCATGCAGAGCTGAGGTTTAGGATTTTTGAAGAGTCACGCGTACTTGATGATTTATGATATACTGGCCTGCAACACGTAGAAATAAAACAGGGTTTTTATAAAAGTTGGTAGGGTGAGAAAAATGGACCAGACCTAGGAGTCTGTACATTTAGATGGACCAGACCAGAAGGCCTGTACATTTGATGGACCAGACCAGAAGGCCTGTACATTTGATGGACCAGACTTGAGTCTGTGCATTAAGATGGACCAGACCAGAAGGCCTGTACATTGAGATGGACCAGACTTGAGTCTGTGCATTAAGATGGACCAGACCTGGGGGTCTGTGCATTAAGATGGACCAGACTCTGAAGGTCTTTACATTAAAAGATGGACCAGACACTGAAGGCCTGTGCATTAGAGATGGACCGAGTGGACACTCGTACATTATGGACCAGGTTCTGTAGGCCTGTGCATTAATAGATGGACCAAGTCATAAGACTTGTGCATTAATAGATGGACCAGGCTCTGAAGGCCTGTGCATTAATATATGGACCAAGTCATAAGACTCGTGCATTAATAGATGGACCAGGCTCTGAAGGCCTGTGCATTAATAGATGGACCAAGTCATAAGACTTGTGCATTAATAGATGGACCAGGCTCTGAAGGCCTGTGCATTAATATATGGACCAAGTCATAAGACTCGTGCATTAATAGATGGACCAGGCTCTGAAGGCCTGTGCATTAATAGATGGACCAAGTCATAAGACTCGTGCATTAATAGATGGACCAGGCTCTGAAGGCCTGTGCATTAATAGATGGACCAAGTCATAAGACTTGTGCATTAATAGATGGACCAGGCTCTGAAGGCCTGTGCATTAATAGATGGACCAAGTCATAAGACTTGTGCATTAATAGATGGACCAGGGTCTGAAGGCCTGTGCATTAATAGATGGACCAAGTCATAAGACTTGTGCATTAATAGATGGACCAGGCTCTGAAGGCCTGTGCATTAATAGATGGACCAAGTCATAAGACTTGTGCATTAATAGATGGACCAGGCTCTGAAGGCCTGTGCATTAATAGATGGACCAAGTCATAAGACTTGTGCATTAATAGATGGACCAGGCTCTGAAGGCCTGTGCATTTATAGATGGACCAAGTCATAAGACTTGTGCATTAATAGATGGACCAGGCTCTGAAGGCCTGTGCATTTATAGATGGACCAAGTCTCTTCTGTGATCCTCCTTCTTATGGTCCTCCCGCTTCGGATTATCCCTTTGGGTCTGATCCTTGCCCTTCTGGGCTGAGCGGTTGGCTTCTTCCAGGTTGATGTATTTTTTGGCCCGATCCATCAATGCTGCCATATCAGCCGGGGGGCTTTTTGTCAAGGAGTCTCTGAAGCCACCTTGGGCAAGCCCGGCAGTAAGGGCCGCAACAAGGAATTTCGGGCTGCAATCCGTGATCTCAGTGAGCTCGGTGTTGAAGCGGGCAATGTAGGCCCGGAGGGATTCCTTCCTAGTCTGCCTAACGTTCAGCAGGAATTCTGGTCCCCTTCTGAGCCTCCTGCTGGTCATAAACCTATCCAAGAACTGTCTACCGAGCTCGTAAAAGCTGGCAACGGAGTTCGGAGGGAGGTTGTGGAACCACTTCAGAGCCGTTCCCTTCAAGCTGGTGATGAACGTTCGGCACATGAAAGCATCTGAGGCTCCGTGAAGGGCCATCGTATGCTGGTAATGAGATAGGTGATCTCCTGGATCTCCAGATCCGTCGTAGAGAGTGAATTTGGGCACCACGAACTTTCTAGGCCTCTCTTCAGACATGATGGCGTGGGTAAACGGAGTGGCTAGTCTTCCGAGCAGCCTGGCCAGTTCGTCCTGCTCTGGAGGGTTCTGAGGTCCTCTTAAGCCGATTGTCCGGTCCATAGACTCGGCAATCTCCTCTTCCCTTCGCGGGTCTCTGAGTCTGACATCTTGTGAACCCTGCCTGACAGCCTCGGCTTCAGGGTAATAGGGTGGAGTGCGCCCTTCGGATGGAGGAGGAATCCGAACCGGTGGGGCTAGCGCTGCATGATAAGGTTCCTGTGGTGCCGGGGGTGCTCCCGAAACCCTAGGAGTTGGGGCTCGGGTAGTGCTCCGGTAATGTACGTCGGGGACAAAAGCGGATGTTCCCCAGCCAGGGACTGTTGATGGCTGTGGATCTCGGCCAGCGTGAGCAACGCCTGAGGGGTGCCCAGGCTGGTTAGCGGGGGCCTGCCCACGAAGTTCTTCATTCCCCGTGGCAACCGGGGGTTGTGTTCCTGCAACGAAGTTGACCGGCGGGCTAGGAGAAGCCGCCGCTTGGTTCTGCGTGAGCGTTGCCAGCGTTCTAGTAATGGCTAGCAACTGCTCCTGCACCAGTTCATTGTGTCGTTTTATTGCTTCGATCTCTTGTCGCATAGGGTTGGCCGCTGGTCCTCTTGTGCGTGGAGCAGACGGCTGACGCTGAGTGTTTTGCGAACTCTGAGTATTCTGTCGGGGTCGGAGATTTGGTGCCATGGTTTTCCGGTGGGGAAAAAGATGATTTTACGAATAAAGCACGTAGAGATTAGTCGTTTCCCACAGACGGCGCCAAACTGATGCTGCAAAAACAAGCACCGGTCGATTCGATGATTCGGCAAGAAGGACCTGCAAAAAAGAGAAGGAGGACCCTCCGACGATCAAGTCAGTAAAGAGGGAATATATAAAATAAATATAGAGAATATGTGTAAAAGAGAGTGATTGTATATGTGATTGAATCTGAGATTCAATGTGAGATCCCCCATTTAGGCGTACCTGCCCCCTTTATTTATAGGGTTGAGAGTCATTGATTTTAGCAGTTTCCTACATTGAATAGAATTCCTTTCCTTGTTTGATAAGGTTTAAAAGATATGTGATAATCTTCCCTGATTGAGGTAGGATTCCTTTCCTATCTGAAAGACTTGCACTCCAAGATATATTCCTTATTCTGAGGTCGGAAGTCTATGGAAGACGGTGACCAGTTCGGAACTCCTCCTGCTCTGGAGGCCTGCTGGTAGCTGCTCTAGGGGCAGCTCAGCTCTAGAGGCAGTTCTGCTTTGGAGGCCTGCTGGGTAGCTGCTCTGGAAGCAGCTCAACTCTGTTAGTAGTAGCTCTGCTCTGGAGGCAGTTCTGCTGGTAGCTGCTCTGGAGGCAGCTCTGCTCTGGAGGCCGTTCTGCTGGTAGCTGCTCTGGAGGCAGCTCTGCTCTGGAGGCCTACTGGTAGCTGCTCTGGAGGCAGCTCTGCTCGTAGCTGCTCTGTAGGCAGCTCTGCTAGTAGCTGCTCTGAAGGCAGATCTGAAGGTAGTTGCTCTGCTAAGTCTGTTAGCTCTGGAGGCGCATTTTATGGCTCATCAATTTCCATACTTGCAAGAATTTTCCTGGCGCAAAATTTCCATGCCGTGGAAGACCTGTTGTTATGACTAAAGTTTTTGACTTGGAGGATCCAATGCTACCATGTATAATGAAGTCAAGGTATAAAATCAGGTCTTGGTTCACATTAATTTCGCTTGCTTCCTAGAACTTTCTCTATGCAAAATTTCCATATGTGAAAGAAAAGTAAACAAGCAATTTTTCTTGCATTAATTTAGCTTGCTTGATGGGTATCTTTTCTGTTTTGGTGATAAATTACACTCGCCATCTCTTAGGGACCCAGCTCAAAGAGAATTTGAAACTTAAAATGACAATTTTAAATAAATTTATTAATATAAAAGAATTATAAGTGATAAAATTATTTAATATTTTTTTGTAAACAAATTAAGCATTAGTTCTTAGTTACTAATTACTAAAAACTTAATTTTAAACTTGTTTTTTTAAAATTATAAAATTTCCTTTATTTATTCGATTTTTTTTTTTTTTGTTTCCCAAGACTTTATCTCCACGTGCCTACCTTTTTTTTGTGTTCATGTTTTTTAATATATATTTTTGAAATTGTGTTGTATTATAATAAGTTTCTTTATACACATTTTTTTGGCTTACCTATATTTTTATTTTCTTATCTATTTAAAGATTTCTATTTCAATTAAATCATAACTCTACTTACCCAAAAAAAAAAAAAACCTACTTTCATAAATCCATTATCATACACATATGATAATAGAAAATAGATTATAAAAAATTAAAAATTACATAATAGACAATAATAAAATCTTCACAGTAGACTTTGAATTCATTTCAAGACGGTGATGTTAATGATTTTAAACAAGACATACAAATGATTTTAAAATAATGTCCAATTATTAATTCCATTCCTAGTCATGTAGTTTAATGGTAGATTTCACAAATACAAAATAGAAGATTTTAGACGATATATGAGATCAGGTCCTATTTAAGTGACATAAGTGTTTAATTTTTTATGTAAATGACATAAATTTAATTTAATTTTTTACACCATTGTATAAAAAAAAAAAAAAAAAAATTGATTAAGAGATTGAAAAAACAAATAAAAAACCCAATGAGACTGATCAATCTTTTGCTAACAGCAAAGAAAAAGAAGAAGGAAAATAAAAACTGCCTTAAATATCTTGTTTTATTTGGAAATATTTCTTTTTTCTTATAAAATTGAGATTGTTTATTTATTTATTAGATAGTGACCGGAGCAGGACGACTAGTATTGTTTCTCAGTAATCTAATACACAACTGGTAATGGTTATGGCTAACAGAGCAGGAGGCTCTCTGAATCGAATATCCTTTCTCATCTTTGCATTCTTGTTCAACCAGGGACTCGATTCCTCTCTCGTAGCTGGAGCAAACACAATTGGAATTGGTGATGAGCTCAACTCCTCCTCTAATCCTCTTGTTTCTCCAAGGGGGACCTTCAGTTTAGGATTTTTCAACTTAAGCTACTCGAGTTATTTAGGAATATGGTACACAAGTGATATCCAAGCTAGGACGGTATGGGTTGCCAAACCAAACACACCTCTTCGGGATAGTGCGGTTCTCACGATTGATGGTGCAGGAATATTAAAAATTACCAGTGATGGGAACACCGTGATCAATATCTCTGATCAAGTAGGGACGCGGAATGTTACTGCAACTCTACATGATTCAGGTAACTTTGTTCTCATGGATCAAACTGAGAAGCGGATTCTATGGCAAAGCTTTGATAATCCTACCAACACGCTTTTGCCTGGAATGAAACTTGGTCAAAATCTCAGAACTCTGCAAAATTGGTCCCTTACTTCTTGGCTAAATTATAATGACCCATCTTCAGGGGCTTTTACTTTGAGATGGGAACCCACCCAAGAGTCAGGGCAGCTGGTCATGTACCGGCGAGGAGAGGTTTATTGGAAAAGTGGGTTATCCAAAAATCAAAGTTTTGAATTCATGCCTGCAATTTTCAATTCTCCTCGCATAGACGATTACAATCTAAGTTATGGAGTATCTAATATTAATGATGAGTTCTCCTTCACTATTCATGCTCATGGTGGAAATTCAACGAGGTGGGTGTTGACTCCAAACGGCCAAATTCGCGAACGTTTTACTACTTCCTCTGGTGACTATAATTATTCTATTAGTGCCAAGGATTTTTGTTATGGGTATGAGTCAGATAATGGGTGTGCGGAGTCGGTGGTGCCACAGCCAGAGTGCAGGGACCGTAATAGTACGTTTGAATTAATGACTGGATATTTTCGTGGTGATTACGCGCGTACTATTAATAAGAATAGGGAACTAATTCTCAATGATTGTATGGAGAGATGCTGGAACAATTGCACTTGTTTCGGCTTTACAAGCTACGTCGATGGATTAGGCTGTGTATTTTGGGTCGGACATATGGATTTTCAAATAGATGAGAGTGCAGGTAGCAGCATATACGTGCTGGTTTCACAAAATTCATCCCAAGGTAAGTAATTTAAACCCCAATTGCTTCTGTTTTGATTTCTCAGTTGTTTTTATGAGGTTTACAAGAAATCTGCAATTTTATATTTTCACTTGTAATTAAATCTATATTGGATCTGTTTTCATTTTCCTAAATGTTTTTATGAGGTTGAGAATATATGAAGTGCTTCTGGTTGCGATGGTTTCAGAAATTTCATCAGAAGGTAAAGTTATTATATCTTCATCGGTAAAAATATCTATTTTCCTAATTGTTTTTATGGGGCAAAGATTGTGATTCTCAGATTCAATTTATTATTGCTAGGTTGTAGATTTTTCTGTACAACTTAGGACTGTCGAGTTTTGAGTCTTGATCTATATTTGTATTCATTTGCAAATGTAATACAATCTTAAACTTTTATAATTGTATATAAAAAGATACAAGAAAAATGTAAATTTGAATAGAAAAATTAGAGTTTGAATTTAAACTATATAAAACTTGAATTTAAATTTGTTTTCAAACTAATCTTTGTTCGTAACAAAGATTTGTTCAAATTTAAAATAAATTTGAATTTAAATTTAAATTCAAAACTAGTCTTTCTTACTGTACACAAAATCAATATATATATACACTACATATACTATATATAAAAGTACTTATGCTTTTTGTTTTACGCTTTTGTTGATAAAAGTACTTATGCTTTTTGTTTTACGCTTTTGTTGACAAAAAAACCCTTCATGATATTGATAAATATCCAAATTACCATTCCAATTAATCTCAATAGGAATCTTCTTAAAAATTTTAATTGCCTTAGGACATCAAAACAAGAATTGTATATCGCCGCACTATTCAGTTTCAAAAATTTTTGGGCCACTGTTCTTGATTATGATAAGTTTCTTCTTTATCTTTAAGGGATTTGTTACTTAATCTTCTTACGGTTATCACACTCATTTTTTACTCCACCCTCTTAATTCAGTGCAGATTTAAGTCTTTATAGTCAATATACTTATATATATTATTTTGCTGTCATTAATTAATTAATTAAGATATTTTATTAATTTTTTTAGAGTTTTAAAAGATTAAGAAGTGTGTAAAATAAAATAAATTGAACATTATAATAACAATTGGATGATGAAAATAAAAAAGAAGTGGGCAATATAGTATGTTGAGCCCAAAAAAAAAAATTAAATCCTCTAACTTTTTTTTTTTATCACTAAAATATTTTTCTAAGTTTAGAATCTTAAAAGAGTGAGAATTATATTAATAAATTAAAATTTTAAAAATATTTTTGTAGAAAAAGAACAAATTTCCTTAAATTATATTTTACAAAGAACCGTAAAAAAAAAAAAAGCAAAAAAAAAAATTTAAATTTCTTAAAGATAATATAGAAATAGAAAAAAAAGTTGGGTCAATATTGTAGGAAAAGACAATTATATTTAAAATCCTAAATAATGAAGTGTCTAAAATAAAATAAAATTAAAAAATGGGTGTTGACAAAAAACATAAGAAAGAAAGAAAAGAAATAGGTGATCTCAGTATACATATATCTATATAAGGTCCAACAAATGAAAAAAAGGGTACCTTTTAAAATCTTAAAAGACTAAGAAGAGTACAAAATTAAATAAATTTAAAAATAAATTCTATTTTTAATCCAAAAATGTGTAAAATAAATAAATTTAAAAAAAAAAAAATTAGTGAAGCAAAAAAGGGTGGATAATGTCATATACATACATATATTATATAGAACAAGGTGGTGGTCAAAAAAAATATTAAATTTTTTCTCAAATAAAGTTTTAGAATCCTAAAAGAGAAAGTAATACATAAAATAAAATAGATTAAAAAATCAAAAATGATTTTGTGACATGATAATATAGAAGTAGAAAAAAAAGTAGATCCATAATAAAATACATTAAAAAATTGGATGATAAATAAAAAGAAGTGAATATTACATATATCTAAATAAGGTGGTGGTCCCAAAAAAATAATAAATTCCCTTTTAGAATCCTAAAAGACTAGTAAGAAATGTGTAAAATAAAATATATTAACAAAACAATAATTGGGTGATGCAAGAAAAAAGTGGCTAAAAATATTAAAAATTTGTGTATAAGTTCCAAAATGGTAAACACAATCAATAATTTGTATAATGGTCTATTTCATGGGTATGGTTATTGTGACAGTGGATTCATCTCTTGGACATAGGTATGCCCAGTCCTTGCTCTTTACTGCCCTGCGGCTAATCATTTTCATTCTAAACTCTGGCCTCTAGTGCTACTGTAATTTCAATTTATATTTTTCCTGAACAAACTACTTGAGGAGACCAAGAGCAACCTCAGTTGCAATGAGGCTGATTATCATTTACTTTTTCCTACTTTAGATAATTTAATCACAGACAAGTTTTGCAGGTTATTCACAGTATCTAGTCAAGGTACATTTTGTTATCAGTTTGATTGGTCTGGCTGCATTTGCTTGAACTGACAAGCTGCTACTATGCAGGTTATCCAGAGTCTCCAGGATCTTGGAGCGCTTCATCCCACCGGAGACATGTCATCGGTATGATATCCTACTATTACTAGTAGGATTTCGACGTATAGGGATTACAAAAAAGTACAAAATTTTAGATATCGGTATTAATATCAAAAAATAAAATAAAAAATACCATCCTAATTTTTTTCTCTTTCCCCAATTTAAATTGTTGTGCATTAGTTCAAAAATTTCTCCTAATTTTTTTAAATATAAATTAAAGTTAAAATGAATATATTATTATATTATCACACAAAATAGTAAATTATTAGGAAAATAATAGTGATAGCAATATATATGTATATATATATATATACATATATGTTTTTGTGAGTATTTATACATTTTGAAGCTAATACATGTTTCATTTAATAGTATTGTAAAAAAAAGTAATGGTAGTTACATCAAATTGCTTTTCAATCACATTCAACCTTGATGGGATCTTATTCCTAAGCTGATTAAATCAAGAATTGCTTGTTTGACAAGATTCAGAATGAGCTATTCTGATTATTCTTTTAATGATCTATTTTTCCATTTTCTAACAAGTGATTTCCTAATAATCATTTGGAGCGGCACATCACCGTTAACATCATTAACACTTTTGTTTGTTTTTGTGACACATTCGCTTGGGCTGGATTAATATGATTGCCTAAACCTTTTAAGATTATTTAGAATGCCATCTGTGATGTACCATTCAGTACATTCCTACTGCAAACCAAGTCTATGTATTTAAGTTGCCAAATGGCAACTCTCTTTTAAGCTTTGGGTTGTGGGATAACTTAAACTCTAAACAGACTACCAGATTGTAATCCATGCAAAAATTAATTGTCAATCGTATTTTTTTTTTTTTTGGTTCAAATTGCCAAATGAAGAGTTTGGAAAGAAATGGAAAAATACAGAGGACTCGTGAGAAAACTGTTTCGCTAACAAAGAATTTGTGATTATTTTATGTTGCACATATAATAGTGAATATAGAGCATTAAATTCTAAAAGTATGTACTTATAATTAAATATGATACTTGATTGATATTACTCAACAATAATATTTATGCAGGAGTCAAATGGATAATCATTGTCGTAGCTATTTCTTTACCTGTGTTTCTCATAAGCCTGTTATGCTATCAGAGAATGAGAAAACTTAAAATACAAGGTACATGTCTAATAATCAATACGGTACTTCATGTATAAATATCCAGAGATATTCTAAATTTGATTGAGTGGTAAGTTGCATTAATGGAGTTCTTGTAAGTAGGCGAGGAGAAAAAAAGGAGAGAAAAATATCTACGTGAGTTGATAGCTTCAGATAGCTTTAAAAATGCAAATGATGTTGAAGAAGAGGGGATGCAAGGTCATGATTTGAAGATGTTTAGCTTCCCTTCTATTGTTGCTGCTACAAATGACTTCTCAGATGAAAATAAGCTCGGACAGGGTGGTTTTGGACCTGTTTACAAGGTAAACTACAAATCTTGTCAAATAAAATTTGATTAGTTTTTGTCGAATATTATGAATGATTTGTAGATCATTATAACAGGGAAGATTATCCCAGGGACAAGAAATAGCAATTAAGAGGCTTTCAAAAACATCAAGGCAAGGACTTGTGGAGTTCAAGAATGAACTTATACTCATTGCCAAACTCCAACATATGAATCTCGTTCGGATTTTGGGGTGTTGCATCCATGGAGAAGAAATGATGTTAATTTATGAATACATGCCCAACAAGAGTTTGGATTTCTTCCTCTTCGGTATACTGCATTTCTAACCTTCTCTATTTTACTCAGTTTACAATAATTTTAAATCCTTTTATCTTTTGACTTGAGTTCTAAGTAAATAATTACTTATGATTTTTTTTTTTTTTTTTGTTGAGATAGACCCAACTAAAAATGAGATACTAGATTGGGGAAAACGTTTGAACATCATTGAAGGGGTTGCTCAAGGATTGCTTTACCTTCATAAATACTCAAGAATGAAAGTGATTCATCGGGATCTAAAAGCTAGCAATGTATTATTAGATGAAAACATGAATCCTAAGATATCTGATTTTGGTATGGCAAGAATTTTCAAGCAAAATGAAACAGAAGCAATCGCTAGTAGGATTGTTGGAACATAGTAAGTGAAAACTCTCTCTCAATGTGGATAGATTGAAGTTTCAAGCTTTACATATTGTTTTATTTCTTTACAAACTTACAAAGTTTTATTGGATACAGTGGTTATATGTCTCCTGAATATGCCATGGAAGGAACTTTCTCGATAAAGTCCGATGTCTTTAGTTTTGGAGTCTTGATCCTAGAAATTGTGAGTGGCAGAAGAAATACGAGCTTCTATCATCTTGACCGTCCACTCAACCTCATAGGACATGTAAGTTTGTCTAAAAATTATTTTAATTGTGGTTATTTCAACCAAATCATTGGAACATACAATAAAAAAATGCGGAGAATGAATATGGGAATGAAAATTATATTATGTCAGGCATGGGAGCTATGGAACAAAGGGATTGCGATGGAGTTAAAGGATCCAATACTAGGCGATTCTTGTGCTGAACACCAATTCTTGAGAATCATTCATGTGGGTTTTTTATGCGTACAAGAAAGTGCAATAGATAGGCCAACCATGCCAGAAGTAATTTCTATGTTTAGCAATGAAACTATACCTTTACCCACTCCAAAACAACCAGCATTTTTCACTGGAAGAAATATGCGTAAAAGTAAGTCAAAAGTTGATTCACTAAATGAGTTGTCCATTTCTACAATGGAAGCACGATAAGAGATATGAATTAATATATTTTTCCTACATAGTTATTTAACAATTGCCTCATATTTGTAGACATTGTGTTATTTTATCTATATCTAGATCTATCTATACTATATATAAATGTATGGAACAAGTGTTTTACATTTTTTGAGGAATTGTACATGTCTCAAATGATCTCGATATGTGGTAAATTTAGAGGTATCACCACTATTTTTCCACAAAGGTTCTAATAGTGCTAGATGGTCTCAATACAAAATACATTTGATATTGATATTGATATTGTCATTGATAAGCTATCTAGGTTCTTGTTTCATGCAATGAAGAGTATTCTATAATTGATATTGGTGAGCTAGATCTGCAATTGTGTATAAGTTGGCCAAGAAATCTTATACTTCATTTGCTGTTTCAAAATGACCAAATTGATTATGAATGAAAGGTATTGAGTACTACGGCACCAAGTGATGATTTGATGATTTTTACTATCCCAATCTTCAAGTCTATCATGGAATTTAGCATCATCTTCCTCTTCTTCTTTCATGGGTTCACATATATCACTAGTGAGACAATGCTAAAGACGACGCCCTGTCAAAAAATTCCATATGGCTAGAACCTATAAATTATAGTTGGATCTATTTAAAATGGTAGGGATGTCTTAGACTTGTCCATAACAAATATTAAAAGGAGAAAAAGTATGATAAAATTAAAAAAAAAGTATACTGTAGAAGCAGTTTTAAATAAAATGAAGGCCAAAATCAAAAATACTTTACTGAAACATTCCAGGAATCAGTTTGAACCAACGGTGAACCGGTTTAGGGGTGGTTAAACCGGTCACAAAGGAGCTGTAGATCTGAACCGGTGCGTTTGATGTGGCCAATTAGGGATGATGTGGTGCTGATGTGTCAAAGATGTGACTACTGTACCACATGATGACATGGAAAGATAATGTGGTAGATTTGGCTAAATATGGCAGCGACACGTGACACATGACATGATAGGACACGTGGCAACAATGGTTGATGTGGCACTAACGTGTCAATGACGAGTTGATGATGTGGCAAATTAGGGTTGCCGTGGTAACATAGTGAACCAAAGATGGTGCGTGAGGCGAAGCTACAAATATTTGAGCGGCGAGTGAGGCTGTGAAACTACCTCTAGCCACCGGTGTTGGAATCTCCAGGCTATGTAGATTCTGATTAAAAGTGTGCCTTATGGTCTTATTTATAAGGTGTAGATTTTTCAAGTTGAGTAGAACTAGGAGCCATGAAAGTAGGGTTTCAAAAATTTCTGTAAATAGTAGTTACAATATTAGATTCTATTTCCTTATTCTGAGGTCAGTAGTCTATGGAAGGCGGTGATAAGTTCTGAACCTCCAACCTCTGAACCCTCCGTGCTTGGTCGTTTTGGATGAAGTAACCCTCTCATGATATGTACCTTGAAGAGCTCACTATAGACATATGTCACGCCCTAAACATGGTAGTAAAATTATGGTATATCAGTTGGTAAAGAGCATTTTTGTTGTAGGTTAACCAATCTTGTCACGCCCCGAATTCCCGACCGAACCCGGGGACGCGATTGAAGGAAACAAAAGAAGAAAATAAATAGACGAGTAAATAAATAAATAAATATTTAATGAATTTTAACTAAGTTTACTAATATATAACAAATATAGATACAAGCCTATTCCACTAACATAACGCTACATCCATATATCTCTGTCAATACACATACATTCCCGTTTAAAAAAATTTCGGCAGAACCTCCTTTGTTTTTCGAACCTTTTTCCCCCCTGATAATCACAATGCATCATATAACATCATATAAATATAAATACATCACAATCCATCCTCACTCGATGGCCACAACCTTATCAAAGTTAAATATACATTGTCTAATTATCCAATCCATCACATCTACTCCTACACTTAAACTAAAAGATCATTTATTATAATATACAATACCATTTCCATTCTTTTTAGAAACACACCAATCCTTTATAAAATCAAAATACGCCCCAAGGGCCCAAATATTCTTCCAAATTTATTTCCTCTCCTTTCTCCAAGACTTCATCAAGTCCCGCGTACCAAGATGCTTTATCTGAAACCTGTGCCCACGAATGGGTCAGCGCCAACATGCTGGTATGGTACAATACTAATGCAAGGAACAAAATTAAGACGTGACTTGTGCAAGTGTACATGTATATCTACATGCCTCCCTAATCATGCATACAATATATAATGGCAATGTACAAACTACATCTGTATAAAACTCTATATCACGTTCACAAATTCATCAACACATGCGCATGCAATATGCATGACACACCCATGCATCTCAATGTCACACCCATGTCTCGCTTCACGGTTCTTCCCCGTTGGCATGCAAGTACCAATATATGTCTCACTTTACGGTCCGGACCTTGTAGGCCTGCGAGTACCTAATGGCCAATTTTGGGTTTTTCACCACAGGATCTGCACCCTCATAATGCACCAGCACTTCGTGCTGACCCACACTATGCTTTCAAGGAATCACACGATGCCAATATGCCATGATTTCATCATGCAATATCGCAATCTCAATAAAACATTTCACCAATGCATAAAGCATGCTTTTTAAACAATATCGTCCTCTTAAAAATAACAATAGCATCTGAATCAGAAGAACTCATCCACAAATATACGCATCATGCACAATCAATCTCAATACTTATACAATCCTCATGTCACAACATCAACAATCCTTCTAAAACATAAATCACATATGATGGCAACGCAAGAAGTAAGTCACAATTCCCAAATAATCATAAAGAGCAGGGAAACATATAAACAATCAACTCAAGGAAGCAATTAAGTCCTACGTGATCTTCTATCCGCAGATAAGCACAAAAGCATTCAATCAATATGCACATCAATCCTAATTTAATTCTATTCCTTACTTAGTAAAGTACCATACCTGATCGAGTTATCTCAACCCCAAGAAGTCATGTTCACTACGTAGTCTAATCAACCAGGTTCATCTTTAGTCCACGGTTCGGAAGTAGAAGAAAACACACCGGCAGGTTGATCGAGTCGGCCAACCATTTTAAATCCAGTTTCATCAACTTCTTCAACCTTTTTCCCCAAGCAGACGATGATCCTGACAGATTCTGTCCCTTTATCATCCTATCCATCAGATATTGAAGAACTTTCCCTTCCTCTCATCAGATTACTGTGCAGAGTCTTCTTAACCTTCTTAGCCAAATACCATAATCCATAGCATATGGTGTCCCACATAGACTTTCAACATAATCAGCAAATGCCTTCAGAACAACAAAGATGTCCCCAAGCTTCTGTTGAATCAACTTCTTTGACCAAGAGGTTTCTCTCCATTGCAAAAGTCCCTCAATAAAATCCCAATCAGGAAAATCCCCACCAGAAAAAATACAGCAACTAGATCAAGCTCTCTCTCCATTTGAAGCTGAGCACATTAAAATGACATGCCTCCAACTAACAAGGACAAAATAAGGCTGCCTCGCACCAGATTTCACACAAATATCATTCTTAGGCTGGATGTCTCCATGTCAAATTCTAGCAGCAGTAGCAGTTAACAATGCATATAAACAATCATGGCAACACCTAATAGCTTCATCCAAACCAAATAGACCACCTCTCATCATAACAGCAACTGTTTTGCACAACTTCATATCTTCCCATGCAGGTTCCAACTGAGAAGGATGTGAACCAACATATAGAAACAGAGCCCTTCCCAGATCTTCTTTATACTGCCTAGCTGTTGGTTCTGCTGTCCATGATGTCAAGATACCATTCCTGCCAAAAATATTCTTCAAAGACAGTCTTAGAGACTGCCGATGGTTCCTTTGTTCTCGTAAAACCACTGCCAATTCTTCTTGCCGCAACTGCCTCCAACAAACTACTCTGAATAAAGTTTAGTAAACAAGTTTGGGGAAGCAACATCACTACTTCTGAACCAGATTCTAGGATCACCCCCAACTCTTGACTAATTTCTTCATGTTAGTCATAACCCTCTTAAGATGTTCCCTTGCCTGGATTGGCCTCCCTGCTTCATGTCATGGAATTATCCATCCTCCAAAGCTAACACCATGAGAGAGTAGCGTTCTAGGGGAACCAGAAAATTAGTTTGTCTCCACGACTCCTGAATTAAACTCTCCAATGTTCTGATCAGCTTGCCACTGTGTCAACCCTGACTGCTCCAAAAATCATCATGCAGCGACTAGTCTAATATGGCTGCACTCGCAATGCGTGATTTCTTCTACACTTGAATTATCTATAGAACCATTTGTTGCTACCTTCAATCACCCACACCCTGCTTCAATTTCCCCTTTGCTCTAACGCTTCACAAACACACACATATACATACAGA
Source organism: Nyssa sinensis (assembly GCA_008638375.1). Classification (NCBI taxonomy): domain Eukaryota; kingdom Viridiplantae; phylum Streptophyta; class Magnoliopsida; order Cornales; family Nyssaceae; genus Nyssa; species Nyssa sinensis. The sequence goes on along the minus strand of CM018046.1, from coordinate 1,158,944 downwards.
CCACCTGCTACACTGCTACTCCAACACGCACACACGTATATATTTACACATACTCCTGCTGCACATCAGTTCCTCTCCTATCCAATCATCTACCATTAGTTCGGCATCACAATCACCAAATACTTCACCCATATACCTCATAGAACCCATCCACTACAGCCGCAACATCATCATTCAATTGCTCCTGGTCCGACAACTGAACTCCTCCAAGCGCTGTACCCATGTTGCCGTTCCCTTCTACACCGCTATACAGTGACACACACATACACGTACCTGTTGCTTAGTGAAATTAATCAGCCCCAAGCCTCTAACGAAGTTGCGATCTTCTCTCCCTGTTTCGGTTCACTCAATTCCAAGCTACCCCCACAAAACCGTAATACTCACACACATATATAAATATATACACAGATATATACTTACCCCTTTCCATCTCGTCATCACGCACACACACACAGCGACCTGCCATACCGCCCTCCTCTCCTTTTCTCTTTTCCCCTCAAGCCGTTTCTCCTTCTTTTCTTTATTTACAGCTTCTTCAAGAAGCTTCCTGATTTCTCTTTCTCTCTTTTTCTCTTTTCTTCCCCTGTTTTGTTTCCCCATCTCTCTCTCGGTTTCTCCTTAATTTCCCTATACACTCAAACACACACCACACATTACATACCACTCCCAAGGCTGCCGACACTCCCTTTTTATCTTTTTTTTTTTTTTTTCAATAATTTCCTTTAGAAATTTCACGGACATATATATATATATATGTAAATATAAATTTATAATTCGTATCAATCCTATGGATTTATCCTGGCACTTCGTTAACCAACGTAAATATTTTATTTTATTTTATTTTATATATATATTTTTTTTCCAAGTCTCTACAAATCCATTTCACAATAATGCAACACCATAGCCCTAAAAGGAAAAAGTCTTAAAAGATAATTGCAAAAAGAGCTTAGAGATCATATTTGAATGAAACAAAGGATTGTCCCTATAGTTCAATGCAACCACAAATGAAAATTTCAAAGATCCGAATTGATCTATAGAACCTAATAAAATCCTACAAATAGGAACATCCTTGGATTTTGGTTTGAAGGATAAATTAATCAATTTTCTAAAAAAGGAATCAATCAGTTTTCTCGTAGATAGTCCATGATATAGAGGGAATTGATCATTGGGTACTCTCACACATGTTAATGGTTGATCTTGATTATCCTCCAGTTTGGTAGAAGATGAGGTCTTTTGCCCTAGAAAGGTGAAAGTCCCTAGGATGATCAAATTATCGAGAAATAGACCTAGGCGTGAATAGGTCCATCAAATCAACTATGAAAATTTATTGCTAAATTTTAGTCCTTTGATGATTGAGATTTCACTTGAAAACATGAGTTAATCAAATTCCAATAACACTAAACACACTTTAATCAATTTAAAACCATTTTATGCAAAATAATGTGTGTGTGCACATGCACAATTAACTTAACTAAATATATCCAATCCATTTTATCTTTGTATTACCTTTGTCTACCTAGTAGTTTAAATCTATAGATGGAGCTCGGATGCTTGAATACAAGGTTTGAGTACCTGACATACATAGACATAGGTACATTACATCTCTAATTTTGTCAAAACTGGATTTGCCAATATACAGATTGACTCATAGTTCTAACAAAAGGCATAAGATAATAAACAAGGAAGTATAGAGATTGCTTAAGGTTGACATGATCAGAGAAGTCTACTATCTTGATTGACTTTCTAACACTATTTTGGCGAGAAAAAAAAGAATGAAAAATGGAAGGTTTATGTAGACTACACCAACCTCAATAAAAGCATACCGAAAGGATAATTTTCTAGTACCCAGGATTGACCAGCTTATGGGTGCAACAACTGGACATGACCTTCTCCTTTTTATGGATGCCTACTCATGATATAATCATATTATGATGTACCCTCCAGATCAAGAGAAGACCACCTTCATAACAGAATGTAGCCTTTATTGTTACAAGGTCATGTCATTGGTCTTAAGAACGCGGGTGCAATTTATTAGAGCTTGGTTAAAAAAATTGTTTTGAGATCATATTAGCAATACCATGGAAATTTACATAGAGGATATGTAGGTCAAAAGTACTAAAAGGGGGATCACATTCAACATTTTTCTCAAACTTCCAAAATTTTGTGATAGCATATGATGAAATTGAATCCCTTAAAATGTATTTTATGGGTTTTAGAGGGAAAATTTATGGGTTTTATTGTATCCCATCGTGGCATTGAAGTAGACCTTGCACAGATTAGCACTCTTATTAATATGAGATCGCCACAAACAAAGAAAGATGTGTAGAGCATGAACAAACAAAGAAAGATGTGCAGAGCATGAACGGAAGGGTGACAACACTGAACTATTTTATCTCCAGGGCTTTAGATCAGTCTCCCTTTTTTTCAAAGCTTTGAAACAGAATAAATTCCTAGACTAGAGTCCTCAATGTGAATAGGTGTTTCAATGCGGTACCTTATATATTAATTGACTCTAGACCTCTGATACTTGTGATTTTCATCAAAATGATGAAAAGTAGACTTCAATATAGAAACTGTAACTTAGAGCTTATCAATTCAACATGAAAATCTTTGTATTTCACTCCATTAAGGATTCCATTCTTCAGGATAACTAGTCTACCATAAGAAAAGCCAAAGTACCACTAAAATACTAATTCAATTGCAGCAAGTTCCCTTTTTATATTTTCATCAGCCGCAGTCTGACTTAACAATCAGAGTAGCTGTCACCAATATTCCTCGGTAATCAAAGTTATTTTGTTCGTGATCTTATAAGAATTGCCGTAGTAATCTCACCATTCATCTTGCCCTGCAAAATTTTTTCCACGTCAGTTAATTTGCTCTTTTATGTGGGATGGGTTCATGTCCTTTGAAAAAGCGTGCCGTTTGCATAACAGTATGTATAATGTATTATGATTATATATACATTATACATTTGAGGTTTCAGATGCAAGACATTCCTGTCAAGTTACTGAAATAAGAAAACCACAAAGAAAGTTCAAGGCCTTCTTAAAAATAAATAGTCATGAATTAATTGTATTATGTCCTTTTTCTTTATCGTGTCAAATTGTTTATCATTTTTCTTTGTGGTCAATGGGCTTAATTTCCCCAAACTTAAATAGCTGGAAAAAAAAATTGTCACCTCACCAGCTAGCACTTGAAAAGAAATATATATATATATATATATATAATAGTGGAGGAAGAAAAATTAAATTCAGTTATACAAGAAGGTGACCAATAGTGGTGTTTGGGGAAGAAACAGCTCAAAAGAGGTGACTAGCCGCGTCAGTTATTCTTCGTGCATTAATGAGAGTACCGCTGTAAGTCTGCGGCATGGATTGCAGTGCATTAACGTGACCAAGATTTATTGCCTCCAACTGATAAGAGTGGCAAACTGGCAATACAATTAATTCAAGAAAAATGTAATAAAAAAACAAGAAATGTTCATATATGTGAAGACCAAGCATATATTCTAAAATAATTAATAAGTGAAAAAGGATATCTCAAGTTTTAGTTTTTTTTTTCTCTCTCCCTTATCAAACCAACATGATATGAAGCATTCAGACCCCAGCATTGATTGGTTATATTTCACAGGGGCTAACAAAGGCTTCATCAAGAGAAGTAGAAAACTTGCCAATTTGGGACTATCTTTATCCATGTTTTGGTTGGATATGTAGGACTTTATAATGCATGGCTTGGTGCTTCACATCTTCTGTGCTATTGGGTGGCAAAGAGATGTCTTAATTAGAACCCCTGGAGTTTTTCCAAATTTCCTCAAGCTCCCTGGCAAAGTCCTTCTGTCTTCCAACAACAATGGTAATGTGGTCTTTCTTTTCGATAACCTTAACCCTGGGCACGGGGAATTCTGGACTGTACATTGTAGCTGCATTCAACTGGAATGAGTTCATCATCTCTACCATGGTATATAGTGACTTCACATTTTAGGCAATTCCGAACAGCATCCAAGTATGCATCAATTTTGGCAGCAGTTCCACAAATAATGTTGTGTAGTGTATGCCATGCAGCATTATGGGTGTGGCAACAGAACCCTTCAATCAAATATGTCCTCATCCTGTAAATGTTTTTCCAAGCTATATATAATTAATAACAACAACAATAGTCAATACAAGTAGCTGTTTATCGGTTCAGGTGTTTCCATATTTCTATCACAAGCACGTGAAAGACTATTTTATCATCATATAAAATATATTACAATTTTAATATGTGTCCATCATATACTCTTGAGAGAAATGAAGAATCTCAATTTTTTTTTGAAAGAGAGAAACTCCAAACTCGAATGATTTTAAAAAAGAAAATTTGATGACCAAGAAATCTATAAATGTTCAACAAATATGAAAATTGATTAATCAGGGTTAGTCATTATCAGTTACAGTTATATAGATATGGCTGCTAACGTTAATAACAATTTAAAAGAAAGGAGTAGGAGAAAGGAGTACGAGTAGCAGTAGCCCCATTCATTAATAATCAAGCATTAAATCTGCATCCATCATTTTCAAGGAAAACTCCCAACAAGATTTGACCCTGGGCATTGATGAAGAAATCTTATGTTGACTGATATAACCTCATTAAGTGAAAATATGCCAAGTTTATTTTATTCTAAATTTTCGCCTAGCTTCATCTGAAGTCATTTTTTGTTTAAAGTGACGCCACAAAAGGAGTTTTTTTAAGGATATATATATATATATATATATATATATATTAACTTATGTACACAATCTAATGGATTCTACTCTAATAAATATATGTATATGTAGGATCACGGGTCTGTATTTACGAATGAGAATTCTTTTAAAAAAATCCTCATTACTTTTGTTTAGCGTAATACCATACATTACTGTACTCCAACACAAGGTACTGAAATTCATATATATTTATTATAACAAGTCCTATAATTTTGTGTCGGACAGTGAAAAATAAGCGATAAAAATTCACACATTGCAAGAAAAAATAATATGTATATATATAAAAAAAATTTAATTAATTTTTATTAAAACTTTACGATCTTGTATTTAGGAGTAAAAAAATCTATTATATATAATATGACTCTTAGTTTATAAAAGAAATATCAATACCAATAATGCTCCACAATGCAATGTAATTTATTTTTTAAAGAAAAGATAAAAATTACAATCAATCAATTAATTAAATAATAAATCACATAAACAAGTGAAAAATAACTCAACTCACCTCATGACTAAATTAAAAGACTAATTTCAACATCTCTTAATAGGAAAGGTTTGACTTGAAATGAGGGACTAATTAAACTAAGTCACTCATTAATACTTTATTAAACGTTTAGCATGTCAAAGATACGGGTGGCCAATTCCCTGGTGCCAGATTGCAGGGGCCATAATGACAGGTTTGAGCAAAGAAGAGGATATTTTGTAGGCAACTCTGGCAGTAATGACAATTCTAGCTTTAGTCTTAGTGATTGTATGGAAAGGTGCTGGAACGATTGCACTTGTCTTGGCTTTATCAACAATAGCAATGGAACAGGTTGTATAATTTGGAGTGGTAATTTGGTGCATCGTGAAGATAATAACCCTAATAGCATGATCATCTATGTTCTGGTACGAGGCAATTCATCCAAAGGTAAGTCCATTTTATCTCCATTTCTGAATTATAGTTTGAACTGGATTGAGTTTCCCACATGGGTAAACTGTACATGATGGGCTTCTGATTCAGGTTCCCTAATTCCAATTGCCCAGCATATATCTGTAAATTTTCCTTTTGATACACACACACACACACTTAATACAGAAAATTAAAGCCACAACTTCAAACTTATGAGGCAATAATCCCTACTGTGGTGACTTGGTTGAGCTGTTATTTATTTTCTCTTTCCAAACACTTTCAAATTATCTAGACTGGATAAGATTGCTTAAACCTATTAGACAACATGTTAATATATAGGCATGTACAATTGGCAAAGTGCAAGACATTCAAAGACCATCTCACACAATTTTACTGCTTTAAAAGCCCTGCTTCAGATTTGGGTCTTCTATGGTAAACATTCTCTCGTCGGTACATTCCTAGTTGGTTCCTTTGATTACAAAACTGAATTAAGCCATGTTAAGCTATCATCTTGACTAAACTTCCAACCGTAGTAAGCCAACAAAAAACCTGCAAGCAAAAAGCTTTGGACATCCAAAACCTTGATACAATAAAAAAGAAATTATCGCAAATAAACTGATGATAAGTTAAATCAGGTTCAGGCACAATGAGATTGATTATAACCTTCCAGCAGAGTAATTGCAGCGAATTGAGATATACAAGTTGATATTATGCCCACAAGAGAACTAAGATGCAAATAAAACCCCAATCCCAAGAGTTTTGGGCCACTACTGCTGACGGGATCCCTTACTGATAATAGAAATTCTGTAGATCCATGTCTGGGAATTGCTTGGGACTACTAACAGAGGAACATCTCTATAGCTACCAATTCAGCCACAACGAAGGGCTGGTTGGACTAAAGGTGATTCTGTTTCAAGGAAATTTAGAAATGATGGCTGGAAGATCACAACAACGATGAGCGTTTTCCCTTCATGTTTTTAAGTCATGAATTTAGCCAATTTGAATGGCTTTTTATAGCAGCTCCCTTGGCCACTTCCAATAGTTACCAGAAATTTATAAATTTCTAAAGCTCTGAAAGAGAAGATAGGGATATGCAGCGCAAAAGATCAGCAGCCATATAAAACTCTCTGGCTTGAGCAAAACCCAAAATTAAGGTTCACAATTCATTTTGGAGATTTTTCAAAATTTTATTTGGTACTGTACAGGTCAGATTCATTATATGGCTTTTAACATTCATGCTTTTCTGGCTTGAGAAGAGTGTCTTTTAGCTTCTGAAATTCAGCTATTTTACTCCTTAGCTTTTGCAAGTGTCCATGGTTCTTCGTCGATCATTTCTGGTTTGGGGTCACTCCTTTCCCTCTAAAAAACAGATTTTTATTGCAATGATACCTTTATACTCAGTCTCACGCTAAACAACATATACATTCAAATATTTGGCCTGCAATTCAATTCCGATTTAGACATCTAAATCTACCACATTATAAAATAAAAAAAAAAAACAATAAAACGAAAAAATTCAGAAAGGGCCCAATTGGAGCAACTTGTGTTTTCATTTTTTTACCCTGTGAAGACATCTGTGTGACTCAAGCTGACCTATGGGATAAGTGCAGCTCTGGGCAGATTAGCATATTCCAAAACTCATCCAAAGATTGATCATTGAATAGGAAAGTTGGGGAAGTTAAGGATAAATACAGAGGATTAATAAAAAAGGGGTTTCAAATAACAACTAAATTTGTGATTATTTTTTGTGACTATAGAGCATTGCATTCTAGAAGTATGTAGATACAAGATAGTACATGAATTTTTCAGCAAATGGTAATCGATTATTTAACAAAATGATATTTATGCAGGAAACAAGGTGGTGGATATGGTTAATCATTGCTGTAGCTATTTCTCTACTTATGCTTTTGCTGGGCTTGTTCTGCTATTTAAGGATCAACAGGCATAGAAGAGAAGGTATATGTCCTACAGTTAGCACATCATATACACACATATATTCCCAGACTTAGTTATATACTAAATTTACTTGTGAGTGGTTAGTGGCACTAACTGAGTTCCTGCTTGTAGGGGAGGAGAAAAAATGGCAACAACAGTATTTACATGAGTTGACATCATTAGACAGCTTTAACAATGCGAATGAGATTGAAAATGGAGGGAGGGAAGGTCATGATTTGAAGATGTTTAGCTTTGCTTCAATTGTTGCAGCCACAAATGATTTCTCAAATGAAAATAAACTTGGAGAGGGTGGTTTTGGACCTGTTTACAAGGTAATCTGGAAATCCTGTCAAATAACATTTGATTAGTTTTTGTGAATATTATGAATGACATGTAGATCATTATAATAGGGAAGCGTCTCTGATGGGCGAGAAATAGCAATTAAAAGGCTTTCAAAAACATCAGGGCAAGGACTTGTGCAGTTCAAGAATGAACTTGTACTTATTGCCAAACTCCAACATATGAATCTTGTACGGGTGTTGGGGTGTTGCATCCATGGAGGAGAAATGATGTTAATTTATGAGTACATGCCCAACAGGAGCTTGGACTTCTTCCTCTTTGGTATGTTGTATATCTAATCTTTTCTATTTTTCTCAGTTTACAAAAAATTCAATTTGTTTTTAATCTCATGACCAACATCTAAGCTAGTAATTACTTTTTTTTTTTTTGACATAGACTCAGCTAAGAAGGAGCTACTAGATTGGAGAAAACGTTTCAATATCATTGAAGGGATTTCTCAAGGATTGCTTTACCTTCATAAATACTCAAGATTGAAAGTGATTCATCAGGATTTAAAAGCTAGCAACATATTATTAGATGAAAACATGAACCCTAAGATATCTGATTTTGGTATGGCAAAAATTTTCAAGCAAAATGAAACAGAAGCAATTACTAAGAGGGTTGTGGGAACGTAGTAAGTAAGCTCTCTTTCTTGATGGATTGAAGTTTCAAGCCTTACATATTGTTTATTTCTTGATAAACTAAGGAAGTTTTTTCAATTATTGGATACAGTGGTTACATGTCTCCTGAATATGCCATGGAAGGAACTTTTTCAGTAAATTCTGATGTCTTTAGTTTTGGAGTCCTGATCTTGGAAATTTTGAGTGGCAAGAGAAATACTAGTTTCTATCATTTTGACCGTCCGCTCAACCTCATTGGATATGTAAGTATGTTTAAGGAATTTAATTTAATTGCATTTTTATCAAGCAAATCATTGGCATATACAATAAAAAGCAGAGCATGAAAATGAAAATGAAAATGAAAATGACATCATGCCAGGCATGGGAGCCATGGAAAGAAGGGACTGCAATGGAGTTAAAGGATCCAACACTAGGCAATTCATGTACCGAACATCAATTGTTGAGAACCATCCATGTGGCTCTTTTATGTGTACAAGAGAGTGCAACGGATAGGCCGACCGTGGCAGATGTAATTTCTATGCTTAGCAATGAAACTATGCCTTTGCCTGCTCCAAAACAACCTGCATTTTTCACGGGAAGAAGTGCATCTGAGTCAACTTCAACTGAAAACAAATCGAAAGCTTATTCACAAAATGATTTGTCCATTTCTATAATGGAAGCACGATAAGTGATGGGAGTTTCTATCTTTCTCTGATTCAATTATTTAACAATTGCCTTGAATCTTGCAGGCATTACATTTTATATTTATATATATATATATAGAGAGAGTATACTGTATATATAGCAATGGAACTCATGAGTTTCATTAGATGACCAGTTCAAAAACTTGTTCAATATCAAAATTATATTAATATTTGTATAAGAGACATATTAAATTTTAAATTTTCTCCCCTAATTTTATCATTTACGATCTAGTTCTGCCATTGTTTACGATCTAGTTCTGCCGTGGAAGACCTGTTGTTATGACTGAAGTTTTTGAATTCGAGGATCCAATGTTACCATGTATAATGAAGTCAACGTATAAAATTAGGTTTTGATTTACATTAATTTCGCTTGTGATGCTGCAGTTTTTGGCTCGTCGAGAATTTAACCGTCGCTGTGAATAAACCTGCGAAGAAATAAGATCAGAAAGCCACCAGGGAGGGCTCCGGTGGGTAGCCGCTCCGATGGTTAAATGAGATGAAGTAGAAAATCTCACTTGATGTAATAATATCTTTCTTTTTGTTAATCAAAATCCGATCCTTTGTACATACCTTTCTCAGTGTATTTATAGGTTGATGGAGCTTTGTTTTTAGTGCCTATGCAGGTGGAGGCAATTTCATCATGATATCTTTATGTCACTGTTCATCACTGAGTTTACAGCGAAGTAGGGCTAGGACTTAATTTCGTCTTTAGGCAGAGCTAGACTTTGCCGTCTGTCAGGCGGCAGTAATTTCATCATGACGACCCATGTCATAGTTTTTTTGTAAATGGTTGTCCCATCATTACGACATCGGTATTCCGATGTTGTTTGGAAGCGACTTCGGTGGTTTTAAGAAGGAACTTAGATTATTGTTGAATGTGCCGAGATGATATAATCTCGGTATACTTTTTTGACAAGTTTGTATAATCTAGGCTAGACACATGTCAGGTTCCGATTGGAAGTATATTTTTGGTACATCAGCTTGCTTCCAAGAATTTTCTTGATGCAAAATTTTCATATTGTAAACGTACTTTAATTACAACGTAACCAATTTTTCTTGCATTAATTTAGCTTGCTTGATGCAGACCCATCATCACAATCAAACAAAACCATAATTCAAAACTAGTCTTCAAATGCGAGCACCCATCATCACAATCAAACAAAACCATAATTCCAAACTAGTCTTCAAATGCGAGCACCCATCATTGCATCCATCATCACAATCAAACAAAACCATAATTCAAAACTAGTCTTCAAATGCGAGCACCCATCATCACAATCAAACAAAACCATAATTCCAAACTAGTCTTCAAATGAGAGCACCCAATCTGGACTCGAGGGTTGACATCATTGGAAGTATATGTATTATTAATGGGTATTTTTTCTGTTTTTTTTTTTGGTGATAAATTACGCTCACCGTCTCTTAGGGACTTAGCTCAAAGAATTTGAAACTTAAAATGACAATTTTAAATAAATTTATTAATATAAAAGAATTATAAGTAATAAAATTATTTAATTTTTTTTGCAAACAAATTAAGCATTAGTTCTTAGTTACTAAAAACTTAATTTTCAACTTGTTTTTTTAAAATTATAAAATCTCTTTTATTTATGCAATTTTTTTTGTTTCCCCAGAATTTATCTCCATGTGCCTACCTTTTTTTTGTGTTCATGTTTTTTAATATATATTTTTTAAATTGTATTGTATTATAATAAGTTTTTTTATACACATTTTTTTGGCCAATAATACTATTATTACCTTAACATTTTACCAGCTCTTGGTGCTAGTGAATTCAGCCTCTTGGTGCTAGTCATGTCAGGTGAGTCTAAGAGGCTTAATTGACTAGCACTAAAATGTTTAATTGACTAGCACCCGTATATACCAAGAGATTTAACTGACTAGCACCCGAATAGCCACGTTAGCAAGTAAGAAAATTTGTTAAAATTTTATGGTATGGATAGCATTACTCTTTTTTGGCTTACCTATATTTTTATTTTCTTATCTATTTAAGAATTTCTATTTCAATTAAATCATAACTCTACTTACCCAAAAAAAAAAACCCTACTTTCATAAATCCATCAGCATACACATATGATAATAGAAAATAGATTATAAAAAATTTAAAAATTAAAAATTACAAAATAGACAATAAAAAATCTTCACAATTGAATTATTTTAGTTTATTTTTAAGTAAAATTAGACAAATAATATATGATAAAAGAAAAAAAAATGACAGACTTACCATGGTAGGAAAAAAAAATTGAGATAGATAGTAATTTGATTCTCTCTTCTCCTGACATTTCAAAACTGAGAGAATGTTATATGCTGCTTAAGTTAATTAGAAAGATTGAGAGAGATTAGAGAAAGAAAGAGCCTTGAGGGAGAGAAAGACAAAGAGATAGCGAGTAGATGTGAAAGAGATGAGTTATGAATTGGTTGTATTTATTACGAATGGTTCAAATTTTTTTTATTTAATTTTTATGGTTTTTATCTTTTTTCTGTACAAGATATTATTGGTGAAAAAAAATTGTTAATTTTGACATTTATGGGATATGAAGCCTTTTTTTTTTATTTTATAAAGTTGAGTGTTTTATGCACCTTATACTTTTATTTTTAATACAAATATTTATGGAATATGGGGCATTTTTTTGTATAAGGTTTAGAGTTTTATGTAGCTTATACTTCTACTTTTAATATAAATGTACTATAAATATACACAAAGTTTGGGACTTTCATCATAAGTAGGGCGTAAAGCAATCACTTTACTTGCTTTATGCTAGAGCCGGCATTAGATTTCTGACAATTATATTAACATCCTTTAAGATTTCTGAATTATACTAACTTCACCTACTTACTTGACATTATATAAATATTACCTCTAGTCAATTGTTTTTTTCAAAATCACAAAACTACCCTTTTATATATATATATATATTTTAATTTTTTAATTTTGACCTTTTTTAATTCTTTTTTCATTTTCTAAATAAATATTAATTAAAATCTTAAATTTATTTTTATATAAAATAAAAATAAGTTATTTTACTTTAAATTTATTTTTATATAAAAAATAAAAAAAATCTTTTAAAAATGTTAGAAAAAACTGGTTAAAATTTTAAAAATATAAAAAATAATAAAATGGACAGTTTTGTCATTTTGATTAGAGGGAAAGTATTTGTATATTATCAAGTAAAGTAGAAAAAGTCAATAAAATTATAGAAACATCATACGATATTAGTATAATTGTCAAAAATATGAAGAAAGATAAATATAATTTATCCTCTTTTTTTTTCTTCCTAGACGGTGCCTTGGGCACCATTTTGGGTATGCCTTTTGCAATTGCCTTTGCCAAGTATTATATATGCTTGCTAATTTAAAATAAAAAATAATTTTCTACTAAGCATAGTCGGGTTTGGTTTCAGGTTTAGTGTGATTATTAACATATTTTAATTTGCGATAAGTTCAGATTAACTTTTTAGGATTCAAGATTGGGTCTGGGCCAGTTTGGGTTCGCTGTTGCTATGCTTGAATTGAGTTTTGATATGCTTTAATCTGAGCTCGGACCGCTGAATTGCACCTCTAAAAATGCTAGGCTCACTAAATTAAAAATACACCAAAGAAAATACAAGGTATTAACGTGGCTGTTAGATTCCACGCATTCTTTTTTCTCTCTCTTCTCTAAATCTCTACTTTTCTTTTTTTATTTTTATTTTTTTTTATCAATCTAACATTTTTCTACGTGGCTGTATAAAAAAAAAATTTGATTAAGAGATTGAAAAAACAAATAAAAAACCCAATGAGACTGATCAATCTTTTGCTAACAGTAAAGAAAAAGAAGGACAATAAAAAAATACCTTAAATATCTTGTCTTATTTGGAAATATGTTTTTTTTCTTCTTATAAAATTGAGATTGTTTATTTATTTATTAGACTAGTATTGTTTCTCAGGAATCTAATACACAACTGGTAATGGTTATGGCTACCAGAGCAGGAGGCTCTCTGAATCGAATATCCTTTCTCATCTTTGCATTCTTGTTCAACCAGGGACTCGATTCCTCTCTCGTACCTGGAGCAAACACAATTGGAATTGGTGATGAACTCAACCCCTCCTCTAATCCTCTTGTTTCTCCAAGTGGGACCTTCAGTTTAGGATTTTTCAATTTACGCTACGGGCGGGGTTATTTAGGAATATGGTACACAAGTGATATACAAGCTAGGAAGGTATGGGTTGCCAATCCAAACACACCTGTTAATTATTATAGGGCGGTTCTCACTATTGATGATGCAGGAATATTAAAAATTACCGGAGATGGGGACACCGTGATCAATATCTCTGATCAAGTAGGGACGCGGAATGTTACTGCAACTCTACATGATTCAGGTAACTTTGTTCTCATGGATCAAACTGAGAAGCGGATTCTATGGCAAAGCTTTGATAATCCTACCAACACGCTTTTGCCTGGAATGAAACTTGGTCAAAATCTCAGAACTCTGCAAAATTGGTCCCTTACTTCTTGGCTAAATGATTATGACCCATCTTCAGGGGCTTTTACTTTGAGATGGGAACCCAACCAAGAGTCAGGGCAGCTGGTCATGTACCGGCGAGGAGAGGTTTATTGGAAAAGTGGGTTATTCAAAAATCAAAGTTTTGAATTCATGCCTGCAATTTTCAATTCTCCTCGCATATACCATTACAATCTAAGTTCTGTATCTAATATTAATGATGAGTTCTCCTTCACTATTCATGCTCATGGTGGAAATTCAATGAGGTGGGTGTTGACTCCAAACGGCCAAATTCGCGAAGGTTTTACTACTTCCTCTGGTGACTATAATTATTCTATTAGTGCCAAGGATTTTTGTTATGGGTATGAGTCAGATAATGGGTGTGCGGAGTCAGTGGTGCCACAGCCAGAGTGCAGGGACCGTAATAGTACGTTTGAATTAATGACTGGATATTTTCGTGGTGATTACGCGCGTAATATTAATTACAGTAGGGAACTAATTCTCAATGATTGTATGGAGATATGCTGGAACGATTGCACTTGTTTCGGCTTTACAAGCGGCGACGATGGATTAGGCTGTGTATTTTGGGTCGGACATATGGATTTTCAAATAGATGAGAGTGCAGGTAGCAGCATATACGTGCTGGTTTCACAAAATTCATCCCAAGGTAAGTAATTTAAACCCCAATTGCTTCTGTTTTGATTTCTTAGTTGTTTTTATGAGGTTTAAAAGATATCTGCAATTTTATGTTTTCACTTGTAATTAAATCTATATTGGATCTGTTTTCATTTTCCTAAATGTTTTTATGAGGTTGAGAATATATGAAGTGCTTTTGGTTGCGATGGTTTCAGAAAATTCATCAAAAGGTAAGTAATTTAAACCCCAATTGCTTCTGTTTTGATTTCTTAGTTGTTTTTATGAGGTTTACAAGAAATCTGCAATTTTATATTTTCACTTGTAATTAAATCTATATTGGATCTGTTCTCATTTTCCTGAATGTTTTTTTGAGGTTGAGAATATATGAAGTGCTTTTGGTTGCGATGGTTTCAGAAAATTCATCGAAAGGTAAGTTATTATATCTTCACCGGTAAAAATATCTATTTTCCTAATTGTTTTTATGGGGTTAAGATTGTGATTCTCAAATTCAATTTATTATTGCTAGGTTGTAGATTTTTCTGGTACAACTTACGAATGTCAAGTATTCAGTCTCGATCTATATTTGTATTCTTTCGCAAATGTATTACAACCTTAAACTTTTATAATTGTATATAAAGAGGTACAAGAAAAATGTAAATTTGAATAACAGATGAATAAAAAAATTAGAGTTTAAATTTGTTTTCAAACTAATCTTTGTTTGTAACAAAGATTTGTTTGAATTTAAATTTGAATTTAAAACTAGTTTTTGTTACAATACACAAAATCAATATATATATATATATATATATATATATATATATATATATATATAAAAGTATTGATGCTTTTTGTTTTACACTTTTGTTGACAAAAATACTCTTCATGATATTGATAAATATCCAAATTACCATTCCAATACATCTCAATAGGAATCTTCTTAAAAATTTTAATGAGATTAGTTTTGGGCCACTGTTCTTGTATGATAAGTTTCTCCTTTATCTTTAAGGGATTTGTTGCTTAATCTTCTTACGGTTATCACACTCATTTTTTACTCCACCCTCTTAATTCAGTGTAGATTTAAATCTTTATAGTCAATATATTATCTTAAAAGGTTTGCAATATACTTATATAGTATGTTGAGCCCAAGAAAAAATTAAATCCTCTAACTTTTTTTTATCGCTAAAATATTTTTCTAACTTTTAGAATCTTAAAAGAGTGAGAATTATATTAATAAATTAAAATTTTAAAAATATTTTTGTAGAAAACGAACAAATTTCCTTAAATTATATTTTACAAAGAACCGTAAAAAAAATTAGGAAAAAAAAAACAAATTAAATTTCTTAAAGATAATATAGAAATAGAAAAAAAAAAGTTGGGTCAATATTGTAGGAAAAGACAATTATATTTAAAATCCTAAATAATGAAGTGTCTAAAATAAAATAAAATTAAAAAATGGGTGTTGCCAAAAAACATAAGAAAGAAAGAAAAGAAGAGTACCTTTTAAAATCTTAAAAGACTAAGAAGAGTACAAAATAAAATAAATTCTATTTTTAATCCAAAAATGTGTAAAATAAATAAATTTAAAAAAAAATTGGTGAAGCAAAAGAAGGTGGATAACGTCATATACATACATATATTATATTTATCTATATAAGGTGGTGGTAAAAAAAAATATTAAAATTTTTCTCAAATAAAGTTTTAGAATCCTAAAAGAGAAAGTAATATATAAAATAAAATAGATTAAAAAATCAAAAATGATTTTGTGACATGATAATATAGAAGTAGAAAAAAAAAGTAGATCCATATTATAGGAAAAGCTATTATATTTGCCTAAAGAAGTGTATATAATAAAATACATTAAAAAATTGGTAAAATAATTGGATGATAAATAAAAAGAAGTGAATATTACATATGTCTAAATAAGGCGGTGGTCCCAAAAAAATAATAAATTCCCTTTATGTAAGATATGTGTAAAATAAAATAAATTAACAAAACAATAATTGGGTGATGCAAGAAAAAAGTGGGTAACATTATTTATGTATGCCCAAAAAATATTAAAAATTGGCTTATAAGTTCCAAAATGTTAAAATAGCAAAAATTGTATATAATAAAATAATATAAAAAGTAAATAAAAATGAATTAATATTGTAGAAAAAGAAAACATTACATTAGCCAAAAAAATTAAATAAAATCTGTAAATAACATGTAATCTATATATAATATAAAATAAATTTAAAAAGTAATTTCCATATAATGTATGCCTCAAACTTTAGAATTCTAAAAGACTAAAAATTGTGTTAAAAAAAATTTTAAAAAAATTGAAACCAAAAAAGCTAAGACAACAACAATTTTATATATATAATATATTAAAAAATAAAAGTAATAATCTGATGTGATAATATAGAAGTAGAGGAAAATAATGAAAGAAAAGACTATAATATTTTCAAAAGAAAATTCCCTTTTAATGTGTAAAACAAAATAAATTTAAGTTTTTTCCTAAATTTTAGAATTCTATAAAAAGCAAGAATTGCATAAAATAAAATAAACTAAAAAATTAAAAGTAATTTGTTGACGTGATAAAATTGAAATAGAGAAAAAAGTGGATCAATGTTAACTACATAAAATTATTAATAATTTTTAGTAGTTTATACACCTAAAATACTACAATATTTTTAAATAATTATTAAGATAAGTATTTTATCCGATAAAAAAAAGTAAGATAGATATTTTAATAATTTAAGCACATATAGTCAATAAATTGTATAAATGCCTTACTTAATAGTTCATAAGAAGGGTAGTTTCAGCAAGTAATTAGTAATTTTATTAATACTTAATAATTTTTTAAATTAATAATATAATTAGAATATAATATAGCATTGATGTTAATTTAAATGAATAAATCTTGGATTTAGCTATTCGCGTTTTCATCATTATACTCAACTTAATTCAATAAAGTCTTATTCTAATATTATGTAATCGTCACAAGAATTATGTATCATTGTTACTCTCTTTTTAAGACCATTAATTCTTTTAGTTTAACTAAACATTATCATGTATTTTTTAAGTACTTCTATAAAAATTAATTTTGATCATCCTTGCCCCCTAGCACGACTCTCATTATTAATCACGTCATTTTTCTTTATTGATATATTAATCATAATCCATGCAAAAATTAATTGTCAATCAATTTTTTTTTTTTTTTGGTTCAGATTGTCAAACGAAGAGTTTGGAAAGAAACGGAAAAATACAGAGGACTCATGAGAAAACTGTTTCGCTAACAAAGAATTTGTGATTATTTTATGTTGCACATATAATAGTGATTATAGAGCATTAAATTCTAGAAGTATGTACTTATAATTAAATATGATACTTGATTGATATTACTCAACAATAATATTTATGCAGGAATCAAATGGATATTCATAGTCGCAGCTGTTTCTTTAACTGTGTTTCTCATAAGCCTGATATGCTATCAGAGAATGAAAAAACTTAAAATACAAGGTACATGTCTAATAATTAATACAGTACTTCATGTATAAATGTCCAGAGATATTCTAAATTTGATTGAGTGGTAAGTTGCATTAACGGAGTTCTTGTAAGTAGGTGAGGAGAAAAAAAGGAGAGAAAAATATCTACGTGAGTTGATAGCTTCAGATAGCTTTAAAAATGAAAATGATGTTGAAGAAGAAGAGATGCAAGGTCATGATTTGAAGATGTTTAGCTTCCCTTCTATTGTTGCTGCTACAAATGACTTCTCAGATGAAAATAAGCTCGGACAGGGTGGTTTTGGACTTGTTTACAAGGTAAACTACAAATCTTGTCAAATAAAATTTGATTAGTTTTTGTCGAATATTATGAATGATTTGTAGATCATTATAACAGGGAAGATTATCCCAGGGACAAGAAATAGCAATTAAGAGGCTTTCAAAAACATCAAGGCAAGGACTAGTGGAGTTCAAGAATGAACTTATACTCATTGCCAAACTCCAACATATGAATCTCGTTCGGATTTTGGGGTGTTGCATCCATGGAGAAGAAATGATGCTAATTTATGAATACATGCCCAACAAGAGTTTGGATTTCTTCCTCTTCGGTATACTGCATTTCTAACCGTCTCTATTTTACTCGGTTTACAATAATTTGAAATCCTTTTATCTTTTGACTTAAGTTCTAAGTAAATAATTACTTATGATTTTTTTTTTGTTGAGATAGACCCAACTAAAAATGAGCTACTAGATTGGGGAAAACGTTTGAACATCATTGAAGGGGTTGCTCAAGGATTGCTTTACCTTCATAAATACTCAAGAATGAAAGTGATTCATCGGGATCTAAAAGCTAGCAATGTATTATTAGATGAAAACATGAATCCTAAGATATCTGATTTTGGTATGGCAAGAATTTTCAAGCAAAATGAAACAGAAGCAATCGCTAGTAGGATTGTTGGAACATAGTAAGTGAAAACTCTCTCTCAATGTGGATAGATTGAAGTTTCAAGCTTTACATATTGTTTTATTTCTTTACAAACTTACAAAGTTTTATTGGATACAGTGGTTATATGTCTCCTGAATATGCCATGGAAGGAACTTTCTCAATAAAGTCCGATGTCTTTAGTTTTGGAGTCTTGATCCTAGAAATTGTGAGTGGCAGAAGAAATACGAGCTTCTATCATCTTGACCGTCCACTCAACCTCATAGGACATGTAAGTTTGTCAAAAAATTATTTTAATTGTGGTTATTTCAACCAAATCATTGGAACATACAATAAAAAAATGCAGAGAATGAATATGGAAATGAAAATTATATTATGTCAGGCATGGGAGCTATGGAACAAAGGGATTGCGATGGAGTTAAAGGATCCAATACTAGGTGATTCTTGTGCTGAACACCAATTCTTGAGAATCATTCATGTGGGTTTTTTATGCGTACAAGAAAGTGCAATAGATAGGCCAACCATGCCAGAAGTAATTTCTATGTTTAGCAATGAAACTATACCTTTACCCACTCCAAAACAACCAGCATTTTTCACTGGAAGAAATATGCGTAAAAGTAAGTCAAAAGTTGATTCACTAAATGAGTTGTCCATTTCTACAATGGAAGCACGATAAGAGATATGAATTAATATATTTTTTCTACATAGTTATTTAACAATTGCCTCATATTTGTAGACATTGTGTTATTTTATCTATATCTAGATCTATCTATACTATATATAAATGTATGGAACAAGTGTTTTACATTTTTTGAGGAATTGTATATGTCTCAAATGATCTCGATATGTGGTAAATTTAGAGGTATCACCACTATTTTTCCACAAAGGTTCTAATAGTGCTAGATGGTCTCAATACAAAATACATTTGATATTGATATTGATATTGTCATTGATAAGCTATCTAGGTTCTTGTTTCATGCAATGAAGAGTATTCTATAATTGATATTGGTGAGCTAGATATGCAATTGTGTATATGTTGGCCAAGAAATCTTATACTTCATTTGTTGTTTCAAAACGACCAAATTGATTATGAATGAAAGGTATTGAGTACTACGACACCAAGTGATGATTTGATGATTTTTACTATCCCAATCTTCAAGTCTATCATGAAATTTAGCATCATCTTCCTCTTCTTCTTTCATGGGTTCACATATATCACTAGTGAGATAATGCTAAAGACGACACCCTGTCAAAAAATACCATATGGCTAGAACCTATAAATTATAGTTGGATCTATTTAAAATGGTAGGGATGTCTTAGACTTGTCCATATCAAATATTAAAAGGAGAAAAAAGTATGATAAAAAAAAAAAAAATTATACTATAAAAGCAGTTTTAAATAAAATGAAGGCCAAAATAAAAAATACTTTACTGAAACATTCCAGGAATCAGTTTGAACCAATGGTGAACCGGTTTAGGGGTGGTTAAACTGGTCACAAAGGAGCTATAGATCTGAACCGGTGCGATTGATGTGGCCAATTAGGGATGATGTGGTGCTGATGTGTCAAAGATGTGACTACTGTACCACATGATGACATGGAAAGATAATGTGGTAGATTTGGCTAAACATGGCAGTGACACATGACACATGACATGATAGGACACGTGGCAACAATGGTTGATGTGGCACTAATGTGTCAATGACGAGTTGATGATGTGGCAAATTAAGGTTGCCGTGGTAACATAGTGAACCAAAGATGGTGCGTGAGGCGAAGCTACAAATATTTGAGCGGCGAGTGAGGCTGTGAAACTACCTCTAGCCACCGGTGTTGGAATCTCCAAGCTATGTAGATTCTGATTAAAAGTGTGCCTTATGGTCTTATTTATAAGGTGTAGATTTTTCAAGTTGAGTAGAACTAAGAGCCATGAAAGTAGGGTTTCAAAAATATCCATAAATAGTAGTTACCATATTAGATTTTGTTTCCTTATTCTGAGGTCAGTAGTCTATGGAAGGCGGTGATAAGTTCTGAACCTCCAACCTTTGAACCCTCCATGCTTGGTCGTTTTGGATGAAGTAACCCTCTCATGATATGTACCTTGAAGAGCTCACTATAGACATATGTCACGCCTAAAACATGGTAGTCAAATTATGGTATATCAGTTGGTAAAGAGCATTTTTGTTGTAGGTTAACCAATCCATTTCACATTAATGCAACACTATAGCCCTAAAAGGAAAAAGTCTTAAAAGATAATTGCAAAAAGAGCTTAGAGATCATATTTGAATGAAACAAAGGATTGTCCCTATAGTTCAATGCAGCCACAAATGAAAATTTCAAAGATCCGAATTGATCTATAGAACCTAATAAAATCCTACAAATAGGAACATCCTTGGATTTAGGTTTGAAGGATAAATTAATCAATTTTCTAAAAAAGGAATCAATTAGTTTTCTCCTAGATAGTCCATGACATAGAGGGAATTGATCATTGGGTACTCTCACACATGTTAATGGTTGATCTTGATTAACCTCCAGTTCGGCAGAAGATGAGGTCTTTTGCCTTAGAAAGGTGAAAGTCCCTAGGATGATCAAATTATCGAGAAATAGACCTAGAGGCGTGAATAGGTCCATCAAATCAACTATGAAAATTTATTTCTCAATTTTAGTCCTTTGATGATTGAGTTTTCACTTGAAAACATGAGTTAATCAAATTCCAATAACACTAAACACACTTTAATCAATTTAAAACCATTTTATGCAAAATAATGTGTGTGCGCGCATGCGCAATTAACTTAACTAAATATATCCAATCATTTTATCTTTGTATTACCTTTGTCTACCTAGTAGTTTAAATCTATAAATGGAGCTCAGATGCTTGAATACAAGGCATGAGTACTTGACATACATGGACATAGGTACATTACATCTCTAATTTTGTCAAAACTGGATTTGCCAATATAAAGATTGACTCATAATCCTAAAAAAAGGCATAAGATAATAAACAAGGAAGTATAGAGATTGCTTAAGGCTGACATGATCAGAGAAGTCTACTATCTTGATTGACTTTCTAACACTATTTTGGCGAGAAAAAAAAAGAATGAAAAATGGAAGGTATATGTAGAGTACACCGACCTCAATAAAAGCATACTGAAAGGATAATTTTCTGGTACCCAGGATTGACCAGCTTATGGGTGCAAAAACAGGACATGACTTTCTCATTTTTATGGATGCCTACTCATGATATAATCATATTATGATGTACCTTCTAAATCAAGAGAAAACCGCCTTCATAACAGAATGTAGCCTTTATTGTTACAAGGTCATGCCATTGGTCTTAAGAACGCGGGTGCAATTTATTTGAGCTTGGTTAAAAAAATTGTTTTGAGATCATATTAGCAATACCATGGAAGTTTACATAGAGGATATGTTGGTCAAAAGTACTAAAAGGGGCATCACATTCAACATTTTTCTCTAACTTCCAAAATTTTGTGATAGCATATGATGAAATTGAATCACTTAAAATGTATTTTATGGGTTTTAGAGGGAAAATTTATGGGGTTTATTGTATCCCATCGTGGCATTGAAGTAGACCATGCACAGATTAGCACTCTTATTAATATGAGATCGCCACAAACAAAGAAAGATGTGTAGAGCATGAACGGAAGGGTGACAACACTGAACTATTTTATCTCCAGGGCTTTAGATCAGTGTCTCCCTTTTTCTCAAAGCTTTGAAACAGAATAAATTCTTAGACTAGACTCCTCAATGTGAATAGGTGTTTCAATGCAGTACCTTATATATTAATTGACTCTAGACGTCTCATACTTGCGATTTTCATCAAAATGATGAAAAGTAGACTTCAATATAGAAACTGTAGCTTAGAGCTTATCAATTAACATGACAATCTTTGTATTTCACTCCATTAAGGATTCCATTCTTCAGGGTAACTAGTCTACCATAAGAAAAGCCAAAGTACCACTAAAATACTAATTCAATTGCAGCAAGTTCCTTTTTTGTATTTTCATCAGCCGCAGTCTGACTTGACAATCAGAGTAGCTGTCACCAAGATTCCTCGGTAATCAAGTTATTTTGTTCGTGATCTTATAAGAATTGCCGTAGTAATCTCAGCCATTCATCTTGCCCTGCAAAATTTTTACCACATCAGTTAATTTGCTCTTTTATGTGGGATCGGTTCATGTTCTTTGAAAAAGCGTGCCGTTTGCATAACAATATGTATTATGTATTATGATTATACATACATTATACATTTGAGGTTTCAGAATGCAAGACATTCCTGTCAAGTAACTAAAATAAGAAAACCACAAAGAAAGTTCAAGGCCTTTTTATAAATAAATAGTCATGAATTAATTGTATTATGTCTTTTTTCCTTATCGTGTCAAATTGTTTATCATTTTTCTTTGTGGTCAATGGGCTTAATTTCCCCAACCTTAAATAGCTGAAAAAAAAAATTGTCACCTCACCAGCTAGCACTTGAAAAGAAATACATATACATAATAATGGAGGAAGAAAAATTAAATTCAGTTATACAAGAAGGTGACCAATAATGGTGTTTGGGGAAGAAACAGCTCAAAAGAGGTGACAAGCCGCGTCAGTTATTCTTCGTGCATTAATGAGAGTACCGCTGTAAGTCTGTGGCATGGATTGCAGTGCATTAACGCGACCAAGATTTATTGCCTCCAACTGATAAGAGTGGCAAACTGGCAATACAATTAATTCAAGGAAAATGTAATAAAAAAACAAGAAATGTTCATATATGTGAAGACCAAGCATATATTCTAAAATAATTAATTAAGTGAAAAAGGATATCTCAAGTTTTAGTTTTTTTTTTCTTCTCTCTCCCTTATCAAACAAACATGATATGAAGCATTCAGACCCCAGCATTAATGGGTTATATTTCACAGGGGCTAACAAAGGCTTCATCAAGAGAAGTAGAAAACTTGCATATTTGGGACCATCTTTATCCATGTTTTGGTTGGATATGTAGGACTTTATAATGCATGGCTTGGTGCTTCAGATCTTCTGTGTATTGGGTGGCAAAGAGATGTCTTAATTAGAACCCCTGTTGTTTTTCCAAATTTCCTCAAGCTCCCTCGCAAAGTCCTCCTGTCTTCCAACAACAATGGTAATGTGGTCTTTCTTTTCGATAACCTTAACCCGGGCACGGGGAATTCTGGACTGCACATTGTAGCTGCATTCAACTGGAATGAGTTCATCATCTCTACCATGGTATATAGTGACTTCACATTTTAGGCAATTCCGAACAGCATCCAAGTATGCATCCATTTTGGCAGCAGTTCCACAAATAATGTTGTGTAGTGTATGCCATGCAGCATTATGGGTGTGGCAACAGAACCCTTCAATCAAATACGTCCTCATCCTGTAAATGTTTTTCCAAGCTATATATAATTAATAACAACAACAATAGTCAATACAAGTAGCTGTTTACCGGCTCAGGTGTCTTCATATTTCTATCACAAGGACGTAAAGACTATTTTATCATTATATAAAATATATTATAATTTTAATATGTATCGACCATATACTCATGAGAGAAACGAAGAATCTCAATTTTTATTGAAAGAGAGAAACTCCAAACCCGAATTGATTTTAAAAAAAGAAAATTGAAGACCAAGAAATCTATAAATGTACAACAAATATGAAAATTGATTAATCAGGGTTAGTCATTATCAGTTACAGTTATAGAGATATGACTGCTAATGTGAATAACAATTTAAAAGAAAGGAGTAGGAGTAGCGTTGTTCTTTAATAATCAAGCATTAAATCTGCATCCGTCATTTTCAAGGAAAACTCCCAACAAGATTTGACCCTTGGCATTGATGAAGAAATTTTATGTTGACTGATATACCCTCAGTAAGTGAAAATATGCCAAGTTTTTTTTATTCTAAATTTTCGCCTAGCTTCATCTGAAGTCATTTTTTGTTTAAAGTGACGCCACAAAAGGAATTTTTTTAAGGATATATATATATATATATATATATATATATATATATATAAACTTATGTACACAATCTAATGGATTCTACTCTAATAAATAGATGTAAATGTAGGATCACGGGTCTGTATTTACAATGAGAAATTCTTTTAAAAAAATCTCATATAAATTTCTCATTATTTTTTGTTGTGCCACTTTAAGTCTCACATCGAATAGGAGTCGAGCATTGGCGTCGCTTATAAGCCCCAGTCGTCATTTCTCTTGCATCAGGCTTTTTCTGCCCAGAAAGAACAAAGTCGTGAGGGCTCTTAAGCCTAAAATGGACAATATGGTACACGCGAGACTTACTATGTGCCAAGATAAAAAAGTGCAGCATCACTTTTGTTTAGCGTAATACTATACATTACTGTACTCCAACACAAGGTACCAAAATTCATATATATTCTATAATTTTGTGTCAAACAGTGAAAAATAAGCTGTGAAAATTCACACATTGCAAGAAAAAAATAATGTATATATAAAAAATAATAATTAATTTTTATTAAAATTTTACGATCTTGTATTTAGGAGTAAAAAAATCTATTATATATAATATGACTCTTAGTGTATAAAAAAAATATAAATACCAATAATGCTCCACAATGCAATGTAATTTATCTTTTAAAAAAAAAGATAAAAATTACAATCAATCAATTAATTAAATAATAAATCATATAAACAAGTGAAAAATAACTCAACTCACCTCATGACTAAATTAAAAGACTAATTTCAACATCTCTTAATAGGAAAGGTTTGACTTGAAATGAGTGACTAATTAAACTAAGTCACTTATTAATACTTTCTTAAACGTTTAGCATGTCAAAGATACGGGTGGCCAATAATGCACGCATGAGTACGTAGATAAAATTGATTGGTAAAGCTTGGTTTGAAAGGATCAGGCCCCCATCTCATATTCTAAATCTACACCCAGACTAAGATCATTTTTGGAAAGTCACGGGTCATCATGTTCGGTATGCTTTAATCAATTATGCAAGCATTACAGATCACATTAAATAAATTGAACTGTGTTCCGCTCTAAATCATGTATACACGAATCTGCTACAATTTTAATAGGATAAATTAGATTTATAATAATTATACTAACATTTTTTATATTATAAAATAACATATAGATATATTTTTTTTAAATAACAAAACTTTTATTTATTTATTTCTATATTTTCTAATTTTGACCAATTTATTTTAACTTTTTTTTTAAAATTTTTAAATTTTTTAATTTAAAAATAAATTTAAGGTAAATATCTTGTTTTTATTTTATATAAAAATAAATTTAAGAATTTTATCAATATTTATTTTAAAAAAAAAAAATTGGTCAAGATTTTAAAAATTTAAAAAATAATATATATATATATATATATATATAAATAGTAGTTTTGTCATTTTGAAGAAAAAAATTAACTGAAGAGAAGTATCTGTATATTATTTCATAAAGTATTAGAAGACTATGTAATTTCAGAAACTTCAAGGGAGATCAATGTAATTTACCCATTTTAATTTGTCGCGCATGCAGTCACTCCTATATCGTGTGATTCTCTAGTTTTAATTAAAAAATAAAAAATAAATAAAATTAAAAAATATGTATTATATATAGGACAAATTATAATTAAGACATGTACTTAAATAAAAAAAAAATTTCTCTTACCGAGTTTGAAATGAAGTGTTATCCTAATAAATTTATCATTCTTTAGGTTTAGCATGGAAACCTCCTGTCTAATTCCATTTTTCTACCTCTCTAATTCTAATCTTACACATTTGAGAGAGACCCACAACAAAAGGTACTAAGGGTGAGTTCTTGTGCCCACTGTTGTGCTATATAGTCCATCCATGACATATCACATTCACTATACAGAAGGGGGGCCGCACTACATAGCCTAAGAAACAAGGATTTCTTTTCCTAGGATTCAATTGTCTACATTTTTTGAAAATCTTATTCTATTTTATTTTATGTACCAAGCTATGGAAGTCATTGTGAAACGGGACAGAACGTAGAAGGTAGCATGAAGGAATTATTTAATTATTTCAATTAAATTTTTACACGTGACATATCTTAAATTAGAGAATTACTATAATATCATTTATACTAAATGTCTCATTTCACATGCATGATTATGAAATTTTTTTACCATCTTATTATTGGACTCTTTTTCCGGTTTGGGCTATGTAGGCCACCTCTAACCTATTTTCGAATTTTCAAATTTGATAGTAATGAAACAAAAATGACACTTCAATTCATCTTCAAATTAACATCACATTTAAAAGTCCGAATAATATTTTTATTTTTTATTTTTTTTTCATATTTAAAAATTTATTATTTATTTTTTAAATTACTATTTATCAATTAATTATTTGTAGATTGTAGATGGGAAATGCGAGTATAAGACATATCTTTGATCAAGAAATTATTTAGTGTCATCAGGTGGTAGGGTCCATTGAACCTACAGATGTTATGCCACCAGTATCTTTTCAAGACTACACACATAAATGTAAAAGCAGGACATACATAAATATGCAATGTGACTATTTCTGATAGCTTTTGGGTTGTTTGGATAATTAAATCATAGCATTAAATATATATGCAAATGCACATATATATTTTTTAATTTTAATTTTTAATTAAAATCAAATATTTATATAATATATATGTGATTATATGGATGAGATATTAAAGTTGTGTCAAGTAAAGAAAAAAATTACTTTTACCTAATTTGAAATAAGTAATATTCATAAAAAAAATTGTGAAAAATGAATATTTAATTTAAAATAAGTAATAAAAATGTATTTTTAAAGTTTTTTTTTTTTTTTGGCAATAGACCATAGCAACCCACCTCGGCCATTGACTAACGTTTGGTGTGTTCAAGCTTGTGTAATAACACACGTGTTTAAGTAATGGTGGGAAACTTGGAAATACCTGTTTCTGGTGACAAGTTTGGTGAGAAACTCCCACCAGCGGTGGTTCTTGCATATAAGCAGGCAAATTGTCCGACTAATGTGCTCGTACCAGCAAGCAATCGAAGCGCCGAAAGCAATCGCAGGCCACACGCGCCTTGGAGCCACTCTTCTCATCACGTGCTGTGTGGCTTGTTCACCCTTTGGTACTGGAAAATATGGCTGCCATTTTTCTCATAAATTTGTTCTTACGTCAGCCCAGCCTTATCAAAGTATATATATATGTGTGTGTGTAAAAATACTGATATATATATATATATATATATATGTGAGAAATCAACAAATACAACTTACAGGTGCAAGGAGAGTTAATGACTTGACAGAGCCCGGATGTTTTACAGCAAGGGCTAGAGCCAAAATGCAACCTAAAGAATGTGCCACTATGTGGAAGGATTTCACCTTGTATGGCTCAAGGACAGACCTTTCAATCATGTCTAAATGCTCTCTCAATGTATAAAGGGAGTCAGTTGGCTTGGGACTTCTCCCGAACCCGAGCAGGTCGATCGCAAATAGCCGGTACATGGATTTAGCAGAATTTGAGAAATTTGGAAATAGTGTTTCGGTCCAAAATGCAGATGATGAAATGAACCCATGAATGAATAGCACATCTTCTTGCATATTATCTGAAATATCAAACCAAATATCAACTTTTTAATTATTAATTTTTTTTTAAAGAAAAAAAAAATTTCCTATATAGAAGATTACGTATGGAGGCTAATTAATTATATATATGATTACCCTTGGGTCCTTCAGCTCGAACAAAAAGTGTTTCTTTGCAAGAAGAAGCCCAAGAATTGCAGGTTTTGCAATCACAGTCGGACCATCTTGGAATGGGATGTGATTGCTGCCCACCGATCTTCCCCTGTAACATTTCAACAATAGTAGAGTTAATCGTGAATGTGGATCGGACCGTCCTTTTCTTGTTGATCTTCTCACAAGATTGTATCACTGTCCCCTCCGGCTTCAGCCGCTTAAGCTCGTTAACTGTAGATTTGGAGACCTCAGACACTAGAGAGGGACGAGTGTAGAGGGTGTCTGAGATCTCTTCAAGCTGCAACTTGCTAGAAGTGAGGCAAACGATCTTGGACTCTCCCTGTTCAGAGACCAAGATCTTGCCACTGCTGGTGATGGCTTCTTTTGCTGAAGAACAGTAACAAGGCTTCCATTCAGCTTCAACGAAGAAATCGACAACCTTGTAAAAATAGCATAGAACGAAATCAACAACGTCTAGAATAGAGAAGACAATGAAGCTCACAACCTCATTAATAACTCTGCCTGTCAGTGTTAAAACTGATCTGGTTTTATCCAGAACCGCCATTTCACGGAAAACCACCACAAACCCACAACCACAACAGTAGATTTAACGGGTGACCGAGAGAGGGGGCCGGAAAGGGTGGAGGGGGATGGAGATTCACAAATTAAGATGGTGTCAAGGCACCCATTAGCTTAATATAACAAGAGTGTCTGTCATTGATACAGCTAATGCAGGCCACTATATATGTTAATTAATTAGCTCCCTCTACATCTTTGTTATCTTCTGTGAATATGCAAACCCCACATAATCAACAAAGGAAAGAAAACAGAAGAAAATGGGTCTTCCCTTGTTTAGTTTTTTTTGCAAATGGGTCATTAAAGTAACCCACCATGGACAACCTTATTGACCCCTCTTATTTGAGGAAAGCGTGCAATAGGGGTCCTCTTAAAAATTAGTGGAAAGAGAGAAGAGAGAGAGAGAGAGAGAGAGAGAGAGAGAGAGAGAATATAACGCGTAGCAAGAGGTAACAAATAAATGAATTCATTGTTACATTAAAATCGTTTGTTGGCCAGGAAAAAAAGGTAGGTGGTAGTTCAACCTCCAGCCTCCAGATGAAGAAATTAACAATTTTTCTCAAAAACTTTGAGCTATTACAAGCTCTCTTTCCAATCAAAATTTTGTGAATGTGTGTGTGTTTTCTCAAATCCAAAATAATGTGCTTTCTTAAATCCAAAATAATGTGTTTTCTTGTCCTCCAAAACCAAAAGGTCGCTTCATTTTTTCCCTCAAGGAACAATTCCTACCATGTTACTGAAAGTAACCTAATTAATGCATGTCAAAATTTTCAAAGTGAATAGGTACGTTAACCTCTTGTATTTATTGCTGGTCGTCTAGGCCACATGACCCCCACTCCTTGGCCAACCCTTCACCACCGTCCAAAGTGTTGAAAATTGGAGGCTGAAAATACGAGCTCTAGCTCATTCAATTTCTTAAAATTCAGGTATTAAGAAAAGGGACAGTCAGTCATATAAATAGTATAGAGGGGTTAGAGGCGGGTAATGTGAAACAAACCAATACGTCTCCCTGGACTACATTACCTGCGGAGGGAAGCCAGGTGAGCGCATCCCGACTCTTCACCGACTCCTCTAGCCCAAATCAAGCTTTGATATTATGTTGAAAATTGGAAGCCTAACTCTAAATTAGTTCCTTAAAACTCAGATGTTAAGAAGATGGACAGTCAGCCATATAAATAATGTAGAAGGGCTAGAGGCGAGCAATATGAGACAAACCAACACAAAGCTCTTATAAATGTACAGATTGTTTGTACCCATTGATTAATTGCTTTGCAAAAAAACAAATTAAAATTTAAAAATAAAAGACGCAAGGCGCAATTTAACGAAGATTATGCGTAATGAGGATTGTAAATGTAGAGCCAACCCTTCACCACACTAGTCCATGTGCTATGAAAACTACGTTTTATGAAGATTATATGTAAACACCGTAATTATGGATGTTTGATTGGGACTAAACGCAACGGTCCGCGTTTCCTCTACACATAGTTATCCTGTCTCCAAATTGAACCCAGATGGTGACTGGATGAATCAATTATGAGATCATGCTAATATGTCCAGGGTGCACAAAGGGAGGGTAAAGTATCTCTTCAAAGTTCAAACCCTCTTTCTTCGGAAAGGTCGGGACAGTTTACAAATGGTTCGATTGGATCCTAAAGTAAGAAAGCAGATCTTAACCATTCATTAATTTACGATCTAGAATTGCTTCACAATTTTGGAGACGATCGGATGATAAGATCTTGAGTTTGGAGGGTTTGGCTACTCCTCGAGAATGTTATTATTAAGATGGCTCATGTACGAGAAAGAATCTAACTACTTAATTTTTCAATAGTGACTCGTTATTCTTTTCCATTTTTATCAAATGTGATTGGTTTTACTTGAATATTTTTCCAGATGGTCTTTTTATGGGGCTTAGAATTTTATAGGTCTTAAAATTCTAGTTTTGATTATACCAATCATAAATAAAATTGGGGCTTTTTTTGTAAGTGAAGCTTAAAATCGTTGCTTTATTATATGTGTATGTAGGATCAACCTTTGTCAGAGTCTACGAGGGAAATCTGGTCATTGGAGAAGTCTTTGAATCAGTGAAAAAGGTTTAATGTGGCGATTCTCATAACCATATGGGAGCTTTGGACCAGTAGTACTTGTTGTAAGATGAAATGCATTATCTGTTATACAGTATTAGAAAATGAATGTCACATTTTGAAATTTATGACATGTTTAGGAATAGAATGATGCTCCATGAATGAAAATTATCTAAAAAGAATGCTGATGACCACATGGATATTGATTGTTTTGTTGCTTTTTGACTACTCGAAGACAGAATACCTCAATGGCCTTTGTCTGACTTGTTGAAATTCATGTTGTCATCTGAAAGAAGGATATCTTCTTCTTCATTTGATTTGTTTTTTTTTTTTTTTTTTGAAGTCATTTTTACCTTCGATGCCCTTGTGAGTTTTCACTAGATCTGGCTCTACCATTGTTGTACTGCAATGCCCTTTTGGATTTTTATTGTGCTGACAATTTTATGTCTTTTCATGGATCTATTTTCTTACTCACAACACCCTTTTAAGTTACGAAAAAGTACGGGTTGTTACAAGTAGTTTGGTTGTAGAGATCTTAGTAGTGCCTTAATATAACACCACGTAGGCATGATGATATATTCACCAGCTATGATTGTATGGTAGCTCTAGCACGTGCAAGTATTGCATTCGACGCAGTTTTATTCTACATTGTTAACAATCTTGGATGTAAGTACAGGCAATGATTTTCCTTTTTGTTGGTGTCTTTTGGACTTAGGGTCCATAAGGAAGGACATAACCATGTAGACTCACCACTATGCTAGAAGCTTAGGCTCGCTAATGGGTTGGTAGATCAATAGCGGTGATGGGAGAACCAAACATATTGGCATTATTTTTCACTACACAATTTTAAGATAGAGTTATGCACAGAGAGGTGGTCTTAAGCCCATACATAGTGATGTTTTACATCTTGCATTTATTTTACATTTGATATATTGGACATTGTGTGACGTTATTTCATCATTATATGATTATGTATTCATATTGAGATTTTTTTTATGTTGTGAGCATACAAAAAAGATGTCAACCAGCTTTGATTGGCTCGATCTCTCACACGAGCAATCACCTTGGTGCCTAGAAAGCGAGCAAAATGAGACATTGAGTTATTGGCTGATGGAAGAACTCACTTTATATGTCACCTTGATTGAGACAAGATGAGACTCTATCTTTTAAAGAGTCAAACATAGAGGTTGACCACACACTTCATGTAACTTGATGGTAGCCAAAT
This sequence comes from Nyssa sinensis, assembly GCA_008638375.1. Classification (NCBI taxonomy): domain Eukaryota; kingdom Viridiplantae; phylum Streptophyta; class Magnoliopsida; order Cornales; family Nyssaceae; genus Nyssa; species Nyssa sinensis. The sequence goes on along the minus strand of CM018046.1, from coordinate 1,126,545 downwards.
GCGAACCTTCGAACAAGTGCTAGGAGAACGACTAGGTTGGAGTGTTCGGGTTAGACGCTGAGGTAGTGACGTGGGGCATTCGGTATAACGACTAAGTTAAACAGCGACTAGACTAAGATTTGTACGTATGTCGTTATATACTTTTGACAATGAGTTGGACATGCCCATTTGAATGGGAGCTCCCTCATAACATACATAATATACTGTATGTGTTAATGATGTGACCTTTATAAAAGAGAAGTAAACGAATGTATCACTGCTTCGTCATTGTGTAAGGTCTGTGAACCTTTTTGAATTTCATTGTGCCCTTTGTGATCTAAGACTACATTATGAAGAGAGAACTTGATGTTGCTAAAGGACCGTGATTGATGCAGTTCGGCAGGGTATGTCTAGGAAAGCAATTGAGTTTGATTAGATTGATGTGAGTAGTTAGGGAAGACGGTTCTATAATGCATTATTGTATTGTGACTCATTGCTTGGGCAATCATGTTGGTTTCTATATCTATTGATATGATCTACAGTACAATACAAATTGGATGCACCGCACTGAGATTAGTTCTCGTGAGGGATAACGGATGTTGAATCTAGTGTAACAATATAGTTTGGGGCATAGAAAATATCAATTATGTGTTTGTAGTGAGGTATTATGTTAGTTTGATGGTAGATTTATAATACAGTACTCCGACCTTGATCCTTCTCATCTGATTGCACAATCCATTTCCTGTATATGAAAGGTGATGCAGAGAGCTTAGCACTCAACCTATGTGGATGAGTAGGAGATGTTGGACATTGGGTTATGTGGACTCGAACCCGTTTTGCATCCACAAGATTTGTACGGTTTGTGATAATTATGATAAAAGTTTATATGTGGTTAAAATTCTTACTTGTTCTAGTTAGTTTTAACCAACTTAGATATTATCACATAAGTTTTGTAGTTATCCCATTAGTTATGGTCATGAGATATAAAAATATGCCAATTGGTTAAGTGTAATCAATCCATTCTTCTATACTCTCCTATATAATTATCACATGAAGTTTTAAGTGATCACTCTCTCTGAAATTATTATTGGGTGACCATCATAATGCCCTTGGTCTTAAATCGTGAAAATATATAGGCGACTTTATCTTGTAGCCATCCTATTTGACGAGGAGGATCTCTTGTAATGTTCCAAGAATCTTTGTGATGTTCCAAGAAAGCTCATAATTCAAAGCTCCTCTTCTATTTCTACTGTTCTTGATATGAAAAGGTAACCGAATTAACACCCATTTTATGTTTTTATGTATTTCCTTCATGTTACAAATATAAGAAATTGGATCTTAGATGCTTATGGATCCATGAATAATTTGGCCAAAATTACAAGAGGGTCAATTTTTTTAAATTCACAAACAGTGACCTAATTTAAGAAAAATAGAAATAGGTAATTAATGAGATTATGATCTCAATTATAGGACCCATTGACTAAGCTAAAGACATTTATAAGTTTCTAGACCGCATATGAGTAACATTGTACCTTTAACTAGTGTTATTTCTATCAAATGCATTTTATACAAATAGTTTACACTATATTGTAAAATGAAAACTCTGTTAAGAACTTTGTTTTAATGACAATGTAAGAATTTTGTTAAGAACTATGTTATGAACATTGAACATGCTTTTATACTCAGCATTATAAAATTTTCTTATAACCATGTATAGCTAAAATACTCATTTTTGTAATATGTTTTAAACGCCATCTTATATGATGTCCCCATTACATTACTAACATGACATAATGGACTTTATTAGGGGTTTCTTAGCTGGTAGGATTCTTAGTAAACCACACATGATGCACCTTATAGGGGGTTTCTTAGCTAGTAGGCTTCTTAGTAGGCCGCACATGATGTACTGTGTTGGGGGATTCTTAGTCGGTAAGCCTATGTAAGTAATGACCTCTAAATTACTAGCAGTTATTATGTGACCACCTCTATTTTGTCCTATTCAATCTGTTCATGATGGAAAAATTTATTTACATGATATGATGTGATATGCTATAATTATTTGCAAAACTCTTAGTTCTATTCAGTTTTACAAAACTTACTAGCATGATCTCCACATGATCTATTTATGCAAGAACTCTATTTATATGTTCTAAAATGCTAGTAAATTCTCTTAAATACTTTTTGTTGCCCAGATAGTTATCTTGGACGGGGGGGTGAATAGGATATATTAAAAATATTGGTTTCTTTTAGGAATTTTAAATATGAAAGTTGTAAATGCATAAATAAATAAATAAATAAATAAGAGAGAGCAATCACAACAGTTTTACGAGGATTCGAAAAATTTCTTACGTCTTCGACTCAAGTATTCTCACTTGAGGTTTTTCACTATTGTGACCTCCTTGCAGGTGGAGACCAAACATTTACAATACGAAGAATGCAACCCTCTTATCCCAACAAAACATACAATTTTGCCTCACCAGGTAGCACCTTGCCCACAACTCTCACCGCAGTGAGATGATACAAAGATTTTTACCGAATAACACTATCTTCTAGAGTAGTTTGGTGCAATAAAATGCTCACTCTCTATAGATTGATCAAGTGTAAACTCTGAGTATTTAAGATGAGTATAAGTTTCAAATCTAGATTTAGAAGATGTTAGATCTAAAGTCAATAACAAGGATGAAGAAGTGTAAGCATTTAAGTATATGCATAGAATGCCCTAGAGAATCTCTATTTATAGCCATTTAAAGAATATGTCTGTTACTTTTCAAAAAGAGTCATTCCTTCCCCTTTTTTGTCTATTTAAAATTTGTGATTTGCACATCGATAGAATCATCAACTAGTCGACTACAATAAGGACTGGTCGACTGATTAGGTCAACTGATATTTTTAGAGGCTTTAAGGTTCATTTGATCAAGAACAATCAGTCGACTTGATTCTTTAGATCAGTCGGCTAGTTCTGTTTATACACTAAATTATCTTTTGAAAGATAGTCGATTGATTCTCTTTAGAGGTCAAATGATTTAGACAGTAAGTTTTAGACTTGTCTTGAAAAATATCATCCAATTGATTAGTTCTTTAGATCAGTCGACTTGGTTTGATCAATGTAAAAATATCAATCGAGTAGTTCCATGAGTCGGCCGAACTAGTTTAAACTAGTGAGTATTGTCTAAATTATTTTTCTCAATATACTTTTATCAAAACCTTTTGATCATTCAAAACTTAAGCTGGGGCAATGTTTTGTTTTGAAAAATCATTTGACATTAGTTCTTAAATGATCATTTTAAATAATAAGAGCTTCATGACCGAATAATCAATCTAATCCTACTGTCACTCAAAACCTAAAACCCAAAATAAGAAAAATGAAAGTCTTTACTTGTCTTGTCTTGAATCATTGGGCTTAAGTGTATTCATTTGCTTGAATCAACATGAAAGCATTCCGCTAGATTTGATCTTCGTTTTAAAGCATATTATTGAGTGGCATTATTTAGTATGATAGACTTTGTCATTTATTGGTCTGCAATCTTCTTTGACCTACATGACCTATTTTTATTATCACTTGGATAAAACATTAGTTCATTAGATAATGTTTTGTGATTATCAAAACTACTGAGATGCCTTTGGTTGAAAAGTTTTAGGACTAACACTTTTAAATGCTATTTATGGAAATAGTATTTTCGATTTGCGAAAATTCATGACAAGGCACCTGTGTTACTCATAAAGCTGAAGTTAGCTCACTCCAGTTACTTACACCTTTTTAAGTGATGGCCCCAATGACGGGGAATGAAGGACAAATGTTAAGCTTAATTAGTCAAACTTTTTGTATGGGCCCAATTAGAGCATATAAGCCATTCTTACCTACTTTAATATTTTGTATACTAGATACGGTATACGTAGTTTTTCCTTGTAGCTTTTGATATGAATGATGTATAAGAAACTCTAATGTAAAAACTATGTTATCTAGTGAAACCCTCTGATATGTACTTAGTTCTGCTTTGTCAAGTGTGGTTGCACTCACAAATATATCATTTGAACAAATATGATGGAAGTTTTCACTAGTAAATTATTTGTTAAACAAATGTAATCCACTTGGGGATCTGTTTGAGACCTTTGATTGGGTCATAGTCATTTGCAGGTCTGCACAAGATGGGATGTGAGAGACGTGGCTTGGATAGCCAGTCGTGAACTCCGCATTTTTCACAAGGTAAGGTGTAGGGATGTGACAAGAACCCTAAGGGGAATCACTAAACTATCATTAAATTTTATAAACTTGCTAGTTCATTAGCTAAGGAATTTGATCAATCACATTAATTTGAGGAAATTGATTATGGAGGCATTTTAACATATTTCATATTTCAACATCATAATAATAATAATAATATATATTTTGGTTGGATAGAATTAAGTTTACCAGTAATGTTAATTTATCAAATTAATGATACTGTAAAATTGAGTTTATATAAAATAAGATGTTTTAATTATTTGATGGTTTAAGAATTAATTTTTTTTCTATCTTAATAATTTTATCTCTAATTCTTAAATTATTTAATAATTAAAATATCATATTTCATGTAAATTCAAGCTTATACTCGTATTACACTATTTACAATTATACATTTTAGGTTGAAGATTTTTTACAATTAATGCTTTTTGAATTTTAATTCAAATTTTTTTTTAAAATTGTTATTTCCACAACCCTCTTCTTCACGTGAGTGCCTTCACTTTTCCGGATTGAAAGGTTCCTTTCAATTTTGTCAATACATAACTAGATACGCCAGCAATGAACGGACAGCAATGCTGCATTAAATTTTGTAAAATAGTATGAAATTATTGTTTTTATTAATTAGGAACCACCAATTTCAAATAGCATTAAATGTTGATAAGAATGCTATTAGTTTAATGCACGTACCGTTAGACAATTGTGACCGTAATTTCGGCAATTGTGAGCCATTCATAGCATGTACGAAACCATGTCTAAGGCATTTTTCTTTTATTTAACTAATAGGGAGATTATGAAAATTTATAAATGTAAAAAAACAGTGACTGGCTATAATATTAAGAAAAGTAATGCTATATCGACTAAATTGATTATTGGATTATTTGTATAATTATAATTTTTAAAAAAATTAAATAAAAATATAAAATGCATTAATTAATTTTAAAAATATTCGTAAAATAGCAAATAAACAAAATAGATAACTTAATTTTGCTATTCCAAAATTTTTTTTAAGAAAAAAAAAAGATAAATAACTACCACTTATGTGATTTTTCTTTTCTTTCTGATTTTGGGTGATGAACACACCCTATAGATTCTCATTATTTGACATAATCTAAAGACAAGGCATTTTGGGTGCAAGCTTAATTAAAAGCCTTATTTTGTTGGTGATGAAGTCTTCATCAAATTGAATTTGATGTTCAATTTAGGTACCTGCCGGAAGTATCTCATAATTAATGATGGCACACTTTAATGGATCATTATTTATGATGAGTCTGTGGTATGTCCTTGACAATCAATCTAAATCAACTTCCAATTAGGGATTTTGAGAAGTGAATTTATAAATAAAGAAATTTTAAAATACTTCACTATATTTTACTGGATTTTGAGAAATTTTAAATTTTCATCAGTAATTATTACAGGCCTCGTTTAGATGACTCTATAAGAAGGTGCGGTTAGATAGAATATAATTGGATCAGATACAATATAAAATTTTGTGAGATATTAAATATTTCAATCTAGTATTTAGAATTAAGCCAGATAAATAGCCGAATATGTTGTTATTGTGCCACTTTGAGTCCCACATCGGTTAGGAGTCGAGAACTTGCGTCATTTATAAGCTCTAAGCTACTCTCTTCCTAGTACAAGGCCTCCTTAAAAGCGGCATGGTCATGTACCCCGCTCACAGGAACAAAGACGTGCGAGCCATAAGACCTAAGGGCAGCCCAAAGCGAATAATATTGTGATAGAGAGCTTACTATGTGCTAGGGCGAAAAAATGTAGTATCAGTTTGACGCCGTCTGTGAAAACGCTTGGACCACATGCCTCGTTCCTGTGTTCTACCAATTCCGACTGGGGGGAGTAACTGTTGTGCCACTTTGAGTCCTACATCGGTTAGGAGTCGAGAACTAACGTCGCTTATAAGCCCCAGGCTACTCTCTTCTTAGCACAAGCAATATTGTACGGCTGAACTAAGATGACACATCTCTCACCTACAAGGCCTTTTCCTTCCTGGAAGGACAAAGACATGTGGGCCATAAGACCTACGGGCAGCCCAAAGCAGACAATATTGTGCTAGGGAGCCTACCCTGTGCCAGGACAAAAAAGTGCAGCATCAGTTGTTATATCTCATTCCTATGTTTGTTTTTCTACCGAATATAAGGTTCGAATACAAAGTTCGGTTTTCAAAAATTATTTTTATGAAGGTCATTTTTTTAAAAAAATATATGCATATGAGGTATCTAAAATTAAAATTTTATTCACAAATCAATTGTAAAATCTAATAACCGTAATCATAATATTTTAGAATGTAATTGTATAAACATCATTCAAAATATAATAGTCTCTTACTTTCGAAGTGACTAAAAAATAATTATAGTGTGTATTTTTAAAAATCATCCAAATCAATGAGATATATATGTGTGTGTGTATGTGTGTGTATATATATATATATATATATAACAGTAACATCAAAAAATACAAGATATATATTATTTTATATATATATATATATATAAAATAGTCAATTTATTGATACTAAAAATACATTAAAAAATCTGGAACATATAAAAAAAAAAATTGAACAATGAATAAAAGAAAAAAATTAATTTTTTAACTTGACTCTTCGACGTCTTCGTCTTTTTATATTACAGTGTTGTAATTTTTTTTATGACTGTGGCATTGTATTTTTATTTCAGTGGGATGTGATAACTTTAATATCACCACCCCCTTAGGATAAGTTATATCCCACACAGGTGACATATAAATGATTCACGGGATATAAATATCAAATCCTAATGGAAAACATCAAACATGAGATATGATAATATTTATCCTATCTAACCCTCTTATCCGGCATCCAGGTGTAATTTACCCTTGAAATATTGATCATATGCAACATTAATCTTAATTAATAGATTTTGAATTTTAGTCTAAATATATAAATTTTATTATAAACAAATTTATATATTGTGAGTTATTGAATTTTGAAATTTTTTTCTTCATATTTGGGTGCCATTCATGAAAGTAGTTAGACTATTTTTGGAGAAAACACTGAAGGAATATTTTAGTCACAAAATAATTAAAGAACTTATGGGGTTAATATATTTGAAAGTAGATATGATGATAATTTTGTTATTTTTCTTGAATTTTTTGTTGAACAACCCAAAAAAGTAATACGACACAACATCACTTATGAATTTGTTGAAAGGTACATTGAAAAAATAAATATAAAAATGGTAAATTATACTAAATTTTTTTTAAGTTTTTGATAATTATACTGACCTCCTTTAAAGTTTCTAAAATTACAATGATAGACTACAAATAACCTCCAGTAATTTTTTTTTTTAAATGACAAAATTATCCCAATCTTTTTTCATTTTTTTCTATTTTACATTTTTTTTTAATTTTGACCAATTTTTTTTAATTATTTTTATAGAGATTTTTTATTTTATATAAAAATAAATTTAAGGTAAATAACATCTTTTTATTTTATAAAAAAATAAATTTAAATTTTAATTAATATTTATTTAAAAATGAAAACAAAAATTGAGAAGGGGTGTATTTACAACGAAAGAAATTGAAGATTAAAACTCGAATGAACTTAACTAATTTCAACAAATTGATGTTTGTATATATATATGAACGACTATATATCTATATATATATATATATATATAATCTTTCAGCAGTGTAAACTCATTTCTTTCTTGCATTAGGTATTTGCTCTCCTTTTTATTTGAATATTATAAAATTATGAACATTTATGATTTGTATTACTTTTGTGTATTCAGTGTAGGGACAGATTGTGTCCTAAGTTTCGGAATATATTACTACTGTCTCATTATATTATTGTTATGAAACAATATAATTTATATCATATATGTAGTCATTTATATTATTAAATATATGGTCGGAAAGTAGGTAGATTATTTGAATGACCCCCACAATATAATTTACAGGTTACAGACCTAACTGACCAAAGAGTTCCAAACATTACGTCAGATTTCAATCATGAAGATATGCAATAGACCAAGTCACTCGAGACTCTTTCAAATATCTTACCAGCCTTAGCACGACATGCAAAGTGCCATGTGCTTCTGTTTAGCACTAGAGTCATCAGTTCGTACTGAGAAATCAACTAGCCGTGTGTATTTGTTGGTTAGGGTACGCTAGGTTTCCTGCATGACAATGGAGATCCTTGTGATTTCTGTGTTTTCTATCTTCATAATGTTCGCTCTTCTCTCCCTCCATGTCTCGCCATGTCTTCCTTTCACCAACTTCGTGTTTGGAGACTCCCTGGTTGACGCCGGAAATAATGACTATCTTTTCACCCTCTCCAAGGCAGACTCTCCTCCTTATGGTATAGACTTTGCACCTTCCGGTGGGCAACCCACCGGAAGATTCACAAATGGACGCACCATATCCGATATTGTAGGTAAAGCCACCAAGCATTCTTCTTGCATGCTGCGGCACCCATGATCATATTATTTTTTTGCATTAATTTTTCAAGTACTATAAGTTGCTTCAATCATATTAAATGATCTTAGATCTTGACCCAATTGAAAAACATAGCACATAAAGAGAGATTATGAGATTTATTTTGGTTGGTTCATGAAATAATTCAAATACACCAACCATTTTCATTAAAATAGGACAGAGGCTGCCAAGAGCTTTCGTGTTATTGTGTTGAGGAGTACCAACATTGATGATATTTTGGTTTGGAGTAATTAGAGCCCAATCAGCCACAACATTCTGTATTAGAAATTTTGTTTAACCTTGTACGTGTTCAAATTTTTTTAAGAGCAAGGTTTTAATGCCCCCATCACATTATGTCCACATCTCACATTAGGTGAGTTCATTATTTATTGAGTCCACCGTGTTTACAACTTCATGTAAGAAGTTGGGTACAATGCGGTGGGCATTAAAATATTTTTCTATTTTTTTAAGTTGTAACGGTAAAATTTCAGATTAAATATATAAATTTAGTTTTCTTGAATCATGTCAAGAGATTGTTCATTCTAGGCAGTTCATCTATATATTCAAGCACTTCTCCTAATAAAAGCAGTTACTATCTCAGTCCAACTTGCCCTGTTCTAACTACATATGGCAGGCTAGTTGATAGATATCCAGATCACCCAATTCGGTGCCTTTAATCTTAGACAGACTAAAGTATGAAAAGCACTTAATTTCCCATCTGAAGTAGGGCACGGGGTGTCATTAAAGTGAGCATTGAAAACCAAATTTTCTTGAAGCTGCTTATCAAATGACTGCAGTAATATGTGGTTGCATCAATTAACCCTTCTTGATGTGATGCATTCAGGTCAAGCTTTTGGAGAAATGTCATTTCCTCCACCCTATCTAGCTCCTAACACAACTTCTAATACGATTCTCGCCGGAATAAATTATGCTTCGGGAGCTTCAGGAATTTTGGATGAAACTGGAACCTTGTTTGTATGTACATGTTATGACCCTTTTCATCTAATTACGGTCATTTGAGTTTCATTGGTGCAAATAGAATTACTTCTAACCTGGAAAATATGTGGCACGTACAGATAGGAAGAATACCACTAAGAGAGCAAATCAACTATTTTGAGCAGAGTAGGACTACTTATATGGTGAGCTTGATGGGAGAGAGGGGAACACAGAAATTCTTAAAGAAGGCAATCTTCTCTTTAACAATTGGGTCCAATGATGTATTGAACTATTTCCAACCATCCATTCCATTTTTCGGGGAAGACAAGGTTTCTCCTATAATGTTCCAGGACTTCATGGTTTCCAACTTGACAATACAGCTTAAGGTATCTTAAAATGCTAAGATTGTATCATCTTATCTGATAAAGTTTGTGGCATATATTATCCTGACTTGTTTGCTTTCTTGTGTGAAGCGACTGCACGAGCTAGGGGCACGAAAATTCATTGTAGTTGGGATTGGACCTCTTGGATGCATACCATTTGTTCGAGCCCTCCATCTTGTACCAAGTGGAAAATGCTCGGTTAAGGTCAATACATTAATTCAAGGCTACAATAAAAAACTAAGCGAGGTGCTAGATCGTTTGAATCAAGAGATGGGACCGGAAGCCATCTTTGTTTATGCAAATTCCTATGATATTGTCTCAGGAATCATACTAAATCATCATCAATACGGTAAGCTTACAACTTTTGAGGTTCTTGATAGGACAGTTCTATGCAATTGGACCTAAAGCGATAAAATGATAACTTTAAATAAATAATTTTTTTTAATATTAATATAATTTTTTAATTTTTTTTATATATTACTTTTGTAATATAAAATTTAATTATTTTCTAACTAGAGATGTATATTTCGAATGAACCTCTAATAATTGAGTTTTCACATTTTGATAAGGCCTTTTTCTTTATAGAGTTAGATTTTTATTAACAATAAATTTCTAATTTGATTATATTATAAATAATTTATAGTATAAATACATAAAATTTGGGAAATTTTTGTTAAGTTAAACTTTTATTAACTTTAGACTTTAAATTTAATTATATTTTGGATATATAAAATTTAGGTTCTTCTTTTTAAGTAGGACCTAAAACTATTCTTTTGTTAATTTTATAGTTGTGCAATATTAATGCTAGGTATCGAGAATGCTGATGATCCATGTTGTGGAGGATATTTTCCTCCATTTGTTTGCTCTAAAGGAAACGATGCAAACACAAGCTCTGTTCTGTGCAATGATCGATCAAAGTATGTGTTTTGGGATGCATATCACCCAACAGAAGCTGCTAATATCATTATTGCTAATACTTTACTGAATGGTGATGACAGAGTTAGCTATCCAGTCAACATTCGTGAGCTTTACAATTATAATCCCTAGTTTTATAATATATATATATATATATGTATAATGAATGCATTTATTCATATAATATTTGAATTCTCTATTTGACACCTTTAAGTAGATTATAAAATGTGTTTTTCGCTTTTTTTTCCTTTAATATATGCATTATCATTAATGTAAGGACCCTTATTGAATAAATCCTGATTCGGCAATGGAACATTATGGTTTTGGTATACAGAAGAAAAGAAAAGCATTTGTAAACCTCAGTGCTAAACCCAATTACAATTTTACAAGTTACAAACTCAACAACAGAGCAATGCTTCTTATGTCTTTATGAATTGGAACAGAGAGGAAGAAAGAAAAAAGGAAAAGAATTGAAGTTGAGTGTGAAAATTATTGAGGTAAAATAAGGAGAGTTGGTTAAGAGTGGAGAAAAGAAAGAAGAAAGATGAGTGTGATTCAGAGATAGCAAAAGGAGAGAGAGAGAGAGAGAATTGAGAGGTCAGACAAAAAAGATGGTGAGAATTTCATATAATAAGAGGAGATTGAGTGTGTGAGTTTTGATGGGGTTTTGGAAGGCTGTTTAGAATTTTAAGTATTCAGTCTTGAGTTTTGGGATTCCCTTGGTCTGTTGACCTGGTTTCTGAACCTTATTCAGTCTAGTTGGTGAGCTGTCTACCTATCTCCTGGTTTCTTCTGTCTATATCTTCTTCTATGGCCTCTTTCTTCTTGTTCTTCTCTTTTGTCGTCTCCTCTTCTTTCTGTTTGTTGGTGGTTCCCTGGGTCCTTTCTTCTTTCTCCCCTTCCCCTTCTTTAATTATCTAGGTCAGTTGATCATATTGGCTTCTCAGTAATTCTGTTAAATATTTGATATGCCACTGGACTTCCTGGGCTGCATTATCTGCTTTATAACCTGGCTGATAATTGTGTCCGACTCCAGTTCCCCTTTCCCCTATTTCAACCCCCCTCCCCTTTTTCCCCTATGTATCTTCCAGGTTCAATCATAATGAATGGTATCTTCTGTCAAGGTTCAAGTATGCAGTGGATTGTGGATTGTGGATTGTGGAGAGACTTCACTTCATCTCCTTTCTCTTTTTAGAGAAGATGTGGATTGCCTCCTTTCTATTTAGAGAATTTATATTGGCTTGTTTTGACTCAAATCAAAGAAATGGAGTATATGGAAAATAGATTCCTGAAGGTTAAGTTCACTCAGAAAATAGTGGATTCATCAGAGAATTGGTGAGGATGCTTGAAGGTATGTAGATTACTGTATTGAGTTGGGGTCTGCTGAGATGTAAAATTAAAAGGCTCAAGTGCATTGAAATAGCATTTTCGGTTGATTGAAGAAAGTAAAGTAAAGAAAGAAAGAAAGAGAGAAAGAGAAAGTAAGGTAAGAGTGACTATATCTAAATGGGAAAATTTACATATATGGTAAAAGATCAGTTGAGAATCTAGGGTCTGTTTGGGAAAAGATAGAATCGGTTATGTACAATACAGATGAACTGGTTTTAAATTTTTTGATGTTTGATAAATACCTTTTAACGGTATATTGGTTCATGTTTGATCCTAAAAAATACTTAAAACCTGAACAAAGTCAAACCAGAGAGGAGTTGCTTTTCTTAAAAACCAGATAACTTAACGAGAGTGGTTCTGACCTGATCCAATTTGAAAATTTTTCAAACAGCCCCTAGAGAAAAAGTGTTCTTCCAGTTTGAGCTTCAAAATTTCAAGACAACTCAAGTGAATTTTGGGACTGTAGTTGGTGTTTATACTACTCATCTTTGAACATTCCAGTTTTTTGTTCTCTCTAGGTGCTTTGCCAACTTTTGAGGTGGGTTGTGTTGGTAGAAGATTGTTAGTTTTAATGTGTCAATGTCACGCCCCGGATTTCCGCGAACCCGAGGCGCGAGGGAACGGAAATTAAAAGAAATAAATAAACGATAAATAAATAAATTTAATTGAAATCTCTCTCATTATTTCTCAAGTTTTCCCCCAAAATGTTTAATGAAGACTCATCATTTAACTTAACTCAAAACGATCACCACACATTGCTCATGTACCCCTCTCAATTTATGTCCAATTTAGTTTAAGTCATATTCAAAAACAGTTCCCAAAATGTTCTCATAACCTTTTCCAAAATGCCTTGGAACGATGGCCCAAAAGGGCCCCAAAATACCCTAAGGTGTAGTCCAAGAATTTGTCAAGAAGTCCACCTAACATCGTCTAAGTATGGGGCCAAACATGGTCCCACAAAGTGGCTAGGCATAGCCCAAATTAATGATCAAACATAGCCCTAAATGGTGGTCAAACGTGGTCTAAAAATTTGCCAATCATGGCCCAAAATAGTGCTCTAATATTACTCAAAAAGTGTCCCAAAAATGCCTCAAAAAGGTGGCAAGAAAGTGGTGTAAAAGAGGGGTGTTAGGGCTGTTGCACGGGCAGCAGCAGGCAGCCATGGGGCAAGGCAGTGGGCGCAGCAGGCGCACGGGCGCGCAGGGCAGCGCGCGGCACGCGGGTTGCGCGCAAGCAGGAGCGTGCGTGCGCAGGGCACCCGGGGCTGCGGGCTGGGGCATGTCGCACTGAGTCACTGTAGCAAACAGAGAGCAGTTTCTGATTTTTTTCTAATTTTCTGCAGAAACATTGTTCATGACTGCAACCTAAATGTTCCATTTTTTGATTTTTTTCCAAAGTTTTAAAGGCCACTTTTTCCCCATTTTCAACCCAATTTCCTAAGGTTTCTAAACCTCCATAGCGAGCCCTTTTCTCCCCTATTTAAAGGGTGTTTTACACATTTATCTAATGCTTTATTTTCAAAAAAAATTGGACAAAACCTCCTTTGTTTTTTCAAGTGTTTTCCCACCTAATTTTTCACAACATTCATGAGTATAAATTTATAAGCAACTCACCCTCACTCGGTGGCCACAAGGTCATCAAATTAAACATGTATCAACTAGATCCAACATATCCATATAGTGCCTTTGATAGTAATCAATCTCATTCAATCTTATTACAAGACTTGAACAAGTGTAATCATGAAACCGATCAAAGAGAAACCAATTAAAGGAATCATTTAAAAAAAAATGGTTTGTATTTTATATACTCGACTAGAATGGTTAGTCCTATTACATTCCTTTGGGGGTTACAATGACCCTTTAGTTCGATCCTTCGGGTTAGGGGCGTGATACTACTAGATGTAAGTAACGACAAAGAACTAGTGACTTGACGATAGGGACTTGAAGAACATCTCTTTTTCTTATTTTTGGATGTAAATGACCCTTAGGTCTCATTGATGTAAATGTTAAGGTTATGAAAGCCAAGACTTAGATTTTTTGTATATGTACAAAGATGTACTCAAAATTAGTGATGTTGTATACTTTGGACGTATGAGAAACTATGACATGGTGTATACAATTTCTTGATTAAATAGCTATTCTTGATAATGGTAATTGGAATACATGAAGTGGATATATATGTTATGAAGATTCAAGTGAAAACGTGTTGATTAAAGAATGGATTGAGACTTACAGGAATTATTTATGTAACTTGACCTTCTTCCACAGGGTCACCCATGGGTTTTGGGGTCGGGGTGTGACATGGAGAGGGAGATATTAGGGTTGGTGGTTTTGAAATAGATTGAAGAAAGATGGACGAGTGTGATGATCAATAGTACCATGTCGGTGATGGTTCAGCAATTGGCAGCGTTGGTGATGGTGGTGGTTTTTGCTGATAGATGCTCAAGTAGAAAAATTGATAGAGAGAAGTGAGATGGAGGTATTTTTCAATGGTACAATTAGTTCCTACCATGGAGGTTAGAAAAATAATTTGAGAGGAGTTGATATTGTAATTATGGATGAGGGTTTATGAGAGTGATAGTGTTGCTACAACTATGAGAAAGAGTGAAGAAAAAATAAAGAGGAAAGGGAAGTTTTATTTTTTGCCTAAATAATATAATTAAAATATAAGGGTAAAGTAGTAATTGAATGAATTCCGTTAACGTTGCTTGGGGGACATGAGTGACCAGGGGAACAATGTTATTTTAGAAACCATAGGAGTAGGTTCTACAATTGTTAGAAACCCTATGGGCAGTAAGTGTAACTAACCCTAAAATTTACTATGTATTGTTACGAGTTTATGATTTTACTATCTTTGAAAAATCATATTTTTATATATTGGAATATTGTTTAAATACAACCTTGGTAATATTGTTGTGTTATTTTGAGCATTGTTATGTTGTTTAAAATATTCTTGTGTTTTTTTATTCTCAATATTTTTAATAAATATGTGTATAATTAATATTAATAATAATTATATTTATGACATCACAGTTTGATTATGGTTGACTCACTAGTTAAACTAGTGACCCAGCTTTTTTTGGTTCGGAGAACGGTGTGACCTAATTTCAAAACATTAGATTTAAGGTGGTAAAATCAAATTCCTGTTCAGGATAGATTTGGATTTCAATGCATAGTTATTAGAATCGGACTGGATCGGCCAGTTCAACTAATTGAATCGTGAACCGGACCTCCAGCCTATTCGGTATATTACTTGGATCATTTTTACTTTTGAACTGCATCAAACTACCCTGAACCGGAAGAAATTGGCCTAAACCAGTGAAAGCCGTTTAAACTGGATGAACCGAGCCGTTTAAACCAGATTCCCGTTTAAACCAGATTCTGAAAAAAATCGGCCTAAACGGGTGAAAGTAGTTTAAACTGGATGAACCCAACCGTTTAAACCGGATTCGTTTAAACCGAATGAATCGAGCCGTTTAAACCAGATTCCCGTTTAAACTGGATTCTAAAAGAAATCGGCCTAAAACGGTGAGAGCAGTATAAACCGGATGAACCGAGCTGTTTAAACTGGATTCCAACGCAGGCGTGAAACAACTAACATTATTTGAGTTTTATGTAGGGACATGGAGCAACATCCGCACATATTTTAATGCATTTATTACATCGAATGAGTTTTATATAAAAAATTACTTGCAAATGGTGCCCTGGAGACTCGATCCTTCAACATTGGAGAGAAAGTAACTCATCTTACCATTTGGTCAATACTTAGATGTGATCATTTTATACCAAATTTAATATATGATATATCTTTAAATATATTAATTATAAAATCAGTTGAACTACCAAAATTGTGAACTAGTCTTTTCATCGATCGACTCATTGTCTGGTTGAGTTATGATAATTACAGGTCAATGTATGAACAAACCCAACCCAAGGACTTGGAGCCTTGTATGTCATCCTGGTGACAACCAGATTGGAGTGGCCAGGCTACTCATGTGGTGGGCCAGCCCTGCAAGGCCCAGCCCAGGTGTACAAAATCCTTAATGGCAAGCAAGCGACGCCGTCGCTTGTCTTTTGTGGCTTCCTCTCTTTGGAGCGTATCAACAAACAGGAGAGCTTTGATTTGAGGACATATTCTCCGGACAGCACCGGCGATCAATATTTGATCAGATCTGTAAAGCAAAGGAGTAAGATAAAGAAGTATGGGTTACGTCCTGAGGGTGAGGTTCGCGTCGTTCTTCGCAGGAGCGGCGGTGGCTTCAGCTGTGGGAATTTACATCCTTCACAAGGATTACAAAGCCGCCCATCAATCCATCTCTCAACAGGTTGACTCCCAAAACCATCCACTCTCTAAATTTATTTACTTCTGAATAGTACTATTCAATTGAACTGAATTTAAATCAAATTCTCCAATTTAGGGAGAAATAAAACCTGTGCGAGAAGACGATTTTTGCGTTTTTAATTGCCTAGGTTTTTTCAAATCTATATATGCCATTATCTTAGTAGATTAATGTATAAATGCGCTTGTGTATTTGTATAATAGTATCTTGTGGTGTTTCTGTTCTTTCCTCTGCTATTCCCACATTTGTATTCATGTTTATGCCTCAGAATCTTCCATTGCCTTTCTTCAACTCTTAATGCAGGTAGGCGTTTAGTTGAAAAAAACCAAATTTTTTTATCAAACCCATGCAGTTTAGGTTTGATTTAACTAAACCCAGGCCATTTTTTAACTATTTCCCAAACCCATGCGATTTTTTAAAATGAAGATGCGATTTTTGAAAATGAAGATGTGATTTCAATGACAATTTTTTAACGAAATCGCATGTTGAAGATGGGATTTCAAACCAACAAGGATTTTTAAATTGGTTTGGACAAGTCATCCCAAATCCTTCTTGATTTGAAATATTCAAAATATGATTTCTAAAATTACATTGGTTTGGGAAATAATTTAAAAACCATGTGGGTCCGGTTATATGAAACCAAAACCACGTGGGTTTGGTTAGAAATTCGAAAAAAAACCTCTCTAGTCTAATAGCTGGTATGAAATTGGGTGTATGGATTATATTTCAAGATTCGGATATTGTAGGTGTCAGATATGTAGAGCGGCATTGAGTGCTACATTCTTGGAAACTTGAGTGACCTCTTCATAATTGTGAAATTATAGTCTTGCCTTTGCTATGTATGAGTTGTTAATGGCTAACTGAATCTAAAAAATTTGAAAACATTTACAGCTTATAGACTGTAGGTAGAGCACAGAAAGACTGATACTTGACTGTTAAACCTGTAAACTTTCTTTGACCACCTGGTGGACTGTTTTCCCCTTCTTTTCAAGATAACAAAGAGAAGACCTGAATCCTTCTATAATGTGATTCAAACCTCCAATAGTACAATTTTCTTACCAACCTCAGGCCGGTTGAAGTTTCCTGCAATTTGATGCTTGAAAAGACATAATGTATTAAGCAAGTTTATCCATCACATATGGACAGAAGCAGAGAGTGTGGCAGACTACTTTGCCTTCTACTGCTCAAGATCATGTAAAAGGGTTATTATACAGCCAATAAGTTTCCTGCTTCTGCCATTGTTCTAATGGATGAGGATGCTAGAGGATTTATTATTTTAGATTCTGATTGGAATTGATGATGCTTGTATTATTAGATGTATATAATATGTCCCTCTCTCCCTCTCTTCCTAACAAAATTTTCTTTGGAAAAAAAAAAAACATAAACTATTCCAATTAGCACTCTTGTTTACATGCACTGAATTCCAAAACTGTAAAGAATCTGGTTGCTTTATGAGATTGCTAATGCTAGGATGAAGTGGTGAATAATTTATGATTGGTTTAACAATCTTAGAGAGCCGAAGACCCTAGTTGACTCTAACAAAGTATCGCCTTTAAAAATGTCAAATTCCTTCACCTTTGTGTTAAGACGAATACATGTAAGAAAAGGAAAAAAATGAATTAAGAAAACAGAAACAATAAATGAATGAAGAGGAAAAAATACAGTGAGGAAAGAATGACCAGAGGCCTGATCCCGAATAATTAGGGGGTTGCCCAATTTGCTTGGGCAACAGGCTTTTTTCGTTACCCAAACTCCATATTTTAATACATAATTAACTTTCTATTTCATTATTATATTTGTCTTGTTTTTCTTTTTTGTTTTGTTGGGGGTTGAATATATTTACAAACCTTGAATTTTTAAATAAATGAGGTGAAATTAATGGAGAGATTAAAAATATCTCAAACATTGACTATTTGTACCTGAAGCTCTTATATATAAAGTAACATCTTACTTTATTTACATGCTATTTATATACAATAGATAAAGTCAATCTCCTTAGAAAATTATTCTAATGTTAACTGATTCTTCCAATTATTTATCTCATGTTGCCAAAGAAAAACAAATGTCATTTATGACTTGTTTAATGGTCATTGCATTGGATTTTTGTCATGTTTGTTCAATATTACTTTTTGAATTATCAACAGATTCTATAATCAAAATGGGTTTACTTTCATTGAAGTGCTTTCTATTGCATTATCCATTCTATTTGATTTATTTGCATATGTTACAATATTTCTAAAATTCAAACTGCATTTTTGTTTGTTAGCATAAAATAATATCGTTAATAAATAGTTACTATTTTGTTTTTTTGTTTTTAACTTTTATGTAGGAACAAGAATGTTATCTTTATTGATTTAATTTCTTATAAGTAAAATGGATTGTTATCTTAGCACGAAAACGTGAAAAGCAATTGAACATGTCGAATTTCTTGAAAATCAAGTAACACGGGGATTCCTCAGAGAAAACTCTCTAAATTCGAAACTAAAATATTATTGTTAAAAGATGTATAATGAGTGTCTATTACATGGTATATATAGAGCTAGAGACTGTCAAATTCCACTAGGAAATTACCAATTCCTATTCTTCCTAAACTTTTCATAATAGAATTAGCCAATTAGGAAACTAAGAGATTTGGGGAAAAAAAAATCAAAATTTGAGGTTTTTTTTTGCAATGTTAGAGTTCTTATTTTATTTTTATGTGTGTATATTCTAAGATATACCAGAAGATTTAAGTAGAGGTAATATTGTAATCTTGTGTCTTTTTTCTTTATATTATAGTTGGGAGTGTGTAGACGAGTGAGACACAACCTATTATTATTAAAATTATTTCTCTCTTCCTTCTCTCTCTTTTCTTCTTTTGAAATTCTAGGTTTGCACATCTTAATTTGGTATCAGAGCAACTATTGGAGATAAAAAATCAGTGGATAGCAGCCGGTTTGAGGGATTGATCACCTAAGGTGCTAATGTCAGCAATTCGGCCATGATGTCATGCTAACATCAGCATCCCCGACAATCGGAATATACCCTTTGGATTGTCTCTCTTCCATGGTTATTGTGCTTATTTTTCAAAATTTTTTGAAGTTATTTTGTAGGTGTTTTCTATTTTCAAATTTTTTTTTTTAAAAAAGGGCTGTTTGTTTCGATCTGTGTTTTTTGAGGGATTTGAAGGAGTTTGATGCTTCTATTCACTTCTGAAAGCTGTGACTAGAGATTTCCAAGACTTGTTTTGATTAGCCCATGCTATTTGATTGAGTTTAGTTGAGTTTTTGTCCTTCTAAGGGCTGTGGGATTTTGAGTGTTTCTACATATTGTTTTTGCTCTTGTTCAATATTGGATGGGTTCCGTTGCTTTATTTGTTGGATTTTAGTCTCTTGTGGCTATTTAAGCATCAGATTGTTGTGTTTGATGCCTTCTTCTTGTTGTCCAATGCTTCCAGTTCATTGTCAGTTCCTATTCTGCTATTGTTGCTTTGTGGGTTGTTGAGATCTTGTTCTACTTGATTGGTTTAGGTTTATTCTACATTCTTTTGTGAGTTTGGAAAAGTTGGTATATAGATTGAGAAAAGCTTTGTATGGCTTGAAACAGTCTCCGAGGGCGTGGTTCGACAAGTTCAGTATGGTTGTACTTCAGTATGGCTTTCAACATTCGACTTCCGATCATTTTGTATTTACTTGTCATTTCTCGTCAAGAATTATTGTGTTGATAGTTTAAGTAGATGACGTTATTATCAGTGATAGTGACTCAGCAGGTATAGTCTGCTTGAACCTTCATTTGAGTAAGCAATTTCACACCATAAATTTGGGCCACCTGCGTTATTTTCTTGGAGTTGAGGTTGCTCGATCCAAGGAAGGTATCAGTTTGTGTCAGCGGAAGTATGTATTGGACTTACTTGCTGAGACTGTTACTATTGGTGCCCGTCTTGTTGATACTTTGATGGATTCCACTATGAAGTTAGATGTTGATAATGGAGAGGCGTTTGAGGACACACGGCGATATAGGAGGTTGGTAGGTAAGTTGATTGTCTCACTGTGACACATCCAAATACTACTTATGTTGTTGATATAATTAGTCAGTTTATGCATACTCCTCGTAAACCTCATTGGGAGGCTATTTGTTGTATTCTCTGGTACCTCAAGGGAGCACCAAGTCGGGGATTGTTATATAGGTCGTCATCATCCCTATCTGTTATTGGTTTTTCCGATGCTGACTAGGTAGGCGATCGTAGTGATCGAAGGTCTACTTTTGGATATTATACATTCATTGGTGATAATCTTGTGACTTGGCGTAGAAAAAAACAGAATGTAGTAGCACGCTCTAGTGCTGAGGTTGAGTACCGTGCCATGACACATACTGCGTGTGAGATGTTATGGATCTGATCTTTACTTCATGATATGGGTATTGATGTGACGTCACTTATGCCAATGTATTGTGATAATCAGACAGTTATTTTTATTGCTAGTAATCCAGTGTTTCATGAACGGACCAAACATATTGAGGTGGATTGTCACTTTATTTGGAATCTTGTCATGCATAAGCAAATTGTCACTCCATATGTTCGGTCGATCTGAAGCTCAATTGGGTGATATTTTTACCAAGTCATTATCTTCGGTATACTTCAGAGATCTATGCTCTAAGCTGGTCATATTTGACTTATATGCTCCAGATTGAGGGGGAGTGTCAGAGTTCTTATTACCAAAATATTTAAGTAGGGGTAATATTGTAATCTTGTGTCTTCTTTCTTTATATTATAGTTAGGAGTGTGTACATGAGTGAGACATAACCTATTATTATTAAAATTAGTTCTCTCTTCCTTTTCTCTCTCTTTCTTCTTCTGAAATTCTAGGTTTGCACATCTTAACTGAGCCCAAAATTGAAAACTAGATAAGAAAATAAGAAATTGAAAACCAACCGGGACTCAACATGAGTTTCCTACACAAAGTAATTGCAAAAACAAAATTGTCCAAAAATGCAAAAATGTCAAATTGAAGGCCTAAACAATGGAATTTGGTGAAAACCCATCTTAGGCCATGGGCAAAGTTGATAGATATTGTTTGTCTCGCTGTTTTGGGTTAGAGTAGGGTCTTAGTTCCCAAAAAAGTGATCGGCCAAATCAGCGTCAACTAGTACTTTGGGTTGGAATGGCGCTCTCATTACTCCAAAAAGGATTGAGCAACTTATTTGACATCAGTCCCTTCCACTTGAAGAAAACTCGACCTCGAGTTGTAATTTGGATATAGAGGCACTTTTGCATGATACTTATAAATATCAGCAACATTGAAGGTCCTTGAGATATTTGTGTTTTTTGGCAAATCAATAACATAGGCATTGTCATTGATTTTGTGCAAAATCTTGTAAGGCCAGTATTCCTTTGGCTTCAACTTCCTCTAGCTCCCAATTGGAAATCTCTCTTTGCGCAGGAAGACCATAGCAAACTCTCCTTCTTTGAACACCTTGACTTGCCTATGCTTATCTGCAGCCTTCTTGTATTTAGCATTAGTCTTCTCCAATTTCTGCTTCACTTCAGCATGTACTACTTGAGCTTGTTTTGCCATGTTTTCTATTGCAATACCCACACTATTTCCCCAAGGCAACTGGACCAAGTCAACTGTATACTTTGATAGAGTAATGTAGACAACTGCAAAATGCGACTTTTTATGGCACTGTGAACAACACTTTTGTAGGCAAACTCGGATTATGCCAAGGCATGATCCCATTGCTTGGGTCTATCTCCACAAATACTACGAACTAGGTGCCCAATGTTCTGTTTGTTACCTCGGTCTGTTCATCAATTTGTGGATTTGCTATTGTATTACACTTCAAGGAAGTATCAAACATTCGCCACAAAATGATTAAAAAATGACCAAGGAATTTCGTCTCTATCTAAAGTAGTGGACTATGGAACTCTATGAAGTCTAACAATCTTTCTAAAGAACAGCCATGCTATGTGTGAAGCATCAGAAGTCATTTCACATAGAATAAAATGCACCATCTTGAAGAATCTATCAACAATTACAAAAACAAAATCTACCCCTCGTGTTCGAGGTAGTTTCAATACAAAGTTTATAGACAAATCTTTCTAAATAAAATTAAGAATTGGAAAAGGAATATAAAGACTAGTGTTTTGTGACTGGCCTTTAGACACTTGGCAAGTATAGCACTTTCAAATAAAATTACCAACGTCCCTCTTAACTTGTGGCAAAAAATAGCACTCCTCTACTTTTGCTACTGTTTTATCTCTGCCCATGTATCCACTCAACCCATTACCATGCAAATCACGAATAAGCTTCTCGTGCAATGATGTTTAAGGAATGATGGTTGCCCTTGAACAAGTATTCCTCACGCACAATGAAATCTGTAATAACTGAAGACTCTTTGCATTTGACCTAAATCTTCTTGAAATCTGCATCTTCTTCATACAATTCCTTCAAGAACTCAAATCCCACAACCTCGTGAGCTAAGGTCACAAGAAGATTGACCCTTCTACTTAAAGCATTTGCAACTCGATTCCAGCTACCAGACTTGTGTTTGATGACAAAAGAGAACTTCTGAAGGAATGGGGACCATCTCATATGCATCTTGGTTAAGTGCTTTTAGTTGTTAATGTACTTCAAAACTTGGTGATCTGTGTAAAGCACAAACTCTCGCTGCACAAGGTAATGCTGCCAATGCTTCACAGCTTGAACAATTGCATAAAATTCTTGATCATTAGTACTTCACTTTTGGTGAGTCTGATTTAGCTTCTCGCTAAAGAAAGCTACTATCGCTTCTTTGGGACAAGATTGCCCCAATGACAACTCCACTAGCATCATACTTCACCTCAAAAATCTTTTTAAAACTAGGCAATGCTAAAACTGGAGCAGTGCACAACTTCTCCTTAATGAAGGCGAAACTTTTTTCTGCCTCTTTGCCCCAATTAAACTTTTCTTTCTTCAAGCATTCTGTGATTGGAGCTGTAATTGCACTGAAATTGTAAATGAATCTGCGATAAAATGTTGCTAGGCCATGAAAACTCTGAAGTCACCAACTGTTTTAGGTGTTGACTAATCCCGAATTGCTGGCACATTCTCTTCATCCACATGAATGCCATCTGCACTACCTACATAGCCCAAAAACAATAAATTGTTAGTCATAAAATTGCACTTTTTAAGATTAATGTACAATTTACTTTCCAACAAATAGTTAGAATCTGTTGTCGCAGATGATCAAGGTGCTCCTCGTCGAATTTGCTGTAGATAAATATATCATCAAAATAGACAACAACAAACTTCCCAACAAAAGGCCTCAAAGCTAGTTCATGACTTGCATAAAGGTATTAGGTGCATTGGTAATACCAAAAGGCATCACCAACAACTCATACAAGACATCCTCTGTCTTGAGTGCAATCTTCCATTCATCACCGACCCTAATTTGAATATGATGGTAGCTACTACGAAGATTAATCTTGGAAAACTGCTTTGAGCCCTCAAGCATATCAAGCATGTCATCCAAGCACGAAATAGGAAATCTGTACTTGATGTTGATCTTGTTAATGACTTTGCAATTTGTGCACATACGCCAACTATCGTCCTCCTTTGGCATCAACAAAGCTGGAACTATACAAGGACTCGTGTTCTTTTGAATGAACTCCTTTTTCAGCAAGTCTTCGACCTTCTCTCATAATCTTTTTTTTCTGTATGACTCATTTTGTAATATGCTAGATTTGGAAGACTTGCACCTGGCACTAGATGAATATGGTGATGAATGTCCCTTATTGGAGGCAAACAATTGGGTAGATCATTAGAAACTAACTTGTTGAACTCCCCCAAAATGGCTGCAATTTTTCTGGCACAACCACTGTTGTTTTTGACATTGGATCTTTTATCACCAATGCTTTAACGACCAAAGCATAATTCTCATGCGCCTCCTTGATCTCATTCACAAATTTTGCTTCAGACCTGGCCAAAATTAACATAGACTACACCTTAACTTTAGAACTATTGGTCACCAAATTGGATTTTGAAGGGGTTATGGCAATTTTGTGTGCTTCTCACATGAACATATAAACATTATCTTTGCCGTTATAAGTACTATCAACATCATACTACCATGGTTTCCATAACAGCACATGATTGACATTCATATCGGCCACATCACAAATTATTTCACCATGATAATGTTTACCAATTGAAATAGGAACATGGAAAATTTTTGTTACCTTAACTGGTAGTCCCTTTTTAATCCAACCGATTGCATAAGGAGAACGATGCTTTTCCGTAGGAACCCTCATGTAATCTATCAATTTCTTAGGCACAAAATTCACGCAACTTCTGCTATCAACAATTAAATTATAGACCTTTTCGATTAACTGTACAACAAGATCAAAAGATGTTGTGGCATTGACTCGTGTCTAACTGATTTGGCGTGTACAACAACTATTGCACCACACAGCTAACTTGCCCTCCATCTTCTTCAATCCTCTTCTCATGCAGCTTCTTCATCTACTTCCTCTGCATTTTCTTCGTTCTCAACATAATTAACAGGCCTTCGGTTTGGACAACTATTGGAACAATGTCTAGGTTTCCTACAGCGATAACATTTATCTGGTATAGGTCTAACATAAGGATTTCCATTCGAAGTTGGAATTGCCTTATTTGGAGGACCTCTGCTAGCATTGCCCTTTTCGTGGGTCATTCCTTGCAATCTGATCTAGATAGGTTGAGCAGGAGATTACACTGCTACTTCGACGCCTTTTCTCCTATCTCTCGTAGCCTATGATGATTTAGGAAAATTCATGCGAAAAGGTATTGAATTTTCAGCCCTTCTTTCTCTTTCCAAAAGCTTTGCCTTCAGCACCAGGTTATGGGCCTCATCAACAGTTCATACAACCTATAAGGTAATCTTATCACGAACTATTAAATTCTGTCGTATGTTTGAAAACGAAACAACCACCTTGGTTATAATTCTAGTATAACTGGAACAAGTACTGATTATAATTTGGAAGAAGGAATCTGTCCATCATATATTGTTTCATCTTTCTCTAGGTCCATATTGGCCGCTTTCCTTGTCGCTGTCGGTTTCGCTGCAATTGATCCCACCAAACTGTTGTGCCACGCTTCAATTTAAAAGAGACAAGTTTAACCAACTTGTCTTCGAGAACCTCCATCATCTTTAGAAATTGATAAGCTTCAAAAAGCTAATTAAGGAAATCCTCAATTTTAAGATTTTCGTTGAAACTAGCTATATCCGTCTTCAATTGATAATTCTCGAACTCTCAGTTCCTTCTTGTAGGTCACGTATATTGTAGTCCTCTTCCTCATCAAAATCTGAAATGTCTCCATAAGTAGGTGGCCTTTGGGGACGTCGATCTGGTATGAATCTGTCAGCAACTAGTCTCGGGCAATTCCTCCGATGCGGTTGTTACCGACTTGGGGGTCTCTATTGGCATTAAGATCAAGTCCCATAAGCATCTCGTGGGTCGCACCAAGTTGATCGTTACCTTGCTGCCTATATTCTTCAATTGCATCCCACAAAGCCTCTGTCCCATGACCAACGTCAATGAGATTTGTGTTTTCGACTACGTCGTTTGCTATCTAGTTAGGAAAATCTTCACTCTAATGCCAACTAATGTAGCACAAAAACGTGAAAAGGAATTGAACACCTTGAATTTCTTAAAAACAAGTAACACATAGATTCCTCACCCAACAAGAGAAATCTCTCAAAATTTGAAACTAAAATATTATTGATAAAAGACTTGTATAAGAGTCTATATATGGTATATATAGAGTTAAAGATTGCCAATTTGTACTAGGAAACTATTAATTCCTATATTTCTTAAACTTGCCCTACTCTAATAGAATTACTAAACTATGAAATTCGGAAAAAAAAAAAATCAAAATTGGGGCTTTTTGCTAATGAGCCCAAAATTGAAAACCAATATAAAAAAGAAATTAGAAACCAATCGGGACTCAAAACGAGTTTCCTACGCAAAGTAATTGTAAAAACAAAATTGCTCGAAAACGTAAATATCAAATTGAAGGCCTAAATGATAGAATTTGGCGAAAATCCACTTAGGCCGTGGGCGAAGCCGATGGATATTTGTCTGTCTTGTCATTTTGGGTCAAACTAGGGTCTTAGTTTCCAAAAACGTGACCGGCCAAATTTGCATCTACCATT
Organism: Nyssa sinensis; assembly: GCA_008638375.1. Taxonomy (NCBI): domain Eukaryota; kingdom Viridiplantae; phylum Streptophyta; class Magnoliopsida; order Cornales; family Nyssaceae; genus Nyssa; species Nyssa sinensis. The sequence continues at coordinate 1,099,760 of CM018046.1, read as the reverse complement.
TTAGGCTCCCATTGCTCCAAAAAGGTTTCAACAACTTGTTTTACATCAATTGTATGAAATTATGAGTTAAAACAATGATTAGATTACTTTTGTAACATGTTTTTTGGCGGGGCGATCACTTGGATGGTAAATTAGGTTTGTCGCCTAGGCAATTTGACAACTATGGGTTAAAATGACAACAAGATTTAAGAAATTCAAAATTCAAAATTCAACCAACATTGCCCAACACTCAGTTGATCATGACAGCTTAATAAGTTATGAATTGGTCATCATTCCCATGCATCGATACAAAATAAATACTTTATGTAAATAAGTAATAAGGACATGGGATTTATAGTGGTTTGACCAATATACTTACATCCACTCCCAGTTTTCGTTAGATTTTTTTCTATTTCAAAGGATTTTTAAGGTTCACCCAAAAACTTTTAAGATGGTTTTGTTCCTAGACTACCACTAACATACCTAGTATGCACACTAAGATTTACTTAGGTTTTTGAAATACTAACCATGAACCAATATAGGTTGTATAACACTTGATTTACCTATAACTAATTCGATGGATTCGACCACTAGGATATTCTATTGTGGTTTTGTCCAACTTGGTTAACCACCAATCAATCTTAATGGGATTCAACTCAATGGGATTTATTCTAGGTTTTTAGGTGTGTGCAAGTTATTTTGGTTCACCTAGAACCAAAACCCAATTCCTCACTTCTCTAGGACCTTGAGGAATGATGTATGAGGTATGTGTTTCTACAACACACAAATAAGAAAGTGATTTACCTTTATTTAGTGCTAAGTAGCCTCTTGATCTTCCTATTTTAGATCCATCTTCAAGCACTTGTATATGTGTGTGTTTGATTTATACTCTAACAAGGACAAAGTAACTCTATGGAGTATGAGCTTTCCCGGATGTATACTCCACTTCTGCACTATTACACATTAGTTTTCAATTTGCAAGACTTTTGATTTATATAGCCAAGCTTTGTAATGGCTAGTCAATTACCTTTGAAATTTTGCCTAGAGTGGTTGAAGTTTAAACAACTTGTACTTTGGTCGACTAAGGGTACTTTCTGGTTCATATTGGTTGACCAATTCTATGGTTGGTCAACCAATGTAAGACTTGTCTCGTCTTGTGTTTTTGCCTGAATCCTTGCCTTAATTGCCTCTTTGGTGCTTCCAAGCTTGATGTATGAACTCCATTGGTCTTTAATGTGCATCCTAAGATAGAGCTACACACAAGGTCATGAGATATTGGCTCTTTCATTTATAATACCTTCGGTGCCTCTACAATATTTAAAGATACACTATCATCCTCATGGTATGTATATAAAAATTTTGATTGTCGTTTTCGTAGGGGAGAAATTTGTAGGTTATTAGATTGGACTATTCGAGGATATAATCATTCCAATAAAAAATGATGGATAACTAACAAACACCAGAAGCTGGCCAGTGGTCACATGAGTAATGTAGAATCAGACAATAGGGAAACTAACATGAGTAATGCAAAATCAGACAATGGGTAAACTATGTACCTGATCCCATTGAAGTTTGTGGTAATAAAATGAAAAGAGAACCTAATTAATATAAACATTTCACAGATTCAGTGTGAATGGTTCTGTAGATTAGATGCAATTTGATTACAACCTGATATCTTGTTTTCTCTAGATGACTTACCTCTTATGAATCTCTGCCAACACATACTATCTGTTGTGGTTTATTTGTAATGCGATAACCTTTTTTTATTTTTTTCACTTATCCAGATGAATGGCCTCTATGAATCCCTGGATGGACGTATCTCAGCACTGGAGAAGTTTAAAGAAGTTGAGGCAACGAAACAGGTGGAGGCTACAGAGTAGAAATTCTAAGCTGTTTTTAGTTTGGTTTGGGTCAGTAGCTTGAATGCTTCTCCTCTAGCAAAAGTCACAAAACTCAAGGTCGATGTTCTGAATATTGTTTTCACTCGGTACATCTTTGTTGCTGGTGTTGTCAGATTTTTATTTATGTAATGAGATAAATTCCGACTGTTCTATTTTTCCCTTTCGAATTTGGGATGACCATTTCCTTTATTTGGTAGATTGTAAAGGACTCAAAATTTTAGGTAAATACTCTGATGTAGAACCCAGAAAAGAAAGAAAGCAAAGAGAAGAAGAGAGAGAAAAGAGAAATTCTGTTATTCCATTTTAATCAAAAGTGCAGAAACTATATCTCCAATCTATATATTATTACAATGTAATGCCTACGTGTTAGAAATTAAGTATCGGTTTTACTTTTATAACAGATTTAAACAGAATCTATTTTGTAAAACAGATTGAATCAAAATATTGTATTTTGAAATCCTGCGGATTAGTACTTAAGAAACAGTTTCAGAAATTCCAGAATTGGAATTTAGAATTTAAAAGAAAAATAGAAGCAGATTATTGTTTAAGAAACAATACTAGAATTGGAAATTGAAAATCAGAAACTAAAGTAGATGAAACTTACTATATCAGCAATAGGAAATTTAACAGATCCAAGTCTAGTGTTTGATGTTATCTCTTTAAAATTAATGCCCTCGTACTAGGTACTTACAAGTTGTGTTGATGTCTCTCTCCTAGGATAAAGTAATCTCACACTGAGAAGAAGCATGATTGTCTTTATGCATAGTAAACCAAACTATGGTTGAACTCTCTTTGTATGAATACTAACTTTTAATGGATGCATAGAATGTATGAATCTGTGTAGTGAGGGTTATGTATTTATAGAGCCATTGGTGACTGTTCAAACAGTCACAACCTCCAATGGTTGCGGCTGTTCACACCGACCAGATATGATGCTTCAATTGGTGTGGCTGTTCCTAAAGTCACATTTGTTATTGCGAACAAGCACACTACTTCTCATGGTGATTGTTCAGTATATTCAAAGCAACTGTGTTTTGGTTCAAACAGGTAACATTTTGAAAAATATAATTTAATTTAATTTTCTCTAAAAAAATATATATATTACAGGTCAAGGCCTAACCCGACCTGACTTGACCCAGTTCGATTTGGTGCAAGGCGGCGGAGGCAGTGCACTGCATGTGGTGAACCCATTATGAGATAGGTTCTCCCCCATTCACAAAACTTGGGTGCCCTTGGGGCTCAAATCTTCTTTCAAGATAATTGTATATATACTCTTTAAAAGTCTAGTACCCATCCTATGTGAGACAAACTTTTCACACTTTGTTACCATTTTTAAGTGGTGATGTTTGGAGTTAATTTCTCATTCACTTCTTAATGGTTTTGAGTAACCCAATATATGTTCTTAATCTCCTCATAGAAGTGAACACATTTTCATGGGGACCCATCTAAAATAATGTGTGGGGCCCACTTTAATTTTGACTCAAAGATGGTAAAATTTTTTGCTTAAAACCCATTTAATCGAACAATCCCTCACATGAATGAAATTGACTGAAATCCATGCAAATATGCAAACACTAAGAGAGAGTTCAGTTAAAAATTTCCTATATAGGGAAAGGTAGTTTGTGGCCTTGAACCTTGTGAAATACTATTGAGGTTACTGGTTGATTAGTGAACATGATGTCTTGAATTGTTTAACCGTTTGTATAAACCAAGACAATAACATTCACACAGAATATTTCATGACACAGTTGGTTCTCATGAATGTGTTCATTTTAGTCCTGAACAATGCCTAGTTTTCATGAGTACTTTTAGAGAATTTAGCCTTATCATTCTTATAGAACTGACTCAGTTCACACTCACATAGGTGATTTTTATTAAAAGTATCCTACTATACCCCACTTGTATTAACAAGATATAAGAATCATTAAAAGCTTAGCTCATCCTATCCAATGCTTCAGGCATCACTATTCTTATCATAGGAATGAATAAGAGATTTATCTCCATAGAGATCTCGTTGAGTCACACACAATTCAGTTGTCCCTTTGAACCTAAATTTTAGGATCTCCAGTCAGTTAGGTTGGGTTGCCATTATGGCGATTCTTAATACATAGGCTTTAAACCCATTCCCCTCAATGAATTATTTACTTGCTCTCTAGTAAAACCTTTGGTTAACGGATCCACAATGTTATCTTTTGACCTTATGTATTCAATGGTTATAATGTCATTAGAGAGCAATTGTTTCATAATATTATATCTTCGACGCGAATATGTCGAAACTTATCCGTTATACACATGACTCTATGCCCTACTAATCACTGATTGACTATCGCAATTAATATAGATAACAGACACAGGTTTTGACCACATTAGAATATCTTCTAGGAAGTGACGAAGCCACTCAGCTTCTTCACCAACTTTATCAAGTGGAAAAAAAAATCAAATTCCATTGTGAATCTAGCAATGCACGCTTGCTTAGAAGATTTCTATGATACCATGCCACCATCAAATGTAAACAAATAACCACTTGTACATTTTAAGTCTTTGGCATCAGATTTCATGTTCGCATCACAATGTCTTTCAAGTATTGCTGGATATCTTGAGTAGTGTAATCCATAGTTTTGGGTGTATTTCAAATACCTCAGAACCATAACTATTGCCTTCCAGTGGTCTAGGCTTGGATTAGTTGTGTATCTACTATTTATTGACAGTGTAGGCTATGTCTGGATGGGTACAGCTCATCACATACATTGGGTTGCCAATTATTTGTGCATACTTTAGTTATGATATCCTTTTTCTATTATTCTTGGATAAGTGTAGATTTACATCTAGAAGTGTCCTTGCTAGACTATTATTATCTCGTTTAAATTTCTTAAGTATTCTCTCAATGTAATGGGATTGAGATAATATCAGTCCCTCCGATGCTCTAGAGATCTTTATACCAAGTATAACATCAGTAACGCCTAAGTCTTTCATGTCAAACTTATTATTCAACATACTCTTGGTAGCTTTAATGACTCCGATGCTCTAGAGATCTTTATACCAAGTATAACATCAGTAACACCTAAGTCTTTCATGTCAAACTTATTGTTCAACATACTCTTGGTAGCTTTAATGACTTCATTATTACTACATATAATGGGCATATCCTCAACATATAGACAAATAATAACACAACCATTTTCTATGTTCTTGACATATACATATTTGTCACATTCAATGATCTTGAGCCTATTTGACATCATTACACTGTTAAATTTTTCATGCCATTACTTTGGTGCTTATTTTAATCCGTAAAGAGTCTTGGGTATGGGCCACTCTTGAACAACTTTCAAATTTTTGGGGTGTACGAAAATTCCTTGCTTAAAAATGATACAATCGAGAAAGATCACTCGAGTTTGCAAGAATGAAAATTTCTTAAGGTTAACATATAACTTCACAACATGAACTGTTTGAAAAACCTACCTGAGGTGATCTAAATGTTCTTCCTTAGTTCGACTGTAAATAAAGATATCATCCAAGTAAACAACCATGAACTTCCCTATGAATGGGCGTAAGACTTGATTCATCACTCTCATGTTGAGAGCATTCGACAAGCCAAAAGGCATAACTAACCATTCATAGAGGCCATCAGAGGTCTTAAAATTGGTTTTCCATTCATCACCTTGCGTAATTCAGATTTTGTGATACCCATTACGCAAATCGATTTTGGTGTACCATTGCGAACCGGTTAGGGAATCCAACATATCATCAAGATGAGAAATAGGAAATCGATACTTGATAGTGATCCGGTTGATGGCACGACTATTTACACACATTCTCCATGAGCCATATTTTTTTGGAGTCATCAAGGCAGGGGCAACACATAGACTAAGACTATCTCGGATAACTCCTATGTGTAAAAGGTCGTCTATTTGGCTCCTCAACTCACCACGCTCCCTAAGATACATTCAGTAGTGTGGAAGGTTAGGCAACTGAGATCTTGGGACTAAATCGATGGCATGTTGGATGTCTCTTATTGGTGGTAACACATTTAGGAGTTCATTTGGAGTCACATCTTGAAGTTCTTGCAACAATTGAGTGACCTCAAGTGGTAAATCAACTTTAGGGTCTAATAGAACTTAAAGGGCATCCATACCCACCAAGGCTATAACTAAATACAACTCTTTACCTACTTTTTCAAATTCTTTCCTATTCAAGAGCTGAAGGATTTTTCTTTTGGGTGGTTGTGATGAGGACCTAGGTTTAGACTTAGAACTCTATTGAACATGTTTACTAGGGTTTAATTGGATCGTCCAGCCATCATGCTTGAAGGTGTAGGTGTTTGCATGCCCATGATATAATATATATATATATATATATGTCATAAGTCCAGGGTCGACCTAATAAGATGTGGGCGACATCCATAGGTAAGACATCACACCAAACTTTGTTAGAATATGCACCCATCTAGATAGGAACCAAACATCTTTTGAATGCTAGAAGGGAGGTTTTGTAAGGACTTAGAATTTTACTAACTTATAAAATATAAAATAATCAAGAATACAAATCCATAGTGGGATTACATAATTTAAGATAGGTTAAGACACAATTAAATAAATTTTTCTTAATGACCTTAGACATGGCAAAAAGACTAAAAAGGCTATAAGAACTAAAAGAAAAGAAAAGAAAAGAAAACTAAAGGGAGCAAAAAGGGAATTTTACCCCAAGCACTCCTTGGTCTTATAAGATCATGTCCACACACACCACAAACACACACACAATCATGTGATGGAGAGAAAGGAAGGAGAGAAGAGGGAGATTTGGGAGAAAAATCTTAGGGCTTGAAAGAATTCACTCTAAACATGAAGATTTGAGCTTTTTCTTGGTAAATTAAAGCGTCATAAAGTCTTTCTACACTCTAGCCTTCAACTTAGAGTTAGAAATTGTAAAAATCTCACCAAAATCATTAAGAATCAACTAGGGTTTCATCAAAATTCAAGGAAGTTAAGGTAGGGCTTCTAACCCTAGGTGAAAAACATGTGCTTAGGTAGATTATGCATTTCATTCCCTCACTTCATGACATGTTTATGCTCATTCTTGTGTAATTGACCATATGTTGAATATACTTTGTAGACCTAACTATTTGATGATATCTTCTTATAGAATTGTTCCTTTTCATCTTATCACTTCATCGATATCACTCCCGATCCAAACATTTCATCTATGGAGGTGTGTTCATAATGTCGATTTCATGTGTAATATACGAAAAATTGTGCTCACCAAGTGTTTTTAAAATTTTCTATGTGACTTTTTGTTGTGAAACCTTGATGTTTCGAGTGTTAGTACATATATTCTTATTGCATTGGTGAAGTAAGTATGGTTCTCTGAAAATGGACATTGATAAAATGGTAATGGAAAAATGAGAATGGGGAGTTTAGAAGGAGGGATGATGCTATGGGTTAGGAACTAATCACGTCCTTGGTGTGCTCCAAAGTATGGTGAGATTCCGCTTTACCTGGGGTTTTGTTTTGGTGATTGAGATTGTGTCTTCCATCAGCTTGCGAGCCGCATACCCGAGCAGGTGGTCTTTTGTCTTAACCGGGTTAGTAGCCTGTAAAGCACATAATCTTATCGGGGGCCACTAAGTGAATAGTAATTTGGATTGAGAATATTGAGAGCTCGAGATGACTTGAATAAAGCACCTAACTAGAATTTTCTTACTTATGTATTGATCTAATTTGAAATATGTTTCTCTCTAGTTGTATAGTCCCTTACTAGACGCAGGAACCGACAAGGAGCCAACACAAGGGTAGCAGGCTGAAGTAATGCATCTGTCAAGACTTACTTTTTGGTCATTTTTGGACTTCCCCAAGTACATGTAGATGTTGGCATGTTTATGCCTTCTTTTGGGGTTTTATTTTTGTATGTAAATGGTTAAAGTTTAAGGTCATGTCAATTGCTAATTCCAATATGTAGTATGTACATAAAATGTATAATGAATGATGTTGTAAACTTTTATGACTAACTTCATTTACTAGACAATGTCCATGGAGTTTGAATGCTTTGAAAAGTTGGCTCTTGAAAGAGCACTTTGATGTACGAATGGTTAGATGTTTAACTCAGATGTTTAACCATGCTTTGAACGTGGAAGGAAAAGGAAAAGATGGCTGAGAATTAAGGAAAAACAAGTTGGACCAAAGGTTGAACTAAAACAGGGCTAGAATTTCGAAAAATGATATTGCCATTACTTAGTGACTTTCTCCTAACGTGTGTGTGTGTATATATATATATATATATATGTAATTACATTTTTATAATTAATTCTATAAATTGAGGATACAATGTTTATTTCATAGGATGTACAAAATACCTTATGCAAAGAGAACTTTTTTTAGAAATAATTTAATTTTACACTTGATTATTTTAAGAACAAATAGAGTTAAAAAATGTAAAAAAAATAAAATTTATATTTTGTTAAGAAACTTTACATTTAGTGTTTAAAAAAAATTATGACCTGGTCCAAGATTTTCTCTTTATTTTTTTACTAGATTTCTTTTCTCTGGATAAGACCTTTTAGCATTGTATTAATACTCTAATTAATCACTAGATGTTAATATATCTATTTTACCTTTCATTTATATTTTGACAATTTTTAAATTTTAAATTTTTAAATCACAACTTTTTTTCATTAGGCAATACTGTAAAAGCCATACATTTCAATTTCTTTTAAAAAATATCAGTATTTGAAAAAAAAATTCACACACAACGCACATGTTTCTAACTTAGTTAACAAAACGTTTGAGTCTTGACTTTTTTTTTTCATTATTGTTTCCCACACCTTGAGATTAGGCAAAAATAATTCCAAAATTTTATTAGACCACTTGAAACGATTTTTGAAAGGTTTTAGCTAAATTTTGTTTTTTTTTTAAATATAAATTTCACATTTGGTTGTGTCAATGACACTAAGCCAAAGGCAACATTATGCCAAAATCATATTAAAAAACACACTTTAGAAGTAATTTAACATTATATCCAACATAATATAAGAAAAACACTCAAAAGATGTGCAAAAATAAATTTAGAAGAAAGTTTCTGCATCCAAATATAGGGCTTGCAATACTTGTACTTCTATGATAATTAATAAAAATTATGTTTGCTGATTAAAAGAAAAAGTAAAAACAACTCAATCGTGGCATCCACTCGACCTTAAGCTCGTCCTAATATATCATGTTATATGCTAGCATCACATGAATGTGAGTCCGTAGATTTCTTCGCCTCCCTAAAATTTCTAAACTACCCTCAGCAGCAAAAATACCTTTTTATGCCATATAAAGAGTTCTTTTGAAAAAGTAAAATATTATGTATAATAGATTTTGTTAATAATTATTTTTTAATTTTTAAATATGAACAAATGGTCTCGTATGTAAGCAGTCTCGTATTCATTTATTATAATAGACTTACTATCTTATGTGTAGTAGTGAGAAAATTAATCACTTATGCATAGTATTATTTGAAAAAATAATCTTTTAAGGAAAGCATTTAATGTATTTAAAAAGTATAAATTTACTAAAAATAATCTCTTTTTATAATTATTATTAGATTCACATCAAATTATTTGAAAAATAATTTTGAAATTCTATAATATTTTATAAATTGATATTTTAAATTAAACTTATATTTTGGGACAAGAAGGAGAGAGTAATAAATTGAAATTAAGGAACTGACTAGTTTTACTAAAAGATGGGAAGAAAAGAGGCAGGGGCACTCTCGTCATTGCAGTAACTAGATAATTTTATTAATAAAGAAAAAAGAAAAAATGTTAAATGATCTCCACAAGATGTGACATGTGTATGGCCATAGTTTTTTTCTGTGAAAAATGAAACAATTAAGCTCAACCAACCAAACACTCTGAGGCCTGTCCTGGTCCTGGGTCGTTTTGTACTTTTTTTCTTCTGGAATGTCCTCAGAAGATGCACAGCACTAAGGGGTGAATATAAGGAGCTAGCATAGATATATCTCTGCAATTTACATGTTTGTATCGTTACAGGGTTTTATAATATATATATTGAAAACAGACGATTTCTTTGGATATAGCAGTATATAGATATAATAGCAGCAAATTCATGGTGGTTCTAAGCTTTCAATGTGTCCAGTTCCCAGCTGTTGATCATTGTTCCTTGCAGAGACGACAAAGCGGCCGCCGTACTATCCGGTGCGGAATTGCTGAGCAGTCGGGAGAGCCGGCTCCTTTTGGACAGAAAACAAAGTACAATGATGGGTTCTTTGAGAAGGCATTCATGACACTCTTCGCTCGCAAGATGGAGAAGTATGGTGCCAAGGCTGGGGCAGAAGTGAAGAAGAAGGGATGGTTTGACTATGACTATGAGAGCTTTGTGGATGTATCCAAGGGAGTAATGCAAGGAAGGTCTCGTATGCAGCAGCAGCAAGTGGTTCGAGAGGTGCTCTTGTCTATGCTTCCTCCTGGTGCACCTGCTCAGGTCTCTCTCATTTTCGTTTTCCTAAAAAAATTATTCCAAATTTCTATTCAAAACAGTAACACGTTAACCCATATGGATTTTAATTTTAGGTCCAACAAAGATGCCGTAAGGCTAATCAAGTGACTTAGAAGCTCCTTTAACATTAGTAAACTATTTCATTATATTTTGAAATTTATTAACCTTCTCACCCTTTGTTTTTTTTCCTTCTCATTTTCAATTAAAACTCATTTATAGCCCAGTAGGGGATAATAATAATAATTAACCGAGATTAATTAACCCACTGATTGACTAGAGTCAAACTCAGTGGGTAGGGAAGGAATAGAACGTTATCACTTTGCTTGCAATGGGTTTGGCAACCATGGGCATAAGATCTCAAGTCTTTCCCCTTTAATCACTTGGGCAAACCAGCTCTGTTTTCCCATGAAATTTGTTAACTGATATTTAATTTTCCAATTTGGTGTGTTATTGTTACTAAAAGAGAGTTTAATTGTTTATTTAATTTATTATTGTTGCAGTTTAGGAAATTGTTTCCACCAACAAAGTGGGCTGAAGAGTTTAATGCTGCACTAACGGTCCCTTTCTTCCACTGGTTAGTTGGGCCTTCCGAGGTAAACATCCACAGATTCATTGTCTTATAATTTAAAGGGTAATGTTATTCTACTCTCCAAGTATTTTAATCACTAGAGATTGAAACTATTTAATATTTAAAATATCATATTTCATATGAAGTCGAACGTAAAGTAAATAGCATTGATGCTTCCGCTAGAGCAATTATGATTTACTAACTCGGATGGCATCTACTAGGTTATAGAAGTGGAGGTAAATGGGGTGAAGCAAAGAAGTGGGGTTCATATAAAGAAGTGCAGGTAGAATTGGTAATTGTTCGTTTGAACTGAATTTTACATTTTACTTGACTAACATAAATTCAGATCAACGCATAGAATTTATGAGGCTCCAAGTTTTCTTTTTATGTTTTTTTCTTCATAACTTTGAATTGAGCTGTTGCAAGACTAGAATTCAATTCCATAGGTTTTATGCTCTGTAATAATGTCCAACAACAAATTTTTTATGTTGATATATTTGTTTTTCCCTGTCAAGGTATCTGGAAAACAGTGGGTGTGTAGGAATGTGTGTGAATATGTGCAAAATTCCTACTCAAGATTTCTTCACCAATGAATTTGGGCTTCCATTAACTATGATACCAAGTATGTTCCCCTGGATTTATGTCCACAAAACTGCAATCAATATATAAAAAATATGTATCATCCTTTCTCTGTCCATAATATGTGCAGACTTTGAAGATATGAGTTGTGAGATGGTGTACGGTCAAGTTCCACCACCGTTTGAGGAGGATCCCGTGTCCAAACAGCCATGTTTTGCAGATATTTGTAAGTTTTGTTCAGCTTTCATTGGTAAGCAGCCGATGATTTCCTGATTTCTTACTATTAGATATATATTATGTGCAGGCTCCATGGCAAATCCCAGCTCCGGTGTGTGTCATAAACTAGAAGCTTGAGAAGATCTTGCTGCTGATGATCAGTTTGAGTCATGGTAGCAGCTATAAGTGTTTCTTGTATGCATGAAATCCATCTGCTATATATGCCCACACTCATTTGTTAATGTACAACATATTTATCTATTAGTCAAAGGCCTTCTAGAACATGAAATGCTGGCACACTGGAAAGTTTTGTTTGGACACCAGTACATATCACATTTAATCAAATATTTGAAAATTGCTCTTCGATCTGTCAAGTATTGTTACTAGATATGTATTATACAATTGATCAAGTAAGCAACAATTCCTTAAATATTTGAAAACTTCTTGCATCTCAACAGCAGTGCAGATTGCTCGGGGATAAAGTGGAGAGGCACTTTGAAAATATTATATGTTCCACACATCATGTTTGGTAGTGCAGAATGCCACAGTTCAAGGAATTAACTTGACCAAAAATTATTTTAGCTGAAATAAGGAAGGTGGCACTGGCGTGTACGAGTGACTAAACAATTGAAGGAGATACATTTGCAAAAAGGGCGAAGGTAGCAGTAAACTGGATAGTGACAGGCGATGAAAGGTTATGACAGCCCAGCCCAGCCCGTGATCAATATATCACATGCACTATCTTGGCCGATGAGGTCAGAAAAATAAGACACAATTGACAAAGGAGACACACTTAGCATATCATTAATCTTTACTGATGATCGATGCATTAATATGCTAGCCAATTTCATGTGATTTGTACATTTTAGCTTCAATATTGTGGAGTGCAGTGGAAGCAAAGGGTGGATGAAATAGTTGCTGGACGTTAGATGGCCATTTATGCAGTGAAGATTTTGGGTCTTCAATAATAAGAAAAAAAGACATGATCATAGTTCGACCGTTTTCAAGCATTGCCGGGGATCGGGATGTTGGATCCAATTGAGGAGACGTTTTTGTATAGACCGGGTTTATTGGATAGTATGTTTTGCTTTTAGGTGGCAAAAAATAAGGCAGTGCGGAACGTGAAGGAGAATCAAATTCATTGAATTCCTTAGTAACGAAGAACAAATGAGACTCTTCACCCAAAGAGAACAAATCTCAAATTTCTAAAAATAAATATATTATTGACAATCTGAATAATAAAGACTGTTTTAAATCATATATATAGGTTAAGACTACTACTAATCTGAATAGGAATCTACTAATTTCATTCACTAGTCTTATTACAATTAGGAAACTAATAAATTTCAAAAAATGGGAAAAATTCAAAAATAATAAAGTTTTGAGCTTTTTAGAAAATTAGAAACCATATCATACTAGAAAATTATAGCCGCAAGTAGAAGTTCATTCGGACTTCTCTAAACAAAGTAATTGCAAAATCAAAAGTTACTATCAATGGCAAAAAAGTCAAATGGGAGGCCTAAACAAAGTCGTTTGGCCTCGGGGTAACTTCAGTCATGGCGGAACGATGAGTATTGTCTGTCACGTCGTTTTGGGTCAAGATAGTGTCTTCATTTCCAAAAATGTGACTAACCAACTCTGCGTCTACTAATACTCTTTCTTTGAATGGGACTTGGAACATTCCTATTGTTCTTTAAAAGCCTCGGCAACTTGTTTTACATCAATCTCATTCTCTTGAACAGATTTCAACCATGAGTTACAATCGAGATAGAAAGAGTCTTCTATAAGATACTCGTAGATGTCAGCAACATTGAAAGTCTGTGAAATTTCTATAGTTTTCGGACAAATCAACAACACAAGCATTGTCATTGACCTTGTATATAATTTTGTATGGACCATATTTCTTTGGTTGCAATTTTTTGTAATTGCCAACTGAAAATCTCTCTTTGTGCAAGAAGACCATAACAGAATCTCATTCCTTGAACACCTTGGCATGCATATGCTTATCTGCAGCTCTCTTATATTTGGCATTAGTCTATTCCAATTTTTGCTTCATCTCAACATGTACTGCTTGGGTCTGTTCTGCCATATTCTTTACTATAACACTCACACTATGGCCCTTAGGTAATTGAACCAAGTCTATAGTATGCTTTGGTTGAGTGATATAGACAACTGTAAAAGGTGTTCTTCTTATGGCACTATGAACATCATTGTTATATGCAAACTCAGCTTGTGGCAAGGCACGATTCCATTGTTTGGGCCTATCTCCATAAATACTGTGAACTAGATTGCCCAATATTATGTTTGGCCATCTGTTTAGGGATGAGTTGTAGTACTGTGCTTCAAGGAAGTATCAAACATTCTCCACAAAGTAACCCAAAAGTGACTAAAAAACTTTGTGTCACGATTTGAAGTAATGGACTGCAGAACTCTATGGAGTCTCTCTCGAAAGAACAGTCATGCAATGTGTGAAACATCTAATGTCTTTTGGTATGGAATGAAGTGGCTATCTTAGAAAACCTATCAATAACTACAAAAACAGAATCTATCCCTCGTTATGTTCGAGGTAGTCCTAACACAAAATTCATAGTCTTCGCAAATAGAATTAGGAATAGGTAAAGAAGTATAAAGACTAGTGTTTTGTGACTGACCTTTAAAGACTTGACAATTATAGCATTTTCGAACATAATTACCAATGTCCCTCCCGACTTGTGACAAAAAATATCGCTCCTTTACACTTGCTATTGTCTTATCTCTAGCCATATGTCCACTCAATCTACTAGCATGTAGATTACAAATCAACTTCTTTTGCATGGATGTTTGAGGGATGCACAAAGAGTTGCCTTTAAATAAGTACCCTTTATGCACATAGAAACCTACAATAGCTTAAGACTCTCTGCACTTGGCCTAAATCTCCTTGACATCTGCATTTTTTTCATACAATTCCTTTAGGAACTCAAGTCCCATAACCTTTTGTGCTAATGTAACAAGAAGATTAGTCTTTCTCTTTAATGCATCTGCAATTCTATTTAAGGTATCAGATTTGTGTTTGATGACAAATAAGAACTTCTGAATGAATGTGGACCATCTCATATGCATCTTATTCAAGTGTTTTTGGTTGTTAATGTACTTTAAAGCCTGGTGATTTGTGTAGAGCACAAAATCTCGCTGCATAAGATAATGTTCCCAAAGCTTCAGAGCTCTAACAACCGCATAGAATTCTTGATCATAGGTACTTCACTTTTGACGGGCCTCACTCAGCTTCTCATTAAAGAATTCTAGTAGTTGCTTTTCTTGAGACAATACTGCCCTAATGCTAACTCCACTCGCATCACACTCTACTTAAAAAACCTTTTCAAAGCTAGGCAAGGCCAAAATTGAAGCAGTGCGCAACTTCACTTTAATCAAGGCAAAGCTTTTTTCTACCTTTTCACCCTAATTAAACTTCCATTTTTTTCAAGCATTCAGTAATTGGAGCTGTAATTGCACTGAAATTATGGATGAATCTGCGGTAGAATGTCAGTTAGCCTATGAAAACTTTGGGTGTTGGCCATTCACAAAGTGCTCGCACATTTTCTTTATCCATATGAATGTTATATGCATTAACCACTGTAGCCCAAAAATAATAAACTATTAGTAAAAAAATTACACTTTGTATGGTTGATGTACAACTTACTTTCCAACAACATTGTTAGAATCAACTGTAGATGATCAATATGATCCTTTTCAATTTTGTTGTAAATAACAATATCATCAAAATAAACCACAAAATTTTTCCAACAAAAGGCCTCAAAGTCTAGTTCATGACTGGCATAAAAGTGTTGGGTGCATTGGTTAAGCCGAAAGGCATCACAAAACACTTATACAAGCCATCCTTAGTCTTGAACGTAGTTTTTCATTCATCACCAAGCCTAATCCAAATCTAATGGTAACTAGCCACTGTGAAGATCAATCTTGGAAGATAACTTTGAACCCTTAAGCATATCAAGTATGTCATCTAAGCGTGGAATATGAATATGTATTTAATGGTGATCTTGTTAATGGCCTTGCAATCTATGAAGATGCGCCTAATTGCCATCCTTCTTTGGCACCAATAGGGCTGGGACTGCACAAGGACTCGTATTCTCTTCAATGAACCCCCCTTTCCAGCAAGTCCTCTACCTCCTCTCTTAGAATTTCATTCTCATTTGGACTCATTTTATATGGACCAGATTTAGAAGGCTTGTACTAGGTACTAGATCAATGTAGTGCTGAATATCTTTCATAGGAGGCAAGAAATTGGGCAGATCTTCAAAAACTAATTCACTGAATTTTTTCAACAATGGCTGTAATTTTTAGGCACAACCACTGTTGAATCTGCCTTTGGATCATCTATTGCCAAAGCTTTAACCACTAAAGCATAAACCTCTTGCGCCTCCTTAGCTTCAAGCCTCAAACTTTGCTTCAGACCTGAATAAAACTAACATAGACTACCCCTCATCTTTAAAACTGTTAGTCTCGAAATCAATATTTTAAAGGAGTCATGGAAATTTTGTGTGCTCCCCATGTAAATATATAAACATTATCCTTGCCTTTATAAGTAATATCAACATCGTACTGTCATGGCGTACCCTAACAACATATAACTAGCATCCATATAAACTACATCACAAATTACTTTATCATGATAACATGATAAATTTCTATTACCTTCATCGTTGGTCCCTTTTTAATCCAGCCAATTGTGTAAGGAAAATAATGTTTTTCTGTAGGCAACTTCATGTAATCCACAAAGTTCTCAGTAGTTCCCACTAGTCAACAATTAAATTGTAGACCTTTTGATTAACGGCACAACATGATTGAAAGATGTCGTGGCATTGGCTCGTGTCTATTTGCTTTAGTGTATATAGCACTCGTTGCACCACAAAGTTGACTCAGTTCTTCATCTTCTTTTGAAAATTCTACTCCTTCATAGAAATCATCTTCTCTAGCAGGTTCCTCTTTGTCTACCTCTCAACAGCATCCTCATACTTAACATAGTTAACAAGTCTGTCGATCTAGACAGTTATTAGAGTGATGCCCAGGTTTACCTACAGTGATAACACTTGCCAGGTGTAAGCTTGGCATAGGGATTTGTATTCGTAATGGGTAATGGCTTCTTCAGAGGGCCTCTGATGCTATTGTCTTCTGCATAACTTACTCATTGTAGTTTGATCTGAGTTGATTGAACAAGAGACTAAATTGCTGCTATTTGGGTGCCTTTTCCTTTATCACTCGTTTCATACGAAGATTCTGAAAAAATTCCTATAAAAGGGTACTACATTTTAAACTTCCACCCTTCTTTCCATTTCTAACAATTCTGCTTTCAATGCCATGTTATAAGCCTCATCAACAGTCCACAAAACCTGAAAATCTAATTTTGTCATAGATTGAAGGCTTAAGTCCACTCAAATATCGTGCTACCATCTACCCTTCTGTTTTAACCAGAATATTGCAAACATACAATCGATTAAAGTCTGTTGTATAATCAAAAATTGATCGGTTGCCCTAGTCCAATTCTAGTATACTTGAAAGAGGTACTACTAATAATCTAGAGGGATAAATCTTGCCATCATGTATTACTTTTTCTTCCTCCAAACTCGAATTGGTTGATTGCCTCACTGTTTTCGATTTCATTTACAAATGGTCCCACCAAACTACTGCTCCACCCCTCAGTTTAAACGCGACAAGCTTAACCATCTTGTCATCAGGAACCTCCATCATGTTCAGAAAATTAGTCATATTAAGAAATCTAATTAAGGAAATCTTCAATGTTAAGATTTTCATTAAAGGTAGCGATGTCGACTTTCATCCGATAATCTTTAAAATCTCGATTCCTTCTTGCAAGCCTACGAACCTCGTAGTCTTCCTTATCGTTTGAATCTGATTCACCTCCATAGGCAGTACCTTCGAGGACGTTGATCTGGTATAGTTTTGTCTTTAGGATGGCCTCGGGCAAATCCTCTAGCGCGATTTCTATTGATTGGAGGGTCTTTAAAGGCATTAAAATTGAGTCGTATGAATAGTCTATTGTATAGCACTAAGTCGATCATTGATTTGTGCTAACTACTTTCCCGTGGTCATCAATTGCCAACCATACAACCTCCATCCCACAACGAACGTCAATGGAATTTGGGTTCTTAACTCTATCATTTGCCATTAAGCTAGGAAAATCCTCACTCTAATACCAACTAACGCAATGTGTAACATGAAAGAGCAAAAAAAGCGTTGAATTTCTTAGTAACCAAGAACAAAGAGGACTCATCACCCTAAAGAGAACAAATCTTAAATTTTTAAAAATAAATATATTATTGATAATCTGAATACTAAAGACTATTTTACATCATAAATATATATATATAGGTTAAGACTACAATTAATCTGAATAGGAATCTAGTAATTTCTTTTACTAGTCCTATTACAATTAGGAAACAAATAAATTTCTAAAAAAGGAAAAATCCAAAAATAATAAAAATTTGGGACTTTTTAGAAAATTAGAAACTATATCAAACTAGGAAACAATAGATGCAAGCAGAAGTTAAATCGAACTTCCCTAAACAAAGTAATTGCAAAATCAAAATTTACTATAAATGGCAAAAAAGTCAAATTGGAGGCCTAAACGAAGTCGTTTGGCCTCAGGGGAAACTCCAGTACATGGCAGAGCGATGAGTATTGTCCGTCTCGTCATTTTGAGTCAAGATAATATCTCTATTCCCGAAAATGTGATTGACCAACTCTACGCTTACTAGTACTTTTTCTTGAAATGAGACTTGAAATGTTCCCATTATTCTTCAAACTGCCTTCCACACCTTGTTCTACATAAAAAAAAAAAAAAGGTAACATTGTGTCACATGATAGGATGTCATTTTGTTGGTGATGTTGCACTTTTATGGTCTGAAGGCTTCCTTTCTTTAATTACCTTATCAAGAATTCGAAGTTAGAGGGCTACCGGAAAGCTCCGATATAGCCTACTCTGATGATAAAGTTAGTGAAGAAATAAAAATAGTAATTCAAGAGAAGAATTGAACATAAATTGAAGGCGTACCTTATGGTCTTATTTATAAGCTGCAGATCTACTAAGTTGAGTAGGATTAGGAGTCATGAAAATAAGGATTTGAAAATATCCATAGATAATAGTTTTCATGTTGAACTCTATTTTTCTATTTTGAAGTCGATAAGCTATGAAAGACATGGTGACTTATTCGAAAGCCTTTGTGCTACAGGTCTATAAGCCATAGATCGGAAGGGGATATGTTACAAACCTACTTGAAGACATGTGTCACATCGTGGGAGCCTTGGTCAAATTATGGTATATCAGTTGGGTTACAATGAACCTAGTTCATGCCAAAATCTCTCCCTGAGGGAGCTGTTCCAATTCCCCAAACTGCTTTGTTGAATTGACACAACTTTTTTTAACGAAATTCTCTATTAACTTTCTCAAAAATATCCTTATAGATGTGGGAACTTTATCCTCATAAATTTTCAAATTACTTGTGATATTTCTTGGGAATTCTCAAATGTTTCCTAATTTTCAAATGTAGAACTTGGTTACTTCTCACTATGAAGATAATCCAACGTTTTGCTTCTGTTTTAGTAGTCTATCTTACAAGTCCCAAAAAAGAAGCTAAAATAGTCAAGGTGTGCCGTTTGAGTTGCTGTTGGCCTCTTGTCCATACAGGAGATTCCAAAAATCAAGCCGCATCATTCTCTCTAAACCAAGTACTTGGTGGATTAATTCTTGTTTGTTAGTCTCTCAAAATTCAAAAAAGTCCACAGTAGAGGATCGGAAAATGGGTCCCTTACCGTTTCCCTTCTCAAGAACATGCATTTCAGTTTTCGGTTGACAAAAAGCCAGGTAACGAAACAGTCACTAATACTTTCCCGCCAAACAATTTCCCTTACAATACTGCTTGACAGTCCATGTGAAATTCATAACACCGTTAACATTCAGGTTCAAATCACATGATGTTTTAAGCAATTTGTACCAAAACTTGAACTAATAAAACTGTACATGCAAATTGCTATACCAATTTTTGTATATGGCTATATGTGGCAGCACACGTGATTCAGACTTGAGGTCCTCATCCTCATGTATTATATGTCCGTGACTTGCTATATGGACCAACACAAAAGCCAAAACAACATTCCACCTTTCTCTCTTAAAAATTCCTGCTTTTGGACTTCTAAGCACACCCCTCCCTCTAATTACGCCATATAAACAAATACCTTTTAGTTAAAACCCAGTTTTCTCACCGAAAATCACGCAGCTTGACGAGTTAAACTGAATTTTTCTCTCTACATTTTGTATATGTATTTGTTATAAAATAAGCAATAACTTGTTAGACATGAGGTTGAATAGTGAGAAATATACTCTGTTTTTGTCTTTGCCTGCCTTGGATAAGTTTCTACTGTCACAGGGAGGATAAAGTTTGTTGGTTGCCCCACAACAAATGTGTCTGGTTTGGCGCAGTTGATCCCGTGAATGACATGATTCTCTCTCTCTCTCTAACGACTAACGAACTCTCTAACTTCCTCCTCCACTATAAATGGCACCTTATCCCAAAGGAAATTCAACCCACCACCCTCTCAGGCCTCCCTTAGTCTTACTCCACTAGCTAGCATTCTAATATTCATATAGTATATACATATATATTATATTATATGATAATAGGACCTTGGAGGGTGGAAATGGAATTTACTATCACATATTCGATTACTATGTTTAACACTTGTTTCCCTGGGCTTATCTTGCACTGCCTTCACTTCTCAAGATTACTCTGATGCACTTGCGAAATCCATACTCTTCTTTGAGGGACAACGGTCGGGCAAATTACCTTCTAACCAGCGGCTCACATGGAGGGGAGATTCTGGATTGTCTGACGGCTCCTCTTATCATGTATAATACACTACTGTCATGTCATTCTTGATTATTTTACAACATTTAAGTAGGTTAATTAAGATTTTTACTTTGGATTTGAATTGCAGGTTGACCTTGTAGGTGGATATTACGATGCTGGGGATAATGTCAAGTTTGGGCTGCCAATGGCCTTTACAACTACATTATTAGCATGGAGTGTGATTGAGTTTGGAAGCTCCATGAAGAACCAGATTGACAACGCCAGAGCTGCCGTCCGTTGGAGCACAGATTATCTTTTAAAAGCAGCCACCTCCACCCCCGGCACCTTATATGTCCAAGTGAGCTAACCAAATTGCTACTTCTTAACATATATTGGTTCTTGGACTGATACACAAAGACAACAATTTATCGTCCAGCACACCAACATCTTCCTATATTCAAAATCATACTAAATTACTAACTTGCACCGTAAAGGCAAATTGCTCATAACCCCCCATGTGATTAAATCCGTATACACTTAACCCCTAAACTTTAAAAATGGACTCTTACACCCTTTAATAAAGGCCAAAGTGGACACTTTTAAAATTTAGGACAATTAAGTGTACACGGAAGCACAAGGGGATTATGAGTAATTTTCTCAAATTCTATTTTGCATCAACAATGCCTCATGGGCACATTTGAAATTAAAGATTAAAATGAAAATATTTTCACTATCTTGAAACATGTAAAATAATTTTATAACAACATTGAAGGGGAAAAGAATAAAAAAATAAAGTGAAAGAGAAAAAGAAAGAGCAGCGGTCTTGTACATTATATGAAGTTTCAAACCGAGGTGCTAAAGGGCTTGTGGTTCGGGTTCTAATTGTGCAGGTGGGAGACCCAAACATGGACCACCGGTGCTGGGAAAGGCCTGAAGATATGGACACACCACGGAATGTGTACAAAGTGTCCACTCAAAACCCAGGATCAGATGTTGCAGCAGAGACTGCGGCCGCATTGGCTGCAGCTTCAATCGTGTTCAAAGATTCTGACCCTTCTTATTCTTCCAAATTACTTCAAACCTCCATGAAAGTAAACACTTACACACTGAAGTGCATTCACTGTTTCTCAGTTTTCTATTTCCACCACTCCAATTCATGATAAAGCTAACTGTAATGTGCAGGTGTTCGATTTTGCAGATAGATACAGAGGAGCCTACAGTGACTCTCTCAATTCAGTGGTCTGCCCGTTTTACTGCTCTTACTCCGGATACCATGTAAGATAAATACTTTGCTTCTTACTTAAATTGAAGTCAATTATAGATTTTGACCCTTCATTCTTTAATTAGGATGAGCTTCTATGGGCTGCATCATGGATTCACAGGGCTTCACAAGATGCCTCGTACTTGGCTTACATCCAGTCCAATGGCCATACCATGGGTGCGGATGATGATGACTACTCCTTCAGTTGGGATGACAAGCGAGCTGGAACCAAAATTCTTCTCTCTCAGGTTTTCTTCTTTAACTCAGCCCCTGCTAATCCAAAATCTGAGGTCAAATCATAACTCTTGTTGGGGTTTTCCACAGGGCTTCTTAGAGAAGAATACCCAAGAATTTCAGTTATACAAAGAACACTCGGACAACTTCATATGCTCTGTGATTCCAGGATTACCAAATTTTCAGGCCCAATATACTCCAGGTTAGCTATAGCACACTCCCCCTCCCTCTTCCTCTATTTCTTTCTAATGACATGTGTCATCGGAAAGGGTGCATCTCCTTGATTCTGATAGTGATTTGCAGTCACTGATAATGGTATGTTACAACCCAGTATGGAGGGCCCTGTTGTCAAACCACCAAAAAAGCTTGTACTTTAAGAAATGCCCCTCTTTTGCTTTTTTCATTGAAAGGACAGCAGTGCTCTCCATACTCTGATGTTGGCAATGCAAATGTGCACTGCACTTTCATAGAGGAGATGAATTGCAGTGGTAAGTCTCATATTAAAGCAACGGCTTACAGGGGGACTTCTCTACAAAGGAAGCGAGAGCAATCTCCAGTATGTCACTTCCTCAGCTTTCCTCCTCTTGACATATGCCAAGTATCTAAGCTCAAGTGGTAAAGTTGCCTCGTGTGGAGCTTCAACCGTCACAGCAGACACGCTCATTTCCCTGGCAAAGAAGCAGGTTGACTACATATTAGGCAATAATCCAGCAAAGATGTCTTACATGGTGGGTTTCGGACAGAGGTATCCACTGCATGTCCACCATAGGGGATCCTCTTTACCATCTGTACATGCACATCCTAATCACATTGCATGCAACGATGGATTTCAAGTACCTGAACTCTGGCTCACCCAATCCAAACATCCTTATTGGAGCCATCTTGGGTGGTCCTGATGGTAAAGACAATTTCTCTGATGACAGGAATAATTATCAGCAATCCGAGCCAGCTACATATATCAATGCACCATTCGTTGGGGCGGTCGCTTTCTTCTCAGCCAAATCAACAGCAACTTGAAAACTTTATTTTCTAATTCTCGAGAATTAGTACCTTGTACTAAAAGAAGTGGATTAGGAAATAGATAAGGTTCCCTTTCCCGATAAAAGCTGTAAGAGAATCAAAATGAATGTTAAAATTTAGTACCTTGGCTTTTGTTACCATTGAAATTTATCATAGATCCTTCAGAGGTCAAGGCATCACTGAACTGCCCTCTTCCCTAAACCCATGCATACTCAGCACATGGAGCAGCAGATTCATAGCAACATTTTAACATTTGGCTCCCAAGAACCAGCCATGTGCTGTAGCAAAGAAAATTGGAAAAAAATGTTAGAATGTCAGGGCACTTAACATGTTTGTTCCATGCAGCAACCAAAAAAGAGTCTGGAGGAGAAAAAATGGAGCAAGGATGTCAGTTTTGAACTCTCATTCTCTTGCAGCAGTAGGTATTACAGTATCATATAATTGTGAAGTTGCAATCTACCCTGAATTCTTGACAAAAAATTGACATCAAGACCAGAATGAATTCTCCTATACTTCTGACTGATGTCTAATTTAATCAGTTAAAATGAAATTATCAAGTCAGGGACATTGCCTCCTGTTATTCTATCAGAAGAATAAGTTATATTAAGTTTCACACGTCTCAAGCTTTTCAAGTCCTGATCTCCCTAACAGGAAGCATAAAAGTGCTTCAGAAGGGAAATGAAATCCGACCTGAAAACTGAAATCACCTGTAAATGGACAAGACCTGAAAACTGAAGCAGTATTGGCAGCACATGTGAAAAATAATTTATCCCTAATAAAGAAATACTTGTTGCAGAAGTCTGTGAATAATGAGAAGACTAGCATGCGACCATCATAACCTGTGACAGTTATTTGTGATTCCATCATATATGATAAAATTTATAAATATGCAAAACATGGTTGACACGTTTACATGAAATAATTTTCCCAGGGGAGCATAGTAGGACAACTTCAAGATGCTGCAGCTTGAGTCCATCAAAACTCTTATTCCAAATCCAAAATGTGACCAAAAAGAAGCTGCAATTCACAATCTATCTCTATCAGTTAACAAGCTCGAGTATTATTTTATAATACTTAAGCTTGACCCCAAATTCCAAACAAACAATTTCAAGGGACCAAATCATATAGACCACAAAATGATACGTCTCTTCAATTATACATTTAAGCCTATCTCTAGGTATATATTCCATAAGAACAAGCCTTTAAAACTTGCTGAGATCCACAGTTTCAGATAATTCCAATAAATGTTGGAATTCTCAAGGGTAAAGAACTGCCAAAGAGCTTCAGAATCATAGTTTTCCTCAAAGAATATAATAGAAGCAACAAATGGAGAAGAAAAGGTGAATATCCAGATGTTAATTGTTTAAAATTGGTTCATATGACCGTCATCAGTTGATAATATATATATATATATATATATATATATATATAAGTCAGACAAGAACCCTGAGTTGCTCATTCTCGGTGAAATAGTATCATATATTAAAACTGAAATGCTACTCTGCATGAATCTTAATCCCGTTTCAATTCAATGCAGATAAAATTTCAAAGACGGGGCATTATTACTAACAAGTGGGAGAAAATTACTGGTAACCTGCACCCACCAAAGATTAGGGAAAAAATTAACAAGGTTCAAATAAT
Source organism: Nyssa sinensis (assembly GCA_008638375.1). Taxonomy (NCBI): domain Eukaryota; kingdom Viridiplantae; phylum Streptophyta; class Magnoliopsida; order Cornales; family Nyssaceae; genus Nyssa; species Nyssa sinensis. The sequence continues at coordinate 1,075,014 of CM018046.1, read as the reverse complement.
GTAGAACTGAAATGCATGGTCCTAATCATAATGTCACTCAATTATCTCTTGGGGTGAAACGAGAGAGAAAAAAAATCCTAACTTCAATTGTTGCGTAAGATGCAGAGACATTAATACAAACATGTGGAAGAGATTACTCAAGACTTAAAAAATTAAGCTGCCAAATGTTGAAAATAGAACAAAATGTTAACAAAATAAGCATGCAGGAAGACGATTTGTTAGGTACGACGACAAATTATTTAACCATGTCACTGTCTGGTTGCTGTCGTTACCACAGTCACTAGCTCCTCATCCTTGTTATCAATGGGTATCACAAAAAAGCTTTTGGCTTTGTCAATACAAACCTCCCATAAATGCTTGAAATGAATCTCAACCGTAGAGGTTTCTTGGTGAAAAATACAAGGTTTCAGATATATTAGGGAAGATCCAAGGTTTGCTAATACAGTGTATGATCCATCTGCCTCACTCGGGACATGACAGGAGTTCCTGCCTCACCCGCCTAAATAAATCTTTTTAATTTGTTTCCTGTACATTTTTGTTTTCTCTAATTTTTCAAAGAGGAACTGCTAACCTTTACTTGCAAAGATTATACGCATCCCACCGGTATGACGCACAAATAACATCCCCGAATCCAATCTCCCTGGGCAAGGGCTGAGCTAGAACAAAATAGGGTCATTTGGCCACAAGACAATGAAAAATAAAAGTGTAAAATTATTTTTTAATTTAAGTATTTTAAGTGTTATAGAATTAAATTCATATTTTATTTTTTTAGATCAAAATGTTCTTATAGAGAATACCAAAATGTTGCCTCCCTAATATGAGAACATTTTCTTAAAAGACACCACAATTTGATTTAAAAAATAAAAGAAAAAAATAACAAAAATTAAGAAGCTTCCTATTTCATAGAATAAAAAATAAAATCAAAGCTTGTATCACACAAAAAATACATCTTCTAAAAAAAATTGAATTTTCACTTAGTAACAAATAGAATTTACGTAAGGAAAGGGAAACGAAAATGTTATTTTTCTCAATAGGAAGTATTAACGATAGGATATGAACGTAATGTAAAAATTTATATACCTGAAAAAATTCACGTATATATGAATGTAAGGTAAAAATTTACCTTACCTAAGAAAAATTACGTACATGTAACAGTAAGGTAAAAATTACCTACTTGAAAAGAATTACATAACTACAAGAAAAATAACCAAAATGCATAACATAATTACTAGTAAAACTTCAAATTTAAAACATAATATATATATATATAAGATAATATATCAAGTGGGGTTCATTAAAAAAATTGAGAAGTAAAATGCTAAAAACAAAGTAGAAAACAAAAAAAAAAAAAGAATAAAAAACAAAAATGTAACTGAAAATGAAAAACAAAAAAAAAAATTAGAAAACTAATTTAACGAATAATAAAACAAAAAAATCTAAAAACAAAATATCTTCTATGAACAAAACAGTGGAAAATCAACTGACTAAATGAAGAAGATGGTAAATGATAAATTGAACTATGACAGACCGACGAAGAGAGTTGTCATGAATTTCAAAAATTTCGATTGAATGATAGTGATGATCGTATGGAATTAATTCTATATGCAATGAAACAAAATTCAAAATTCAAATAGAAAGCAAATCATTATATAACAAGAAATTAATTCTATATACAATGAAACAAAATTCAAATTCAATGGAATGTAAATCATTCCATATGGGAAATTAATTCTATATGCAATAAATAAAAATTCAAATAATTATCAAATTATTCCAAAACAGATGAAACTGAATAAATCTTTCTCAAAACTATTGCTACTACCTAATCATTTCAAAAAAATAATAGTAAACAGTATCCCAAAGGTAGAGACCCACATGAGGGGTTCTCCCTCATTGCCATTTCAAATCAAGCTAGATATACATGCACAAAAAAAATATAATATATATATATATATATATACACACACACACACACACACATTCACAGAGACACACACATACATACATGTGCATCACCAACATCAAATTTAAACACGTGTGTTCATAAAATTGCATCTAAGACTAAATGAGAGGTCTTAGAATCCCTACCTTTACATCCAAGTGTTCCATTGTAGAGAGAGAAATCTTGGTTTCTCCTCCCATGGATGCCATTGATTGAAGCCACCCATGCACAACCCATCATCCATCTTGTTCGAACATCCTTTCCATGAAAATCCATGCACCCAACTCTCGTATACACTTCCACACTCATGAACTCACGCACACACCCATACATGTATATTCGGGTGAGGGGGCAAACAGAGAGAAAACTTTAAAAATTGGGGATGATCAACCAAAGAGGGAAAAAAAGGAAAAAGATGTGTCTTAATTTAGGTATCCTCACTATCAAATGACTCACCACACTCCTACACACACACTAACCTCTATTTCACATTAGATTCCTTGTTGGCTAATAATAAGGTGCCACATGGTATTGTCTAGAAAGCTGTACCAAGTTTCCTTGAGAAGCTTTTTAGAATAAATGATGCATCACGTGGCCAGTTTGCTACACACACGTCCGAAGAGAAATAGTATCAGAATCACACCAAAATTGACATGGTAGTTAATTTATACACGGAGATTCCAATTATGTCATCCGTCTCTCCAAATTTTAACGATAAGATTTTCATATTTATTTGTGACTCAGATTTGATTGTGTGGCCCTTGTGGCCCACACCAACCCCAAACAAATTTCTAAAATTATTTCTAAACCTCAAAATATCACATTATTCACTAATAACTCATTTTCAAAATTTTTCAACTCATTTTCGTTTAATTAATTATCTTTCATTGATTCGGACTAGATAATTACCAAAATTGCTTTTGGTAATTTTTTTGGGTCTTTACACTATGTTTAGGACTATGCTTTCCTAATCGCACTACCATTTTATTAATTGTAATACCATGCTTTATTGATCGCTTTATCATATTTTACATCTTATACTACTGATTTGATTAAAATTGCCAGATCATATGATTTCTATTTTGAATTTAAAAAGCATGATCGAACAACTTATGAAATCTGTATATCTTTAACTATAATAATTCACAAATTCTCTATTTCATTGAAAAACTTATCGCCATTAGGCATAACTATGATTGTATTGTGATCGTTATCTTATTTTAGCAAATCAAATATCGCATGTCTGATGATTGATCGTTATCGAAAATGACCAACTTGATCATATTTTTATTGCCAACTTGATCGTATTGTGATTACAAATTGTTTTATAACTTGATCATATTTTGATCGCAAAGTTATTATTTTACATGATCAAACCATTACATGAACTTGATCGATGATTTTAAATTTTTATATGCTTCACAATTGTTTAAATGGATTGAAGAATCGAGATCGACGGAGATTTATGTAAAACCTCATTTTCAACCTTAAAACTCTTTCGGTTGGAAACCCATGATAGAGTACCATGATTATTTGTTGTGCTTAAGTTAACTCACACTATGTCTAAACATTTTTTTCACATATACTGAAAGGTATATGGGCCCAATGTGGAGATCGATTTAAAGGAGGGTGGCTTATGGAGTTAGAATACTTTTGTATAGGATTACAACTATAGATAGCCCTTTGTTTTTCTAAGTTTTAGTCTTATAGTTAGATTGTGGTCAAGTTTTGACTGTACTATGGATTGTATATTAGCATCGCTTATGGAAATGGAAATGTTGATGCAGAATTATAATGTACTATTGGTAGAATCTCATGTTATGTGATTAATGGATTGAATTGAAGGCCTTGTGGTTGGTCGCATAGTCCAAACTCCACACAGGGTGGGGTGTAGGGATGTGACATTTGGAACCAATACCAATAGTCTCGAGGGCTAATTTCTTAAGAGTAAACAATCGACTCCCCATTCCGAGAACAAAATTCTAAAATTTTTGAGAATCTTGTCTTAGACCATAATTCGTTACGTAGGTTACCTTTGAGCTAAAATTTATTAAAAAAATTATTTTTAAACTATTAGATACTTAAGAAACAATAACCGAGACTTTTACAAGGCCAATTATAAGTATTTCAAATACCTAATTTTGTGAGCCTAGGTATGACAGCTAAGTGGTTCTATGTATATCTAGATAGTATGAAATAGACCTAGATGTGGGTGAATAAGTCAATGTGGCAAATAAAAAATTATCTTATCCAATTATAACTTTACTTTTCTGTGATGAATTACCACTATATTCATTTGCGTTTTTTATTTCTTGTGTGTGCAACCATAATGTGTGATATATATATATATATGTGTGTGTGTGTGTGTGTGTGTGTGTGTAAAAAAGTAGTAAAGAGATAGCACACAAGATTTGTTAAGGAGGAAAGTGCCAAGATCAACCAAATTTTCTTTGCAAAAGCTTGGGCCATTAGAAAATCTTAGGATGATTATAGAAACTTATTGACACACTGACTTTGTACTGCAAGCCCTGTTCATGGTCTGAACTTCCTCAAATTTGAATCTTCAAGCAGTCTTCAAGTGACCCTAATGCTTTCAATCCTCATAATCATAGTTGCAAACTCCATGTAACCTCAAACTCTATCAATTCTATGACCTTGACTCCCCACAAGCTTGTACTCCTTGGATGATGATATAGAATATGATAGGGTTCTTGATCTCTTGGCTAATGATCTATAGTGCTAATGAGATGCATATAAAAGCTTTTTGGAAAATAACAGAAGTTAGACTTAGATTTGCCAAAAAGTCAATTTCGAAGATGTATCAAAAGCCTTATATAGATAGGGTCAATGTGTAGAAAAATGTTATTTAAATCAAATTAAGAAACTGGACTACGCGACACCTCGCTCGAGCGAGATGTCTAATGAGTCAGGGTGAAGTAGCTACTAGAATGATCTTGCTCAAACGGGATTAGACCTCATTTGATCGAGTTATCTCACTCTAACAAGCTAGCCAACGAGCTCAAACAAGGTTGTTACTAGTTTTTCCCAATAGGTTTGCTCAAGCCAGCTTTCAAGCGAACTCTAGCGAGATACTTACTGGACCGCGCTCGAGTGAGCAAGGAAAGACCTTGCTTGCTCGCTCAAGTGAGATTTTTTGGCTCATAAAATAAAGGCATAATTATGTTATATTGACATAAAAATATTTTTTTTTTAACTTTGTAAAATATCTTCAATCATATCATCAGTCTTTTAACACACACTAACAATTTAAACACATTTAAAAATATTTTATATGCATGATGTGAGTGTGTGAAATAGACCCTATCCAATGAAACTTGTGCTTTACCTCATGCAAACCCTCGAGAACTTCACACTATAAAATCTGAAGATACAGTTTTGATGCTAAAGTGACACAAGGCTTGAGAAAATTAATTCACTCAAACTTGGACAAGTTAGAACTCAAAGTTTTGTCAACATAGATTAGCCAACACAATATAGACTCATAGTCCTAATAACAACACCTTGGTCAAATCTAAAGAATCAGGAGTCTTTTTTATTCCCATTGACTTGACCACATTGAAACATTATTTATTGATATTCTTTGATAAATTCTCATCACTTTTCAAGTCCTTGGGACTCAAGTCATGACATGACAAGACTTGTTTGACACAATCCAAAATGGTACCACTGTGTTTGAGTTTCCTTAGAGTATCATATGTTTGTCATAGCATGTTGCTAGGAAGGAATAACTCCTTCATTTTGTTCACCAATAAGTCCAATCTAGTGATTTAGGGACGAGAATTGTCCTCAGAATGTGTGTGCAACCATAACTTTTCATTTCTTGTTAGATACATACTTGTGAGATCTATCTTCTCAACATTCGACATATAAACTGCCTTGAAGTAATGATCCATATCCCACAAGAAGTTTTCAAGTTCTTTGGTGCACTAGCACAGGAGAACAACTAAACTTTTAGTTCCACTTGGCTAGTGATGATGTAGGCGAGGCTCCCTATCTTCCTACTCAAAGTATCGGCCACCACATTTGCTTTGCCTTGAGCGGTATTGAATGCTCATATCGTAGTCCTTTATCAACTCTAGCCATTGTCGTTGCCTCATATTCAGTTCTTTCTGGGTGAATAAGTATTTGAGGCTCTTGTGGTCGGTGAAAGATCTCACAAGTCTCCCCGTACAAGTAGTGTCACCATATTTTGAAGGCGAAATACCACTACTGCTAACTCTAGGTCCTGTGTGGGATAGTTTTGCTCATGCGTTCTCAGTTCTCAAGAGGCATAAGCAATTACTTTCCCATCTTGCATCAATACGCAGCCTAACCCCTTGTGTGAAGCGTCGTTGTAGATTATAAACTTTTTCTCCTTTATGGTGATGGCTAAGATAGGGGTCGTAGTTAATTTTTCCTTCAGAGCTTGAAAACTATGCTCTCTTTCGTCAGTTCATATGAATGGATTGCTTTTTTATGTTAGTTGGGTAAGTGGCTTGGTTATCTTAGCGAAATCCTTGACAAACCAGCGATAGTAGCTGGCTAGTCCTATAAAGCTGCGAATTTTCATAATTATCATAGGTTTTTGCCAATTGAATACCGCCTTATCTTTTGAGGATCAACAAGGTATCCCATTATTTTCAATCACATGTCCTAAGAAAGTTATGCTTTTAGCCAAAACTCGCATTTAGAGAATTTGGCGTACAACTTATTTTCTCTAAGTGTTTGTAAATCTATCCTCAAATGTTCATCACATTCCTTTTCATTTCGTGAGTAAATCAGGATGTCATCAATAAATACTATCACAAAATCGTCTAAATGGGGCTTGAATATTTTGTTCATTAGGTCCATGAATGCCGCGGGGGCATTGGTTACTCCAAACAGCATCACCAAGAACTCATAGTGTCCATACAGAGTCCTGAAGGCAGTTTTTGGCACGTCCCCTATCTTTACCATCAACTAATGATAGCCTGATTGTAAGGCAATCTTCGAGAAAACTCGAGCCCCTTGTAATCGATCGAACAACTCATCGATTTTAGGTAGCGAGTACCTGTTCTTGATGGTCACCCTATTCAACTCGCGGATAGTCTATACAAAGTCTCATCAATCCATCATTCTTTTTCACAAATAAGACAAGTGCACCCCATAGGTGATACACTTGGGCAGATAAACCCTTTCCCCATCAACTCTTGTAACTGTACTTTGAGTTCTCTCATCTTTGTTGGGGCCATCTTATACGAATTTTTGGAAATTGGTTGCGTACCAGGCACCTAGATAGATGAGGAACTCGATTTCTCGATCGGTTGTCTCACTAGGCAATTCATTTGGGAATACATCTATGAACTCTCACACTATCGAAATTTCTTCCATTGGTAAGGTTTGTGCTTGAGTAGTCTATAACACTACATAGGTAATTGCGATAACCTTTCTTCAGTAGTTTGTAGGCCTTGGATGACAGACACTATGTATGGCGGAGGTGCTACTCCCTTTCCCTCATATGTGAACTCAGGTTGTTAGGGTTTTTGGAATAAGACTCGTTATGGTAGCAGTTTATCGTGGCATGGTTAGCAGAGAGCCAATCCATCCCTAATATGACATCGAACCCTCTTATCTTTAAGGGAATCAAATCTTCGAGTAGTTAGTGATCATTAATCCCAATGTCACAGCCTCGAAGTACTGAAGATCATAATAGTGGTGTTCCCGAGTGTATAGAAACAGATAATAGGAAATCTAAAAGTTCATATGCCCTTCCCAATTTAGCAGCAAATATAGGTGCTACAAAAAAATAAGTAGAACTAGAAGCAAGCAAGGTATGTGTAGAGGTGCCACAAATAGTAAGTGTACCTACGACTATTAGTGTTCGTTGTGGAGGTCTCTCTTGGAGTCAGTAAGAAGGCTCTTCCAGACCTGGTCTAGGTTTCTTTTCCCTTGCTTTGATTCATAACTAAGGCAGCGACTAATTTCTTTTCTATAATGTTGACGGGGATTGAGCCATGAGTTGATAAGGTTTGATTGTCTTGAAAATAGTTCATTGCTATGTGGCCTTCCTTCCCACATCGATAGCATCCTTTGGTGCTCATTCTGTATTCGCCTTTGTGTCATTTTTAGCATGTAAGGTAGGGTGGTATTTCTTTCATCTTCTTATTTTTGATTTGGAAGATTCCCGAGTTGTGTTTCTTTGCTGTGTGGGCCCCTTAACCCTTCTTGAAGTTCTCACCGGATATTTTCTTGGTTTGTTCTCGCCCTTACCCTACCTCGTTGAGCTCTTTCTCGATGAGTAATGCTTTCTTTAGAGTTTCGGAGTAGTTGGGCAGGTCAAATGCTGACACGCAAGTACAAAGGCCAGGGCGCAGTCCCTATTCAAATCTTCTAGCCTTCTTCCTTTCCAGCATCACCATGTGTGGGGCGAATCTGGATAGTTAGGTGAACTGGGCGACGTATTGGGTTATCAAAGTTTCTCTCTACTTTAATTCTAGGAACTCTTTCTTTTTTTGACCCTTGATGAGAGTAGGGAAATAGAGTTCATAGAACACCTCCACAAATCTATCCCACGGCATCTCAGGTTCCTCTGCCCTTGTTATCAGCCACGACTAGCGAGTTTCCCCTTTTAGCATGTAGGTGGCTAGTTTGACCTTTTGCTGCTTGTTGTACTTTAGCATTTCAAAGGACTTTTCCATTACCAAGACCCACTCTTCGGTGACCATTGGGTCAGTGACCAAGCTGAAGGATTGGGGCCTCATCATATGAAAACAATCTATCAGCTCATTGTTAATAACCATCCCTCCTACTTGAGGTGTAGAGGCCTATACAGATCCAAGCACTGATACGGGTACATGCGCCTTTGTAGTTGCAGTGGGAGTCTGCTAGGCCTACTGGAAGGCTCGTGTGAGCCCTTCTAAAGCCTCATCGAACTTGGCTAGACTTGCCTCGATAGCTTGTGTGGTAAGATTTGTTGGCTATTTGGTCTGTGTGGATTCTTGAGAGGCTCTAATTGCTTGTGTCTTCTTGCCTTTCTTCCTTGCCATTTGGATCTGGAAATCAAAAAGATGTGTTATTGATAGGTCCGCATAGATTATCATGATTGTGTAAGGTTTCCTTCCTAGTGGCCTTAGGCTCAGGCTTAGGCTAATTCCTATTGTCCTAGTCGGTCTTATTCCAACATAAGAATCTTATTTTTCGAAAAGCACATCCCTATTCTTAGTGTCTTATCCTGGCAATACCAATCTTATTGGTACTTCCACTTGATACTTACTCAGTTAGCATCCTTTCATCTCGACCTAATGCTCTGATACCAACTTTGTCACATCCCAAAACCACCTTGTGCGGGTTAGGGATAATGACTTGCCAATTGGGCACCTCATTAATATACTAATTCTAATTTAGTATATTGATGATGTGTCCAACTGAATGCCTCTTGTTTGCCACATACATTCCATGCATTTATACTTGTACAGTAGTGGAAACTGAATCATGGTTGAGCATAACTAAAATTTCATTAAACGAAAATGTCTGGATATTACAGCTTCAAATTTTCTTTTGGCTACTCCTACAAAAGGTACAACTCTTTGGCCAAATTTTTTGTTTCTTCAAAAGCATTGTAATTAGACTTTCTTCCTTCAAGCTACATTACTTGAGGCTCCACCTGGAATACATAGAAAAAAAAAACCCTGTAAGCTTTAAGAAAAGCTCGTGAATAACTCGAGTTCCTTGTTATGAGTTTCGAAACTTCTTTCATAAACTCTTATGGATTTATACTGAAATTACAATCAGTTAGAAATTGCATGCATATTACTAGTATTTAAGAAGTTATACAAGTTTTCTTATTAAACAGTTTACAAGAGTAGCGTATAGGAAACATGATTTATATCTGTAACTATGCAAATGAAATCATATATGCCAATCCCTTTTTTTTCTTTGTCTTGGTTAGTCACTTGGGCGACTATGTGTAATCTAAAGCTCTAGGCCTACACAGCTTGGCTTAACCCCTCAATTGGGCATGACTATGTCATAAATATGGGTTAACCCTCCAACTGGGCACGACTATTTTTCATGAACATTTTATGGCGTATACATTCATGCTAAGTGTACTTGCAAATCTTATTATTTAAACTATCTATATCGTATAAAGCATTTAAAGAGATGTAGGAAAAATATGAAAACATTTATCTCGGTATTCTGAAAAGAGTCATGCAATAAAACATTTAATATGATATTCATGAGTGGTAAGATACGACATGTTTCATTATAAAATTGTAAAGATGTAATTGATGGAATTCTTCACTTCAAGGTCCAGGGTTACTCACCTAACATTTGTGTTTCATTTTCACTTGGTTCTGTGGTGTCTTTCTTGTAGCCACTATCACATTCCTCGTTCTCAGGTGGTTCTACTTCTGAAAAGTTGTCACCCACGCTTTCTTGTCCCTAGGACTATGCTCGGGTCAGTCCTTTCCTTTTTTATTCTTCCTCTATAAACAAACGGTGCTTTATAGATAAAGGGGTTCTAGCTAACCACCTCACATGTCCTTGCGATTGCTCTCAGCCTTTGTTTGACTTTTCTTTTCCACTCGATATCGTCCATGACTTATGTGGGTCCTATTAAGGTAGTCAACATTTATTAAGTACGGTTTAGAGAATACATTACATAGGTTCTATCTACTCCGTGTTCCTCTTGGCTATGTGGACTTTGTCATTGAGTCGGGGATAGTCCTAAAAGGTTAAGTATGAAGTTTCGTAATTTTGGGCATCTATTTGGCTACTTAACTTTATCTGTGAAGTTGCACTATATGTGTTTATCAATTTTTGTTTACATGTTTAGAAAACTCGTTTGTTAAAATAGACTCCACCATTGTATCCGGAACGCTGAAAAACCTTAACACAGGTTCTTCTGGATCTTGATTTGGTCACGTGTAGTATTAATTATGCTATAATTTCTAAGGGTGTAGATGTCATTCTTACATTTGTTTAGGGGTAAAATTATCATTTTGACCATTTTTGGGGGCAATTTTATAATTTATCAAAAATTTGGGGCCTTAGTGTAACTAATATATTCTTAAGAGCTTGAGTGTAAATACAACAGGTAGCTTTCTTTGAAATTGTTTTAGAATATATACATATATATAAATATATAAATATATATATATATATATATGTTTATCTTGGTGGGTTTATGAGCACAACTTCGGCTGTGGCTTAGTGACTCAACTCTTGGGTCTTTGGGCTTAGTTAGTGGCTTGGTCTTGGGTTTGATTCCCAAGCGCAACATGCGTCCTTATATATTTTTTTGTTGAGTTCAAAACCAAGCAACGGATAAGTCCATTAAATCAGAGTAGGATATTCCTAGTTCGACTAGTTCAAGATTCAATTTACTACCCTTGTAACCAAACAGCCCAAAATGGATTTAAAAAGACTTTTAACTTTTCTTAAAATGACGTAGTTTTATTAAAGCTTAACTGGCACGTGGTCTGGGTCAGACCCAAACCCAAATCCGACCCGTCTGATCTGATACCGAATAATTCCTTCTTCATCGCGTTTTCGGTGACTCGCTGGTCGTCTTCTCCAAGCGCCGGTGACCAGAATCTAGAAAATTTTTTTTAAGCTTTTAAACTATTTTTCTTCCACTGTTTTGATTGGTTTTTTATGCTAAATCTTCTTAAACTACATTTTTACTTCTTTGGGGTTAATTTCCTTCCTTAAATCACTACAAATAGACCTAGAGGAACTCCTAAGTCATTTTTTCGGTGACCATTACAGTCACTGTGATCTCGGCCATTTCTCCACCAAAATCAATGGTTCTTGGATCATTTTGATCCTTGGGTGATCCTCAGTCATCCTAGGGTCTTAATATGGGGCTTAGATCATGTTTGGTCAATGTGATCGATTATTTTCCTTTGCTAAGCGAGGCTATTACAGGCTCATTTCTGAGTTAAATGGCTCAGTTCTTTTTATTTTGTGAACCATTTTGGGTCTAGAGTAGGACCCCGTTCCTAGAAATTCATTTATTTGTAGTTAGTTTCTAGGTAGTTTTTTTGAGCTCCATTAATGGTGGTTCCTTTGAACCTGGCATTTTGGAGGCTCTAAGCTGCTTTTAGGGGTCTCATTATGCTAAAAACATACTCAGAAGTTTAAATAAGACAATGGAGTTTAGTCTTTTACCTTAGTTGAGTAGATATTAGATTTCCTTTGATTTTTCTGTTTTCCTTCTCTCCCTCTGCCGACAGTCTCTTCAGTTCCTCTTTGCACAAAAGCTCTCTCCTTCTCTCACTCTTTTTAGTGATGTTTATAGTTCTGAGTGGGAGTTGATTGTAAGTTAGATATCATTCCATTGCATTTAATGTATTTCTTGTCAAAAGAGGCTACAAGTAAGGTGTGGCACTGTTGAAGCCAGCTGATGGGCTGCTTGGAGTGTGCAGCTATACTTATGCTAGGTCTCCCCTTCCCACAAGCGAGCCCCACACCCCCTTTCTCACCTTTTTCCTCAGTTTTTCCATCTTTTTACTCCCCGCCCCTCCAATGCTTGTATGCGGCTGTGCACACACACACACACACACACATAACTCACTCTAGTGTGTGCATCAGCTTCCCTCCTCATGTGCTAGTCACATGTGCTAATCACATGAGGGCTTAATTATTATTTTAAAAATTTTTTCTTCTATCTTCTTCACTACTTTCTTGTACACATCTCTATGTTTTTACACACACACACACACTTGGTAGGTGAAATTTGACCCCCAATGTATTCTTTTTGGTCATGGTGTTAAACTATAAAATTTTGTATTTTTCTTTTATTTTTCTCAAATTTTTATGCATTTAATTGTAAATTTTTCTATTTTTTGTAATTTATAAATAATTATATTATTTATTAATTATTGGCGATGCGTCTATTTACTTGGTCGTGATGTTTGGGGATTGTAGGGAATTGTCCTTTGTTGACCTCGACTGATTAGGTCAATTCATAATTATTCTAGACTTTGTCTCGATTAGGCTTCATGTTGACATTACTTACTTATACTGAAGGACTTTTCATTGATCTAAGTTACATTACATTGTTTTAGATTATCAGTTTGCTAGGGAGGGATTGTTACAGAGGAAGACAGAGACATTGAAAGTTTCAGTTTTATTTGAGACTGAAAGTGGTAACCTGTTGTGAGTTTAGTGAAATTCTTTATTGTACTCACTTACATAGACTTAAAATCGAATTACGTAAATATTTATGTACACTTAGTGTGATTAATTTTATACATAAATTTTACAATATAAACGGTAAAAACAGTACAATTCCAATTGGGGACGGATCAAAGGACGAATTAGAGCGGCGGGCACTTCCACCCTCCACCGCTTCTATTAATTACGATGAGGTGCATGTGATGTATCTTTCCCTTTTCACAATCCAGATCTTCAAACCAAGTTTACACAACAGCTAGAATAGGTAGAATTGGGCCTACTCTCATTAGAAAACACAAAAGCAAAAGCTCCTATCAAAGAAAGCTCACTTGGAGAAAAGCACGACAAAGAAAGATCGAATTCCATATGGAAGATATGATGGCGATGATGATGATGATCAGTACCTCAGAAAATACCAGAAATAAGTCCATTTCCGACGAACCCATCACCACCTCCACTTGCCCAACCTGGAAGCTGTACGAGAACCCATTTTATAATTATTCTCAACCCCCACAATATCATCATCACCATCACCATCAAGAACATCAGCAACAAAATCAAGAACAGCATACCGATAAGCAACTTCATCGTCTCCACCTCCCTATATCCGCACGGAAGATTGCCGCTTCTTTCTGGGATCTCACCTTTATCAGGCCCTTCATGGAATCCGAGCTGGATATTGCTAGAGCCCAGATAACTGAACTGAAGGCAGAGCTCGAATTCGAAAGAAAGACTCGTAAAAAATTGGAGTCTGCGAATAAAAGCTGACCAGAGAGCTGTCTGCAGAGAGAAGGGGAAGAGAAGCCTTGGAGCGAATATGCGAAGAGCTTGCCAGGGAGATTTCATCGGATAAAGCACACATCAATAGCATGAAGAAAGAGATGGAGGAGGAGCGAAAGATGCTACGAATGGCGGAGGTGTTAAGGGAAGAGCGAGTTCAAATGAAGCTTAAGGAGGCAAAGCTCTTATTGGAGCAAAAGATACTAGAATTGGAGGTTACTAAACAAACCCAAATTGAGCCATCAAATTCCAAGATGGACCCAAAGAATCAAATTGAGGCTGCTTCTACTGCTAGCGACAGCGATGGTATCTCTGGAGAAGCAAAAAGGTGTGTTGTGGGTGAGAAGTCAGCTTGTAATAGTGATAATAATGTCATTGTTCATTCTATGGCAGTCCAGCGAAAAGCCTCACCGGAACCAGAAAATCCTCATATTAGGAGAGGAATCAAAGGGTTCGTTGAATTTCCAAGAGTGGCTCGAGCTATTGGATCTAAAAGTAGGCATTTGGGTACCAAGTTGGAGTGCCAAAAGGCTCAGCTGAGGATATTACTGAAACAAAAAAGCCCTCTATCCAATAATCTTATCATGAGCTAAGATCATATATATATATATATATATATTGTCTCTTCTTTTGTCTTCATTAATTATAACTTTGTTCTTTTTATTAATCGGCAAAGTTTTGTTTCCTGTTATGTTGATCTATTTCTGCACCCAGAAGATTTCTTGAAGATTGGAGTATATATGTTTTTTCAGTTTGCAATTGTTCAATGTGTTGTAATATATATATATATATATATATATATATATGATACTGGTTTTGTGAATTAATGTAAGCCTATGAATCAGAAAAAAGTGTTGCTTTGGATCTGAACTAAGATCTTATTGAATTTGTGAAGATTTTGGGTCTCCTGCAGATGCTTCAGTACTGTCATGGCAAATGGTTGGATGTTAAGCTTGAGATGAATAAAAGTGCAATCAAAGGTTTTCTTTTGGGAGTAGCAGAGAAGATAACTTATGAGAGAAGGGAAAGGATTTAATAATGTTGATGCATTTAGTAACATTGCCACAATGTATTTCAACTAGGCTAGGAAAAAAAAGAGTCACTTTTTAACTCCAGAAGAGCACCACTGCTTGCTTGTGCAGGCAGGCGCGTAGGAGTATTCGTATGCACTTTCTTATCCTCAAGTGACCAAAATGTCATAATCTACCAGGAATGCTGCCCACATATTGCAGTTGTATTTTGTTGGGAAACAACTCTCTCTCTCTCTCTCTCTCTCTCTCTCTCTCTCACAGAGAGGGATTTTCTATATAATGTGACTCTTTTATTATTCTATTGGAAAAATATATTGAATTTCAAACCAAAAACAAATTATGTCACAAATTTGAAAAGTCTGATTTCTTTGTGTGTAATGCTACTTAAACTCGAGTGCACACGAGACAAGTTGTTTTAATTTTTAGATGACCTAGAAACTAGTTATAAATGATTCAAATAAATAAAAATTCAATTTCTACATCATGCAAGAATTAAAACAGTCTGTCTTATATACACTTAAACTTATAATAACATTATATTTTTTTTAATAAATTTAGAGACATTAAGGAAAGATGCATAAATAACACATTTTTCCATGCAGTCGAAAGATGTATATATGTATGTATTCCTTTCACTAATAAACTCTCAAATTCAAATTCAATGTGCCATTCCAAACTACTTCAAGTTTTTGACGAATATAACAAAAACATGCATAGTTAAGATTTATATTACTGCACTAAATTTTAAAGGTCATTCTAAGAAAGTTTAACCACGTGAAGCAATCATTTTTATTTTTTTTTTATAACGCGAACACATATTATTAACTCCCAATTTGAGAGTGAGAAATATTAAAATTTTAAAGAAATGATGATTGTTTAGTCTTTGGCTATCATAGTCCATCCAATTTTAAAAAGCTAATGAGAAATAGAAAAGCAAAGTGATAAGATCATAATGCCATGAACTAAACTTACAAATGGCCAAATCAAAACACAATTTCTCCTGGTGGAAAATTTAATCTAATTTCCAAACAAACAACCTGGCATCCTCCGCCTTTGTACAAAAAGTAGTCCTTACTTTATTCAATGGTGAGATACACAAATTAGGTACGTGGGGCACAATGAATGCCTAAGCAAGGACACTGCCCTTCAAAATTTCAAATGGTGGTACCCCATGCATTCATTTGGGTCACCACCTATCTAACATCCCCTTATTTTTATTTATTTTTTGCATGAACATGCATCCTTAGAGCATTCAGAGTAGATGTGCTAAATATAGGTATTAGTGTCAACTGTTAGGGAGTGAACAAAAAAATTACTCCAATGGATCCGTTAAGATATATGTTAAACATGAACTCACTTGTCATATGTTAACTTTGAAGCTAACTGTGGCCAGTCCTTTGGTTAGCCATGATACCAAGAAAAAATAAATTTTTAATATTTTATGTGAGAGGATAGAGAGAGAAAGGGAGGAAAGAGTAAGGGAGAATAGAAGAGATGTGAGATCCAGATAAGAGAATGAGTTAACATGTACATTGGAGAAGGAAATGTTTGTTAAAGCTAACTTATGATATAACATGTTTAGGTGTCAACTAAAGTGGGCACACGGACAAGTTAACAAGGGCTAAATTGAAGAAATTATTAGAGATGCTCTTGGGACATTAGTTGTAGGCTCTAAGCTATCTTCCCTGTGTTCATGCATATATATATGCATCCTTAGTTCTAGGCTTGTCCATAGCTGACAATACATGATGTAGGACATAATTGGTATCCTAAAAGTATGTGATATAGCATAAAGTGACAAATATATTCAAAGCATAACACGTATATGTACAAAACTCTTCAGGGTACAGATCACAGAAGATTGTTCTATCCAGATCACATGGGCACGGGGGTTCAGAGATATGTGGTTCAGAATATGACACCGCCTTCCATATCCTACTGAACCTCAGAATAAGGAAATAGAGTTCTATATGGAAACTACTATCTTCGGATATCTAGGAATCTCTACTTTTATGGACTCATAATCCTACTCAACTTAGGAGATCTTACAACCTATAAATAAGACCATAAGGTACGCTTTCTAGTCATGTTCAATTAATCTTTTCAATTATAGTCTTTTTTATTTACTGACTTTATCATCAGAGCAGCTACCATCGGAAGCCTTCCGGTGACCCTTTGATCCTGAGTTTTTGATAGGTAGCGAAGGACGGGAGGCATCTTTGATCAAAAAGATAAACATCAGTTTGGAGTCCGTCTGTGGGAACGACAATCATTCTTGCTATCTTTTCTTTATAAACAATAAACCTTTTTGTCTTTTTCTTCCAAAAGGCAATGGCTCCCAGCCTTCGTCCTAGAAAGAATTCCCAAAACCCTCAAAATCAGCCCCTTACTGGAAGAAGAAGAGGACAAACACCCAATTAGTTGTAACAACAACTTGATCGGATTCAACGACAATCTGATCAGATACAGGAACAACTTACTATCATGTCCCAAGCTCTGGCTTCATTGGCCCAAAGCCAATGGAGCAATCCTCCTTCTTCTCCTCCTACTAACGTTGTTCATAGAGGAACTCATCCTCCCACCACCGTCATGGGGGGAGAATCCCTCAACGAGGAGTTTCCTAACACGCAACTGGTGCACTCCCATGGTACCACTTATATAAGGGTTGATCCGAGACGTCAATAGCAATAGGGAGAGGAATGCTTGCGTTTCATCCAGTTGTCCAATATCAGAGCAGAATGAGGAATCCTACTCCAATAGCCTCTGGAGCTAACCTAGTGCCACCGGAGTTCCAGCCTCCCGAGGCTCTAGTCCTCCTAGTCTTGGGAGGGGGGGAATGTCCTCCTACTAACTTTGGACAGATTCCTCCCCTGAGTCGAGGATTTGGAGATACAAGACAAGATCAACAACAGGGTTCCGATCCCGCAACAAATCCTGCCCAGAGCCCCTTAAAGGGCAAAGGAGATAACAGACTTGTAGAAGTAGACAATCTCAACCAGAGGATTCCATGCCTCTCTATAACAAGACGAACTAAGTAAATTACTCGAAAGGCTCTCCACATCATTTACCTTTGCCCTAATGACTGAAGAACGGTCCGAAAAAGTTTGTTGTCCCAAAATTCACCCTCTATGACAGATCTGAGGACCCAAGGGGACCACCTATCTCACTATTAGCACACAATGGCTCTCCATGGAGCTATTGATGCCTTCATGTGCCAAACTTTAGTGACGAGCCTCAAGGGTACCGCTCTTAAATGGTTCTACAACCTCCTTCAAAAATCGATCAGCAATTTCTATGAGCTCAATAGGCTGTTTCTTAACCGATTCCTAACCAACAAGAAGTTAAGAAGGACCAGAATTCTCCTTGACTATAAAACAATCAAAAGGAGAGTTGCTTCAAGAATATATAGCTCGTTTTAATGCCAAGCTCATAGAAATAATCGACTGTAGTCTGAGCTTCCTAGTGGTTGCCCTCACTTCAGGCCTTGGGACTAGACCCTTCCAAGATTCCTTGACCAAAAATCCTCCCATCGATATGACAACACTCATGGAACGAGCACAGAAGTATATTAATCTTAAAAACACAAAAGCGTCTTTCCAAAAAGCAAAAGAATAAGCTCAGAAGGATGAGTAAGTTCAGAAGAAGGATACCAACGCTAATAGGAAGAGATAGGAGCCTTGACAAGAGACTGACACCTAGAGCCCAGAAAAATCCTAACTCTGGAAGGTATGGAACTTTCACCCCTCTAAATGCTTCTCTCACTCACATATTCCAACAGATCCAGACTCCTGAAAACTTGAAGTGGCCAGACCCGCTAAAAAGCCACCTTGACACAAGAAATCAAAAAAAATATTGTGATTTTTATAAAAAGCATAGGCACACAACTGACGAGTGCAGAGCTCTTAAGCAGGAAATAGAGCATCTCATTAGAAGAGGACGACTAAGGGAGTTTGTTCGACAGGACGGGAGGTAGAACCCCCATAACGATAGACCATTGTAAAGAAGGCAAGAACAGAGACCTGAATAGAAAGAAATCTAAAATGACCAATAGCAAAATAATCAAGTCATTTTTGTCCTTTATGCTAACAATGCGACAACAAAAATGTCTAACCGAGCTAAAAAAAGGTATGCTCGAGAGGCAAGGGCAGAGCCCCATGTCCTCCAAATCTCGACCATTGAGAAAAAGATAAAGTCAGGACCTCAAATCCAATTCTCTAAACTGGACCTCGTTGGGATACACTGTTCCCACAGCAATACTCTTATCATCTCACTCAAAATTGCTAACTTCAAGATCAGAAGGGTTCTCGTAGATATTGGAAGCTCCACCAACGTATTATTCTACGAACCCTTCAAACACATGAAGCTCAACCCTAATGACATCAAAGCTATCGTCGCTATCATTGCAGGATTCGATGGAAATCTCAGCATCCCATTAGGCAAAATTGACCTACCGACCACGACGAGAGAAGGAGATGGACATAAGACACTAATCTCTGAAGACATGATCTTAGACTCTAAATCCCCCTATAATGTCATTATTGGGAGACCCTGGATCCATCAAATAGGAGCAGTTACCTCAACCTTCCATTAATGCCTCAAGTATATCCACAACGACACAGTCTTCTCTATCAAGGGCTGTCAGCCCACTGCCCAGGAATGTCATGCCCTCGTATTAAAGGAAAATCCCCCCAAATAGCAATCACAATATGCTCATAAAAGGGAAAGTTCTTCACCTTCCAACCTTCATGAGGCAGAGGAGTGTCCCTTTGAAATTGATGGGCCATTAAGTCCTAGAGGAAGGGATAACACGGTCAAACCAATGAAGAAGCCCATCAAAGTACTCATCAGGATTGAAGGGGAGGGAAAGTATCTACAAATTGGCTCAGCTCTGTCTCCTTCTGAGTAAGAGAAAATTGTTAAATTTCTAAAAAACAACCTGTCGGTATCTGCTTGGGAAACTAAAGATATGGAGGGAATAGATCCTAATTTCATCTCTCACAAGCTAATGACAAATCCAGACCATCCTTATGTGAGATAAAAAAGAAGAACATTTGCGCCTAAACGCCACAAGATCATCAATGAAGAGGTCTAGAGGTTACTAAATGCTGGAATGATAAGAGAAGTATTCTGCCTAGAATGGCTTGCAAATACAGTTTTCAACAAAAAGAAGAACGGCAAGTGGAGGGTCTGCATTAACTATACTTACCTAAATAAAGTTGGTCCCAAGTACAACTTTCCTCTTTCTAGAATTGATCAACTTGTTGATGCCACTACAGGGCATAAACTTATGAGTTTTATGGATGCTTACTCTGGATACAATCAAATTTAAATGTTTCCTCCAGACTAGGAGAAATGGCCTTTATATCAAAACGAGGTCTCTATTATTGTAGAGTGATGTCGTTTTATTTAAATAACATTGGAGCTACGTACCAGCGGCTTGTAAACAAAATGTTTGGCCCCCAAATTAGGGACACAATAGAAGTCTACATTGATGACATGCTTGTCAAAAGTGTTTGGAAGAGTGACCACATCCAGCACTTGAGCCAGACATTCGACATCCTGAGGAAACATAGGATGAAGCTAAACCCTTTAAAATGTACCTTCAGGATCATAAAAAGGAAATTATTGGGTTTTCTAGTCTCTCAAAGAGGAATCGAGGCAAATCTCTCACAGATCAAATCTCTAATTGAACTAGAGTCACCTAAAACTAAGAAAGATATCTAAGGCCTGAATGGAAGGACAGCAACTCTAAATAGGTTTATCCCTAAATCCATGGATCGGTGCCTCCCGTTCATTAAAGCTTTGAGGGGTAGTAAGGCCCTAGAATGGATTTTTGAATACGAAGAGGTTTTCTAGGAACTTAAGTGATACTTAGCTTCCCCCAAATTCCTTTCAAAACTAGTACCGGAGGAAAAGCTACTCCTGTACTTAGCTATATCAGAAAATGTCATCAGCTTTGTTTTAGTTAGGGAGGACAAGGGAATTCAAAGGCCTATCTTTTACGTTAGCAAGGGGCTTCTGGACACCGAGACAAGATACTCCTAAAGTGAAAAATTAGCCTTAGCCTTGGTGATATCCGCTCGGAAGCTCATACCATATTTTCATGCCCATCCTATCATAATCCTCATGTTGTAATACCCTGACCCGAGTTAGGTGGGACCGACGCGAGTTAGCCGGTACCCGACCCGGTAGACCCGAGCCATAAAATGTAACCCAAACTATGATACTGAACTATGACGTGAGTTAAGTTTGAAATTAAATCAAAATATAAAATTAATCGAAAATTGACGAATATATAAAAATGCAAGGATTAAAATAAAAATAACTAAACAAATAATAATGGTAATAATAATATATGTTTATACAAATATATGTATGTGTGTGTTAGTGTATAAGTGTAGGTGTATGATATTATATATATATATAGCTTCAAAATATTAACCCCAAAATATCAAGCATAAAATCCAAATGAAATTTAATAGAAAGCTGAAATTGTAAAAAGTAGAATTTAATAGTGTGTAAGAGAGATTGATAAAGGCTAGGTGTAGGCTTGAATCGTGTAGAGAGAGAGAGAGAGAGAGAGAAAATGGAAGAGAGAGAGAGAGAGAGGTCGGTTGAGGTGGCTATAAGGGCAAAAACATGCATTGCATGCTTGCTCTGCAAGAAGGAATACAAGAAGCTAAGGAAATATAGGAAATCAGAAAGAAAAAGGGGCAAGAATCACAACCAAAAAGGTATGAACACATAAACTTGCCAAATTCTCTCTCTAAAATTTTGCATGAATATGAACCGTTTGGAGCAGTCTATATACGTAGGATGTTTAAATATATGTTTATAAGACTGTTAAGCATGATTTTAGGCCATGAAAACAGTGAAAAACACCTAACCCATGGACAAACCGCCATTAAAGACCTTGCTTGAAGCAGGTCTGAACCAAAGTTCACCAAACTGATTTTGGCTTGTCAAAACCTAAACTAGACACTACAAGGAACTTAAAAACCTATGACCGCGATCATAAAGCTCAAGAAAAGCCCTCCAAATATCGAGTTGCAGGCTACGGGTTTGAAACCCAATCCTTTAAACTCAGTTTTAAACCCACCTTTATGAATGAAAAGTGAAACCCCATGAAGAGGGGATCACAACAGAACAAGTCCCATTAGATTTAGCTCAGAAATGAGCATTTACAGTCGAATTATCGGTCTAAACTATCAAGGCTAAAAAATGAAGCAAAGAGTTCATTTGGAACTCCAAAATGAATGCCAAACCGGTCGTTCATAATTTAGAAACGGTTTAGGATTAAAACAGTGAGAAAACGGTGAGTAAAAAGTCACGAAATTGAAGGAAATGGAAAACTGTAACTAGGGTTACAGTGGGGGTCAAAGTAGGGAAGAAGACAATGAGTCAACTCGGTTTTAAAAACCAGGTTGAGTTGACTCAGACACGTGACAGCATCTGGGCTTGCCATCCAATAAGTGGAACGACGGCGTTTCAATATGTTTTTAAATTTTAAAAAAAAAGATAGGGCTGACGTCATCATGACGTCAGCAACACGTATAAAAAATGGCTAAACCGGTTGGTTTACGACCAGACCGGACCGGTTCACTTAGGGTTGGACCGAACCCATTGGTTTTCTGTTTTAAATTAAATTTAAATAAACCAGAACTTTTCTTTATTACGGATTGACCCCAGAATTTCTAGGAAATTCCACTGTGGCCCAACCGATAGAAATTTTATGCAATTAGGCCCCTGGAAAATAATTAAAAAATTAAATGATTAATTTAATTATTTAATAAATAAAGTATAATGACTATTATGCCCCTAATTCAAAACTTGACTAAATAAAGTCCAAATTTAACATATGAATAGTGAATTTTTACTATTTAGGACATTCTGAAGCTAATGACAAGGTCCATTTTATGAGACGAGGCCCCGAAAAATAAAGACACATAAGGGGGTAAAATGACCAAATTTCCCCTGGTACCTCTAAGGCCAAATTGAAACCAAGAAAGGTCTAAATTGACTTTCTTCAACATTCCGGACTCAATGGTAGAGTCTAAACTACGAAACGAAGTACGAAAAAATATGATATGTAAATAGGTAAAATGACCATTTTGCCCTTTTCATACAAAAGTCCAAATTTAATTTTAGGAAAGCCTAAACTGACTTTCTTCGACGTTCCGGACTCAATGGTGAGGTCCGTATTATGAAATAAGGTACAGAAAAATATGACACGTAAATATGTAAAGTAATAGAATCAAACTTTAAAACTTAAATAAGCTACCCAAGAAATGTAACTAAAATAGGAAAAAGAATTAATGATAATTAAATCAGAGTGATATTATGGAATGTAACCGAACTTTGAAATGTGATTTTAGGGAACTTCATAGGAAGGATTTTTGGAGTTAAGTTTTTGGAATTCAGGTGAGTATTTCATACCATATTGAGGTAGACATTTTTAGTATAGATATAAATATTGAACTCTGTTATGATATATCAACATATGAAATCGTTTTCCTTTATAGCCTTTGTTTAACAGTTATACTGTATACGTTTTGAATAACTTATTGACAACTATATTGTCTTCTTTGACTTAAGAAAATATGTTTGTAAGATACTCAAATGTTATATGATCTTCTTACAACTGTTTGAACTGTTTTAACTAAATATTAAATAAAGAACTTTGATTTGAGTAATTAAACTGCTATTGATGATTATTGATTTTTGATATGATTTTGATGCTTTGAATAGAACACTCTTCTATGATTGGTCACTATCGAATAGGTTGTGATTTATCGAACCCATCCCACAGGGTATATTGTGGTGAGCCGGTGTTGATACGGCATATCGAACTAGCTAGCCCATCGATCTCAGTCAGCGAGGTTCTAATTTGCTGGCCATAGAAGTGGAATATATCATTTTGAATATGAATATTGAAAATCGAACCATGAATCCAAATTATTGAACTATGAATTTGGGTTATCGAACCATGATTTTGAATTATTGAACTATGATTATTGAACCATAATATTGAACTGTGATTTTGATTTATTGAACTATGTTATTGATTATCGATTTACAATTAGCGTTAAATTGAGATTTATTGGAAGCGAATTTGATACCGTTATCTTGTACTATAAATTAAGATAACATATGATATCTGATCATTGACATTTCTATATTGAATTATATAGTAATTTTGAAACCCTTGGTATGTTATGAAATGCTCACGAGCTGGGATACTCACGAGCTGTTGAGCTCATAGGATTTTTATCCTATTTCAGGTGATGATATCGGAAAAGAAATAACAGGTTCAATCAGACTAGTTGGAAGCTTGTAAAGCTATGAACCTTTTTTGTAATAGGATTTTGCTAGTCATGATGTAGTTGCTTTTGGAAATTTTGGATTGTATATCGAATATGACATCAGCAGGCTTTGGAAAAATTGCATCATGTACTTTTTGTAAATACTATGGAATGTATAAATAGATGACTAATTTTGACTTAAGTGTTGATTGACGCTTCCGCAATAGAAAAAGAAATTTATTCCGCTGCGTTTGATTAATGGAAATCAGAAAAGGCCTCGGTGGCCGATCACGAGCCCTCGATCCGCATGGGCCGGATTTGGGGTCGTGACACATGTCCTATCCTTTAAAATTAGTCATACATAAGCCTGAGGTTTCAGGACAACTGGTCAAGTGGTCAATAGAACTAGGAGAATTTGACATATCCTATGTGTCGCGAATTGCAATCAAAAGCCCGGTATTAGCAGACTTTGTAGCAGAGTTCACTCGTGCACTACATCCGAAAGCTCAAATCACTACAGACACTTCGGTATGGCTACTTTACACCGACGGTTCATCCACCGACAGAGGCTCTAGAATAGGTATAATACTTCAATCTCCTGATGGGATCATAACTGAAAAAATAGTTAGCTTAGGTTTCAGAGCCTCTAACAATGAAGCCGAATATGAGGCGCTTATCTTTGGGATGAAACTAGCCCTAGAATGCGAAGCTCTAGATCTTGAAGCATTCTCTGACTTTCAACTTGTGGTAAGTCAAGTCTTGAGAGAATTTTTCACCAAGGATAACAGGATGACCAGATATTCAAAACTAGTGGAATCACTAAAGCTGTCTTTCCACAAGTTTACCATTCAGAAGATCGAGAGAAACCAAAACTCCAAGGTTGATGCTTTAGCAAACATGGCCTCCCATCTCAAGCTAGAAAATGATCCAACGGTGAAAATCTCCTACCAGTCAAAACCTAGTATTGAGGTAATACAATCCCTCCAAATTTAAAAACAATCTCAGAACTGGATGACTCCCATCATCTTGTATTTAAAGGAGGGGTTGCTTCCAAAGGACAAAAATTATGCTAGAAGAGTTCGAATTAGGGCAACTCGGTACTTAATTCTTAAAAACAGACTTTAAAGAAGGTCCTATACACAACCCCTCTTTTAGTGCTTAACTCCAGAAGAGGCCTACTACATCCTAGCCGAGATACATAAAGGGATCTGTGGCAACCATAATGACGGAAAGACCATAGCCCACCGAACACTAACTGAGGGCTACTACTGGCCTGGTATGCCAAAACAGGCTAAGGAATATGTCTAGAGGTGTGACAAATGTCAACGATTTATCTCATATCAACATCAACCTCATCATGAACTCATCTCTATCGCTAGTTATTGGCCTTTCGCTCAATAGGAAATGGACATTGTAGGGCTATTGCCAAAAGCTCCTCAGAACAAGAGATTCCTACTAGTCGCCGTTGACTATTTTTCTAAATGGGCGGAGGCTAAACCACTGACCCATATAATATAGAGGTGGAAGTGAAGAATTTCACTTAGAAAAATATAATATGCAGGTTTAGTATACCCCACATCATTATTTTTGATAATAAGATGCAGTTCGCTGGAAAAGTATTTAGGAAGTTTTGTACAGACTTGCACATCAGTCACCACTTCTCCTCTCCAGGGTATCCTCAAGCTAATAGGTAGGCCGAAATTACTAACCACAATATTCTTAAAGCAATTAAGAAAAAGTTAAAGGCCATCAAAGGGAAATGGGTCGAAGAACTCCCTGGAGTACTCTGGGCCTACCGAACTACCAGAAGAATTCCAACTACAAAAACACCATTTTCACTCACCTATGGCACCGAGGCAGTCATTTTTATCAAAATTGGCATGCCAACCCTTAAAATAGACTACTTTGACTAAGGGACCAATAACTAGCAGCTCGTAGAGAATCTTGACTTACTCGAAGAAAGACGTGAACAAGCTCGGATTAAGACCGAAGCCTACCAACAAAGAATGGCTAAGTGTTTTAACCAAGGGTTAAAACCTGTCAAATTCCAGCTTGGAGATCTCGTCCTAAGAAGGGTGTTCTCAAACACTAAAGATCCCACTATGGGAATACTTTCCCCCAATTGGGAAAGACCTTACAAAATAACCAAGATCATCAAACCTACAACTTATTGGTTAGAAGATTTGACTAGAAAATCTATATCCAGACCTTGGAACATCGAACATTTATGCAAGTATTATCAATAAAAAGCTATTTTTGATTCACCTAAGAGTTTTTCAATCAATGTACAGACCCTTAAAAGCCTTGTATTCACTATAAGTGCTACAGGTCTGGTTCATTTCATTCAATGCACGGACCCTTAAAGGTCTTGTATTCACTACAAGTGCTACAGGTCTGGTCCATTTCATTCAATGTACAGACCCTTAAAAGTCTTGTATTTACTACAAGTGTTACAGGTCTGGTCTATTTCATTCAATGCACAGACCCTTAAAAGCCTTGTATTCACTACAAGTGCATAGGTCTGGTCAATTTCATTCAATGCACAGACCTTTAAAAGCCTTGTATGCACTACAAGTGCTACAGGTCTGATCTATTTCATTCAATACACAGACCCTTAAAAACCTTGTATTCACTACAAGTGCTATAGGTCTGGTCTATTTCACTGAATGCATAGAGCCTTTAGAGCCTTGTATCCATTACAAGCGCTACAAGTCTGGTTTATTTTAGTTAATGTACAGATCCCGAAAATCTTATGCTCAGAACAAGTACTGAAGATCTGGTCCATGTTATCATTTACATGGATCCCCTACAGACCTCTCATCGTTACTAGTGTCTGATCCACTTTTCTTACCCTACAGATCTCTAGAAAAAAACTTGTTTTAATTACAAGTGTTGAAGATCTCTGGGGAAAAAGTTTTGTTTTACAAGTATTAAAGATTGGTATATTATGATTTATTTTTCATAAGTATGGCTGCTCTTAATATCCGACTATTTTAGCCTCTAAAGATTAGCTTATAAATGTTTTGGAGTTTGTAAAGGGCTTACGTTTTCTACTGGTCTAGATGTTAAAAGAGATTACTTTTCAAACATACCACAGAAGTAGCAAGCAAAACATAAGCGAATGAGATAAGTAAGAATTTTTATAAATTAACCTAAAAGTGGGAGAATTACAAGTTCAGAGGAACTGAAAAAAATTGTTACAAAAACCTAACTAAGGGTCCTCGGTAGAGGGGCTTCTCTCTCAAGATCTGTGGACTCCACTGGGACAGTTTCAGAGGGGCTTGGCATAGGATCATCTATTGAAACCTCGTCCATACGAGAGATATCAAGATCAGGATATAGCTTTTGGATCTTCTTCTAAAAAGTTTCTTATCCATGATATGCAAATTCTCTGCCCAACCTTTGCACCTCTTCTCTAAGGACTTTTTCTGTCTCTTCTCTCACCACCTGAACGCTAGTGGCAAGGTTTAGAGTAGCAGCAGCCTCAGCCTCCTCTTTTTCCTTCTTCAAGCTCTCTATCCCTAAAGTTAAAGCGTTCTTCCATGACTCTAGAATAGCCACATTGGTGAGGAATTCTTTTAACTTCTCCTCAAAATAGAGAAATATAGAGCGGACTGTCCTGAGTTGGAGCCAAGTTTCGTCCAATTTAGCTTGGAGCTTGTCCTTCCATTCTAATTCCTTGGGGCATTCCATAATAGCAACCATGGCATGAATTGCCTATAAAAAACCAAAATTACATAAGTCAGCAAGAACAGAAGTTAATCACATATAGAAAATCAACTAAAGATAAAAATCTTACCCCCATTTGAGAAACCAGGAGGTCCCTGGCTATCTTCTGGGGCTTCAGACCCTTGAAACGACCCATAGCCGAACTCCAAGCCTCCTCATAGGCCCTCTTAATAGCCACTTCCCCTGTTTCAGCCGAGGCCACACCAAGAAGAACTGTGCCCATTTCTCCCTTACCACGGGATCTAGGGCACATTGTGGGGGCTGGAGGTGCTGGCACTTCTCACCAAATAGTTGGTAAGGCCAAACTGTACGTTCGAGAGAACTAGATCCCCCCTCTTCAGTCCTTCCTACCTTAGTCCTCCTCTTCTTCTGAGGAGGAACTGGTACTGTAGAGCTAGATGTTCCCCCAGCCTTCTTAGCTCCAAGCGTCAGCTTGTAAGAACTATCTTCTTTAGAACCGCCGATTTATCCTTTGCTAGCCCGGCATCCATGAAGTTCTGAAGCGTAAGGATTCAGTCGTGAGGATAGTCCTACGAGTGAAGAAGTCTTCTGTAATTTTCTTGAAGTTTGGGAGTGAAAATTGACCTCCTCTAAGCCTTCTTATCTGTGACAGTAGAAATTCAAAAAAAATTCAATCAAGATGGGAATATGATTACACTATTCAGGTTGGAAGCTGAAAGTTCTATAGGATCACCCTTAAAACTGGTGTGCCGAGGGAAGAAGCTACTTTGGTTCTCGAAGTCTTCGTGTTCCCAGCCACCACTGACGAAAAAGTATCACTTCTTCCATGTCTTGTTGAAAGTGGATACTGAGGTTAATGGTTTGAACTTTTTGTTAAAGGACATTTAGTACATCCCCTCTGACTTTAGGAACTTCATATCCATGTTACTTCTAATTAGGTCTACGTATACTTCGACGCTGTTTTGGTGACCTAAGACTAAGAAGGCCATTAGCTACCTCCAACTGTTAATGTTCAGCTTGGTAAGGCAGATATTTAACCAGCTAAAAAACTCATTCACTAGAAGATGGAAAGGGAAACGTACGCCGACCTCAAACCATTCGAGGTAGCATAGATCTCTCCTCTCTCAATATCCAATGGACAATCTACAGCCCTCGGGATCCTATAGAACACATTCTGAGGGAAATCAAAATTTACTCTAAGGGCATTTAGCATGCCCTCAGTCATACCACTCTCACCCTCCTCTTTCTTATAAGGCCAACCCGATGAACTGACCTCCCTATCCCTAGATTCGAGGTGCCCCTCAATTAGGAACACTCCCAAACTGTTACCAGAAGTATTCTCCACTTCCTCACCCAAAATAGGGCCTAGTACCCCTTGACTTCCTATTTCTATGATTTGCCTCTCTTCCTCCCCCGTACTTGAACGGGCATCCGAGGATAACATATTCACAAAAGAAGTATGGAAGAAGAATAATGACAAAAAATAATAAGAAATGAAAGAGTTATCACCACTGACTAGAAACTGAAGAATGGGTGCTGGAGAAGTCTTCTAGTACATCAAAAATCTCCTAAGGAGTCTTCGTTTGCTTAGAATTCAACTTCAAACGACAAAGAGTTTGTAAAAAACTCTTGTTGAGGGGGTTTCATCTATTTATAAGACCACCCAAGTAGGATCGACATTTATGGCCCCCAAACCCCAACTGACGGTTGGCTAATAATGTCCTTGATTACTCAATTAGCGGCTAGTGCCATGATAAGGCTATAACCGTCCCATCAACGGTTGTTTTCTCGAAATATGAAATGGCTCATTAATGAGAATACGCGTGATTTATGAGAAACCCTAACCTCAGCTCTGCACAGGTCCCACAGAATTGAGGCTCGGAGGGAGTAACTGATTTACCATAAAGTGACAAATATATTCAAAGCATCACACGTGTATGTACAGAGCTCTTCAGGGTATAGATCATGGAAGATTATTCTATCTAGATCACATGGGCACAAGGGGTTCATAGGTATGTGGTTCAGAACATAACATCGCCTTCCATATCCTACCAACCTCAAAATAAAGAAACAGAGTTCAATATGGCAACTACTATCTTCAGATATCTATGAATCCCTACTGTTATGGCTCCTAATCCTACTCAATTTAGGGGATCTACAACCTATAAATAAGACCATACGGTACACTTTCTAATCATGTTCAATTATTCTTTTCAAGTACAGTCTTTTTTATTTACTGACTTTATCATCGGAGCGGCTACTACCAGAGCCTTCTCGATGACCCTCTAATCTTGAGTTCTTGACAGATAGTGAAGGAAGGGAGGCCTCTTTGATCAAAAAGAGCAACATCAGTATGGAATGTTGTTTTAGAGTTGTATTAGGATTGTTTAGTTTCCAATTTTAATTTATTCTTAATTTCTTTAGTTTCCTAGTTTTATTAGAATTAGTATAGAAAATATTGGAATTAGTAGTTTCCTATTCAAATTACTAGTCTTTATTATAATAGAATTAACATAAAACTAGGAGTTTTTATTTCCTAGTCAAAAAATATGAGTATTTTAGTATTTTAAATATGATGTAATAGGTCTTTATGATTTTATTTTTTATCAATAAATATTATTTACGAATTTTGGAGAATTATTTTCTCTTGCTGGGTAGAAGTCCCCATGTTACTTTGTTACTAAGGAATTCGACATATTCAATTCTCCTTCTACGTTTTTGTTCCGCATTATTTGGTATTAGAGCGAGGATTTGCCTTACTTAATGGCAATTAGTAAAAACAGAATCAAAAATTCCATTGATGTTCGTCGTGGGACAGAGGCTTTATGGGCGACGATTGATGAACAAGGGCAACAGTTAGTACAGATCAACGATCAGCTTTATGCTATGCAATAAATGCTCAGGAAACTCAATTTTAATGCCACTAGAGACCCTCCAATCAACAGAAACTACGCTAGAGGATTTGTCCGAGGTCGGCCTGAAGATAGAGTTATTTGCAACTACAAAAGACTTACAGATTTTGATGGTAATTTTTATTTTGAAGACTTTCATGATTGGGTTTATGATTTGGATGATTCTCTTAATGATTTGAAACTTTCAAAATAAAAAAAAAAAATATTTTTGGCAAAAGATAAACTAATTAGATTCACGAAAAGATGATGGTTTGATTTATAGAGGCGCAAACAATTACAACGTAAAAAGTGCATTTGTTCATGGCCAAGAATGATGAACTTGTTGATGATTAGATTTTTCTTAGAAATTACTTGCAGATTTTAGAAGATAAATATAGGTCAACATGGGAAAGACACCAAGAAAGAAGTATAAGCAAAACCTAAAATTATGAAGGAAACTTCAACTAATAAGGTTGCAATTACTAAACCACTAGAAGAAGTCCAGATCTTTACAGAAGACTCTCTTGTCATAAAAATCGAAGATCAAAGTCTTTCACGCCTTGAAGAAGATTACAAAGAATTGATAGAAAATAAAATTGAATTTATTTGTAATGATGTTACCGAAACAATTAGTGCAGATAAAAAAGATGAATTGAATGAAAATTTTATTATGCAGGACGAAGAAGAAGTTGTCAATACTAAAGATGATAAAACTGAACCTGAATTCGTGAAAGATGATTCTAGTGCTTATAGTAAGATTGAAGTTGTGGCGGATTAAGAAAATAATTTTTGTTTTATTACTAAAACATTATTATCATCAGAAAAGGGGTAAAAAAATTATAGATTTCATAACGGATGCGAGAAGAAATTTTTGAGTCTTCAATTGTCCTTGAAAAGATTCAATCGTTATTGTCGGGTTATAAACGAATTCGTGGTCGCATACATTCAATTTACTCGAGGACGAATTGTTTTCAAATGGGAGAGATTGATCTAGGATAGAATTTGTATCCTAAAAATATGAAAAATTGTTTTAGAGTTGTATTAGGATTGTTTAGTTGTCAATTTTAATTTATTCTTAATTTCTTTAGTTTCCTAGTTTTATTAGAATTAATATATAAAATATTAGAATTAGTGGTTTCCTATTCAAATTACTAGTCTTTATTGTAGTAGAATTAGTATAAAAATAGGATTTTTTATTTTCTAGTCAAAATAAGAGTATTTTAGCATTATAAATATGATGTAATAGGCCTTTATGGTTATGTTTTTTTATCAATAAATATTAATTATGAATTTTGAAAAATTATTTTCATCAAAAGAAGAGCCAAGAATCACAGATTTCTTAGAAGATGCGAAAAATGAATTTTTTGAGTCTTCCACTTGATAAGGATCAACCATTGATACCAGGTTATAGACGAGTTCGAGGTCATATACATCCAGTCAACTCGAGGTCGAGTTGTTTTCAAGTGGGAGAGACTGATATAAGGACAAATTTGGTACCTTAAGAATAAGGAAAGTTGTTTTAAAGTTGTATTAGGATTGTTTAGTTTTCAATTTTAATTTATTCCTAATTTATTTCGTTTCTTTGTTTTATTAGAATTAGAATAAGAAATATAGGAACTAGTAATTTCTATTCGAATTCTAGTCTTTATTGTAGTATGATTAATATAAATATAAGAGTTTTGGTTTCCTAGTTAAAATAGGAATATTTTAGCATTATAAATATGATGTAATATATCTTTATGGTTATATTTTTTGTAAGGATGGGTACATCTTTCAATGGTGTAATATCTACAACCTTATCACTCAAAGTAGCCTTAACAATTTTCTACTACCACATCTTTCATGATACCAGAGAATGCGGAATGAAAATATAGAAGGTGAATCAAACGCGTCGAATTTCTTAGCGACAAAGTAACATGGGGACACCTCACCCAACAAGAGAAAATAATTCTTCAAAATTCGTAATTAATATTTTATTGATAAAAAACATATTTATAGTGCTAAAATACTCATATTTTGACTAAGAAATAAAAAATCCTATTTTTATATTAATCCTACTACAATAAAGACTAGTAATTCGAATAAAAAACAACTAATTTCAATATTTTCTATACTAATTCTAATAAAATTAGGAAACTAAATAAATTAAGATTAAATTAAAATTAGAAACTAAAAAATCCTAATACAACTCTAAAATAAATTTTCATATCTTTAGAATATCAATTTTGTCCTAAATCAATACATACCCATAATTGTGATTTTGGGTACCCCTAAATCGTAATCCTAGATAAACTAAACTCATACTAAGGCATTCTCAACCTGTTCTGGATAACTTGTGTCTTGACAATAATTTGCATAAATAGGTAATTACTTTTGTTAACTTTCGAGTGATGATCACATATACTTCCAAGTTAATTAATTTCAAACTCGTTATAGCAAAGAGTGGGACACAACCCAACCTCATCTGCGATAGAGCTGTGGATTGTCCCTCAGCGTGCTTGGAAAAGTAGGAGTGGAAGGAGAAGAGAACATAACATTATTTATGATGGAGAAGAGAGGATAGGAGATTGTAAGCCATCATTCATACTTGAATAGCTAATAAGAAAAAGAAAACAAAAGATGGCGTAATCCTCTTGTTGTACTTGGGAGAGATAGAAGAGAGAAAAGAAATAGGAAGACATATTTTATTATGCGAATATAAAGGGTAAAATAAGAATTCACTTATTTTAAAAAGTAAGGACAAAATAGGTAATCACCAATTCTATAATCCTTTTTTTTCGTCTCTTTACACTTTTGGAAAGAGAGTAAAATGAATTAAATAATGGTTAAGAAACACCCCTCTCTCATTTCCTTCCCTATTTTTAAACCAAGTATGAAATAAGTTCTCCCTTCCCCTTTCATCTCTTTTCCTTCTAACTCCCTCAATCCAAGCGAGGTGTTCATAAATTATGATTGAAGCCATATGAGGACTTCTCCTTAGTTACAGTCAAACCCTCTTATAATTAATAGACATAGGAGATAAATATTTATTAATTATTAAGTTTTCTCATACTTTCACAAACCAATAAGTGTTTTTTTATGTATAAATGATTTTCGGTACAAAAATAAGATTTTATGCGTAGATTTTCTATGATATTTTAATTTTTCATAAAAAAAATACATATAAAGCTCAACTTAAGGCGTAAAAAATACGTAATGTCATTTTTCAGAAAAGAAATTGTATTTCCTGATGTCATAAATTGTTTTACAGAAATGCAATCTTAACAAGTCTTTCATAAGGTTGTGTTCTCATTAGATAGTCTTACGTCCTCAGGCGTTCACCTAAAAGGGAATTCCATTCTAGTAGGTTGATAAGAGAGAATACGATAGACAGCTTACCCGAAAGGAATGCTATCCTAACATAATGATAAAAAATGATGCGATAAATGGCTTACCTGAAAGGAACGCTATCCTAACAAGATGATAAAAATAGCTTAACCAAAAGGAATGATATCCTAACAGGATGGTGTTGTGATAGACGGCTTACCCGAAAGGAATGCAATCCTAACAGGATTATAAAATGTCATATGATGGACGGCTTACTCGAAAGGAACACTATCCTAACAAGATGGGGATGCTATAGATCGCTTACCCGAAAGGAACGCTATCCTAACAGGATATAAAATGTGATGGGATAGATGGCTTACCCGAAAGGAATGCTATCCCAATAGGATGATAAAAATGTGGTGCGATAGACGGCTTACCCGAAAGGAACGTTATCCTGATAGGACAGTGATGCGATAGACTGCTTACTTAAAAAGAACACTATTCTAATAGAATGATGATGTGATAAATGACTTACCTAAAAAAATGCTATCCTAATAGGATGATGATGTGATAGACGGCTTACTTGAAAGGAACGTTATCCTAACAGGATTCTTCTAAAAAAACTAGTATCCTAATAGAATTTTCATAAGATTATGTCCTTAATGAACGAATTGTCAAAATAGATTACGTCTTCAGATGATTTTGCTGAGATAAATTACATCCTCAGATGATTTTACCGAGATAGATTATGTCTTCAGACGGTTTTTGTGGAGAATATGGATTCCAATAGGGAATGACAGAATATATTTTTGCAGGGAAGATGAATTTCCCTTAAAAATGATGATGGTTCGAACTTCACTAGGGAATGAGTTGAGTTGACTTAGTGATTTTGATTTGTTTGAGAAATCAGCAATTGTGCCTTGCTTGGAAAACGTGATTCGGATCTTGAGGGACCACTAAAGGAAATGATATGCATACGATCTTTTGAAATAAATTGTGACTTACTTGATGGCGGTTTCAAATTAGTGGGCCCACACCATTAAATGACATGTTAGTCAACCTTGATCGATTTTGGCAAATTACCAATTTGCCCTCCGATGTTTGGTGTTGAATCACGGTGGATTTCTTTGACATCTTTTGGCAAAAAGGTTTGATTTTGATAAACAATGGGCTGAAATGTGCCAAAATTGACCAAAGCCCAAATATTGGTATGCCCAGCCCTTGTGTGCTAAACGACACATAGAGAGGCGGGTTCTCATTGTGTTTTTGAGTTCTCCCCTACCTCTCTTGTGACTATTTTTTACAAAGTTGTGAAGGAGGTTAGATTGAAGTATTTGCCACTTGTTTTGACCTCTCAGAAGATCAAACAACATGATTTTCAACAACAAATTCGAAAATTTTCAAGAGAAAATGTGAAGTGAAAGCCATGGTGACTCGGACCCAACTTTCGATATTGATCGGTATTTGGGAATGTCCAGACCGATGAACGTCACAATCTTCTGATATAAACTAGCCTCGGGGTTTCTGAGCAACACAAACTTGCTCAAAGAGGCAACACACCATTTGTCGTAACAGTACCAGAATGGCCAAGTATGGATTTTCTTGAGTTTTCTTCCGCTTGTTTTGAGATTTTTGAGTTGATTCCTAATGCAGTTGGTTTGTTTTTCATGCTTTGAAAGTGGTTTTCATGAAAATTTGGTTGTATGCATGCATAGGCATTTCACCCACGTGCTTTTTGGAAGGTGCACACCACGCGCTTGTGAAAATGCCCGAATAGGCAGTTTTTGCTTTTCCTTGATTTTTGGCATTTTCTCGATGCTTGTTTGTCATGTTTAAGGCATTTTAAAGGATTTTCTAACATATTGGTCTTGATTCCTTGCAACCGAACGTGGAAATCCGAGCTCTTGGCTCGACGGGCAACATCACGGAGTGGTGGGCTGATTTGCCCCTCTGATGCCAAGGGCAAGTAAAAGTGGCCGATTTTGGGCCGTTCTTAGACTGGATAGTCCATGTTGACCATGACCATGACCATCCCTTATATGTCAAAACACTATTATTGGTGACCAAAGATAATGAGAGAGATTGGTGTAAGTTCCTTGCTCAACTTTTACCTTAGATATTGATTGGTCCACTATTCATTCGCAAAGTAGAGCCCCTCACTTGTGTTCTCCTGGTTATTCTTGTGTTATCTTGGCAGGCTTGAGAAAAACCTTCTTTTATTATCACATCTAGATATTGTGTCAATTTTGGTGTATGTAGGTTACTCCGAGGACTTGAGGTCCTCATTTCATTGTGGAAAGATTGACTTCATCTGTAGCCATGAACAAATCTAACTATTGGGAATGTGCTCATGTTCCAGAATTGGATAATATAAATTATTCCAACAAAGTGCTTATGACAAAAAAAACATTTATGGGGGCTCTAAGACCTAATCAGTGAAAAATAAGAACTTAGGGATTCTATCTTCTTTGAAGAAACTGGAATAAACATTAGTGTGGACATAAATTCAAAGTTGGAAGTGATAAAAGAAGCTTACAAAGACTTCAAAGGAGGAGGAATGGTAAAGTTGGACTGGGATGTAGTGAGCCAACCACGATATGTGATGAAAATAGAGATAGCAACCCCTTTAAGCTTGAAAAGGAAATGAGGAAGACCTAAAAAGACACCAGAGTTCAAATGTCACAATGGTGAGCTGGACTTTGAGCATTTTTCTCTGCATGTAGACTCGGTAAGGAATTACTTGGGTTTCATTGAGAAAGAAACAAGTCGCCACTTTGAGTTGGAAGGCAGGTTGATGGAGAAGAAAAAGTGAAGAAAGGATCTGAGTATCCTCTAGTAATGAAGATTTAGAATTTTTCTATTTTTTTTTAGAAGAAATTAATTCCATTTTAGACTTAGACCAAGTTGATAGGGCTTTTACCTATTATTGAATAAAAGATGATCTTTAACTTTTTGGATTTGAAAGAATGAAACTCTTATTACAATTTTTGAGACCGCACTTACAGTAACTTCATGAGCTACTTACGTACCCTTGTATTGAATGTGTAGCAAAAAATATATAATGGAGGGTCAGGTCATCGTAGTTTAGTACAATAGGTAGCTAGCCGTTAAAAAAAATATATTTCTTGAGCTGGTCAAGGTTGGTAGGTGATGAAAACTCGTCTCCATCCATATCGGTGAGTCATATGGCTCCTCTAGTGGCTATAGATATGATCATGAATGGGCCACTCCAATTGGGCCTAAATTTACTTTTCAAATCAAGTATTGATGCTCGATTTTCCATTAAAACCAAATCTCATACTTTCAAGCCTTTCTTTTTCACCTTATTGTTAAAGGCTCAGGCTATCCTTCTATGATACCTTTATGTTTAATATAAATCTTTGAATTTTCCTTCATCCAGGAAGGCTAATTCATCGTATCTGCTTTGTAACCAATCAGTTTCGGTAACTTGATTCTCAAGAAGTACCCTGAGTGAGGGTATTTCTAGCTCGATAGGTAACACTAACTCCATTCTGTATATTAAGGAGTATGGGGTTTGTCCGGTAGGTGTTCTGATAGATGTGTGATACTCCTATAAAGTAAAGGAAGTTTCTCATGCCAATTTCTGTTGGTTTTTATTGTTCTCCTCAAGATGTTCTTCATAGTTTTATTCGTCACCTCTACCACCCCATTTTTTTTAGGTCGGTAAGGTGAGGAATGATAATGGGTGATTCTGAACTCTTCAACCAAATTAGTGACTTCTCCTTTGAAGTGCAAGCCATTGTCTAAAATTAGTTCATAGGGTACCCCATATCGGCAAATGATGTTGGTCTTAATAAACCGAGCTATTTTCCTTGCATTGAGGACAACATAGGAGGTAGCCTCTACCCATTTGGTAAAGTAATCAATGGATACCAAACTGAACTCATGATCGTTGGAGGCTTTCGGTGTGATTTTGCAAATAATATCTATCCCCCAAGTTACAAAGGGCCAGGGGGATGTCAAGTTATACAACTCCATAAGAGAGAGATGTTGAAGATTGGCGTGTATCTGACATTTGTGGCACTTCTTAACGAAGGCAATACAGTCTTCATCCGTGGTATTCCAGTAGTAACCTTGTCAGGCTATCTTTTTGGCTAGTATGTGTCCATTCATGTAATGTCCACAAACTCCTTTATAGATTTCTGTCATAAAATGTTCAGCTTCATGTTTATGCAAACACAATAAATGTACTCCATTGAAAGATCTTTTGTAAAGTTTTCCCTTACAAATGATTAATTAGGTGGCATATGTCACGACCCCAAATCCGGTCCATGCGGATCGAGGGTTCGTGATCGGCCACCGAGGCCGTTCCTAATTTCCATCAATCAAACGCAGCGGAATAAATTTTTTTTTCTATTGCGAAAACGTCAATCAACACTCAAGTCAACATCATTCATCTATTTATACATTCCATAGTAATTTCAAAAGTACATGATGTAATTTTTTCAAAGCCTGCTGATGTCATATTCGATATACAGTCCAAAAATTTCCAAAAGAAACTACATTATGATTAGCGAAAATCCTATTACAAAAGCGTTCATAGCTTTACAAGCTTCCAACTAGTCTGACTGAACCCGCTATTTCTTTTTCGATATCATCACCTGAAATAGGATAAAAATATCCTATGAGCTCAACAGCTCGTGAGTATCCCAGCTCGTGAGCATTCCATAACATACCAGGGGTTTCAAAACTACTATATAATTCAATATAGAAATGTCAATGATCAGATATCATATGTTATCTTAATTTATAGTACAAGATAACGGTATCAAATTCGCTTCCAATAAATCTCAATTTAACGAAAATCATAAATCGATAATCAATAACATAGTTCAATAAATCAAAATCACAGTTCAATATCATGGTTCAATTCCCAAATTCATAGTTCAATAATTCAGATTCATGGTTCAATAATCATAGTTCAATAATTCAAAATCATGGTTCAATAACCCAAATTCATAGTCCAATAATTCATAGTTTAATAATTCAGATTCATGGTTCGATTTTCAATGTTCATATTCAAAATGATATATTCCACTTCTATGGCCAGAAAATTAACCCTCGCTGACTGAGATCATAGGCTAGCTAGTTCGATATGCCGTATCAACACCGGCTCACCACAATATACCCTGTGGAAGGGTCCAGAGAATCACAACCTATTCGATAGTGATTAATCATAGAAGAGTGTTCTATTCAAAGCATCAAAATCATATCCAAATAGTATCCAAAATCAATAATCATCAATAGCAGTTCAATTACTCAAATCAAAGTTCTTTATTTGATGTTTAGTTAAAACAGTTCAACATTTGTGAGAAAATCACATAACATTTAAGTATCTTACAAACACATTTTCTTAAGTCAAAGAAGACAATATAGTTGTCAATAGGTCATTCAAAACGTATACAGTATAACTGTTAAACAAATGCTATAAAGGAAAACGATTTCATATGTCGATATATCATAACAGAGTTTAATATTTATATCTATACTAAAAATGTCTACCTCAATATGGTATCAAATACTCACCTGAATTCCAAAAGCTTAACTCCAAAAATCCTTCCTTTGAAGTTCCCTAAAATCACATTTCAAAGTCTAGTTATATTCCATATATCACTTTATTTAATTGTTATTTAATCTCTTTCCTCTTTTTTTTTAGTTACATTTTATGGGTAGCTTCTTTAAGTTTTAAAGTTTGATTCTATTACCTTACACATTTACATGTCATATTTTTTTGTACCTTATTTCATAATACGTACCTCACCATTGAGTCCGGAACGTCGAAGAAACTCAGTTTAGGCTTTCCTAAAATTAAATTCAGACTTTTGTATGAAAATGGCAAAATGGTCATTTACACTTTTATGGTTCTCACTTTTCGGGATCTCTTTTCGTAAATCAGACCCCACGGATGAGTCCGGAATACTCGAAATAGTAAAAATTCACTATTCATTTATTTTAATCGGAGTTCGTTTGATTACTTTTTGACTCAGGGGTATTTTCGTAATTTTTTATTTAATTAAATATATTAATGTTTTATTAATATTTTATTCTGGGGTCAAATCAAAATTATTAACAGTTGGGGGGTCAGTTTGTAATTTTCATAAACTTCTGGGTCAATTTGTAATTTCAGAAAACCTATTCTCACTATGGATAGCCAAACAGTGGCTATCCCTTAAAATCGGAATAGGATATCCCCATCCCCAAACCAATTTCAATTTCAATTTCTTAATCATGCAACCAAACACCCCTAATTCAATTTTTAAAACATTTCAAACTTAACAAAACTGCACCGTTTTGATTTAACCATTTCTAATCCGGTTGGATCCTGACCCGGTTCCACACCCAGATCCGGTTCCCTCTTTTAACCCGACAAGCCCCCCGATTATCCGGTCGTCCCTCCCATTTCTCTGGTAGGGTTCCGGTGGTAACAGTCGCCTTCTCCGGCAATGGCCACCGGATTTCCACCATTTTTCTAACAGTTTTCAACACTATTCTCTCTATCTTTTCATGGGGATTCCAAATCTATCCTCCATTTCTATCAAGACCCTCTAAATCATCTCGAATATGGGAAACAAGAGCTCCGGCCGATTTTTTCAGTGAGCTGATTTTCTCTTATTTCATGCTCGGTTTGTCAATGTTTTTCACTCCTTTTTTCGCTAATCATTTTGCTGCACCTCATAGCATTATATCTAGGCCATTTAAATAACATTTCTCACATAAAATATCAAAGATAATCCTTGCTACCCGTAACCTGCAACTAGGGTTTTCTAACTCAATCCGTGACCATTTTTGTTGATTCCAATTGCAATTTAATTCTCTTTTCATGCTTTTTAAAACTCTATACTTTAAACTAATTAACATGCTCATAAAATCAAAAACAAAGTGAGACCCACTTACTTATACTTTCTGATTTTCTCTTTGTGTGTTGCTTCCTCTCCCCTTCTGTTCCTCTTCTATCTCTTCTTCTCCTTCCTCCTTTGATTTCTTTCTTTTCTGTTTTCCTTTTTACTCACGGATGCACACACATATATATAGAGAAGATTCAACCGACTTGAATCTCTCTCTACTTTCTCTCTCTACCAGCCCCTTTCTTTGACTCAACTCTCTGCCCCATAAATTTTCACTTTCTCTTCTTCTAAGAATGCAGCTTTGCATTCAATTCATACAAGATATTTGTATCTTTTATATATATATATATATATATATATATATATAATATATCTACACACACTAACACACACCCACTTGCACACTGTTCACCTATATATATATATATATATATATATATATATATACATATTTATATATTTTTAATTATTATTATTATTTTTTAATTTATTTTATTATAGTTCGGGTTTATATGCCATGGCCCGGGTTTACCGAGTCAGGTACCGGCTAACTCGGGTCGGTCCCACCTAACTCGGGTCGGGGTATTACAGCATATCGTCTTAGGCCTGCTCTATCCTCCTTGGTATATCCTTCAGGGTATTCTGAGTGTCTAATGAATGACCAAACCTCATTGTACCAAGGTGGAGATGTCGAGTCCTCTGTGACTTCATTGATGTTGCAGCAATATATCAAGTTTTCCTGAGTTTGTACCAAGAGCGGTTTAACTGTGGCTTCTTTTGGGATGTCCACCATTGAGGCAAGGGTGGCTAGGGCGTTTGTGAAGTTGTTCTTAGCCCTAGGTATGTAGTAGAATTGTACATCTTTCAACTTGGTTATTACTATCTCTAGGTACTGGTGGTAGGGTAAGAGCTTTTCCTCTTTGATCTTCCACATTTTTTAGACTTGGCTAATAACGAGGGCAGAATCTCTGTATACATCTAAGAATTCGAATTTCAATTCTAAAGCCGCTTTCAGGCCCATTATATAGGCTTCATACTCTGTGGTATTATTGGTAGAAGGGTACTGCAACTTCGTGGCTAGAGGCATATGTGACCTGTTCGGGGCTACTAGAAGCATGCCAATGCCATATCCCTTATTGTTGACGGCACCGTCAAAGAAGAGACACCATCCGTCCTTATGAATTTTCATGATTTCTTCATCTTGGAATTCAACTTCTTTAACGATCTCACCCTCAATTAGGCAGTCGGCTAGGTAGTCGGCTACGGCCTTTCCTTTGATAGATTTCTAAATTATGTGTACTATGTAAAATTTGGAAAGCAATAGTAGCCACTGAATAGTGTGGCTTGATAGGGTTGATTTTTCAAAGAGATACTTCACAGGGTCCATGCGAAAAACTAAGTGTATTATATGAGCCATCATGTAATGGCATAGCTTTTGGGTAACCCAAACAAAAGAAGTGCACGTCTTTTCGAGGGTATTATAGTTTTGCTCAAAGGAAATCAACTTTCAGCTCACATAGTAAACAACCTTCTCATTTCTTTCCTATGTTTGATTTTGGGTCAACATGGCCCCAATAGTTGTATCTGTTATCGTGAGGTACAGTAATAAAGGAAAGTCAGGTTATAGGGGAACCAGGACTAGAGGATTAGTCAGCTATTCTTTGATTTTTTAAAAAGCCTCTTGGCATGAAGGGTTCTAGTTTTTGGGAGAATCTTTCTTCATAAGTTTGAAAATGAGTTCATAAATAGTAATGAATTGCGATATAAATCACTAATGTATTGAAGTCTCCCTAAAAAAGCCCTAACTTGCTTTTCTATTTTGGGCGGAGGCATTTCCATAATCTATTTGATTTTTGTAGGATCCACCTCTATCCCTCTTTGACTTATCATGAATCTTAGGACTTTTCCTGATGTGACCTCAAATACACACTTTTGAGGTTTTAGTCTCATTTTGTATTTTCTGATTCTTTCAAAGAACTTTCTTAGGTAGTCGGAATGAACTTCTCTTTAGATTTTATGATCATGTCATCGACATAGACTTCGACCTCTTTATGAATAAGGTCATGTAGGATGGTAGTGGCTGCCCTCTAATATGTAGCCCTTACAATTTTCAAGCCAAAAGACATGACTGTATAGTAGTATGTCCCCTACTGTGTCGTGAAGGCAGTTTTTTCCATGTGATTGAGGTGCAACTTTATTTGATTATACCCCGAGAAGCCATCTACAAAGGACATCATGGCATGTTGAGCTGTGTTGTCTACAAAAAAATCTATATTTGGCAAGGGAAAGTCATTTTTTAGATAGGTTTTATTGAGGTCCCTATAGTTAACACACATGCGGACTCGCCCATCTTTCTTGGGGACAGGGACGATATTGGCTAACCATTGCGGGTATTCGACCACGATCAAGAACCCTACAGCTAACTGTTTCTCGACTTCCTCATTGATTTTGAGGGACCACTCTTACCTGAGTTTCCTCAATTTTTATTTGATTGGTTCAGAATCAGATAAGCCGCGATTTTGTGTTGGGGTATGTCTACATCCAAACCGGGCATGTCTTTGTAGGACCATGCGAAGATATCTTGGAATTCTCTTAACAGTTCAGACAGGGTTTCGTATTCACCTTAGCTAAGGGTTGCACCGATCTTGACCTCTCTAGTCTCATCTTCTAACCCTCAGTTAATGGTTATCATTTGTTTAATGACAAGTTGAGCCCTATCTTAAGATTTGGTGACTATTTTGGCCAAGTCTATTAGAAAATTCCTATCCTCTATGTCAAGGTTATTGTATTTTTAAAATTCATCATCATGTTCATTATTTGAAATTAAAGGATACTCTAAAAAAGAATTTATATCAAAAGAAGGAAAAATAAAATCAGCGAGTTCGTTAAGATTAATGAAATCTAAAGAAATAGAGTCCTTGGACTCAAAGTCAAAATCATTATCAGAATCTGTATCAATCAAGTCTGAGTAACTGAATTCCTGCTCAAGTTGTTCATATAATGTTGGCTCCCCTTTGACTAGGAGCTAACTATTTATTAGAGCTTGGATGGGCATAATGTCTTTGATTGGATCCTTTCCCACATGCTTATAGAGATCATGTCAACCATATCATCAGTGAACTCCATCTTGGCAAAGCAATCTATCAGTCCTTCGAGCTCTTCGATCTAGTCCTACTATTAAGGATCATGTTTTTCAACTGGTACCACCACCTCCTCAACAAAACCACGGGTGCAGTAGCCGAATATTTCCCAACCAGGAACTCTAGTCTTGGCCTTAACATTGTACCATGGCTCAAGGAACCCATAGTATGGATAATTCTTTTTTTGCTTGACAAAGCTCCCATTCAAGGTGGGGAAGTAAGGTTTTATTTCTTTAAGCTTGGGGTGCAGCCCCCGTTTTCTAGCAATTTTATTGGCTTGTGAAGCCAAAGACTTTTCACGA
Organism: Nyssa sinensis; assembly: GCA_008638375.1. Classification (NCBI taxonomy): domain Eukaryota; kingdom Viridiplantae; phylum Streptophyta; class Magnoliopsida; order Cornales; family Nyssaceae; genus Nyssa; species Nyssa sinensis. The sequence goes on along the minus strand of CM018046.1, from coordinate 1,030,604 downwards.
AACTCTTCCTCGGTAGGTGAGTATCCAAGCCCGAATGTGTATTCCCTTTCCAGTTGGTAGGTTGATGTAGGTAAACCTAACAAATTGAATCCAAAACCCTTGCCCCGCACATATCCCATATGGACCATCATGTTTATCACAGCTTATCTGTTTAAGCCTCTATCAAGTACTTGTTCTATCTTAAGGCTCCCAATACGATCAAAGCCTGAAAAATGTAAATCATTGGCATTGTTTTGGATCCCTAGTACGGAGAGAGCATCGCCCACAGGATCAACGTCCCTATTTATGGTGACTGCCCCTATTTGACACGTGAATTTGAGCTTTTGATGTAGAGAGAATGCTACGACTTTCATTTCATTTAACCATGGCCTTCCAAGTAGCAAATTGAAAGATGCCAAGATGTCTAATATTTGAGAATATGCGATGTTTTCAACTAGGCCGAGGTTAATGGTAAGTGCCAAGACCTCTACAACTTCCCTCTGAGTATTGTCATATACCCTAACTACTTAGGCTGATGGAGTGAGATCGGCTACCTCTAAGCCAAAGCACTTTGCAGTCCTAAGAGGACAAATGTTAAGAGCAAAGCCGTTGTCAATAAATGCCATAGGTAGCCTCTTTCCAAGGGCATCTATAGTAATATGTAGAGCCTTAATGTGGTCAGCCCCTTCTTTTGGTAAGTCATGATTAGTGAAAGTGACGATATTGCTGAATTGGACCCTAGACCCTCTCAATGATTTGCGTGAGTTGTTTAGGGGTAGTGGTGGTAGGAACCTATGCTTCATTGAGATGTCTCAAAATAGCCTATTTGTGTAGAAAGGACGATATCAATAACCCCCATACTGAGATGTTGGCTGATGTTTTCTTGAGCTATTTGAGGAGCTCGTCTTTGATAGAAACTTGAGGTGGGACTTTTATTGATTCTTTGGGCTTCAAAAACTCTATGAGTGGGTCATCTTCTTGTAGACGACCGGGTTTGAATGGTCTCCCCCATCATGTGACATGTACTACATTGCTTAAGCCATAATGACTCTTCTTACCCATGAGTTCATCCCAAATATCATGGTACACTTAGAGGCATTTGCAAAATAATTGATAAGGTCGTTTGGATCCGAGTCTTCGAGACTTAACATGTTAATATTAAGTCATGCATTGTGGGCTAGCAATGGGTTCGTGGTGACATTGGGCTTTGCTGGTGGAGCCCTATTGTTTTTCCCATCAATTTAGTCTTGAATTGCATGCTTTAGAGCTTGGCACTGATTTGCATTATGTCCATCGCCTTGATGATAGACGCAATGCTAGTTTGGATCAAACCCCTTAGGTAAAGGGTTCGGAGCCGGCCTTGGCTCCAAGGGTTGAAGAAGCCCCTTCTCTCGGATTGTATATCTTACCCATTGGTGCTGGTAAATCTAGTAATTGCCTTTAAGGGCATTTATGTGGGACACCCTATGATTTTGGCCATGAAAGTGACCTTGATGTGTTGACGACAGTGATCATGTGGGTCGGGCCACTTGGTTTTGAGGTTGGAAAGACCTTGTAAGGCTTTGGGTCACTTGCTTTGAAAGTTCCATTGAAAGTTCCATCATTAACTGCATCTTCTACTTGTGTTCTGGCCCCCACTAGTGCTTTAAACATCTCAAAGTATTAGGCAAAAAGAGTTTCACGGTAGACTGGAAATAAGTTCTTTTTTACCATCTGAACCTATTCGGCCTCATTTGACCAGTTAATCATTTGAGCTACTTTAGTTTGCCACCTAGTGATGAACATGGACATACTTTCTTTCAGTTCTTGCTTAGTGGTATCCAAGTCTTGAAAAGTGATATCAAGTCCATTGTTATACTTGTACTGCTTGACAAAGGTGTTGCATAGTTCTTCCCAATCTTTAAAAAGTGCATCTTCTAAGTTCAGGTGCCATCGCAAAGTGGCTCCAGTTAGGGTTTGGTGAAACATCTGGATCAAGACATTGGTGTTGGCCCCTAAGGGTTGCATAGCCTTTACATATAGCTTAAGATGAGTTCTTGGACATCTGGTTCCATCAAATTTGTCAAGGTTCGGCACTTTGAATTTTAAGGAAAGTCGAATGTCTAGATAGAGAGATAGCTTTTGAATATCGACCATATCATCACCCCGATGAACTTCGCAAAAAAGAGTCTCCATTTTTTCCAATCTGTGAGCGAGGCCCTATTCTTGTTGTTTCAGGATCTTTATGGGTCTGTACTATTCACCCCAATCATTAAGATCATGGGCAGGCGGATCTTGGTTTTGTTGATGTTGTTGTTGTTGTCCATCTTAAGGTAGAACTGGTGGCATTTGGCGAGGATTGTCAGTACCTGTCGGGACAAGAAATGGTGGTGGTAACCTTTGCTCTACCAGATTTTAAACTGTGAGGGAGAGTCTCTAGTTTTCCTCTCGGTAATCGGCCATGTCTTTTTTATGTTGGCCAGAATTTGATGTATATGTTCAAGGTCTATTGTAATTAGATTTGTGCTTTTCTGATTTGTTGGAGGGTTAAAGGTTCGGAATCAATCGGCCTCGACTAGTCCATTTCCAAGCCAATTGTGGGTACCTACTTTCGAAAAACCCTTGTGTTATTTAACTTGTTTGGTGTCAAGAAAAATCCAAGAAAGTCTCATTTGTAGCCCCGTTGTAGCTTGCAAAATTAGGTTTTCAGGAAAAAATCAGAGTTTTTCAGAAAATTCAGAAAATTAGACAAAATTTTGAAGAGTAGAGGGACTGCTTTCTGTGTGTCGATCAGCCAACAGAGAATGGTATTTTTTTCGACTTTCTGGATTTTTCTGACTTCGCGAATGTCCATGTGTGTCTTACCAAAATTGGGTTTAAATTCTTAGATCATAAATCTATGGTAGATTATATGCATGACGCTTTGATTGGGTAAAGGTTTCAAGGTTCCCTTTCTGACAGGACATGTCATATACCTCCCACAGTCATTAGATTGTAATGACTTTGGTCAAATAGTGTTGCATCACCTTTTTGCATACCATCCCAAGGCCACTAGAATATAGTGTCCTCGGTCAAGCAGTATTTGATCAAAAAGTGGAGGGCTTTCACCGATGACACCTGTCAAGCTGAATGAGCATATAGGACGAGGGCTACTCACTATTTGAGGTTTAAAGGGTATGTAAGCCAAATGCAAATAGTTATGGAATGATATGTGTGCAAGGTATTCAGATTTTAGTCCATTTTTTATTCATCGATCCATACATTCAAGCATACATGCATTCATCCATTCATCTATCATAAAGCATAAAAATAAATGAATGTAAAGTAAGTAAACAAAATATCCTTGAAGTGAAAACTTCACCAAGTCAAACCCTTCTTTAGTCCCTAGTAGAGCCGCCACTGTGGGCGTCAATACCAAAATCAAAAAAGGAAAGTATGTCATCCTTTTGTGGATTTAGAGGGATTCCTGAACTATCTCCTTCCCGTAAGGTGGGAAGGAATGCCTCTTATGGGAGATAGAGAAATTGAGGAGTCGCCAACTTATTTTTAGGGCAAGAAACAAGCAAACCCGTTACAGTAGAACGTAATCAAAAGAAAACTGAAAAGGAATGGAATACTCAAAAGTTACATCACCTTGTCTCCTAATTACATTCTAAAGATCCCTTGACATGGATCAAATAAAATAAGACACTGAAATAAAGGGAAAACCAAAGAAAACATGGATCTATGGGCTAAGGTATGGAGTGAGAAGGTGTTAGGCACCCACCTCACTCGATCTGAATGGATTGGCCTCGAATATTCACTTGCAAGACTATTTTGTCATGAGAAAAATTGAAATGAGAGATGTGAGTCTGGAACTAATAAATAATAGAAGATCTAATGTAAAGAGATAAAATAGAATAGAAAAGACAAAAAAAAAAAAAATCTGACTTGAGCCCGGAGGCTTCCAACGTATAAGTTTAGAAAACGAAATCAGAATCACGTAGTTCTCCGGTTTACCCTCTTTTATCAAGAGTGATAAAAGAGGCGAGATCAACCGGATCTAAAGAAAAGAAATTGTTAAGGGTTGGAGAGTCTACCTTATTCAATCATGGGAGTCAAACAGCACTTCGGCTAAGAAAATCTAGATCGAAAGACTTCAATCGGGTAGATCTTCGGCTTGTTTTTCAGTTTGGAAAGCGTTAGTTCGGCTTGCTTCATTAAGGGAGGCTGTCACTTCGGCAAGGCTTCGGCCTCAAGAGAGGGAGAGTTCTCGTAGAGAGAACTCTAGAAATAAACTAACAGCATGAAGCTATGGAAATCGTGTCTTTCTCCGTCATCCTTAAAACTAATGGCCAGGGGGCTCTATTTATAGGAAAATATAGATATTTTATCCAAGGGACCAAGATGAAAGCCTAAAATTGAGGGCTAGGATCATGTCTTGAGTGATAATTATTTAATTAAATAAATAAAAAATTAAATAAGAATGATTATCCTAACTAAATGAATTAATAAATAATTATAAAAATGCAAGAACCAACAGAATTGGTGTCTACATGCAAGAGCCAATAAGATAAAAGAGCAATAAAATTTAATTAGAAAAAAAACTCTAAAATGAAACGTCCAAGTTCGATATATCTCCATTAAGAAAATATCAAGCAACAAAATTTATGGAAACTCTAAAAGTGAAAAATCCTAGTTAAGGCTAAATAAACTACTATCACTCAAGATTACCAAATTGCCTCCAATTTGGTGAAGAATCTCTAAGTTTTCACAAGACATGTGAAAAGACTAAATTACCCCTAATTCGTCACCAAATAGCTGAAATTACCAAAATACTCCCACATGTGTAAAATGATATAAAAATTACGAAAATGCCCCTCAAGCGACTAGAAAGTCCTACTAAGGGTATGATTATGCCAAAATTACCAAAATGCCCTTAATGGGCAAAAAGGTGCCAAAATTACCGAAACGCCATCTGATGGGCAGAAATAGTCCTAAACAAGGTGGGACTCTAACAGAAAGAGTCCTACTTGGACTGGGACTCTGGTAGAAGAGTCCTAAGAAGAGTGGGACTCTGTTAGAATGAATCCTAACATGAATAGAACTCTGTTAGGAGGAGTCCTAATAGGAATAGAACTATGTCAAGAGGAGTCCTAATGGAACTGGGACTCTCTTAGGAGGAGTCCTAATTGAACTAGGACTTTGGTAGGAAAGTCCTAGGGGGAATAGGACTCTCTCAAAAAGAGTTCTACTTGAAGTAGGTTTCTTGGTATAATTACCGGATTGCTACTTACTTACTCAAGGATCACAAAATGAGGTGTCTACAATCACAAATGCCATTTTTTCTTCTTATGTTTAGTCAAGAAGTTATTTTAAAAGCATAGCATAATTCCATAAAGACATTCTTTTCAAAATAGAGCATTACATTGCATTAACATATATTACATTGCAACCTATATCGATATACAGTGTATGCTACTATCCTTTTCACAAAAACCACAAAAACCAACTCCATCCAACATCCATATTCCATCCACTAGTTAAGATACAATGCATCAACTCTCTTATTAACTTTACCCTTTGAAAGCTAAAGAAAACCACAATAACAGACAAATAGTCAACCCTGAGATGATCATAATTGTCCATAATATTTTCTCCCTACTTTTACTTAGTGCCAATTGGTTATCTTGCCTTGTTAATTTCCTTAGCATACCAGGGATTACTCGGCGGGACTAATCACACATAGGAAGATCATACTACATAAAGAACCAATAAGAACCATGTTGCTGCAAAAATAAAGCATATAGTTAGTTCAATTTAAGTTCAAAATACATTATTACACTAATACATTATAACCAAGAAATGGCAAACTCAATTCAAACTCTATATTTCTCACAATCAACAAAACATCTTCTTAGATTTACCTCAGTCCATGAAATACTCACAAGGGATGTTTTCCCACAATAGCAAACCCTAGAATCCGTCATTGCATAATCAACTAAAAACACAAGTTCTTTTTAATGAAAATATATAAATAAATAAAAAAACAACACAAATAAATCTGATACTTCGGCCTTTACTTGTTTGATTTTCATTTTCCTCTTTCTTTCTCTCTTTTTCTCTTCGTCAATACCTCTGATATACCATTTCAAGAGGGGCAACTCGATTGCTTTAGGCAAGAAAGGGTAGTAATTTTACATTACTACCCTTTAAATTGGCATATGCAATAAGCGTGGTGATTTTTCATCCACTTTAGACAACCACTTGTGAAGGAATGATCAAATTGGAATAAGACTAACAATTAGAGGTTGAAATTGACAAAATTAAAATGATAGGGACTACAGTGAAATTCTAGGTAAAGTTTAGGGATAAAAGTGTAATTTGATAGGAATCTAAATTTAAATTCTATTTGAACACTTGGTTATACCACTTAAATTCAAAAAGTTCCAATATAATTAATTTAGTCTTATTAATTGAAAATTTTATTTGGGACTATTTGCGTAAGTCTGTAGTGGTACTTAGTTGATTAAATTAATTTTTAGTTAATAAATCATAAGCTTTAAACATCTTAAAAAGGGTGAGGCCATTCTCACTCTTCCATAAACCTCCATGTACTCCCCTTGCAACAAATGTGAGTGAGAGTGTGAGAGGTCTTTTAGTTTTCTTCTCGTATTTTCTATTTAAATATATTGTGGAATATTTTTCCATACTTTTTGCATTCATTTCTATATGTTTTTGCACATTCTGATAGTTTTGAATAACATTTATAGATCCCCTCCGTCCTTTTTTTCATTATTATTAGTGGAGTGAAAATAGTCTCACTTTTTAAAATAGAGTAAGAAATTCTATTCCAAATTACCATCGGACTAGACACAATTCTTGAATAGTGTTTTATGTAGAGGTGCAACTCAGATTGGTCGAGCTTAAGCTGAGTCATGGCCAAGCCTAACTCAAGCTTTAAAACAATTAATCCAAGAGCCCAAACTTGAACCTAAACAAGCCAGCCTAAGCCCCAACTTGAATTAAAATTCATTAGCATCAAGTTCAACTCGGGCCTGATGAATTTTCAACAATTTGGATTATTAATTTCAATTTTTAGATTTTATTTATAATTTCTTTATTAAATTGTTGTCTTTTTCCTATTTTGATTAGATACTAAATTCTAAAAGTTTTAATAATTTCTCTCAATTTCTCATTCTAAAAGAAACCAAAAGCCGTTGAAATAATTCTTTCAACATAGTTTAATTTTGAAAAAATGTTAAAGGTCAACAAGTTTTTAAAATTATTAAAATGTAAATAATAATATTTGTAAGAACTTCTTACTAATCTAACTGCAGAAAACTAAAGTATAAAAATAATAATAGACGAAATATTCAGTTCGAGTTCACGTTGGGCTCGAATTTCCAAAATCTCAACCTAAGTTTAATTCTAATTGAGATCAGTCTTGAATTTTTTTGCTCAAACTTATTTCAAAGTGTAAAAAAAGAAGTCTAAGTACTAAAAAATTAGGATTAGTTTCGAGTTGTCCATCTAAATTGCATCTCTAATTTTATGTGTCTAATTGGCTTATCTTTAAAATTAATTTTTTTTACATAAAGGATAATAAATTTTTACAAAATATAATAATTAAAAATAATTGTAAGAATTGGGACTGCAATGTACAAACCTCGTGTTAATTTAAGTAAAATAATAATTGGTTTATCAAGATAGTTGTTCGTTTTTTTCTAATGATGTAATGTGATGTATATTATAATGTATTTATTTTTAATAAATCATAACACAAATAATAACATATATTAGAATTCTGATTTTAAAAATAGAGGATATTATTAAAAGTCAAAGTATCATGTGGTGATCCGGACAGAAGAATGCCTTGAGAACGAAATGAATGGTCTGGATTCTTTGGGCAAACCCGATAAGTAGACAAGAAGAGATCCTCACAAGTCGAGCCCATGGACGTGGACAGCTCTTTGGTCCCCACTCATCCACACTCAAGACAAGGACGCCCTGACAAAAATAGCAAACGGCGTGCAGAACGGATTGGGACGTATTTTGACGGAGACCGTCAATCAAACTCAAGTCCAAGAATAACAACTTAAGACAACAGTAGTTGTCACGCATGGAAAGTCACAGCCAATGAATATCCGTTTCTTCGTAGAAAATAATAAGTCAAAGTGAGTGCTCATTCAACTCTGCTATTCTTTGTAATAATGCCCATCGAATAGTTTATTCACTTCTTCAGTTGACTTGGAGAGACTTGAGTGGAAAGAGTGAACACCGTTACATCGTAACAGACCGAGAAAAACTTCAGATATTTTAAAGGAGAGAGAGGACCAGCGTTTACTAATTTGTCCGCATTCCGTAACGGGGCGAATGTTGGAAGCATAGGAAGCAAAACCAAAATCTTTCGGCTGAAAATGGCGGCACCCTAATCTCAAATCAAAAACCCTTTATATATATATATATATATAGGGAGAAAGAAAGTGAGTTTTAGGGGAGAGAAGAGTTTCTTATATATGTACAAGTTTTGGGGAGAGCAAAGAAGCTTTGGGTTTGGGTTTGGGTTTCAAAACTAAGATCTGTTTGTGGTGAAAAAAAAAAAAAAAATAGTTGCTGAAAATGGAGAGATCAAATAGAAGTGGGCTTGTGGGTGTTACGGAGAAAGCTGATTCATTAGGGTCTGATGTTGGGTTAGTTTCGAAGGCTCAAGGCACCGAATCTTTCACTTATACAAAGATGATGTCGATGACTCATCCTCCTGGTCATCATCACAATCCTTGGGACAGTTTTGCTGTTGGTTTTGGTGATGATGGCAGTGGTGGGGCTCTTTATTGCAACTCAAGTAAGCGGGTGCCGTGTTTGAGCGATATATACGATGTTGTCGGTGCCGGTTCTGGTTCTGTTTCTGGTGGTGCAGTAGTAGTTCCGAGGACTTTGCACCCTTTTACCTCTCATACTTCTTTCAAACCCTCAGGTCAAGGCCCTCTCTCTCTCATAGTATCAATAATATTCATAAACCTGTTCTATAGTTGTTTTCCTTTCAGAGTGTAAAAAGATGTTAGAGACAGTAAATAGTAGTATCTATGTAAAAAGAATGTCTGATTTTGGTGTTTGGTTGCTGGAGGAGGAGGCATGCCAGCTTCTCCGAAAGTTCCTTTTAGAGCTACTCAGTGGCGAAAGCTTGAGAGACAGACCATGATCACCTCTATGCCTGTTCCTCCTGGACTCTTCATTCCTATACCCAAAAGGCCATCACATGTTCTCTCTTCCCAATCTAACAGTGATCTATTTGCTCCTTGTTCACATACTATATTTCAAATGCTAGTAGCCACTTTATTTTTGTCTGTTTGATGTGGGCATGTTCTCTCTCTCAACTATCACTCTCTGGATTTCTTTCAGTATATCTAATCTCGATTTGTTTTAAATCCATTATAAAAGCTTCATTTTTTCCCTTTAAATTTGAGGTATGATGATTTCTTTTCTGTCCTAGCCTCCCTATGCAAAAATTATAATATATATAGTATGCTTTGTGTTGTTTGTAGTGTCTGCTTTGGATTTAAGGTTCTCAAGTGGCTCGGATCCAGAGCCCTGGAGGTGTCGCAGGACAGATGGGAAGAAATGGCGGTGTTCCAGAGACGTGGCCCCTGATCAGAAGTACTGCGAGCGACACACCCACAAAAGCCGATCCCGTTCAAGAAAGCCTGTGGATTTACAACCGAACAATAACTTGAACACGCATCCATCTATCAACCTTCCAGCTAATACTAGTACAGCCCCGGCCTTTCAAAAGCCTATTTTTCAGGTCCCAGCCGTCGTCTCTGCTGCAACATATGACCCACCACCCAGGTGTGTTAGGGTTGAGGAGTTGCGACCCAAATTATTATTTCGCATTCTTTTGTTGTTTTACTAATAATCATTTTCTTCTCTCATCGTGGAAGTGGGATGTGGGTCTCGTGTCATTTTTTTTCGTATTGTGCACATAAATGTGTGATTTGATTTTTGATTTTTGATTTTTTGTGTCTATGTGTGGTTGGGATGACTAAAAGGTGTGCAGAGTGGCTCATGGAATGGGACACCAACCTTGTGTCCGGTTTGAACCCACAATGGCAGCAGCTAATGCAATCATCATCAACAGTGGGATTGAATAGGGAAAACACGGACCATAAAAAAGACGTGTATCCTTTTCAACCACATTACGGGGAAGAGAAAGAACCAACAAACCCAAACCCAAAATCGTACGTAGATATTGCTGCTGGCCCCCCACCCCAAATATTGCAAAACCAACTGCTCAATAATGAGTATTACCCATTACTTGGTCCAAAATTAGACTGTTTACAAGCAAGTTCAAATGCTGACCGAACACAGACAACTATGCACTTCATTGATGCTTGGTCATCAGTAGAGAGAGAGGAGATGATTGAAATCAGCAATAGGTGCTCTGTTTCTTCAGCTGGGAAGCTTCCATTATCATCGCTTACTCTGTCAATGTCTGCCCGGGATGGAATTGATGAAGAAAATGAAAAAGCCCAGATGGGTCTTGGGATGATGGATTCAGGAGAATGTGGTGGGGATTTCAAATCCCAGTGGCTGAACCCTGTCTCATGGATGGGTTCGCCACCTGGTGGACCATTAGGTGAAGCCCTCTGTCTTGGCATTTCCAGTACTGCGAAAATGGCTTCAAACTTACCACCTCCTTATAGCCATAGCAACAGCACCACCACCAGCAGTTCCAGCAAAAGCTCGTGTGAGGATAGTGGTCATGGGCTTCATTACATCAAGTGAGCTAATGGTTGCACTGTCCACTGAAACTTTACGACTGTTTTGTTTGTTTGTTTTCTGGTTCAAATGCTGCCTACATATAGAGCTTTGTTTTGCTATATAATTTTCTGGTTAATCTACCAGCTTTGCTTGTGCACATAAACTGGTGCTTCTGAGGGGTAAATGGAAGAACAGGCAACCAGAAATGAAGATCATTTGTATGTCTATATCAACACCAGCAAATTTTCAAATTAAGGAATAGATAGTGGTGGTTTATAATTTATATAGATCAATGTCTCAGTAGTAATGATTGTCTGAATTAGTAAAACACAAAATATTTAGAATAGGTAACATGGAGTTCATTTGACTCCAATTCATAGCATGGATTGATCGAAGGGGTTAAACACAAATCAAAATCTAATTTCTACCTTTATTAATGGAATTGTGTGATTTATGAAGTAAATTACCAAATTCAATATCCCAGAACAAGAACAGCACAATTGCTAAATAAAAGTCGTGAATCATGAACGCACTATTTTATATGCAATAGTTTGAAAATTGAGCACATTTGGAAAAACCATGATAGACTTGACGAAAATAAAAATGAATTTCTTAGGATTAATTTATAAAGATGAAACTCATTTTGAGATGATCATCCATATACATCCATCCATTTATACACATATACATACATAAACGAACACCCACCTCAAGCACTTCATTTTTCGATTAATACATAAAACAACAATTGGATTAGTATTAGAGGGAGCAGTGAACTCTACAATGGGAACTTTTCTGAGTTTGAACCACACCTACTGTGATCAGATAAATGAACTTAATACAGAACCAAGAAAATGTAATTGCCACTTCTTTTTAAAATGAGATAATTATACTTATCTTCCTTAAAGTTTTTGATAATTACAGAAACTTTCCTTATAGTTTCAAAAATAACACTATCTTTCCTGTCAATCTTTTCTCCTTAACTTCGTTAACAGAATTAATAAAATTACTAATTGACCCTTCAATTTTAATATTATAATTTTATCAAAAAAACCAAAACACTCTCTCCTCCTCCTCCATCCTCTCTCTCTATCCAAATCCCCCTCAACCCTAACCCCAATTCAAGGCAGCTTGAGAAGACCCAAGTCTCAAATGGGCCTAAACAACAAAACCCTAATTCATTGGCGGTGTTCAGGCGAGAGGCGGTAGTTAACGGAGACGACGACGGCGTGAACTTCACCGGCAAGTCGGCAACAAATCCCCCTCAGCCCTAACCCCAAACAGTGCACCACCACCGATGGCCACCACCATCGACAACATCAACGTCCACCACCATCTTCGTCCTGTAATTCACAGTCACCGGCACACGATATAATAACGATGCCATTGACGGAGCTTCAACACTGAGATGGAGGGCTCGATCCATCAGGAACTTTCAACAATACTTGCGTGAAGAGAAACAGAGGTGATTCCGCAGTGAGATCTTTGAGGGTTGGTTGCAGAGAAGGTGGTTGGAATCGATTTGGGTATCACGAATTCGGTGGACTCGTAGATCTCAAGTTTACTTCAGATCTTAAGTATTACATCTTCTCATATTATAAATATAGGATCTTTGTTCAACAAAATTATAGATGTTGTCTCTCTCTCTCTCTCTCTCTCTCTCTCTCTCTCTCTCTCTCTCTCCATATATATATATATATATATATACATACAGGTACTGTTGTTGGCCCTTGACTGGGCTTCTTTAATGGCAAGAGAGAGAGAGATGATTTGTGGTGTTCATGGTTTTGGCTTTGTTGTTGATGATGTTGCTGTGATGTTGGGATTTTTTGGATCATAGGGGTGAATATGTCGGGTTTTGGGTTTTCGATTGAGAGAAGGAAAGGAATGTTGGAATTGCATTTGCAGGGGAGAAGATCAGAGGAAGCTAGCTGGCTCATTGTTCTGTGCTTAGGTATGAGAGAGAGAGAGAGAGAGAGAGAGAGGAATTTGGGTTGGAGAGATAGGAGGAGACGAAAGAGAAATTGGTGATTTGGATTTATTTAATTGATTTTTTATTTTTTTGAAAAAAAAAATTTACAGTGATTTGAATTTATTTAATTGATTTTTTATTTTTTTGAAAAAAAAAATTTACAGTGATTTAGATTTATTTAATTAGTTTTTTATTTTTTTGAAAAAAAAAATTTAGAGTGATTATGGTGACCTAATTTTTTATGTGATTATATATATACATATGTGTTGGGGGGGGGGGGGGTTTAGAGAGAGAAGAGAGAAAACCTTAAGAGTAAAGTTGGTATTTGAATAAAATTTGAAGCTGATATCATCGAACGACTTTTGACAGTAGGGAGAGAAACTGTTACAAATTAGTAAACCAAAAGAGGGACAGTGTTATTTCAAAAACTATAAGGAAGGTTTCTGTAATTTTCAAAAACTTCAAGGAAGGTAAGTGTAATTTGCTCCTTTTAAAATTTATGATCGAGATACTATGCACTAAAAAAACAAATTTCACTCAATTTTTGAAAACAGAGATATATTAACATGCACAACTTCAAACATGTGACTATTGACCAGCCCTATTAGTGTGTTCTATTTGCAGGCATCCTTGAGACTGCAAACTACTTGTTTTGGCTCCACAATTGCATCTCTTTGCCCATGTTGATGTCTCCATGTCCTTGCTATCCTGCACTGAAAGAGTCAAATACAATAAATGGACTTCCCATTTATTGAAGTTGGAACAGTGAACTGTTTTGTGAGTTGATAGGACTATGAACAATAGAAAATACAAATAAAAACTGGAAAGAAAATTCATGGTTTATCACATTAATAACTGAGTCCACAGTACAATCAGGGAATCCACTATGTGTAATTACTAGGAACTCTGCCCAAAACATGAGAAACAAGTTATATACAAGTATAAAAACTGAATTGCAAATAAAAAAACCAAGTGAAAAGTTATGTAACCCTTCACATTACCTAGTGTTATTAGTCCCTCCCTGCTAATTAAGGGTGCTGGAAGAGGTAGACCGGATAACCAACCTCTAATATTATTTCTTCAAAGTAAATTCCCTCAAACTCAAACACTTGTAGCCAAATTTTTCAATGCTTGGCGGCTCGGTGATCCTTTAACTGAATGATGTAGAACCAGTAAAAGAGAAAATAGGAAAGAGATGAAGAGGGAAAGAGGGGAGAGATTAGAGAAGAAGGCAAATAGAATGAGGGAAAAGAGGGAAGATTAGGGAATTCAAATTTTATTCATCCAAGTCTGAAGAAATAAAAACATCCTATGCCATTATGTAGGCAAATTCAAAGTTAAATCAAATCCCTAAGTTAAATCTTATCCTAAATCAAATTCAAAAATGAAAACATAATTAAATAAAAAATAAAAATTACATAAGAATATAATCTTTCCCGATCAAACAAAAAAAGGCCCATGGAGTCCTTAATTCCCATCACTGAAAAAGTATCAATAGAAAGAAAGAAAGAAAAAAGAACCTTACTGGTTGGTACAGCTAGTCAAATTAATGGGGAGTTTGTTGCTGGACCTATCACACCATCCAATTTCCACCTGCAGCATTGGCATCTCAAACCCCATCTGCTTCCCATCTATTTTCATATAGGTAAGAATAATTCTTCTATCATTGTTTCAGTTAAATATACTTGTGACATTTGCTTTTGTGGGACATTGGGTTATTGGGTTATGTGAATCTGAGTCTGTTTGATATCTATAAGATTTGTACGAATCGTGATAATTATGATAGGATTTTTATATATGGTTAAAACTCTTGTTCGGTTGGTTTGAGCAACTTAAATATTATCATATAAGTCTTGTCGGTTATCCTATTAGTTGTGGTCATGGGATATAAACATATATGCATTGGTTAAGTGCAATGTGACTATCATAGTACCCTTGGTCTTCGATCATGGAAATATATGTGACTCAACCTTGTAGCCATCGTATTTGACAAGGAGGATCTCTTGCAGCATTCCAAAGATCTTTGTGGTATTCTAAAAAAACTCGTAATACAAGCTGCCTCTTCTGCTTCCATTGTTCTTGATCCGAAGAGGTAACCGGGTTAATACCCATTTAGGTTATTACATATTTCCTTCATTGGTATCAAAACCATAGGCTAATATGTGTTGTATGCATGTATATTTATTGAGAGAAAATCGTGCCTTAAATATTGCACAATATTTAACCCACGTAGGTTGTTTTTTAAAAGATCATTATAAGAATATCTTTTGAATGATCCGCCATGATGGTTGGATTCTTAATAGCCCTAGTAGGTAGTCCTTAAAATTTCATAACGATCCACCGTAGGATCTATCAGAGATCTAAGTTTAAATTTTTGATTTTTCAAAAAAATACAACTTTAATACAAATCTGTGTCTTAATACGACCCGTAAAATCATGATTATTGTACATAAAATTTATATCGATCTGTTCCTTGTTCCAAGAACTTTCCAACAATATATGGTACACAATTTTTCGTCAAAAAATGAGTGAAATATGAGGTCTCAAAGTTTGACCACAGCCATGGCCAAACCTTGTTTTTAGAGAAAATAAATTACAGAGGAATGCAACCCTCACTCTCAGCGAGGCGCGTGGAAGCTTGTACGTCATCTTTCAGGAGTTATTTTGGGCGCATGGAAGCTTGTGCATGATCTTCTAGGAGTTATTTTTTGACACCTCCGAAGAGTGTGTCATCCTCACAAGAGTTTGGGCCTATATATGTATTTTTATAATTTTTTGGCTCTGGGAATTATTTTAAAATAACTTTTTATTGGATAAAAAGTGTTAAACATTTGATTAAATAATTTTATAAAAACTCAAGAAAGCTATATTTGTTATTAAAATTACATATCAATGTTTAGTACATTGTTGAAGGCCCAAATTATTTTTTGGTGGATTTTTTTTTACCTATTTTTGATATTTTTGGGGCTTTAATTATTTTTATACCAAAAATTGGTTGAGATTTTCAAAAAAAAATTACTTTAAATGTGAAAAATTCTTGGAAAGGCTCTGAAAATTAGGAACAATTACACTATGTGTGGATCATATTTTTTGGATCGTGTGTAAATTATTTTTGTTTTAATTATCATGTGGATAATTATTTATTGCATTAATGTTGCATATTGTTAATCCTTTTAAATTTGAGATCCAAATATCTACTCTCATTGTGGTGAGTTGTGGTAAAGTCATCTATGCAAGACTAGTATATTGTTATGCATGTAGATGTATGTTGTGATTTGATGGGCTTATTTAATTGATATTCTAGTACACTTGTTTGTTGTGATGTATGGAATAACAATATTAATTTTGAGATATATGAGTCATTGACGCTGACATTCTCATTTATTTTATTACTTTTAATAGATTGATGTAGTAGGTTCATTTTACAATGTAATAAATTTTTAAAAATTGTTGTATTTATTTATGAACTTGTAAGGGGATGCGTTTTCACTACAAACTCATATATCCATAAATTATCCTTAACATGTTGTACTAGAATGCCAATTAGACTCAAATAGAGTTTACTTTTTATTGGCTATTATTATGTGTGGATGAATTAAATTTATTTTAATTCAAAATTTTGCTCAAAATTATTTAAAAATATACTTCTGTTTATATAAATGAGAAATAATTATGAGTTTAGCGAAATTTTTTATCTCATGTTGTAAAATAGAATAATATTTTTAATTGAATTTCTGATAATAAAATAATCTAATAAATGTATGCTTAAATGTCACCCGGCGCATTATGATAGTAGTGAAATAGCCTCAATGAATGTGAATGCCGACTTGACTAACATAAATGCTTAGAATAACCACATCACACATATAACGTATGTGTAGAAATTGACCAATAGGAAACATAGTCCAATACCTTGAGACTATAGAAGCCTGTCATAATTAACTAAATTGTTGAATGTGCTTTATTATGTAGAGCAGCATATCCACAAATCTTATTGAATTTTTTTTTGGATTTGTTCCATGACAAATATAGACTAGTTTTTTTATAAGCAGCAAATTCTGATGTAGAACAAATGGCGGAGGCTTTTGAAGCACAATGGGAACATTTCAAGTCTCATTCTAAGAAAAAGTATTGGTAGATGCAGAGTTGGTCGGTTACATTTTTTGGAACTGGAGACCCCATCTTGACCCAATACCGAAGTTGCCATGGGGCCAAATGACTTCAGTTTAGGCTTTCAATTTCACTTTTTTGCCATTTATAGTAATTTTTATTTTTGTAAGTTACTCTGTTTAGGAAAGTTCGAATTAACTTCTACTTACGGCTATAGTTTCCTAGTATGATAAGGTTTCTAGTTTTCTAAAATGCCTTAATTTTTATTAATTTTGGATTTTTTCTCTTTTTTGCAATTATTATAGTTTCCTAATTATAATAGGATTAGTATAAGGAATTAGTAGATTCTTAATCAGATTAGTAATAGTCTTACCCTATATATATGATCTAATTCAATCTTTATTATTTAGATTATCAATAATATATTTATGTTTAGAAATTTTATATTTTTCTCTTTAGGAGAGAAGTTCCCTTTGTTCTTGGTTACTAAGGAATTCAACAGTGTTTGATTCTTTTTCACATTCCACACTCCGTTAGTTGGTATCAGAGCTACGATTTTCCTAGCTCAATGGCAAACGACAGAGTCGAGAACCCAAATCCCATTGATGTTCGTCGTGAGATGGAGGCTGTATCGGCGACAATTGGTGACCATAGGAAACAATTAGCACAGATCAATGATCAGCTCGGTGCTATACAATAAACACTCATGCGACTTAATTTTAATGCCCCTAGAGACCCTTTAGTTGACAGGAATCGCGTCGGAGGATTTTTTTGAGGCCATACTGAAGATAGGATTATACCAGGTCAACATCCCCAAAGGCAGCCTACCTATCGGAGATGAATCAGATTCAAACGATAAGAAGGAGTAAGAGGTTCATAGGCTTGCCAAACGGAACCAAGATTTTGAGGATTACTAGATGAAGGCTGACATCGCTACCTTTAATGGAAAATCTTAACATTGAAGATTTCCTTAACTGGATTTTTGAGAATTACTGATTTCTAAACATGATGTAGGTTCCTGACGACAAGATGGTCACGCTTGTCGCACTTGAACTGAAGGGTGGGGCAGTAGTTTGGTGGGACTAATTACAGCAAAATCGACAGCAACGAGCTAAGCAACCAGTTCAAGTTTGGAAGAAGATAAAGTAGTACATGATGGAAAGATTTTTCCCTCCAGATTATAAGTAGTACCTATTTCAGGTATACTAGAATTGCATACAAGGCAAGTCGATCAGTTTTTTATTAAACGACAAACTTTAACCGATTATCTGTTCACAATAATCTAGTTGAATATAGACGGGCAAAGGGCAGCACTGATATTTGAGCAGAATTAAGCCCTCAATCCATGACAAAATTAGATTGCAGGTTTTGTGGACAGTTGATGAGGCTTATAACATGGCACTAAAGGCAAAATTGTTAGAAAATGAGAGAAGTGCTGGAAGTTCTAGTGTAGTACCCTTTCGCAGGAATTTTTTCGAATCCTCATATGTAATGAGTGATAAAGGAAAATGCACTTAAACATCAACAGTACAGTCTCCTGTTCAAGCTGTTCAGATCAAACCGCAAGGCTCAAGTTATGTAGAAGGCAATAGTATCAGAGGCCCTCTAAAGAAGCCAGTACCCACTACGAATACAAATCCCTATGCCAAGCCTACACCTAACAAGTGTTATTATTGTAGTAAACCTGGGCATTACTCTAATAGTTGTCCAGATCGACGACCTAGTTAACTATGTTAAGAACGAGGATGTTGTTGAGGAGGTAGACGAAGAGTAACTTACTTGAGAAGATGATTTCTATGAAGGAGTAGAATTCGTAAAAGAAGATGAAAAACGAGTCAACTGTGTGGTGAAGCGGCTGTTGTATGCACCAAAGTAGACAGACACAAGCCAGCGCCACAACATCTTTCGATCCTACTGTACCGTTAATCGAAATGTTTGAAATTTAATTATTGATAGTGGAAGCAGCGAGAACTTTATGGCCAAGAAGCTGGTGGATCACATGAAGCTGCCTACAGAAAAGAATCATTTTCCTTATACAATTGGCTGGATTAAAAAGGGACCAACGATGAAGGTAACAGAAATCTCTCGTGTTCTTATTTCCATTAATAAACATTATCATGATAAAGTAATTTGTGATGTAGTTGATATGGATGCTAGTCATGTGTTGTTGGATAGGCCATGTACAGTATGATGTTGATATTACTTATAAAGGCAAGGATAATATTTATATGTTTACATAGGGAGCACACAAAATTTCTATGACCCATTCAAAATTTGATTTTGAGACTAACAATTCAAAAGATGAGGGGTAGTCTATGTTTGTTTTATCTAGGTTTGAAGTAAAGTTCGAGGCTGAAGCTAAAGAGGCGTAGGAGGTTTATGCTTTAGTGGTTAAAGCTTTGGTGATAAAAGATCCAAAGGCAGGATTCAACAATAGTTTTGCCAGAAAAATTGGAGCCATTATTGGAAGAATTCAGCGAATTGGTTTCTGAGGGTTTGCCCTAATTTCCTGCCTTCTATGAGAGGTATTCAGCACCACATTCGATCTAATACCTAGTGTAAGTCTTCCAAATCTAGCCCATTACAGAATGAGTCCAAAGGAGAATGAGATTGTAAGAGAGAAAGTAGAGGACTTGTTAGAAAAAAAGGGTTCATTTAAGAGAGTATGAGTCCTTATGCAGTCCCAACCCTATTAGTGCCAAAGAAGGATGGTAGTTGGCGCATCTGCATAGATTGTAGGGCCATTAACAATATCACCATCAAATACAGATTTTCTATTCCATGCTTAGATAGCATTGCTTGATATGCTTGAGGGTTTAAAGTTATTTCCCAAGAGTGATCTTCACAGTGGCTACAATCAGATTTGGATTAGGTTGGGTGATGAATGGAAAACTGCATTCAAGACTAAAGATTGCTTGTATGAGTGGTTTCTGATGCCTTTCGGCTTAACCAATGTACCCACTACTTTTATGCTAGTCAAGAACTAGACTTTAAAGCCTTTGTTGGAAAGTTTGCTATTGTTTATTTTGATGATATCCTTATTTATAGCAAAACTAAAACGAAGCATCTTGTTCATTTGTGGCAGATCCTGACAGTGTTGTTGGGAACTAAGTTATACATCAACCTTAAAAAGTGCAATTTTTTTACTAACAATTTATCGTTTTTGGGCTATGTGTTCAGTGCATATGGCATTCATGTGGATGAAAAAAAGTGCAAAAAATTCGTGAGTGGCCAACACCCAAAGCAGTTGGCAATGTGCATAGTTTTCATGGTCTAACGACATTTTATTGTAGATTCATTAGCAGTTTCAGTGCAATTGCTGCTCTAATTACTCAATGCTTGAAAAAATAGAAGCTTAATTGGGGTGAAGAGGTAGAAGAAAGCTTTGCCTTGATTAAAGAGAAGTTATGCATTGCTCCAGTGTTGACCTTACCTAGCTTTGAGAAGGTTTTTAAAGTAGAGTGTGATGCAAGTGAAGTTGGCCATTGGGACAGTATTGTCTTAAAAAAAGTGACCAGTAGGAAACTGAGTGAGACCCGTCAAAAGTGGAGTATGTATAATCAGGAATTCTATGTAGTTGTTAGAGTTTTGAAGCATTGGGAGCATTATCTTATGTAGTGAGAGTTTGTGCTCTACACAGATCACCAAGCTTTAAAGTACATCAATAGCCAAAGACACTTAAATAGAATGCATATGAAATGGTCCACATTCCTTCAGAAGTTCCCTATTTTTTATCAAACAAAATCTGGCAGCTTAAATATAGTTGCAGATGCGTTAAGTAGAGGGTTAATCTTCTTGTTACATTGGCATAAGAGGTTGTGCAATTTGAGTTCCTAAAGGAATTGTATAAAGAAGATGTAGATGGATAGAACACTCTTCTATGATTCGTTATTATTAAATAAATTGTGACTTATCGAACCCTACCCACAGGGTATATTAATAGTGAGCCAGTGTGATACGACATATCGAACTAGTCTATCCGATCTCAGTCAGCGTAGGTTCTAATTTGTTGGCCATAGAATTGGAATATATGAATTTGAATATGAACCATGATTGAATATGATTTATCGAAGTTATGTTATTGAACTTATGATTTATCGAGTTATGTTATTGAACTATGATTTATCGAATTATATTATTGAACTATGATTTATCGAATTATGTTATTGAACTATGATTTATCGAATTATGTTATTGAACTATGATTTATCGAACTATGTTATTGAATATCGATTTACGATTACCATTGAATTAAGATTTATTGAAATTGAATTTGATGCAATTCTCTTATTTGTTATAATTTGAGATAACATATGATATATGATCACTGACATTTCAATATTGAATTATATAGTAGTTTTGAAACCCTTGGTATGTTATGGAATACTCACTCAGCTGTCGAAGCTCATACGGATTTTCATCTAATATATTTCAGGTAACGATATTGGCAAGGAAATAACAAGTTTAGCCAGGATAGCCAAAAACCTATAAACTATGGACCCTTTTTGTATTAGGATTTTGTTAGACATGATGTAATTACTTTTGGTAATTATGGAATGTATATTGAATATGACGTTAGTAGACTTTGAGAATTTACATCATGTACTTTTGTAGTCACTATGGAATATATATGAATGACTAATGTTGAATTGTATATTGACACTTCCGCAATAGAAAAAGAATTTTATTCCTGCTGCGTTTGATTAAATGGAAATGAGGAAAGTATTAGGATCATTAAAAAAGACCTCGGTGGCTGATCATGAACCCCTAATATGCATGGGCTAGATTCCGGGTCATGACACAAACCCTAGCTCCAATCCTTGCTCCCACATTCTAAGAAAGGAAATACACCATTAACTTTACCTAAATAAGCTAGATCCATGAGGGATTTGAGAATTTTAAAAATGAAAAGAAAACCCTAAATTTTACCTTTGAATACTTGTGAAATCTTTTGAAACCTTACATTGAACCTTTCAATGTGAAGAGGAATCCTTCAAGTGTTGTTTCCTTGTACTAGGAAAGGTCATGTAGTGTGGATCTATGAGGTAGAGTGGATCCAAGAACATCGAGAAACCCTAACCATTCTTCCCTTTTTTGGCTTAAGAAAAAAGATGAAGAGAAGGAATAAAGAAAATGAGAGTAAAAGTCCCTTTTAAAATTCACTGATCTGCTCTTCTAGTGCACTATCGTTCGAACATGGTGGTTAAAGGAAACACAGGTAAAGAGCCTCAGCTCCTACCGTTTGAACGAGCTCAGTTATTTTCTCCAATTTTCAGCTTTCGCTGCACAGATCACCCAACTTCAAATCTCAATATATCACAAACCATTGGTCAAAACATAATGAGCTTTAACAATATTAATTCTAGTTTCATAAGGAATTGGAAACACTCAAAAATTCATCCTGCAACTCAAGTTATAGTCCCAAACAGTCCGTTAAGGTCTGTTTTCATCCACTTTTTGTAAAATGATCATAACTCACTCATATGGAATCCAAACAAGCCAACCATATGTC
This sequence comes from Nyssa sinensis, assembly GCA_008638375.1. Classification (NCBI taxonomy): domain Eukaryota; kingdom Viridiplantae; phylum Streptophyta; class Magnoliopsida; order Cornales; family Nyssaceae; genus Nyssa; species Nyssa sinensis. The sequence continues at coordinate 1,008,312 of CM018046.1, read as the reverse complement.
ATTTTAAAGCTAAGACATAGATATTTAATTCTACATAAGTCTCACAAATTAATTCAATAAAATTTGGGAGATATAAGCTTGTAAAGAGGACCATTATGTAAAGTCCTTGTCGAGAAAATGTCAAAGTCAGTCTTATCACACTCTTATGCCATCACACTCACTGTAAAGTGTATCCCAACACCTCCAAAATGTAATGTTAGTGAGGTTTATTATCATGTAAGACCTATATTACCCATTATTTATTTCTTTATTTATTTTTCAATTTTACGAAATGTTACAACTTTTGTCCTCAAGCACAAGTTTGGAGCTTTGAATAGGGTAGCCGACGCCCTTAGTAGGCATGTTACATTTCTGCACCATCATTTGCGCTAAGGTACTTAGGTTTGATTCTTTTCCTGATTTATTACCTACTGGCCTATATTCTGCACCTATTGTGAGTGATGTGGAGGCAATAAAATGTTCTAAGTTCCATATGCCATAATGGGTTTCCTTTCAAAGGAAATCAATTGTACGTTTCGGATTCTAGTCTTCGTTTAAAGATCATCAAGGAATTACATAATGAAGGTTATGTGGGATGAAACAAATCATTGCAAGTTGGTGGTGGATTCCTATTTTTGGCCTACTATGCGAAAATAGGTGGCTTAATTTAGTGGAAGGGTGTTGAATCTACCAAGTCTCCAAGGGCAAGTCCACTAATGCTGGTTTATACATGCCACTCCCTATACCTAGCCAGCCATGGACTTGAGCATGGATTTTGTTTTGGGCTTACCTCTTATTCAGCGAGGTATGGAATCTATTTTTGTGGTGGTGGACAGATTCTTAAAGATGACCCATTTTATTGCATACAAGAAGACATCAAATGTTGTTCATGTGGCACAACTGTATTTTTGTGAGGTGTATCATCTACATGGGTTGCCTCTTTCTACTATTTCTAATAATAACACTAAATTCCTTAGTCATTTTTGGCGTTACTTGTGGCAGTTTAGCTAATACTAAGCTAAACTTTAGCAAAGTTTACCATCCTTAAACAGATGGGTAAACTAAAGTGGTCAATCGCTCATTGGGAGATTTGCTACATTGTTTGGTGGAGGCTCATGTGAAGTTGTGGGATCAAAAGTTGTATCAAGGCAGAGTTTGCTTACAACCGTTCTACTAGCCTTAGCACGCAATTCAACTTTTTTTTGTTAACTACGGCTACAATCCGAGATCTCCGATTGATTTGGTTGTTGTTCCTAATATAAAGTGAGTCAATGGCAAGGCAGAGGATTTGATTACTCAAATTCAGGAAATTCATAAGTCCACTGAGTATAATTTGGCAGAGGCAACTTTTAAATATAAAAAGTACTATTGATAAAAAGCGTCGTCACATTAAGGACTTTGTGTGGGCTATTTTGGTGAATGACCATTTTTCAATGGAGGAATATAACAGGCTGGCAGTATGAAAAATTAATCCTTTAGAAGTGCTATAGAAAATTAATCTCAATGCCTATCGTCTAAAACTGTCAAGTCATATTCGTAAATCCGACGTGTTTAATGTCAAGCATCTTATTCCACATCGAGGCGATAGTTCGGATGATGACTCCTTGAACTCGAGGGTAAATTCTCTCCAACCAGGGAAGGATGATGCAGTACGCATTGCAGATGCGTACTTAACGACATTGGAATGTCGTTGTGGAGCAAAATAGCAAGAGCTGACCTTCCCTCTTTAAACAACTATAACTTTGTACACAAGGGTCAAACATTAATTTTTATCATTTTCAGTAACTTTTGATTCTAGCTGAATATGGGTTAAATAAGCTCGAATCTTCTTTCCATTTTCACGAGCGCCTTTTTTTTTTTTTTTTTTGTATTTCTGTTTTTAGAAGATTTTGAATTTTGTCATATTTCTTGTAAAATTTGTATTTTTATTTTATTTTAAGTTTTTCTGGTCATTAGGTTTTAGCCTTATAAATATGATTATATGTAATGATAGTAGTAACATTTTGGTAATAATAAAAATTATCTGGAGAATTATTTTTTCTTGCCTAATTTTTGGTATTCTTAAGAATCAATGAGTGTTGGATGCAATTTGTTCTTGACATTTTTTATGAGAAGATCAACAGATTCAAGAAAGTCAGTGATTGATTTTTCCACTACGCACTACATCATATCCTCAATTTATATTCTCAATTATATTTCTCATATAACATGTAATCATCACATCCTAACACATCATACAAAACATATAAATTAGAAATACATGACATTATCATTTTTATAATGACGCCCTTTTTTTTGTGGTAAGGATTGGACAGTCACAAACTCAATAAACACTTATTTTTAATCAAATCATCAAGCCATTGTACTTACCCTACATGGGATTACATATTACAGATGAGGCTCCCGGTAGTTAAGACTTGAAGAAGTCTAGAAGCATGGAGGAGGAAAGTGGATTTTGATGTATATTTGGCCTAAGGGCTAATATCTTGTATGTAAGAGCATAAGTCCCAAGAGGTTTATTTCATGTTTAAAACTTAGACCTTGTGTAAGTTATAAACTAAGTTTTATGTTGGATTATATGTAATTGTGTATTGAATGAAATGAGAGCACGGAGCTCTATGTGGTTACTTGTTTTTGAAATATGCTTGTGAATATTAAAAATATAAAATTATACAAACAATTATTCTATTAGGTGTTGTTGTGGGTGTTGAGGAGGATGAGGAGCATAAATGGGATGAAGAAAATGGTTAATGAACAAAGAAAATTATGGTAGAAATTTTTCAAAAATGGTAATTAGACTGAGTAGGGGTGGGAGAATATGCCTAGATTTTCTAAATAGGGGATTAAATGACTTAAGAAGAAAGAAGAAAAGTAAAGAAATAAAACATAGGGATGATTAGCCCGAAAATCACTTAAGGTCAAAAAAATGGTAAGATGGTCATTTTACATGTTATAGGGTCCCACACCAAGTTTGGTAATGAAATAAATTGAAATAGGGTATAAAAATGTCAAACCCAAGATTTTTGGATAAAGGTTAAAATTTTGGTACTATAGCATTTTGGCTACTGGAATACTGTAGCAATAAATAGTGAACCAGCCAGCCTAGTTAGCCCCCGTGCCTGCACGCCGCATGCCCACACACTTGCGCGCTGCACGCCGCATGCCGCACGCCTACGCTGCGTGTCTGCTTGCGCGTGCACCCCGCATGCCTGCGCCTGCCTACCTGCGTGTATGCGCGCCTTGCACTCCCCCTCCCCGCGTGTTGCTGCTGCAAGCCCTATGCCTATGAATGCCATAGGCATGCCATGGACAGGCCATGGCTTGCTTTCCAAGGCCATTTAAAGGCCATATACCCCTATGCTAGACACCACCTTTTATGGCCCATTTTAGGCCACTTTTGACCATTATGCCAAGTCATGTTGGGTACCTTATTGGGACACATTTTAGTCATTATTCAAGCTATGTTTGGCCACTTTCATAGACCACTTTAGGTAAGATTTTTGACATATTCTTGGTCTATGCCTTAGGGAATTTGGGGCCTATTTGGGCCATTGTTTCAAGGCATATTAGAGACATTTTGGAGCTATCTTAGAGGCCATACTTGAACATGATAAATTATTTTTTACCACTAATTTAGGGGAGGTATTTGATTGGTATTTGAAACCTATATTGGGTCAGTTTAGGTAGCAAATTTTCATTCTTAATTTTGGGAAAAACATGGGGAAACTAATATGTAATCAACTAAATCCAATCAATTGTAATTTATTAATTCTTTTTAGTTCATTTTCATTCACTCCCCGGGTTTTAAAAATTCGGGGCGTGACTAGACCTCTTAGGATAGAATAGAAAGAGACGGGGTGAGGGTGATCTCTCCACGGAGACGCTACTTGCAACGGTTGTATTTTTATTTGAGATGATGGTATACACTTAATCAACAGGGAATGATATTCTCCTACACAGAGTCTATCATTGTCTTCTAAAGTCCAAAGGATATTAAAAAATATGTTTCATTTGACATGAGATGTCTAGATAGTGAAATCATATAAGATATGATGGTCTTCCTAATCATATGAATGACATTGTCATCTTTACGGAGCGTGTTGTTTATAAGGTTAGGTTCCAATGCATTCATTGATAGCAAAAGTTATTTTACTGTTTATTTACATTCATGATGATGTATGCGCTTATATATATGATTCTTAGATGTCTTCATTTAACTTACTTGTTGTCATCTTGAAAGAAAATAAGTTGACTGAACCTAACTATGTGGACTAGAAACGAAATTTGGACATTGTCCTTGCTGAAGAGGGGTACAAATATGTGATTACTGTGGATAGCCCAAACCTTCCAGGTGTAAATGCTCCCCAAGAGGACATTGACAACTATTCTAAGTGGGTCAAGGCTGATGAGGTAGGCATGTTGCTATATCTTTAGCTTCGATGTCAAGTGTTTTATAACATCAACATCATAGTTTTCTAACAGCTAGAGATATGATCCTTAACTTAAAGGAGATGTTTGGGGATCAGGGGCGTTCTGCTAGGCAAACTGCCATGAGAGCACTCATGAACACTAAAATGGCAGAAGGAACTCTAGTAAGAGACTATGTTTTAAAAATGATTGAATTTTTAAATGTGCTGGAAGTTCTAGAGGCTGACATTGATGATGAGTCCTAGGTTGATATTATCCTTGAGTCACTACCTGACTCTTTTAATCAGTTTAAGCTTAATTATAACATGAACAAAATGAATTTAACTTTGGCTGAGCTTCTAAGCTCTTTACAAGCAGCGGAGGGTATTATCAAAAGCCATCCTAGTGCTCATGTGGCTGAGGGTTCTTCTTTTAAGCCTAAGTCCAAAGGCAAGGGCAAGTGGAAGGAGAAATAGAACCCCAAAAGCTCCAAGGGAAATATGGGTCCTAAAGGGGGTGTTAGAAAAGGGAAGGAAGGAGCAACCATAGAGGCAACCACTAAACCCAAAGGAAATTGTTTCCATTATGGGGTCATGGGGCATTGAAAGAGAAACTGTCTAGATTATCTAGCCAAGAAAAAGAATAGTAGGTATAATCGAATCACTTGTTATTGAAGTAAGCTATATAGCGGGTACTTCAGATTCCTGGCGTGTAGACTCCGGTGTAACTAATCACATTTGTAATTAGTTGTAAGGGTTTCGGAAGTCTAGGTGACTAAGTGATTGAGAGATTATCTTGCACTTGGGAATAGAAGCAAACGTTGCTGTAGTGTCAGTAGGAGTAGTTAGTTTATGTTTTTCTTCAAATAAGACATTAGTACTTTATGATTGCTTATATGTGCCTAGCACTAGAAGAAACTTATTATTAGTTCCAAGTTTAATAAAGTAAGGTTATTCAGATTATTTTAATTCAAATGTTGTTATTAAACATAATGGTTCTTTTATATGTTTTAGCACAATAGTTAATGGTCTTTATTTGATTACTCCTAAGATGTAGGAGATACATGACACCGAAAAGAAAGAACCAACACAAACTTTACCGCTTAAAATAAAAGTTTCTTCTATTAATTCAACTTATCTTTGGCACTTGAGGCTAGGTCATATTAATGTGGATATGATTAATAGACTCGTAAATGAGGGTACTTTAGTCTTCCTTGATTATTGAACCACTACCAGTCTATATATCCTGTTTGGAGGGAAAGATGACTAAAAGACCCTTTGCTTCAAAGGAAAACAAGGCCAAAGAAATATTGGAGCTAATCCATACTGATGTGTGTGGACCCTTAAATATTAGGGCTAGAAGGGGATATGGGTATTTCATCACTTTTACTGATGATTACTCTAGTTATGGTTATGTCTATCTATTGCACCACAAGTCAGAAGCCTTTGAAAAGTTCAAAGAGTTTCGGGCAGAAGTGGAAAAATAATTAGATAAGAGTATGAAATCACTTCTATCTGATTGAGGTGAGGAATATCTCTCTAGTAACTTCAGTCAGCATTTGTTGGATAATGAGATTTTATCCCAGTTGTCTGCACCTGGCATGCCTCAACAGATCGGTGTAGCAGAGAAGAGAAACATGACACTTTTAGATATAGTAAGGTCACTAATAAGTTATTCTGATTTGCCTATATTCATTTGGGGGTATGCGTTGGAGACAACAATATATATTCTAAACTCAGTTCCAACTAAGTCTGCTCCGAAAACTCCAGTAGAGCTTTGGACTCGACTCAAGCCAAGTCTAAACCACTACCGAATCTAGGGGTGTCCAGCCTATGTGCTAAAAGGAAAGACTAGCAAGTTGGAACCAAGATCAGAATTGAGCTATTTCATTGGCTATCCCGAGGGGACAAAAGGCTGGCTCTTTTATAATCTCAATGAGTAGAAGGTACTCGTTAGCACGAATACTGTCTTTTGGAGGATGATTATATTATGGGTCAGAAGCCCAAAAGTAAGATCACCCTAGAAGAAACATCAGATGCTTCTTCTATTCTTCAGGCAAATGATAATCATGGACTAGATGTCTCTATTCCAACATCTTCTATTACACCAGAGCCACGTCGTAGGTGGGAGGACTGTCAGGCCACCTGATAGGTACATGTTCTTAAAAGAGTCTGTCTCAAATGAACATGTTTTAGATCCCAATAGCTACGATGAGACAATCTCTGATAAAGATTTGGGACTTTGGCAAATGGATGTCAAGACAAGTATTCTTGAATGGTTATCTTAAAGAAGGCATCTATATGATGCAACCAGATGGTTTCATAGTTAAGGGCCAAGAACATATGGTATGCAAGCTGCATAAGTCCATTTATGGACTTAAGCAAGCTTCCCAAAGTTGAAACATCTGATTTGATCAGGTAATCAAGTCATTTGTTTTTTATCAAAACTTGGGTGAACCTTGTGTGTATAAGAAGAGTGAAGGAAGCGTGGTGGTGTTCCTAATTCTGTATGTGGATGATATACTACTCATTGGGAATGAAGTAGGGGTGTTGTCTACCATAAAGGTTTGGCTAGTGAATCAGTTTGAGATGAAGGACTTGGGAGAAGCCAGTTACATCATCGGGATTAAGCTTTTGCGAGATTGGAAGAACAAGATGTTAAGCTTATCTCAAGCTGCATATATAGACAAAATTATTGTCAAGTTTACAATGTATAACTCCAAAAAAGGCTTATTGCATTTTAGGCTTGGAGTACCTCTATCCAAGAATCAGTGTCCTAAGACACTTGAAGGAGAGGAACACATAAAGGCGGTTCCTTATGCTTCAGCTGTAGGAAGCCTTATGTATGTTATGCTTTGCACTAGACTAGATATTTGTTTTGCAGTGGGCATGGTCAGTAGATATCAATCTAATCCAGGACCAAATCATTGGACTGTCATGAAACATATACTCAAGTACTTGAGAAGGACTAGAGATTATATGTTGAGATACGGGGGTAGTGATCTAGTTTCAGTTAGCTACACAGACTCTGAATTTATGTCAGATCAGGACTCTAGAAAGTCAACCTCAAGATATTTGTTTACTCTTGGTGGTGGAGCTATCAGTTGAAGGGGTGTCAAGCAACAGTGTATTGCTGACTCAACCACTGAAGCGGAACATGTGGCTGCCTTTGAAGCAGTTAAGGAAGTAGTTTGGTTCAAGAAGTTCCTTTCGGAACTAGGAGTGGTACCAGTCTTAATTGCCTATGGTCATTTATTGTGACAATAGTGGAGCTGTAGCTCAATCCAAAAAGCCAAGAAACCATAAGGATGGAAAGCACATAGAGCGCAAGTATCACCTCATCAGAGAGATTGTTCAGCGCGGAGACATTAGCGTCACCAAGGTTGCATCTACAGACAATCTTACAAATCCTTTCACTAAGGCTCTACCTTCTAAAAGTTTCGAGCTTCATGTGGAGATATGAACTACTTATATAGGCAATTCTAGAATTATTTGCAACTATTGATAAGACTAGACATCTTGTTTGTACTGCTGTAATACAGTTAATCCTTATGTGATAAGGTGATTTATCTCAATCATCAGAGTAGTAGACTCTAGATTTTTGTATTGGTGCATTAGGAATACACTGAACTGGATCATTATAAGAAACGCATCATTTGGAACTGTCAGCTTTAATAAGTTTCTTATTCACTATTCGTAGTAAGCTCTTAATCCTTTGAGGATAGTGAACTCAAGTTTTGAGTAGTGATGACTTTGAGTTACCAATAAATGAGGTCTTTTACATCAACACTTCGATATCTTGGAAAGTCATTATTTAGATTGTGGGAACACATATTCTCAAGATAGAATCTACACTCTATATATTAGAGAAATGGATATGACATTTGTGCTAATTCAATGGGTTAATCACTGAAATCTGGATCCGGTATTTTCAGTAAATTATTTATTGAAATGATGACCAATTGCAAGTGATTAATAATTATTGAATTAGTGTCATGACCCGAAATTCACCCTGAGTGGATCAAGGGTTCGCGACTACCACCCTTTGGCCCGGGGGCCATCGGGGGACTATATATATGTAAGCAGCGGTGTTTTACGGCGGTGCGGCCAATGTTTGAGGAAGCGTGAAAACTTTTTCTTTTCTTCTTTCAAATTTTTCGCACATCCACCCAGTATTGCCGCTCTTCAGAACGGTACACATGATTATATATTCAGAGCATAATTAAAATTTTAAGACTTTATAAATAAGACATATTCGGTTGTCCCGTGGGACTTAAGTACATAACTATTTAAAAGTTACTACATCAAAATTGACCAACTAAAGGTCCTAGTATCTTTCAAAATATGCTAGTCATGTGCGGAGCTTCCTACGCCCTTCCTCAAAACAGGGCAAGGCTCCCAACCATTTTATCACATGAAAGAGTCATGGGTAAACCATGTGAGCTTCACTAAGCTCGTGAGTAATTCCAAGTATTTATCATGGATTTTCAACTGAGAATGGGTTAGTTATAAGAGAGCTATAAAAACATTCACTACCAGTTGCTTCGTATACTTCAAATGCAGATATAAGAATTCTTTGAAACATATAGCTTTGAAACATTCAAGGTATTCAAGCTAAGCACGTATTTCTTCAAATATAAAATATAAGAAACTTCAAAACATGTAACACTGAAGCATTTTTAAAGCATTCGAGTAAAATAGATATTTCACGTATACAAGTGTAAGGATCTTCCAAACGTGTAGCACGAAGCATTTAAAGCATTTGAGTGAGGTATGCAATATGCAATGTAAAACTTGTAAACATGTATATAGTGGCCAAATGTGACCAAAAGAGTTTAAATCTTTTGTTTCTCTATAGGATAAATAAAAATCCTTCTTCTTGTAAATAAGAGGGCATGCCCTTTTATTTTAAAACTGAGTCATTTCTTTAAAAACAAATACTTCTTTATGTAAATGGGAGATTGAAAACCTTCTGCTATTTCTTATGAAAACATGAAAACTTTTGTTCATGAAATCGTTACGTGTCATTACATTTAGAAATTGGGGATCAGATCATGCTACCATTTCTGTACGCATTCATTTTATCACTTTGATTAGATGGAAATCTGTTTCGAACCAGACTCCAGTTTTACTTCCCGTGGAGATCTCATGCCTGGGGGATTAGATCCTGCTACCGGGCATTCTTCTTGTCAATTGAGTTTCAAAGGAACCCAATATCACTCGTAGTGCTTATACACGATTTATCTTGCATTACCGGTTCATATATGGGAGGTTTGAAAACATTTCTTTTCACATAGATGCTATTAAAGCATTTAAATCATGACCTCCTGGTAGTTACTTTTTAAAAGCATTTAAAACTTTAACTTCTTCAATAGATGTTTTTCAAAGAACATCAAAATACGATTTCTTCAAATAAATACTTTTCAAAAACATTTAAAATATGATTTCTTCAAATATATGCATTTCAAGAGCATTTCAAATATGACTTTTTCAAATAAATATTTTTCATGAATATTTTAAAATATAAATTTTTCAAATAGATATTTTTTAAAAGCAATTAAAAACATGGCTTTCATGAGTTCGTAATAAAGTTTTCAAATACTTAGAAGATACAAAATTCAGAATATTTGATAAAATTTTACTTTTAAACTTTAGACATGTTCAACCGGAAAGGAATTGAGAATACGTTTTAAAAAACATGTTTAGAAGATCCACTTTGGGAAACAGCAGACTAAAGCTAGACTATAAAATAAAATAAAAAAATAAAGTGAGACCTAGAATTGATCACGAACTAATATCATTGCTTCCCTTGCAAATTCCCATCTCAACAACCCTAGAAAAAAACAAGAAAAAAACAACTGGGACCTAGAATTTCCCACCATCAATTAAAATCATTACTTCCCTTGCAAATTCCCATCTCAACAACCCTGAATTTCTAAAATTTGCAGGTGTGACATTGATTTTTCATCTCCCAAGAGTTATTAATTGTCGCTCACTCATCTCAGCCACCTTCTGAGGTCAGTGGTCGAACATGGTGAAATTTCTCCTCCAATGCTGTCCGTATAACATGAAGAGACGTTTGACTGTCGCTCCATTCCAACATGGCCTGCTTGAACACTCTTGAAGCTGGGGCTCCGCAAGCTTTGACTATAACTATTGCGGCCAATGCTAACGCTACTGTATGGCTCAGGAGCTAGGGTATGAGAGGCGTTTCTTTGCTGACCCACCTCTTTCCCTCTCTGGGGTGGACGGCCTCTGTCTTGGTGCACTTTGTGACCGGGCCCGAGCTTTTGCAGACTCGGTAGCAGACATGTAGTTGGGCATTCCAGCAGTGCCACCACCCCCACTTGCACTAGTGCCATAGCGGCAGACACCGCTATTGGAACAGCCGAGTACTGGAGCCCAAGCTTGGGGTATTTTCCATTGAGTAGCTTCTTTCTTCTTTTAGGCATCGCGGGCTTGCCGAACGTACTTGCAGAGGTTTCGTTTTGCATGGAGAGGGTGTGGGCGGCAGTTGATGCATGTAAGATGCTCTTTGGCACGGAGAAGCAACTGAAAGCGTGCTTGCCTGTCTTTGGGGTTGAGTTTGAGATTGTAATTTTCGGAAATTAGGAGACGAATAACAGTAAGGCCTGGATGTGTCAATTTCTACTGTCTTTATGGTTTCTCTTCTATCAGTTGAAGCTCTTCTGCTGCTCTCCCATTGCTTAGTTGCCATCCACTGGCCGAGCCAGTTTGCTCTTTCTTCTATCTCTTTTTCCTCTCCTGAAGACGGGCTCCTACCAGATCTCCATATCTTGATGATGATGATGATGATGATGATGTGGGTACATAAAAATATTGAAGATATATGTAAGTTCATAATTCCAAAACAAGAACAAACTCAGAGAGGACAGGGAGTAAAGAACCTGCTGAGAGAAAACATCGGATAAGGCTTTTTCACGCTTTAAAGTCGCATTCTTTTTAGCCTGTAAGATAGCTTCAAGCTCTTCGAGTGTATGTGGACGGTTATCCCAATCATCTGCAATGCAACTTCCATCTCTGGACTGCTATACAAAAGCCATGAGGTTAAGCTTAATTATATAATGTACAGTCTAAATAAAACTACTACTTACTATTGACTTCCTCTCTCGAATGTCCTGAACATATCTGGAATCCCACAAATTGTTGGTTTCAGCAAACATAGATTTTCTGCCCCCTTCGTGCGAAAGCTTTGTGCGTTGATCACGGCAGCAGATCCTGCACTCGGAGCAGAGCTTGCATGCATTTTAAAGTCATCTTTGCTTGCTTTCGAACATTGCGTCCCCTTACCAAAGCTTGAAGCTTCACGAGTCCCTTAAGCGCACGCAGAGCTCTCCTTGCCTTCAACAATATCAATCTTTTTTTAAGGAACATACTAAAGTACTAATGCAGAAATAAAGTACTTAATTCCATAATGCAAACATATATAGCTGTTATAGTATTAAATAATTGTCTCTAATATCATTTACCAGGTAGCCTCTGAAACCAGTCTGAATGACTATAGCAGCATAGTGTTCTCTAACTGAATTGGAAGGCCTAGTCAATCGGATGATCTCAACTGCTGCTTGGGCTGTTGCAACAGCGGCTTCAGCTGCCGCTGCAGTGGCTGCTGCCACTGCAATTGCATGCCTTTGCTCGGGAGCCAAAATAGGATTGGTAGGCGGAGTTACATTTGTTACCATCTTCGCTTCACATTGTTGACCATTATTAGTAGGTTTCCGGAACAACCATCTTCGCTTCTCTCTCTTCTGCACAAACCCAAAATTACATACCCAACAAATTAATGAGTGCTGTACATATATATATATATATATATATAGAGAGAGAGAGAGAGAGAGAGAGAGAGACGCGCGCAGAGAGCTCGATCAAATACACACAAAAGAAAGTGTAACAGAACTTCCTGAATTACCTTTTCTTCTTCTTCTTCTTGCTCAAGTTCTTCTCTCCTCTTGCTGCTCTTCTTCTCAGAGTCCTTAGTTGGAGACCTGAAGGCCCTCTTCACAACATTCAACCATGAGTTACCTCCCTTCTTTCCCATGGAGAGATGAGAGTAACAAAAATGTTTGCTACATCTACAGCAGAATTAAGGGCAATAGATGAGAGAAGAGAGTAGGAAGTGTGTTTTTGTTTTGAGTCCTTGGCCTCTCTAACTGTTAAGAAGAGAATTGAATATGAGATAAAGAAAGGACTGATGAGTGTGTTTATCCGTGTAGCATCTAACAGAGTACGATCTCCGATATATCTGCTATAAGCGTAGGTGTCTTGTAGTGGCATGGTAAAAAGGCTGATGGTGGGGTTGTCAGATATTGTCAAGAAACATTACAAATATACATATAAAATTGAGATACAAGAGAACATGATTATGACAGAGAGAGAAGATTGCTGTTACGCAAGAGTCCAAAGTTCCTTAAAAAATTGCTGGGCAATGTGGTAGTGTGCTTTTATTTCTCTCAAATCACAGCTGACGAACTCTTATGGCTTCACGTGTTATGTACAGCTAAAGGACACGAGAGAGAGAGAGAGAGAGAGAGAGAGGTGTGCTCTGCATATTTTGTCCTGTAATTGGGATAGAGAAGAGTCGAGTGCAACTCAATTATTTTGGTTTTGGTAAACCTTGTTCCTCGAAGACCGCCAACCAACTCAATGCCAATTGAAGGGGAATCATGTTTTTGGGTGCGGCTTCATTTCCCAGTGCACCGGTCAACATAGTTTTGATTCTCTAATTTACCTTCCTATATTCATATATATATACTAGCATGGAATCCTGATGCACCGGTGGCACTAATAATCTATACTACATATATACATACGTATAAGGAGGGATGTTTTTTGTTTTACTTTCTTTTTACAGTACGCATCCAATTAGGAATATTGTTAGAATTTAAAAAAAAAAAAAACACCATAAAAAAGCTATAAAATACCACGTTAAACGTAATTAGTAAAGAGTTTAAATTCCTATACGGTTTACCTGTAAAGGCAATCAGGCATTCTATATTTTCTTCATCAGAAAAAAAAAAAAAAAAAAAAGAAGACGTTCAATCATGGCCAATCAGGCATTCAAAATTAACGAGGAAGAGCTACCTATGAGAGACGATGGAGATAAAGAAAAAAGAATAACCTATTCAACTATTCTATGTTGGAGTAAAAGGACGACAGAGCCGGTGTTGCCTGCGAATAAACAATGATGCAGAGGGAACTCGGTTTAATGCTATTTAGTTACACAATTTTACTTTTTTAACTAACATAAAATTTTGAGATAGTAATTATTTTATTTTATTAAAACTATCTTTATTTAGTTTTATTAGAACTGTATGTATTTGAATGTGAATTGAAAATTAGGTTTTTTTTTTTTTAAATAAGTTTTAAAAACTTTGATTTTTTAGCAATAGAATTATAAAATTAAAAGAATGGAATCGAATTACATACAGAATATCCTCTATTGATAATGATGTGAGATAGAATGTGAATAGAAAATTAGGCTTTTTTTATAATAAGTTTTAGAAATTTTAATTTTATTGGCGATAGAATTATAAAATTAAAAAGATGAAACCCAATTATGTACAAGATATCTTCTATTGATAATGATATGAGATAGATATAAAATAATTCTATTAGGTTGATTAATTTATTTGAAATGATTGAGAAACTGGAATTGGCAAAAAATAATAATGATAAAATTACTATTAACCTATTTATTATATCATTATCAAAAAAAGATACTGGGCATATAATTAGGATACGTCTTTTGAATTTTGTAATTTTATTCCTATTGCTAATTAAATTAAAATAGAGTATACCATGCACATAATTGGATTCCATCACTACAGGAAGGGATGCTATTGCTAATTAAATTAAATTCGAAGATACCGAGCACAAAATTGGGTTCCATCAGCTATAAAAAAAGTCACTATTAGCACTCAAAGTGCATTGCTAATAGTTCCCCACGTGTGTTGCTAAATTTATCAATATCATTAGCGACGCACGAGTGAGTGTTGCCACTGGTATTAATACATGTGCGTCACTAGAAGTTTCTAAGCGTCGCCAAAAATTACCCAGGCCATTTCTCACTTTTTTCACACTCTTTAGCGACACCCCTTTGTGCATCGTTAATACTTACTATTCGCTACAAGTGTGTTTTTTTTAGTGCATCTTTTCAATTTTATAATTCTATTAAATTAAAATAGAAGATACCGGACACTTAATTGAGTTTCATACTTTTAATTTTATAATTTTATTGCTATTTCGAATTAAATTAAAATTTCTAAAAGAGATTTCTATTTTTAGTTTCCTTAATTGAGACAGTGTCTTGGTCCAATTTCTTAATTGAATAATAACTCAGTATTTTTCTAACTCATGCCATTTGATTTTTGGGCTGCTGAATCCATTAATAATCCGCTAAAATAAATTAAAAGAATAAAATGTAAAGTTAAGAGAGAGATAATTAGACTTGAGTTAACTTTTTTGTAAGTAATTTCACCATGTAATTATGAATTTTTAAATTTTAGCTCAGTATAAATTAATCCGTCCTTTAATTGTATGTTTGAAATTTTTTTATTGGAAGCACATTTTTTCCATATATGTTGGTAACTGGAACAACTTTTTCCCTAATTATTAAATAGGTTGGATATATGTATTTATGGACATAATTCTATAAAAAATTATTAGAAAATAAGATTCTTAAAATTTTTAAAGAAAAGGCAACTACATAGGATATTGTTTTATCTAAATAATGGATAACAAAAAACAATGAATATGATTTTTTATTAAATTACACAAACACTCCCACTATTTTTAGGATAGTAACACTCTAAATAATGGATAACAATAAACAATGAATACGATTTTTTATTAAATTACACAAACTCCCCCTATGTTTTACTCAATTTTTAATTAACTATCCTATACATTAAAATTGAACAAGCAAATTCTTATAGTTTTACAAATTAAACAAACGCACCCCATTTTCAAGGGAGGATGCATTTTAATTTCAAAACCTCAGGGTATGTTTGTTTATTTTTAAAGTATAGGAACTTAAGTAAAAATCAAGTAAATCATATGTGATGTCATTGTAATGTTTCCTTTTTATGATTATTATAAAAAGTTGTTTAATAACAAAAGAAAACACATTTCAATCCGTTAGAAGTATTTCTTAGATCATTTTCTATCTAGAACTCTAAATATTGAGTTGGAAACTAATTTCGTTAATTCAATTTCAGTGGTATACTCTATCCCACACAAAAATCAAAAAGGAAAAAAAAAATTGATATACGAATCTTAAAAAAATGAAAAATAAAATTTTTAGAAAATATTATAAAAAAATTAAAATAAATAAGAATTCTATAAAAAATTATTAGATAATAAAACTCTTAAAAAGGAAAATCTTAAAATCTTAAAAGAAAAGGAAATTATAAAGAATATTGTTTTATTTTAAGATTGTAAAATTTTCAAATTGTTTTATTCTTATCTATATATATAATTATTGTTTTATTTATAATACACCATCTTTTCAATTTGTATTTATTTTCTTTTAGAGTTTTATTTTTTATTTAAATTAAGAGTCTTGGTTACATGTTTTACATCAGAAGAGTACGAAAGTAATTATATGAACATTTTTTGTGTGGATAGAGGCATGTAATGCTTCTAATTTAAAATTATTTTTAAGTTGACTTATACTCATGTTTCATTTATATTCTTTATTTTTTTTTGTATTTTTCAATAAATATTTATGTTACCATTGGTTTGCAACTTATTTGTGTATCTCTTCTAAAATATTTGAACAAATATTATATTATCGAATCAATAGTTTTTTTATATTTTGTGTTTATTTTTTATACTATATAGTACGTTTTAGTATTACATCAGGTATATGTGATAGAAAAAAATCCTAAAAATCTTATGCTATTTTATCTTATTTAACTTAAATAATATCTAACTTTTGATTCTTAAAAATGACCTAAAATATATATTTGTTTTTATTAAAAGACAATTCCTACTATAATACTGAACACAAAAAATATACCAAAATCATAGCAAATTAACTCAATAGTATGTGATTACTTATATCAGCATGCCCACTTTATTTCTCAATTTATTTTATTGTTCATTGGGTCATTGATTTTGTAACTATAATTATTTACATATGTATGGAATAAAGATTATGATTGGAGAGTTAATTACACAAAACAAAAAGTTATATTATATAACTTTTTTTAAAGTTTATGCCTTCTACTTTAGATTAAGAATTCTTTAATTTTAAAATTACGTAAACTTCTAAGATGTGGAAGATCAAAATGAGTACAAATTTTACTTTAGTCTTAGTTAGTGTTTGGACTTACATTAATTGCCAAATGAGAACATTAATTGTTCATTGCTTACAGCTCCATGATGGGGTCATTGCAATGAATTTAGTGAACACTAAGCACACTTTAAAAATAAATAATTTTTATAAAATAAGTAAGATAACTATAAAAATTCATACAATTAGGAATAAGAAACTTAAAAATAAACAATGTAAAACATATTACCACTATCATGAACTAATTAATTAAAACTATAATATTAACATAACATGAATATGTAGACTATGAATAGTCTAACGAAACATGCATGCTTATACAAATTGAACAATTTTATTAATAAGACAAGAACCAATATGACTTAGCGGAAGCTTGTGAAGAAGTAGGATACTGCCTGCTTTTTTGAAAATATTCTTTAGTAACAAAGTAACAAGGGGACTTCTCACCCAACAAGAGAAAATAATTCTCCAAAATTCGTAATTGAATTAATGTTAATAAAAAAACTTCCCATAAATACCTATTACATCATATTTATAATGCTAAAATACTACTACTTTGATTAGGAAATCAAAACTCTTATTTTTATACTAATCCTACTACAATAAAGACTAGTAAGTCAAATAGGAAACTACTAATTCCTATATTTTCTCTACTAATTCAAATAAAACTAGGAAACTAGAGAAATTATGAATAAATTCAAATAAAAAACTAAACAATCCTAATTCAACTCTAAAACAACTTTTCATTTTTTTAAGGTACCAAATCTGTTCTACATCAGTCTCTCCCACTTGAAAACAACTTGACCTCAAGTTAACTGGATGTATGCGACCTCGAAGTCGTCCATAATCGGGTAATAATAATTGAATCTCTTAAAGAATAATTAAATATTCAAAGAGTTCGTCTACCATATCTTCCATGAAGTCGGTAATTTTAGGCCCTTTTTTCTGATGATAATAATACTCCAATAATGAAACAAAAATTATCTTCTTGTACCACAATTTCAATTTTAATATAAGTATTAGAATCATCTTTCACTGAATTCAAGTTCAGCTTCATCATCTTTAGTGTCGACAACTTCAATGGGATTTTCTTGGTCAACTTCTTCTTTATCATATGCACCAACTGTTTCAACAATATCAATAGAAATAAATTCAACTTTATTTTCTATCAACTCTTGGTAATATTCTTCAACGCATGGAAGACTTTGATCTTCGCTTTCTATGACAAGAGAGTCTTCTATAAGGATGTTGACTTCTTTCAGCGATTCAGTATTTGGAACCTTATTAGTTGAAGTCGCCTTCACTGTTTCAGATTTTTCTTGTGCTTTTTTCTTGATACTTTCCCATGTTGGCCTGTATTTATCTTCTAAAATCTGTAAATAATTTCTTGGCAAAAATCTATTCATAAGCAGTTTCATCATTCTTGGCCATGAACGAATACATCGTTTTCCTTGTAGTTGTCTACGCCTCTATAAATCAAGCCACCATCTTTTCGCGAATCCAATGAGTTTAGCTTCAGCCCAAAAATATTCTTTTTTCTTCTAACAGTCTTAAATCACAAAGACAATCATCTAAATCATATATCCAATCATGAAAGTTTTCAAAATAAAAGTTACCATTAAAATATGGAAGTCTTTCGTAATTGTGAATAGCTCTGTCTTCAGGCTGACCTTGGTAATTCCTCCGATTATCCCGGAGTATGGCTTCAGCATCTTCCTCATGCTCACTCAGGTTATCCTCATAGGCTAGCTGCCTACATGGAATCTCTGGATGGCGTTCACACACAACTTTAGCCCTCTCTTGATACGGTTGACGACTCGTAGGATCGTCGCCCCGTTGATTATTCCCTACCGTCAACCTAGCAAGAGCTGCTTGGATTTCTTGCAATGCTTGTTGGGTTACACGTTGCGTCTGCTGGGTCTCACCTGGAAAGTTCTGAATTCAGCCCCTGTAACCATATCTCCCTCACGGTCACCGCCGTCAAGGATTTCACTTCGTTCCGTGCGTTTGTAGCGAACTAATGTAGCGAAAGCTTGTGAAGAAGTAGGACACCGCCTGCTTCTTTGAAAATATTCTTTAGTAACAAAGTAACATGGGGACTCCTCACCCAACAAGAGAAAATAATTCTCCAAAATTCGTAATTGAATTCATATTAATAAAAAAAATTCTCATAAAGACCTATTACATCATATTTATAGTGTTAAAACACTACTACTTTGACTAGGAAACTAAAACTCTTATTTTTATATTAATCCTACTACAATAAAGACTAGTAAGTCAAATAAAAAACTACTAATTCCTATATTTTCTCTACTAATCCAAATAAAACTAGGAAACTAGAGAAATTATGAATAAATTAAAATAAAAAAGTTAACAATCCTAATTCAACTCTAAAACAACTTTCAATATTTTTAAGCTACCAAATATGTCCTACATCACAATAATAAATTATGAAAAAGTACTAGTTGTAAGAATGTACAATCATTATAGTGTCAAACAAAGCAATGATGAGAATAGCAGGTCAAAGCCTTCACAAAAGAATTTTGAATCAATACATATAATGAGGAACAATTAAAAAGATTGTTAACTAGCTTAATCAGTGCATGAAGGCCTTTTTTGGAAAGGGCCAGCGCTTAAGCTCATCGGGGCTAAGGATGATTGTGACTTCCCCTAAAGAGGAAAGGGGTTGGGTATCAAGAGTGTAGCAGACTAGAATAGAGCTACAGTCTCCAAGCTTATGTGGGCTCTCTATCAACCGATGCCTGGCTCCCCTTAGGTTCAATAGGTGTGCTTATACCTACTTTGAGGTAGGAATCTATGGGATGTGAAGTTCCTTCAGAACTTTCTTCATGGGCTTTGTTAGAATGTACAAAAGCAAATTGAGGATATGGAGATGAAATCCCAAGTAGCCAAATAGCAATGTATAGAAAGGGCGGCGGATTGTTAACTTTGTTATAGTAGTTAAATTAGTTAGCTGAAATTAAATTAGTCTTGACAAATGTATTTTTTGTATGGTTTGTAATTGTATATAAATAGCTGCACTGTACTACTTTGGTAACAACTTTTCACAAAGTCTTGAATGAGAAATATTCATCAAGGTTTTCTCTCTGTTCTTGAACTCTTTGTTCTTGGATTTTCATTCACAAGATTTCACATGGTATCAGAGCAATAACCTCATTCCGCTGCAAAGTCTTCAATTTTTTGTTTCAGTTTTCTCTCAATATTGCTTTTATGGCAGAATCTCTCTCTTTATCTTCCTCAGAAGTTAACCCTAACCCTTCTGATGACTCATCGAGTCCTTATTTTCTCCATCCTAGTGACAATCTTGGAGCACTTCTGGTGGCAGAAATCTTTAATGGTGACAATTACATTGCTTGGAGTCGATCTATCTCCATTGCACTCACCGTGAAGAACAAGATTCGTTTTGTTGACGGTAGTCTTCCTCCACCTGGTCCTAATGATCCTCGGCTTCAAGTGGCATGGCTTCGTGCAAATAACCTTGTCCTTTCTTGGTTGATGAATTCAATAGCAAAAGAGATTCGTGGCAGTCTTCTATATTTCAACACTGCTTCTGAGATTTGGGACGAATTAAAGGTAAGATACCTTCGTAGTGATGGTCCTAGAGTCTTTACCTTGGAGAAATCTTTAAGTTCTATTTCTCAAGGTTCTAGCTCAGTCATTGAATACTTCAGTGATTTCAAAACGTTATGGGATGAATAAATTAGCTACCGTCCCATTCCTAATTGTACATGTGGAATAATGGAAAAACGTACCTGTGCCATACTAAAGAATCTCTCTGATAGACAACAAGGGGACTATGTGATGAAGTTTCTGATTGGATTATATGATTCTTACTCAGCTATTCATAGTCAATTGCTACTTCTTTCCCCTCTGCCTTCTATGGGAAAAGTGTTTTCTTTGTTGCTTCAAGAAGAGAGTCAACGATCTCTAACTAATGTTGTGGGAATTTCTCTTGATTCTCAAGCCATGGCTGTTGCACAGCCATCTAAACAGCCATCTAATGCTTCGAAGTTCAACAAGAAAGGCAAATTTGATGTAATTTTTACCCATTGTGGTTATTTTGGTCACACTATAGATAAATGTTTCCAGATTATTGGATATCCACCAGGATGGAAAGGTCCTCAAGGAAAGAGATCAATCACTGCTCAAACTCCACATGCTAATATTGCTTATTCTTTGGAGGAAAATTCAAGTGTCCCAACAATGCCTTTTACACAAAAGCAAATTCAGAATTTGATTTCACTTGCCAATAGCCTATCCTCATCTACACTCAACCCTAACCCTGCTGCCAATATTGTTTCTGCATCAGGTATATCTCAATTAAATCCACCATGTTTTGCTACTTCATCATCAATTGCTAACACTTTGATAATTGATACTGCATCAACAGATCACATGATCTGTTCTCCACATTTTTTCACATCCATGCAGTTATTTACTAAACCTTTTTCAGTTCAATTACCAAATGGTAATTTTGTTTCAATTAGTTTCATTGGAACAGTTCAACTTACACTTGATTTGACATTATATAATGCTCTTTATATACTATCTTTCAATGTCAATCTTATCTCTGCTTCAAAACTGACCAAAGATCATTCCATTGCCTTGTTTTTCTTTCACTCTAAATGTATATTGCAGGATCTCCGCAGATGGAAAATGATTGGTCTTATTGAAGCTAGAGCTGGTCTATACCACTTAATCAATCTTCCTGCTATCAACAATCAGTCATTGATCAAGAATGATTTACTTGCTTCGAAAAGATTATCTTCAAATATTTCAACTCATCGTTCTATTACAGTTCCTGATATATGGCATTACTGATTAGGTCATGTGTCTTCTGCTAGGCTACAAATAATTTTTGCTTTTGATTCATCTATAAAATCATCTCACAATCATGTTTGTGAGATTTGTCCACTAGCTAAACAAAAGAAGTTGTCTTTCCTTGTATCACAAAGTAATTCAAATAAAATTTTTCAATTGATACACTGGGATATATGGGGCCTTTTCTCTGTTGTTTCTCATTCGGGTTATCAGTTCTTTCTAACAATTGTAGATGATCATTCAAGATTTACCTGGTTGTATCTTATGAGAACAAAATCTGAAACTCGTTCCTTGCTCATGAATTTTATCACTTATGTTCAAACACAATTCAATACTCAAGTGCAGAAAATTAGAACAGATAATGGCCAGGAATTTAATATGCAAATTTCTATAAATCTCTTGGCATTATTCATTAATTGTCTTGTGTAGAAACCCCTGAACAAAATAGTAGAGTTGAAAGAAAACATCAACATTTTATTAAATGTTGCAAGAGCTTTACTTTTTCAATCAAAACTATCATTATCCTACTGGAGTGAATCTGTTCTAACAGCCACTCATCTTATTAATCAAACTCAATATTTTGTTCTTGATAACAAGACACCATATACTCTACTCTATCAAAAACCACCTTCCTATAATTACCTTAAAGTCTTCGAGTGTTTGTGCTTTGCTAACACAATCATAAATAATCGAGGAAAGTTCTCACCAAGAGCTGTAAAATGTTTGTTTCTTGGCTATCCACCAAACATAAAGGGATACAAATTGCTTAATCTTTCAACTCTCAAAACTTTCATATCCAGAAATGTAGTATTTCATGAATCCAGCTTTCCTTCCATTCCAAATGCTACATATACACCTTTTGTATTCCCTAAATTTCCTCAGGTATATGACTTCATACAATCCTCAAATCCTATTACTTCTCCAACCATTCTATCTCGAGATTCTGATATCACAGCAAATGAGAATACAGAATCTTCCCCTTTATCCACTCTTACAGATCATAACAATGATGTTCCAAATATTAGAAGATCAACCAAGATCAGAAATCCTCCTTCATATTTGCAAAATTATTATTGTGGTTATATGACTCAGCCTACTTCAACAAATCAATCACATTCCAGCTGTTGTGCTTCAATTTCTGGTAACCCTTACTGTCTTACTAATTTTTTGTCATATGATAAACTTTCGCCAAAACATAGAGCCTTTACTTCTTCTCTCACAAATGTTGTTGAGCCCAAAACCTTTAAACAAGCCAATTCTCAACTCGAATGGCAAGATGCAATGTCAAAAGAAATTAAAGCTCTTGAATTAAATAATACTTGGGAACTTGCAATTCTACCTCCAAATAAGACAACAATAGGATGCAAATGGGTCTACAAAATCAAGTTTAAAGCCGATGGTTCCATTGAGAGATATAAGGCTAGATTAGTGGCCAAGGGTTATAGCCAACAGCAAGGCCTTGATTTCTTTGACACTTTTTCACCTGTAGCAAAAATGTCAACTGTTAGAGTCTTACTTTCTGTTACTGCCATTAAACATTGGCATTTACATCAACTTGATGTAAACAATGCTTTCCTTCATGGGGACTTAAATGAAGAGGTCTACATGAAGCTACCACCAGGCTATTCTTCCCCAACTGATCCTCGAGTTTGTAAGCTTAAAAAGAGATTATATGGTCTAAAGCAAGCTTCAAGGCAGTGGTTTTCAAAGCTGTCTAGTTCTCTGCTACAGTTTGGTTTCCTACAAGCTAAGTCTGATTCTTCTTTATTCATTAAGCAAACATCATCAAGTTTTATGGCACTCCTCATCTGTGTTGATGATGTAATTCTAGCTTCAGATAGTCTTGCTGATATACATGATGTTAAGAAGTTTCTACATGATTCTTTTACAATAAAAGATCTTGGAGAACTTAAATATTTTTTAGGGATTGAGGTTGCTAGATTAGAAAAAGGAATTGTTTTGTGCCAATGCAAGTATGCTCTAGATATCTTGCATGATAGTGGTTTTTCTGGCTGCAAACCTATTGCTTTTCCAATGGAGTCCAACCTGAAACTCATTGCAAATGATTCTTCTCCACTGCTGACAGAACCCGAATCATATAGAAGGTTAGTTGGCCGCCTTTTATATCTTACAATAACTAGACCTGATTTATCCTATTCTGTCCAAGCATTAAGCCAGTTCATGGCTCATCCAACTACCAATCATCTTAAGGTTGCTAAAAGGGTATTGAGATATCTTAAAGCTATACCAAGCCAGGGGTTATTTTTATCTGCTTCCTCCTCATTGCATTTGAAAGCATATTCTGATAGTGATTGGGCAGGTTGTCCTGATACAAGGAGAAGCATCACTGGATACACAGTGTTTCTTGGAGATTCTCTTGTTTCCTGGAAGTCTAAAAAGCAACCAACTGTGAGTAGATCATCAGCTGAATCAGAATACCGCGCTTTGGCAGCAATAACTTGTGAAATGCAGTGGCTCATGTATCTGTTAACCGCTCTCAACATTTCCCATCCTCAAGCTGTATTGTTGTATACCGATAGCAAGCCAGCTTTTGAGATAGCTTCTAACCCAGTCCAACATGAAAGAACTAAGCACATACAGCTAGACTGTCATATTGTTAGAGAAAAATTGTAAGAAGGTCTTATAAAAATCATTCATATACCCTCCAAATACCAGTTGGCAGATTTATTGACTAAGCCACTTGGATCTCTACATTTTCATCATCTTATATCCAAGTTGGGAATGACTAATATTCATTCTCCACTTGAGGGGGGTGTTGGAATATACAAAAGCAAATTGAGGATATGGAGATGAAATCCTAAGCAGCCAAACAACAATGTATAGAAAGGGTAGCAGATTGTTAACTTTGTTATAGCAGTTAAATTAGTTAGCTAAAATTAAATTAGTCTTGACAGATGTATTTTTTGTATGGTTTGTAATTGTATATAAATAGCTGCACTGTACTACTTCGGTAACAACTTTTCACGAAGTCTTGAATGAGAAATATTCATCAAGGTTTTCTCTATGTTCTTGAACTCTCTGTTTTTGGATTTTCATTCACAAGATTTCACAGGCTTGGTGGAAAATTCTGAAATTAAAAGGTGACCTTCGACCTCTC
The DNA here is from genome assembly GCA_008638375.1 of Nyssa sinensis. Taxonomy (NCBI): domain Eukaryota; kingdom Viridiplantae; phylum Streptophyta; class Magnoliopsida; order Cornales; family Nyssaceae; genus Nyssa; species Nyssa sinensis. The sequence goes on along the minus strand of CM018046.1, from coordinate 983,651 downwards.
ATTAAAGTGGTGATTGGTAACGGTCTTCATACCTCTCTATGGTTTGATTTCCTACTGGTCCAATTGCTCAAAGTCCAAGGGATAGAGAAATTTATGAGTATGGTATTTCCCAGCATGCACAACAAAAATATTTACTTTTAGCGATGCACATTATTAGCGATGACGCTTATTAGTGATACCTACTAAAGCGTCGCTAAAAGTGTCTTTTAGCGATACACAAGGGTGCATCACAAAAAGTGATAAAAAAATTAATGTTCCAGTGCAAAACAAATGGGCGCAAACCTTTTAGCGATGAAAAATAGACCTTTAGCAACGCACGTGTGCATTGCTATGGGAATCACTATTCATGTATCGATTTGGATAATGTTTTGGCTGGAGATTTCATTTTTCATTCTTCTTTTTTATTTTCTTTCAATTTTGGTAACATAGATGGGTTGCTTTCTGATTACTCATAATTTGATTCATGGGTTTGATTTGCTCTAGTAATATACAGTCAAAAGTGAAGGGAATCTTGAGTCACGTACCAATTTGGATAATGTTTTGGCTGGAGATTTCATTTTTGCTTTTTTTTTTTTTTCCTTTCAATTCTGATAACATAAATGGGTTGTTAATAATGGAGGGGTTCGTTTTATGATGAATCTTAATTTGTGTTTGAAGCAAACAAAAGAGATGACGAATTGAATGATGAAATATTTTATGGAAGAAAGTAAATGGGAAGAAAATCAATGGAGAAGAAAATCGAATGTGAAGAGAGGAAAAATAAAATTGAATATTTTTATTTTAAAATTTATTGGGGGTAAATGAAATCAGGCAGTGGATTTTGTAGTTTCAATTTGTCTGCAGTGGAGGGATTGAGTTTGGCTTTTATAGAGAGGATGAAGAGAGGATGTATTAGTTTGATTAACAAGGTTGAGTTAACCCAATAAGTTCTTTTAATAAGGATAAAGTTGGTTTTTAGAAAAAAGACAATGCTTGACTTTACATTGGATAGGAGAAACCTCGTCTTACCTATTTATGTGTCATTATCACAATTTGTTACATATGTATTACACATATGTTTTTTAATTTTATTTAATTTATATTTTTTAATTAAAACTCAATAGTCACATGATATATATGTGATTGCAGGTGTGACACAATAAAAATGTGACACATATGTGAGTAGAAGTAGGTTTCTTTTATCCAATGTGAAGCCAAGCACCGTCGACATATATGTGAGTAGGAGGTTTCTTCTATCCAGTGTGAAGCCAAGCACTGTCGATATATTTATGAGTAGTACGAGGTTTCTCCTATCTAATGTGAAGTTAAGCACCATCCTTAAAAAAAATATAGGTGATGTTTAGTTAACTAAAGGAAATTTTTTTATTATTGACATTAAAATAAAAGAAATGTCAATATAATTTTTATATTGATATAAAAATAAAAGATATAAAAATATGTGTAATTTATCCTTAATTAAAATAATTATTCAAAATGACCAAGAGATTATGTTAGTGTTGGGAGTATGGTCCATTATTCTAATGGACACCTCACAGAGTCACAATTGGTAAATTGTAAATGAAAAAGAGGCTCCTCTTTGCTATCACCGCAAACACATGTTCAAAATAAATTGAATTTTGAGCGCTAAAACCAATTGCTGCAAATAGTGACACCAGATTTGAAAATTGAACGAAGGAACGAACGAATGTTTATTCAATTCTCCTGTATCTAAAAGTAGCTTCCCAGCCTTAAGCCTTTGTCTTCATCGCACTCCTGCATTCTCTCTCATTTGTCGCTCTCTTCCATCTTTCACAATATGGGCTGTGTTTCCTCGACTCTCTTCAACCGCGACGACGATTTCAGCCAAATCGGTGGCTCAGGAGTACTGGGACACCACATTGTTTCTCTCACCTCCACCACTTATGGCCTCTTAACTCTCGATCCTCCATCCGACCACCATCACCACCACTCAACCATCCTCCCACCAACCCCTCCTCCTCGTTTCACCCTTGGCTCAGTCTTTCCTAGCTCACTCTCCGAACCCAGGTCTCTCCGGTTTGAACAACCCGAGGTCATCAATTCTTGGGAACTCATGGCCGGCCTTGACACCACCACCGACAGCTTCCGCTTCTCTCCTCTCCCTCTCCTTCTGCCATCACCAACACCATCCAAACCTTTCTCCACCAAAGACCATAACAACAACAACAGCAGCAGCAGCAAAGAAAACTCAAACCCTAACTTGCCTGTTCGCACCGTCAATAAATCAAGTGTTTTCAAGGCACTAAAGGACGACGTCCCGCGGTCGTCTTCTGTCAGCATGGACTCCCTTGATAGGTTTGAAAAACTATGCCCGCCAAACGGAGAAAACAGGGTGGTGATCTATACCACGACGTTGAGAGGTGTACGGAAGACCTTTGAGGCGTGCAATATCGTGAGGGCAGCAATTGCAGGGCTTGGTGTTTTGGTATGCGAGAGAGACATTTCGATGGATAGAGGGTTCAAAGAGGAGCTCAGAGAGCTGATGAAGGACAAAGAAAGCACCCAATTGGTGCCGCCCAGGGTGTTTGTGAAGGGGAGATATATGGGGGGAGCTGAGGAGGTTATGAGGATTGTTGAAGAGGGCTGTTTGGGAGAGTTGCTTGAAGGTTTGCCTAAATTGAAGGTTGGGTTTGTGTGTGAGGGTTGTGGGGGAACGAGGTTCTTGCCCTGTTTCAGGTGTAATGGGAGTTGTAAAATGGTGATGGTGGTGAAGGAAGACATAGGCCAAACGCAAGGGAAGACTGTTGTGGTGAGGTGCCCTGATTGTAATGAAAATGGGTTGGTGCTCTGCCCCATCTGTTGCTGATCCTGTCAATCAACTATGTTCATCTTCTTTCGGTTGGTTTTCTGTGTCCTTTCTCTTCATCATAGTAAGATAAGATATCTCAAATTGCCAGTTTGAGTTTGTGATGAAATGTTTGTTTCTCTTCTGATCTCTATCTAGTGCTTTTTGTTCAAAGGTGTTGACTTGACTTGGTTCTGTTTTTAACATATTGAAACTGAGAAAGTAAGAAATTTAAAAGGAAAAAAAAAACACAATTGGAAAAAGGAAGACTGGGACCTCTGGGTGGATGTATCATTATTGAACTACTGATTATCTTTGCTGCACAATTATCAAAGATCATATAGTAATTAATGGTTGTAGACTGGGTTTCAATTTAATGTAGGTGTAGGGATAACATCACAATAAAAGAAGTTTGTGATAAAACTTAAACCTAAGATTATGAGGAGGAATTTGAGATGTATTTCAACTTAGTTGTAGCCTTGTAGGTAAGATGTGCATATCATTTGCTTTAAAGTCAAGGAGGAGAGAGAGAGAGAGAGAGAGAGAGAGAGAGAGAGAGAGAGAGAGAGAGAGAGAGAGAGAGAGAGAGAGAGAGAGAGAGAGAGAGAGAGAGAGAGCCTAGATTGGTGTCCAGATCTTCTGGTATTGGTTTCCGACTCTAGGATTGTAAAGACTGAAATGAGAGGAACCATAGATGCAATCCAATCATGCAAATATGAGGTTCCTGCTTTTTTGAGGGAGAATGATATGGGTTTTTTACGTTCTGTAGTGCCTAGTGCTCAGCCATTGGCTCAGTACATTCTCTATCCCTCTCTCCCCCTCTTGTTACTGTGAAAATGTGGAGTTCGTGAATTACCTTGTGTTTCGACATTGTTCACGAGTCATGAGTTTCCTTGTGGCTTGTGTTTCGACATTGTTCATAGATTTTTGAAACATAGAAAGGAACTAGTTTGCCTTCTGTGTAAACAATCTTAACTAGTGGTTTTGCAATTGATCTGTAGTTTTATAGCTTTCTACTCTCTGTAAAGCAGCATCTATTGGTAGGATAAGAAATTCCAGATTCCTATTAGCTGGCACTGAAGCTGGCTACAAATCAGTAGCAATCATAATTAACAAATCATGCCATTGTTGCAACAAGAGAAACCTTTGGTGCAAAAATAAGTAGATTATTTAGTGAGATAGTGTTCTGACAATTATTTAGCGATCCAGTTGGCTAGTCTTTGTTCCATGCAAGAGTAAAGGATAGTGATGTGTTCACCACTTTTCATCTGAGAATTAGTTTTCCAAGGAGGAATAGTGCTGCAACTAATTTGCATTGGAAACCTGTATGCTGAGTTTGTTCACCCAAGGACCTAATTATGCTTCAAATACCAAGCACAAGGACAGTCCAATGAGTAACAATGGAGAAAAGAGCAATTGTTGTGTCGAGAGAAACAACACCAGCTTTACAATCATTCGAGAAAACATCATAATTTAATTGAATTAAGTACTGATATTGTGCGTGTGAATTTACTTGTTCATATATTATGTATAAATCTAGTACCAACGAGATATCACTGCTTCAACTAAAACAGACAGTATATTTTATGGAGTTGAGGATGTTAAAAAAACTCAAATATTCAAAATAGTCTAATTTCACAAGTATCATTACTTTTCATGTGCTTGCTACCATCAATCTATCCCATAGATATATTAGTTGTTAGCATTTTCCTTACAGTTTAAAAACCTATTTTCCCACCCAAAAGTTGCCAAGAGGCAACTGTCAGACCCTAACCAGGTTTACATGGATGGCATGGGCATATTTTGGGTTGTCAAGTGGTGCTAGGGAGTTGGCATGGCTTAGTGGCATGGTTCAAAGGTTGCTAATAGGTTTCAACAAGGTAATGCTTCCTTTTGTGAGAAGGGGAAATTTTGGTTATGCATATATATAGGAGCAGTTCCTATGGACTATGCCAGAGGATTTTGAACAATGCTTGGACCAGGGTATCTGTCAAAGCTGATAAATTGGGTCTAGCATATATAGGGGTGGTTGAGCTCTCCACATCAAAGTTGGTGGCATGGCTAAGAGCAGAGTTGATGTTTGCTCCTGTTAGCTTGGGGATTAATTCTTTGACATATATAGGAGGGGCAAATTCTCCTCCACTCTAAGGCATGAGGGAGGCATGCCAAAGGCAAGTCACGAGCATGGTATGGCTTGCACAACTCCAAGGTTTTGTTGATGTGGCTATGTCGGTGCTAGAGATGTGGGTGGTGCATGAAGCTTGACTCAGTGACTAACTTGGTTGACCAAGTGACTCATGGCTGACTTGGTGATACTCAGTGGGTTGACTCATGGTGCATGACTCAAGGGCATGGCATAGGAGCAATGTAGTATGCCAAGGACTTGGAGACCAAGACATGGCTTGGCACAACATGTGGTTGGGTGTGACATGGGTGTGCATGACTCGGTGTGTTGGTTGGTTCAATGGTCCAAGACGAGACTAGGAGCGTGGCCAAGGTTTCAAATAGTGCTTGTTACATTACATTATACCCGTTACATAATGGTAACAGCCGTTGCTACTTGTTTTGCTTAACAATGAAAATTTCCATTTTTCCAAAATAAAAAAAAATGATAAATGAGAAGAGGGGATCAAATGTGCATAATTCCAACCCAAAATTTTGAAGAAAAAGAGAAAGGAGAAGGGAAATATTGGCCAAACTCCTACGAACCTATGACTATACTAGCTATGCTGATCAAATCAACAAAGACCCATTAGGTATATCAGACCATGGAGCCCAGATATGCTTTTCTTTTTATTTCTCTTCTTCATCTTCATCTTCATCTTCATCGTCTTTTTCTTCTTCTAAAACATTGTAGTGTGCTGCCCCTGTTCTCCCTCATATCTCTTTCCCTCTCTCTATTTTTAGTTCGATTCTAGAAAGACCCAGAGTCCTCATTTGATCTCCCTTTCTTTTTGTTCTTTTTAATTAATAATATTGGTCTCCTAGCAAGGGTAGACCTTAGATTCCCATGAGACTGGCCTTTATTTCTCTTTTTGTTCCATTAATATTTATTGGCTTCTTTAAATCCTTCAAAATTTGTTTAACACGTATTTAATGTACAAAGCTTAGCAACATAATCTATTACTTAGGATCACTTCAATTTAGCAAAATTCATTAATTTTATTAGATTTTTGTTATAAATTTAATAAAACTTATTAGAAATCATTAAAAATTCAATCTATAGAATTCTGTAAATGCGTATTGATATAATTTTAGAGAGTTGTGCAATGGATTTTTTTTTCACATTCCCAGCAGCTATGTTTGTTACACCCTCTACACGCCTCACAGCCATGTGTTTGCATCACTATGACCATTACTGTTTGATGGTCGTGACCGTTATTTAAAACCTTGAGTGTGGCATAATCTTCCATGTAGGGGTGTAAACGAGCCGAGTCGAGTTGAGTATTTGATGTTTGAACTCGGCTCGCGAAGAAATACAGTGTGGCTCGACTCGGCTCGAAATTTGGCTCGAGCTTAAATTCTTGATTGATCTTGGATCGTGAATGGATTGTCAAGTTCGAGCTTGAACTCAACTCGACTTGGAAAAATAAACAAGCCTCATTCGAGTTCGAGCTTGAACTCGAGTTACTCAATCTTTTTTTTTTGTGTTCAACTGAATAGAAATTATGTCATTTTCACATAATAAAAAAAAATACAACTCACTGAATAAATCAACACAACTTTAAAATTTTAATATAATTTTTTTTAAGAAAAAAAATCCATTATATACCAATACCGTATAGCTATAAAGTCTAGAAATTAAACAAATAAAAAACCTTGCATCAACAAGGCAGTAATAAACTAAAGTAACTCATCATAGAGAAAATATAATATTACAAATTGAATCATTATTCTCTAAACAGATTGATCCATCTTCCTCTTCCTATAAGCACTTAGAACTGGACTTTTCAGGTTGTTGTTCACTGAAGATGTACAAGCAGATGTGGAAGGTCTGTCCTCGGTTTTATATTTTCTTTCCAGCAAGGAAACTTGCAAAGATAGAATTTATAAAATCAGAATAAAATTAGAGATTATGAAAAACAAATGGTTATGGACAAACATTTCTTCTGCAGGAAACTCTGTCCAAACAATAAATCTATAGTTCTATCTATTAGTAATGAACAGAATCTATATGTAAAATTCACATTGGCAGAACAAATCATAGTTATCAATCAAAAATTCCCATTGAAAAAAAAAAATGCTTGAAGTACCCTGAGGAAGGGGTAGTAGTAATCTTAGATGATTTGAGTATATAAGAATATAGAGTTTCATGCATCATTTTTATCATTTGGCCAACCTACATTTCACCACAAGAGGAACAATCTTGTGGCCAAATAAATTTAAGTACCAGATGCTAGCTGCATAATTAATTCCCATCTTGAATTACCAAAAGATGACTTCTGGTCTCACAACATGCCAATACTTTTTTGACCTGCCTAGGTAATAGACCAAACCTTTACTGGGTTTAAAGATTTGGTTTATCCAGTATAGTGACAACCCAAGCATACAAATCATATGGCACATATAGAAGAGTAGATATTATAAAATTACCTTTGGAAGAGTGTCTTCAAATGTAACATTAGTATAAATGAGATGCACCTTTGTGTGTCTTTTGAATTTTCTAATATAGCTCCAGCAACCTGAAATGGAAACAGAATAGAATACAAGATAATAAAATCAAAAATAGAAGCAGAGATATGGAGAAATAATTATTTTAGATATATGTAATAGATTCTCAAATATAGATCTGGAAACATTGGAGTAATGCCAGAGCCCCCGGCAAGCATTCCAAATGCTCTCACTTGGCCAGGTTGATACTTGAAACGGCCTTGATACAATAAAAATGCCAGATAAGAGCATCATACACAGAAGCAATAGCTTCATATCTTTAAGCATCAATAAGGCTCACAATGCAACACGTTTCACAAGGAGGATAATTCAGATCAGGAAAGTTGGCGAGCCATTAACTTAACGGTCCATATTGCTCTTATAAACGTTGATTTAGAGATTCAATCTTTGATATAAGCCACCAATTTACCAACTAACAGTGGATAGAGTTAAATGTTTATGGTTTTTAATTTCATGCAGCTTTGAAACTAGTAAAGTTACACATTTATGGTTTTATAAATCAATGGAGCTTTGAAACTATCCTCAAAAGGGGCTGCTTTCTTGTCAAGAACAATGATGCAACTGTTTTGTTACGAAGATCATCAACTCTTCAGGAACTTCCCTTCTCCTTAAAACAATTATATGATTTTTTACATACTGAACCTCCCAGGATCTTTGTAAATGCAGCATAATAACTTCAAACTTACCTAGCGAATACTTAAAACCATGACCCATTTATTCACCTATAAAGCATGCTAAATAATGCGAGTCTACATACAGAAAAAAAAAAGTCACTCATCTACAAATCTCTAAACGGTTGGTAGGTTGACTGGAAATATTTGATTGACAGTTCAGGACATAATGAATTCCATAAATGATGCAGAAAATATACATATATATTCTTTTATCAATATCTCGGGAGATATATTAAACCAAAATAAAATTAATTTATACTGTTAGGCAAAGTTATTTTTATGGAGATGATAGTTTAGAGTAATCAACTAGCTAGAGCAGTGAGAGCCAGAAAGAGACCAAGTCAATATTGCTTTGAATCTGGATGGTCCTAACTGAAGTACCTGTAAATTTGCAACGGAATAAAAAAATTCATTAGTATTACTACCACATCTAACAACATTCATGTATTTGAGGGATCTGATACAAATTCAATCCACCCTTCTTTTATCATGTCAACACAGAGACAATATTTCAAATGATCTTCATGTAACATAAGCTAAGATGACATTTCTTACTCTATCTGATTTGATTCCAAGGAATGAGCGATAACCTTGGTAAAGCATTTTTTCTCTTTTCCCAAAAACCACTTTCATATTTCCCTATGTAGTAAAATAGAAGATAATGAAAGTTCATCACTTGGCCCTCAAAGTGAGAGGACAGTAGCCATATGTGCCAGTAACCCACATAACAATAAGAAACATCTTCCTTTTTTTTTCATTTTTTTATTTTTTGGATAAGTGACAGAAAGAAACATCAAAAGGGGGAAGGGGAGAGGGGGACACAAGAGAGAACACATACCCAGATCTTGCACTTAATTGTGCCACCAGATGAAAGGAAAATCAAAACCCAGCTGCAAAATTGAGACCCATTGGATCGGCCAAACAAAAAATCAAAAAAAAAAATTGAAGATGAAAGGAAAAAAGAATAGAAACCCAGCTGTGAAAGTTGCAAAAAAAAAAAAAATCAAACAAATTGTAAATGAAGTTGCCATCCAGGCCGCAGCTGAAGAATATGTCACCAGAATGGCAGAACCGTGCTTGAAGAAACCGTCGAGTCTGTTTAGCTTGAATCGTGCTTGAAGAAACCCTCGAGAATGGGCAGAGGGAGACGGGGCGTGAAGCGGGAGTTTGAGAGAGGGAGAAGGGCAAAGGAGCAGAGCCAGCAGCGTGAAGGAAGAAACTAGAAACTTAGAAACCCTACATAAAAAATAAAGTATTTATACTAAAAACAAAGACGAGTCACGAGCCGAGCCACTATTCGAGCTTGTTCACGAGCCTAACGAGTCGAGCCTTCTTTTTTGCTCGGCTCAGCTCGTTTAATAAACGAGCCCTATTTTGAGCTCGAGCTTGGCTCAGTGTATTAATTGAACTGAGTTTGAATAGCCATAATCGACCGGAGCTCGAGCTGTTTATGAACGGCTCTGTTCGTTTGCACCCCTACTTCCATGAATTAGGCAGGAGATGAGAACGAGGACAATCCAATGAGTAACAATGAGAAAAGATGTGAGTGTTGTGTGTTGAGAGAAACAACACTAGATTTCTAGTCATTTGAGGAGAACATCATAATTTAATTGAATTAAGTATTGATCCCGTGTGTTTCAATTTATTGATACATATATTAATATTATGTTTAAATCTAGTACCAAGGAGATATTGTTGTATTAACTAAAATAAGCAATCCATTTTATGGAGTTGAGGATGTTAAAACTTAAAACAACCTCAATATAAAAGAAGTCTAATTTCACAAGTATCATTGCTTTTTACTCGCTTGCTACTATAAATCTAGGCCATTGATATGTTAGGTGTTAACATTTTTGTAACAGTTTGAAAAGCCTATTTTCCCACCCAAAAACTACCAAGAGGCAAGTATAGTTTGCTATTTGAAAGAACTTCTAATAGGAGTTGATCCCTAATGCTTTTGATGCTGTCCATAAAACACTCAAGAAAGAAGAATTCAAAGAAGATGGAATTTTAGAAAATTGGTTGGACTTTAGGACAGGGTCCATTGGGACATTTTAGAATCAAGTTTTAGGTTGTTTTAGTATTTTTTCTTTTTCTTTTTTCGTTTAACTGTTTTAAGTCTTATGTTTTGGTTCTTCAACAATTAAGCACCAACACTCTATTTTGGTCACATATTAGTGTTGGACATGTCTGAGGTGCGGACACATTTGAGACACGAACATGCACGGATAGGTCTCAGACATGCGAAAAAGAGTCTTTTTTTTTTTAATATTTTTTTTAACATGTTTCGAATTAGAGCTATCAACGGATCGGATCTCGATCCGATCCGTTAAGTCCGGATATGATTTTAGAAATAGTGATTTGTGATCCGATCTGATCCAAATTCGATTATCCCAAATATAAACAGATCCGAATATGATATAGGTTGATCCAATCCGTTTACAATCCGATCCGATCTGTTTATATATATATATTAAAATTAATATATCATTAATAAAATTAATATATTATATATAATATATTAATTTTAATATATATATATATATCTATTATAATTTTAAACAGCTCGGACCGGATTAACGGATCGGATATTCGGTTATTAATGGATTCGAATACAGATTAACATTCCCTTGATTTGTCGGATTAACGGATTGGATCGGATTCGGATCGGCTCTGATCTAGTCTGAATCCGATCTGTTTACAGCCTTATTTCGAATATGTTTCAGACACGTTAGGGGCACTTGTTGGATATGTTTTCTATTTTTTTTCCTTTTCTTTGCTTTTTTTTTTTGGGGGAGGGGGCAGGATTATATATATACACATAATAATGTGTGTGTTCTATGTAATAGTTAGCAAATTTGTTTTGAAACTTGGACTATGTATGTTGATTAAATAAAAAAGTTCTTGAATTTTTATTTAATAACTTTATTATTTTGATATTTTAACAATATTGTAATAATTTACGAGTTTTTATGCTAATTTTAATTGAAATAATATTAAATTTTTATTATATTTTCATCTACAAAATATAAATTCAATGTATCCTTGACATATTAGTGTCATACTTTTTTGAAAAATGTCGTGTTCTCATGTTCGTGTCATGTTGTATTTGTTGGAAAAATTGGTTTAAGCATGGAGTTTTTGGCTAACTTTGAACTAAAATTAAAGTGCGCCCCATACATTAATTTAGGTGGGTCTACATGAAAATATGTTATCCTCCTTGACGTGAATAAGAACATCTATTTGATTGTTTAAAACCATTAAGAAGTGGATGAGAAGTTGACTTTAAACATCACCACTTGAACATGGTAACAAGAGTTTGTAAAAAGCTTGTGTCCTACTTAGGTTGGGCACAAAGCTTTAAGAGATTATATATACAATTACCTTAAAGGAGGGTTTGAGTTCCAAGAGGCACCCAAGTTTTGTGGATGGGAGAGGACCTAGCCCATGTTGGGTTCATCACATGCACGCGCTGCCGCCCCGCACTGAATTGTGCTGGCTCAGGTTCGGGCTTTGGCCTGCAGTATGTATATCTTTTTGGAGAAAATTTATTTAAATAATCTTTATTTATTTAAATTATATTTTCCAAAAACGTTACCGTTTTATTTGTTACCATTTGAACCAATCAAAATGCAGTCGTTTTGAATAGACTGAACAGTCACCATTCAAGCGTTATGTCTGGTCGAGGTGAACAACCGCAACCATTAGAGGTTGTGACTGTTTGAATAGTCACCAACCTTTCTATAAATACACTAGTTTCCTTCATTCCATTTATAAGTGTCAGTCAGTTTACTGTGTGAGAAAGTTCTATACGTAAGTTTGGTTCGCTAGGCATAAAGACTACCGTGCTTCATCTCTGTGCGAAGTCCACTTTATCTTGGGAGGCAAACGTTGACACAACTTGTAAGCACCAAATACGAGGGCGTATTTTGTCTTAAAGGAGATATTGTCAAACGCTAGACCCGGTTTGTTTCATGTTTGTATCCATGCTTCTTAGTTCTTTAATTTATTTTGCTGCTAGTTTAATTATCTTTACGTTCTATTAAGTTTTTAGAGTTAAAAGGATATTTTGATGATTTCTATATTTGTTGGAATAGGGTCATGTTTTTTTTCAAATTATATTCTTGGGTAATATATGATTTTTAGCAAGTTCATATAGGTTTTAGAAGTCGAAGTATTTATGTTTCTAAATTCTAAATATGAAGTCCAAGTCCTATTAGAATTAGGATTATATTTTTTAGTAGAGTTAGGATTATCTACAAGTCGGTATATAGCAATGTAGCACTTTCAATTCAATATAGAACATGTTTTAGAGAAATACTTTAGCTATTGTGCTCCATTTTAGGATTGTTGATGCAAATTCGACCTTTAGGTGTGATGCCTGTGGGAACCTAGGTGTAATCCCTAGCTTTTCTTTTTCAAGACCTATTTTACCTTTTATAGGCCCTAACCTTTTTATTTTTTTGTTTTGTTTTTTTTCTTTTTTTTGGGTTTGATAAGTCCTAAGTACCTCTCTATCTTTTGATTGTTCAATTACAGTGCCCAAAAGAATGCAAATCAATAACGATACTGTTGACAACCACTGAGCAGCTCTTATTTCATCCTCAAAACCCACCCTATCAGCTCCAAACCAATGCCATCCCTTTTCAGTTTTCACTACCTTTTGTCCTTTAATCTAACACTCAAAACCACACGTACATTGCTGCCTGGAATTGAAGCAGCCTTTTTCCTGAATTTCCAGCAACCAAACACCCTAAAAACAGACTCAATATCAACCTGTTGCCATCCCTATTGCCTCCACAATCCTTTTCCTTCAGATTCGAATCCTAAGCTCACAAATTTTCTAACCCAAGGCCCACCATAAAATCAATCTTTGGAGGCTCTATTATTGCTTTCACAGTGATGCCAACATCAAATTTGCTGTCTATTTGTAGGAGTTTGTTACCCCACCCTGATACATTATCTCTATAATAGGAGCATAGCAGATATACCACGAAGCTAACCCCCCGGTTGAGATGTATATAATTAGGTTTTCATGCACCTTAGTTATAATCTTAAATATTTTCTGAATGCTTTTTCATTCCATTTTTCTTGGTATCTGTTTGAATTCTTTTCATCTGTGGAAAAATAAGTAATCTATATATCCTCCTTTTTGATTGTGCTCATTACTCTGTAAATTCAAGGATCCTCCATAGTATCTTTGAAGTGTTATGGTTCTTGCTTTTGAAAAGCAGATTGGAGATCCTGGACAAAGTCAAATTTTTTTTTTTTTTTTTTTTCTGATAACCATTATGACTTTTTTTTCTATGAGTTACTCAAGAAGGAAAACTCTGTCCTCTTTCAGTCATGGTTATTGAGCTTGCTAAAATTTAGCATTTGGTTGTGCCTGGCTGAAATCTCAGACAATTAGCAACATTTCCCTATCCTAGATGACCATTGTAAATAAATAAATCACAGTATACATTCAATCCTCTTATAATTAATAGACATGGAAGCTAGAAAATCTATTAATTATTAAATTTTCTCATGATTTCATTAACCAATAAGTATTTATTAAATGTAAATGCTTTTTGATACAAAAACAAGACCTTATATGCAACCTTTTCAATGACATTTTAATCTTTTATAAAAATACATATAATTCTCAATCTAAGGAATAAGAAAAACTCCAAATGCCCTTTTGAATTAAAGAATTTGTGTTTCCAAATGTGATAACTTTTTCTACGTACGATACTTTTGACTTTAATTTTGTAAAATTAATAAATATAATTAGAGGACATGCCATAATTGGGATATATAAGTTTATATATAACTATTTTATACCTCTAATAATTAATATGATAATTTTTTTTTTTTAAAAATATTAATTATTAGAGAATAGAATTATTAATTATCCTACCATAGAACCAAGTTGGTTCTTTCAAAATTTATTATTTATTAAAGATTGTTAACTTATTAAATATTAATTATAAGAGGGTCGATTGCTTTGGAGTACTGTTCATAAATTGCGGTCAGTTACAAATATGGTTCTATGTGTTATTAAAGACAAATATAGTTGTGTTTCTACTTTACTGGACTGAAAAGACTTGAGTGTGAACAGCCTTCACAAAACTCACATTATAGGACATTTTACACAATAGACGGATTACTTGGAAACCAGAAAAATAGATGACGTTGGTGTCTTTTTTGAGAAAGAGTATGTAAAAGCTTCTAATCATTCTATAAATCTGAAAAATATTTGAAACTTATTCAAATAATTCTTAAAACCACAAAACATGAAATTTTAAGATAAACATATATTTGTACCTTCTCCAAATGCCCTATTTTTAATATATATATATATATATATATATATATTTTTTATTACAGAGTTTGAGATATTCCACTTGAAGTAGGCATTCTCAGATTTCACGAGTTTTTGCTTTTCCTCAAAATGTCTTAAGCAGTCTGTTTCATTAAGATATCAGTTTTTTGCCTTTGTTTACCTTTCTTGCTTTCATGACTTTCTATTGCTCCATTTTTTTTTCTTCTGTCCATGGGCTTTTTGCATCATCATTTAAAAAGTGTTTCAAATCCTAACAAAAATTTCATAGATCTAAAATTTTCTGTTTTCATCAAATGTCTTGGTAAAAGCTTTCAAGAGACATTGAGGGTTCAAGTTCCTTGAAGGGGTTAAAGTGTCCGTGTGTGTGAGATTTACTTGAAAAAAAAAAATTATAAAATTTTCTTCAGTAAGTTTGAGGAGTTTGCTGTTTTTTTAGGTTTCAGGCTTTCTTCATAAAGTCTTTGGTGGCATTACACATTATGGAAACAATTTGTGACCCTTCTTTCACTTGTTTTCATGCCGCTTTTTCTTCCAATTGCTTTCCTGTTTCATCTATGAAGGGCATTTGTCCTCTTCTAAGCCGAGACATAGTAACTGGTAAATCTATAGTATTCATCTTGCTCTTGTTGGGGTGGAAAGACATTTTCACTATGATCCGAGGAATTTGGAGTATCTTACTTTGTTACAGTTAGGTTCATGCTTGATAAATTAGAACTCCCTTGGCAACCAAACGCTGTCAAATTGGGCCTTCAGATTGCTGCAGCCTGTGTCAACATGATTTGTTTATCAGCTTCTAAGATATTGACTTTGAGAATTGATTGCCAGGATTGAACTGTATCTATGCCTCAAACTCAAAACATAAATATAGTAAAATGTCAACAAGAGAGGTCTTTTTTAACCTTTTTATCATGGCAGTATCCACTTGGAGGATTTGATTCCTTAGCATGTTTTTCAAATGAGGATTTTAGTTTCCACGATAACCCGTCAATCCAATACCCATCTGCCAATCCTCATGATTATTGAATTTTGCCTCCATGTACATATGCTAGATGTTACCTTTTGTCATTCATTTGACCCCACTTACCTAACAAGTTTAATCCTTTGGTGAGGAGTCTTTGTGCGAGCCCCACCCACCATCAACTGTGTGGGGAAAGAAACAATTGTAGAGAGCAAGTATATACTAGTCGTAATATGGTATATTAATACTGAGCTGTGTTAACCAGCCAGCCAGACCCCACCACCTCAATGTGATGGACCTCTGCTCATGTCATGTCTGGTATACAAGTGTTTTGGTGGGGTTCAGAAGGGAGACATGGGAGGCACTTGGTTCTCTTTCATGGTCCGACCTCTTTAATTATGTGCATTAAGGAATTGTGGTGGTGGTGGTGACAACAGCTGGGTGATTGTGCTGTTTGTGCTAGCAGCCAGAGTTCGAAGTCTGGCTGAATACACACATCAACCTGCTTGAACCCACTTGAGTAAAAAACATACTTGGGGTTTGCCTACCAAATATGAGTAGCACCTCAAATCCAACTGAATTATTATTTTCCCATTCTCTTTTAGGAATCTTAGTAACATTTTAGTTTTATCAAAGTTTTTTTTTTTTTTAAATGCGACTGATCCCCATTATATTTATCAAATCTAAGGTAGAGTTATTCCCATCATAACAACATATCTTTATTACTAATTTAGATTTCCTTAACAAATCGTAAGGTTGTGTATGTGGTGAGCTAACTTGAGCTTGCTGGGGTTGTGGTAGCACTGATGGCGTGGGGGGTGGTATATTGGCTGCAGTGCCAAGAAAGGTGTTAGCTACTGTAATTTTAATTGAAATTTTCATTAGAAATTTTAATAAATTATTAGAGGCTAGGAATATTTTTTTAAACAAAAGAAAAAGATGGCTTTTGAAGTATGGGAGTATCATGGAAAAAGAAAAACTAAGATACAGAGCATTGATGGGGATTGGAATTAGTGGTGGCACAAGTATGGAATTTGACTTAAGTTGCTTATACTATTACTCAAGTCTTAAGGGCTTATTATTGCATGAAAATTAAACTATTGCAATAATGTTAAGAAATTCAAAAAAAAAAAAAAAGAGAACCAAAAAATGATGTCAGAAGAGAATGAGAGATTTTTAGAGCTACCAACCTTTTGCTATATAATAATAAATAAATAAAAAAACAGTTGCAGATGTCCACTCTCTTCTTTGTGATTACCAGGGAGTAGCATCTTTATATTAAACATATTACAGAGAAGATAGTATTGCTTGTTAATTCTATAGTTGGGGGGTGAGCAGTTGCTGTCATAAGTGAAAGAGGGGGTTGATAAAAGTATATATAGAATATAGATATTAGGTGGGAATGGATATGGCCAATTGTCCATATAAGCATGATTAATAGACTAAGAAAATAGGTTTAGATGGAGAGGCGTGGTCAGTTTCCAATGCAATAGGAAAACAACATTTGGGCCAAGAAGCTAGCATCTAAAGTGGGGTCTGTCGGTAAAAACTGTGTATTGTGGCTGCTCCCCTTACCCTTTTTTTGGTTCTTGATGCTGTCATCTTGTAACTGATGGTTTTCATTCACGCTCTAACTCAATTGATTACAACTGTTTTTATGTATTATTGTTAAATGATTCTCTTTTGTTAATTTTGAAAATCATAATCTTAATTTTAAGAAAACTCATTTGGATCTTTTGAAATCAATTATTTCAATGTTCAACGACATAATAATGGCAGGCGTTCTAGTGCTTTGCTTTAGAAAAGAATATTAATGATTTATTTACAACATATACAAAGACAGTATTTTGATGACAGGCAACAAACACGTATTAGGAAAACTATATATTGAATGATTTCATTGAGCAATGGAGTCCATGAACTTTCTTCAGTAACTGTTTTGAGCGCCATCATTTCTCTTAACCACAGCGGAAGCAAAATTGGACGGTATGCCTAACCTAGGCAACTGTGTTTGGAAAATCAGCTTGCTTTTTTTTTTTTTTTTCTCAACATTCTTACATCTTTTTCAACTATCCAAACTGGTTTGATTATAAGCAAATGACAAGAAGAGTGTAACCTAGGCAATTCATATTTAGCTTGTATGATGTACTGCTTTGGATTATCCTTTTTAATTTTTTTGTTCCATGGTAAGTGTCACAGGGTCAAATTTTACGTCCAAATTTTCCCCCCTGTGCGGTGTTAAGACCGCTGCCTTGACTAGCCAACCACGCAAACCCAAAGGAAACAGAATCCTTAGAATGGGATTCCACTACCGAATGGACTGCACAATTCAATGCCAAACACGAAATGAGACACACACAGAACAAAGCGTTTACAGGAAACTCTTTCCAACCTTTTATTCACTATATACTCATATGAATACAAAGGACTTCGTCCAAAGGCTACAAAAATAGACTCTCCCTCATAGATTCGTCCACATCTCTGTGTATAACTCTCTTTATACACTTCTGTGTCATTTACAAGAGACCTCGCCCCCTTTATATAGGCAGAGATCTCAACCGCTCCATGTGACATGCACATGGCATGCAGTTACCCCCAACTGCTAGGGTTTGTCACAGGCTGCCACCTGTGCTGTGCAGTTGTGCCCTAACTGCTAGGGCTATCTGAAGCCTTGGATACGCGCCACCTGTGAGGATCCGTGCCTCACTTTGCCGCACACAATAGGGGCCCTTGGATCAGCGTGCCACCTGTGAGGATCCGCGCATCTATTGTCGCACACAATGTGAGCCATTGGATCATGCCAACATAGCAGGCAGTTGCCTTACGCCTTCTGTCAGCCCGCAACTGCCCTGCGCCGCAACTGCCTTGCGCCCAACAACTGCTTCGCAACTGCCCTGCGCCACAACTGCCTTGCGCAACTGCCCCGCAACTGCCTTGCGCAACCGTACTGCAACTGCCCCGCGCAACTGCTCTGCAACTGCCTTGCGCCCAGCAACTGCTAGCCCCAAGCCCTCACTCAAGGACATGGCCATATGCAATCAGCCTTGCACCTGCGCACCACTTGGTCCAACCCAAGTTTCCGTATTAGCCCTCGTTGCCAAGCCATGCCCCCACACGCCTTGGTCTTCCTTAGCCGCATAGGCCACTCGCCCATGGGCGCCTCGAGGAGGTACTCCCCCCTATATATGTCAAATGACAATTTGTTCACCTGACAGGAGTGGATACAACCACTTGCAACATCAGTTCTTCCTTCTGTGTGCATCTGCAACTGCCTTGCGCCCAGCAACTGCTAGCCCCAAGCCCTCACTCAAGGACATGGCCATATGCAATCAGCCTTGCACCTGCGCACCACTTGGTCCAACCCAAGTTTCCGTATTAGCCCTCGTTGCCAAGCCATGCCCCCACACGCCTTGGTCTTCCTTAGCCGCATAGGCCACTCGCCCATGGGCGCCTCGAGGAGGTACTCCTCCCTATATATGTCAAATGACAATTTGTCCACCTGACAGGAGTGGATACAACCACTTGCAACATCAGTTCTTCCTCCTGTGTGCATCTGCCTTGCCAAAGGCAGCCATGCACCAAACTGTTCACAAGCCACCGGCTGCACCAACTCTTAAACGTCTAAGTATCCCTCCAACACTTAGAATATTTTTGAGATATCCTTAGAATATTTTTGAGATATCCCATCTCTGGAAAGTCATTCCTACTTCCGAATTTCGTTCCACTCTTGAATAAGATTCCAAGTCCCGAATGTCTTTCCGCACTTGAATAACATTCCAAGTCTGAATGTTATTCCAAGGCATAGCATGCCTCCCCATGCCCATGCCAATGTCACCAAGGCCGAACATGCCTCCCTATGCCCCAAGCCGCCGTGTCAAGTGTAAAAGGGTCTAACAGTAAGGCTCTACTGCTAGTACTTCGGGAGGCTGTCGAATAGAAAAATGCCTATCAATTATGCAATATGAGTTTGTATAACTTAAAATAGATTCCATCTTTAAATTTAGAATGTCAAAGAAAGTCAGAATATATTATTTTTGACATTTAATTAGCTTTTGCATTATTAAGGGCATAATGATAATTATGACATTTTATGTGTTTATATTAATATAAGTATTTTTATAGTCATTGGGGTTTAATTGAGAGTTTAATTAATACATTAGTATATAATTGAGATTATTCTAGATGGCCTATTCATATTTTTTGATGTTTAATTTTATAAATTGGATTATATCATTGAGTCTGGAATGTCTAAAAATATTGTGTTAGACTCTTATTGCATTTTAATTGGTTTTTGTTTGGTCTATTTTTTGTTTAAGGGCATTTTAGTAATTTTTTTATTTAAAAAGAATTTATAATTATTTTTCTAGGCATTTTCCAAATTAACATAAGGTTTAGAGGTTAAAATAGAATTTTAGAAATTTTTTAAACAAAATCATTCGGTCTAATCATTGGACAACTGAATCGGCCTGGTTTGGTTGTGAACCAACCGATTCAACTAGTTTAGCATGTCATCATGATGCGAGCATGATGCCATCAACCACTATACAAAACAACGTCGTTTAGGTAGCTATTGGATTCATTTTTATGCGGGTAAGCCCAAACTCGTTTATTCGACTTGACTTACCTGTTGTTTGACCTAGTCAAGGGTTGATTGGTGAATCGAGATAGTGTTGACGTCGATCGCCTTTTCTGGCGATGGCGATCTTTGATGATTGTTTTTCGACGACCAATCCATTGTGTTTTGAACCATTTTTTTATGAAGATTCTATATCTAGGGTCAGAATTAGGTTTAACTTGACTTTGGTCGTTGAAATAGAGGGTTACAGGGTCGTTTCGAGGAGCTCTGTTTTTCTAGCGACTTATTTTCTTCTTTATTCTGACATGTTTCAGTCATGGTTTTCATCATATTTTCATCCCATTGAACCTCTGAGACCTTAAGGATTCTTTTTCTGTCCCTAAAACAGGAAAAATTTAACTAAAACTCATGCATTGGATTTTCTCTCCCCCTAATTGTAAATCCGATTTTCTCAGTGGTTGCTCGACCAACTTTAACGATTCCATTTACATTATCTTCTATTTTTAGTTCTCTTTCAAGCCTTATGTCTTGAATTACGTTTGGTTAAGTTTTCTTCATAAACCAATTTTCCAAGTTCGGTCACAGAGCTTTCCTAGGGTTTCTCAAGCTTGAATAATGCCATTTCTCCCATTTTCATTCATTTACCATATTCAATACATGCTTGTAACTTAAATCAAACAAAACTGAAGGAAACACGAGGTTTCTAGTGAAAAAAACTTGTTTTATGGTTGTTATCTCTCTAGGTTTTCTCTCTACTGTTCCTTTGTCTCTTTCTAGGGTCTTATCACTACAAGACACCTCATCTCTAACTTATCTACAAGTTGACATCTCATCTTTTGCATGCATCTCATGCTTGCATTTCATTGGATATATACATTTTGAGTTGGCATTGTAGCACAAAAGTGCTGACAGCCTAGTTAGTAGAGTTTTGGCATTCTTTATATGGAGTCTTGGTTTTAAGACTTTGTAGGAGTTTTTTAAGCATTTTTTTTTTTCCATTTTCTTTTTGTATATGCATTATATTGCATGTTAGAGTATTTTATTTACTCCCAAAATTTTCGTTTTAATCTCCCAAAAATCTCTTATAATTTTTGTAATAATTCTTGATTAATCATAGTATTAGCATACAGAACACGGAGACGGATTGTTCCGAGCTGATCATTGTTTTTCAGGAACTACCGGCCTCATAATAAGGAAACAAAATTTTACATAAAAATCACTATCTATGGATATTTTTGAATTCCTATTTTTACGGCTACTAATCTTATTCAACTTAGGAGATTTATAACTTATAAATAAAGTCATAAGGTACACATTTAATTCATGTTTAATTATTTTCTTAAATTATTGTCTTTATTTTTTTACTAATTTTATTATCGGAACGGCTGCCACCAAAACATTGCCAATGACCTTTTGACCTTAACTTCTTGATCAACAATTTAGAAAAGAAGCCTTCAAACAAAAAAAATGCAACATCAAGCATCTTGATAGAAGAAAAGGGATTATTGTATTGAATAATTGAAAATGTAGAGTGGGAACCTTCTTATATGAGAGAGCTAAAAAGCCATACAAGGAAACTGCACAAGGAATATTAAAGTAAAAATGCCATGGGCTATATTACAGAGAATATGCTAAATGATATATATATATATATGTATGTATGTATGTAACATAATAATAATGCTAGAAAGAGGTCTTTATCCATGCAACTCATCATCGTATAGACACAGGGATGGATATTTGTGTCTACACATCACTTCCAATATCAATCAGTGGGAATCTTGCTAGTTATTCTACATTCTTGGAATGCGGAAGTATACGGAAAGTTCAATTTGTAATAATCATCATTATAACTGTTTGATTTGTACAATATAAAGTATTATAAAATTCAGGTGTGATGTTCAGCCTGCCTTTGATTCCAATGGACTTAATTATTTCAAGTCTGGATCATTTCAAGTCCTTTATCTTTCATAATTTCATCTTTAAACAAGGGAAAAAACAGAAAAGAGTGATGCGGATTCAAACCATGTGATCCGGATCCGGATCCAGATATTGATGGAGAGCCGATAGGTGCACTAATAGATGTTAAACATTGAATGATGAAGGTCAGTTAGCTTAGTTGATGAAGTTTTCAAGTTGTTAAATCCATCAGATTAGGGAGTTGCTTGCTCGATTGTGTACTCCAACCATTAAATAAAGGAACAAAAGAAACCTTGGATCGATGATGGAAACTAAAATCAGAGTACATTTAATTTTTTATTCTGAGGCAATCGAACTCCGAATTTTTTTTATTTGTTTTGGAATAGTTGTCTGGCCCGTGATTGAAAAATGATATATATAGATTTTTCAGATTCCTTGATTGGGGAGGCAGAGAGCCATTTCCATCTTTAATTATTCAATAGAAGAATGGACCAGAAGTGACATGTTAACCAAGAATAAGATAACTGATTTGTTATACAATCAGCTAGCTATCTGATTAAGACTAAGCTTTCTCTTAATAGTTTTTGTTTAATAAAAGACTTAACAAAGTTTTATAGACAAATTAAAGATTTCTCCTACATATATATATATATATATATATATATATGACTGTAATTTGTAAGAAATATATATTGTATAAGGAATATATAACGAGAATGAGATAAAAGGGTAGGTGGGTGCACAATCCTCCTTGGAGAGATCATATTCATACTCTTAATTTCATAATGATATAATTAATAGTTGATCCGCTGCTTGTGTATTTGTATTTGTGTCAGGCTGTGATTTTAAGCGGTCCCAATTAAGGAATAAAAACTTAACATCATGCCTAATCTTGTACTATCCTACCTCATGCATCAATCAACCTTGGAATTATGTTCATGAACCATTGCAAAGTCTACATTGTTATCACCAGCTGCAACACATAATAATTAGCACTGATTAATAAATTTATCTTTTCTCTTTTTTTTTTATAGTTTTAAATCTTTTGTATTTTCTTTGAAGTTGGACGATGATGTACAAGCATTTCTAAATTTAAGTAGGATTTTTTTTTATATATTTAAATGTTTGTTTCAATGTTTTTGAAATATTTCTTTGAGTTCTTTTCGGTCCACACACCCGTTTCAGCAAAGTACTAGTAACGGATTGTTTCTAAATTCTTATTTTGAAAATATCTGTTTTTTATTTACATAATACATTCAACACTTCTAACAATTAATTCACTCAAATACTATATATCTTTTAAGCCTATTTCAAATATATTTATTCAAATATTTATAACTTAATTTAAATAATATTTTTTTATCAAAATATATTTTTTCATCATACATGTAAACAAGTACAATAATATATAATTAGAAAATTTGTATGATATGAGATCTTTCATTTCTATTATATATATGTGTGTGTGTGTGTGTATAGAGAGAGAGAGAGAGAGAGAGAGAGAGAGAGAGAGAGAGAGAGAGAGCGGGGGACCTCCTGGAAAAAGACAAAGATTGAACAGTTTGTTTCTCCATTATTCTCGTGCCGTATTATGTATAATGGGTGATCTTAATTTCAAAAAGGTGATCGACTTTCTCATATCTTTACTGGTACCGACGTTAGGTGAAGGTCCAGGGTCTCTCTCATCCACAGTGCAATAACAAGTTTGAGCCATGGACATGACTAGTTGTTACCACTTACCAATGTGGCCAAGCCAACTACGTTTTATTGAGTTTTATGCTTAAAGCTCACTTTAAAACTTGAATGAGTGCTTTATCTAACTTATTATCAATCTTTCAACA
The DNA here is from genome assembly GCA_008638375.1 of Nyssa sinensis. Classification (NCBI taxonomy): domain Eukaryota; kingdom Viridiplantae; phylum Streptophyta; class Magnoliopsida; order Cornales; family Nyssaceae; genus Nyssa; species Nyssa sinensis. Next base: position 959,883 of record CM018046.1, on the reverse strand, counting down.
TAATTAACAAATTCAGGCAAAGGCTTTCCATCCTCATAGTACATATATGATTACATGTAGAAAGAGCTATGTATACCCATAACATGCCGTATTCCATGAAAATAATGGCAAAATGGAGGACATATTTATTGAGTAAAGATATAATGGTTGACATTAATGGCGGCCCATCTCAGATCATATCACTCCATTTATTTTATGTGATAACATGTATATATCAGTCACATAGTAAGTATTTGACTTGAGGAGTTACTTATATAATTTGATTGAAGTACCCTACTCATACGTACAAGTGGCATAATGGGTCAGAAGACGATGATGAGGATGATCCTGTGAAGCTCCAGAGGTCAATCTCGCTGTTATAGAATTGAGAGGCTTGATTTGGTCTATTTGAACGTAGGTGTGATAATTGTACATCATGATCAATGGGAAAACAGAAATCGTCGTTGGCGTAGCAGGACAATTGCTTGCACGTCTCGACTTGGCCATTGAGCTGGGAAGCCACCAGACGGTCAAGTGCAACCCAGTCACTGAGCCCATCTTTTTGTTCAACAACCATGTTTGTATTGCCTTTGTCGGTGGTGCTACATGGCTCAGTGAGCATCTCCTGATCCATTGATTCCTGATTGAAGGGTGAGCTATTATTGTTGTGGAATGATGGCAAACTAGTATTCTCTAACCTCGGGAGATGTGCAAATCCATCGCTCATGATTGGGGTCAGAAATTGCATATTATTTTCGCTGTTGATGTTGACGATTGTTTCGTTGTCTTGTTTGCAAGACCTTCCCATGTAGAGAAGTATTTGATCCAACACACCATCGTTGCTTAAATTGCGCATCTGGGTCCTTGTGTCCACCATTGAGGTTGATGAGCTTTGGGGACTCTCTAGAGCCTTGTGGTAATTCTTCTTTTTGAAAACACGGCAAACCACCCATCCGTCTTCTGGGTTCGACTCTCCTCCTAAATTGGAGCCCTGACATGCAATTCACCCAATTATTAGCATGACTGTGTGTGTTGAGAGAGAGAGAGAGAGAGAGAGAGAGAGAGAGAGAGAGAGACTGAGATTTGAATGATGATGATATATACATTTTTAATGAACACAAAAAATGGCTTACAGTGGTGTCATGGGTGTTGTCATCGAGCCTATATTCATGCATGATCCAATCCGATTTCTGTCCATGTGGGGCTCGTCCCTTGTAGAACACTAGAGTCTTCCTCATTCCAATTCTTCTGAGACTGCTGTGTATGACCTTATCACGACCTGTGGCCTTCCAGAATCCAGCAGCAGTGGCACGGTTTGTCCTAGTCCCAGTGGGGTATTTCTTGTCTTTGTGACTGAAGAAGTACCAGTCATTTTGTGGGGTAGATCCTATCTTGCACTTTTCTAAATTAAAAGAAATAAAAAAAAAACCCACACAATTAAGCACAAAATCAATCATAAGTTTAATTTATGTCTAAGATATATGAAGTAGTAATGTAAAGTTTTACCTTGAATATCCCATGGTTCAAGCTTATTAAGATCCACATCACGAATTACATTGAGGTCAATCTTCTCAAGGGCCACCTTTTTCCTCAAGTAGTAGTGCAGAAGCTCCTCTTCTGTGGGATGGAAGCGGAAACCCGGAGGGACCTCAGACTGACCATTTAGGGATAGATTCATGTCTTGTGACATTATTATGTTCTTCTTACGGGGGCTTGTCGATCTTAGCTGAATACTAGGATATATCCTGCTGCTAACAAAGCCTGTCAATCTTCGCTAAACTAATATTAGCCAAAACGAGTAGAATTAAGATAGGAAATAGAAGAGAAGTTGGTATCAGAAACGAAGACATAAACCAAAAATAAAAGTGTGGTGTGGTGCGGTGCGGTGGGCATAAAAGGGTAATGCGGACATGATAAATTTATATGGGTTGTAGTAGGACATGAATGGTCCAAAAATGCATGAAAAGTTTTGGTATCATGGCCATTGGTGTACTTTAAAGTGGGGTCCAGGCTTCGAGAAGGGCCAGGCCGCCAACCACCTAGACTACTACTACTAGAGAGAGAGAGAAAAAGAATGCAAGAAAGGAGAAGCTGGTGAGTCCCACAAGAGGTAAGAGGTAATATAAATATATATATAGTGGGTCCGAGGGAGCACAGGGGTTAGAGAGGAGAGGAAACGGAAAGCATAGTGGCAAAGAGAGCAAGAGCGGGGGGCACGCCCCCATCTTAACTACGACCCTTAACCTTAAAATCTCATGGAAAAGCACCCCTGAAACCAAAGAATCTCTCACTCTTACATCACAGGTAAACTATTATAACCAACCGCAACGACAATTGGCAATAGAGAAAATGATGGGTCGGAGGCATTGCGCTTTCATTATGGAAATATTAGTCTTTTAGGAGATAAGAGTTTGAATCTCCTGCTCTCACATTTTTTTTTATTAAACAAATAAAAATGCACCAATCATTGCAATAACTAAATATAGAACGCCGACACCACAAAAAATGTGACTTAATACTACAAGAGTCACTGTAGTGGCCAACTACATGCATACGTATTCTACATCCTCTCTGACTATTGACCACAAATGTTAGCTTCTCAAGTGGGGCTCACGTACCCGCAGTTCTACGTCTGGACTACCAAATTTTTGTACTACATGCATGTTATTTACGTATTTGATATATGTAATTCACGTTTAAAATTAGTTTATTGTTGATTTTTTTTAGATATATTATATTATTGTGTTTTGTATATAAATTTAATCTCAACCGTCCAATTTGCAAGCTAGTTATGGTCAAAATGAATGATAACCCTTTCAACAAAATTCATGGCAATGATAAGGGTTAGTTGTCTCTATTCTTACATTCTCTTACCAATGATTTTCGTTTTCTAATTTCAATTCCATTTTTCACAATAATATGCAATTATTATTATTATTTTTGGATAAATTATATTAATATTTAATAACTGATTGGTAACTCATGACAGATTCTACTCTTACTCTTCTCATTAATCAGAAAAAATGTGTAATTTATTTATTCTTCTTAAATTTGGATTGAACTTTATTTTTTTGTAATTATCAAATTTTGCTAGTTTTCAAAATTCAAAATTTAGTGACTCATGTGTATTTTTACATACATCAATATGGCTTTTACTAATATACATTAATCTATCTAACGTGATATTTGAAAAGAGTATTAATTTGATATTTTAATATATTTTTATCTCTCTTTTCTCTTTCTTTCATTAATTTATCTGTTTCTCTCTTTTTTAACTTACTTTTAGATGTCATTGTTGAAATTGAAAGTCCAACTCTAAATTAACTCGATCCTTAAAACTCGGGCGTTAAGGAGAGGGAGAGAGGGCCCTTATATATAAACCAGAGGAGCTAGAGACGGGCGATGTGGGACACTCCAACACGCCTTCTGAATTATATCTTCCTGTCGCAAGCGAAAGCCAGATGAGCACACCCCGACTCCTCTAACCCAAAGTTAGATCCGACAATAACTCCTCTATTAAAAATCAAAATAGCGTTTCATTGGAAGTAAAAAATGATAGTCTCTCCTACATACACTCTTTGGAGATGCTCTAAATAGCTTGTTTATTAAGTGGGTTCCTTACAAATCACCCTCAATGCAAATTAAATATTGTAGTTGGCCTAATTGCTACACATGCGCTTAACCGCAAGAAAATACAAAGTGAGGTGCAGGCATTCTAATCAGCTTTTGGTTAGGAAATTTGATAGCACTGTTCATTAAATGAGTATGGTTTATCAATTTAAGAAACAAAAAAGCACACAAAGGAATTTTGAGACATATACCAAAGTCTATAAGCGTAAGCGAGTATTTCCGTAAATTTCTCTAAATGTACAAAAGTGTATTAGACGAAAAATAATTTAAACTTTAATTTTTTTAAAATGCAATTTTGTATGTTTTCAAAGTACAAAATTAATTTAAAAAACATGACCAAACCAGCCAAAAAAGATGAGAATATCCCCAAATGAACCTTAAAAGCATATATCTACACAAGAAGTTAATTTTTGAAGCATAGAAGATGGATATTGTAACCTATTAATTGTATTACATTATTTTACATATTCATAATTTGTATATTGAATATAATATTTTAAAAAATTACATCACGTGTAATTCAAAAATAAAATAATAACAAATCATAATGAAAATCATATAAAAATCTTTCTTTTTGGTGTGATAATTTTGAAGAAGTACATCATAAAGCTCACTCGCTAGAGTGGAAGAAATAATCAATAAATAAACCAGTGAATAATTAGGATTTGACGACATCATACCTACAGTTTAGGTGCATTAATTAATATTAATATTATTAAAATGCATTACGAAAGGTTTTAAAAATAGCGTGGCAGATGCAGCATACATTGATTAGTGTTTATTTCTAGAAAAATGATTTAAAGACAGAATTTTGAACAACAACATCCTTCCTTTAAAATGACATGAATAATGCCAATATATCTAACCGTTCTTAATCTTAAAACAATAGGCAATTAACTCATTACTTACCCCCCCAAAAAAGGACAATTAACTCATTACATTTTGTATGTATTTTTTTTTCAAAGAATAATGTTGGAGATTTCTATTTTTTTTTTTTTGATAACTTGGTATTTGATTTTTCGGATCGACTAATCCGAGAAACTAAAAATTTCTAATTTATATATCCAATTATATCCCGATATGATAAGTCATTATATGGCGACTTTTGAAATCACGTAATATGGAATTCAAAACTATCACATAATAAGTTAATTACACATCACATTAAAAAAATAATTGAAATATAAATTAGACATACATATTAATATTTTTCTTTTTTATAAATTCTATTTTCATAACAAGAGCAGCAAATTCAGAAATTATACCTTAAAAGGATGAGAATATAAACATTAAAATTTTGACGAGACGCTCTTATCAAAATAAAATAAAAATTAATTTGGAGGGGAGGCAAAATTATAAGGTTTTGTTTGTTTATGTTTTTGAAAACAGATTTTTAATTTCAAAATTTGAGTTACGTGTTTAGGCAAGTTATTAATTTTAATTTTTTTAAATTTTTTATAATTTAGATTATCATACTCAAATGTATTTTTATAATTTTTAAAAAATTAATTACAAAACTTTCAGAAATATTTTTAAAAATTAGATCTAAATTATTATTCAAGCACAAAATTTTGTTCATATGATTCTATCACTGCTAGTTAATTTTTTTTTTTTTAAATTTAATTGGATCAAATAGCCTCACAGTTATGGATGATTTGAACTGAACTATCCGCAAATTACAATATTTGCATGAATTACATACAAAATTACCAAAATGGGGATTGAGTTTAGTAGGGGCCAAGGTTTTCGTACAAGAAAACATCCATTTATATACACATTTATTTTAATAACAATAGTCAAATGCAGATATATATATATATATATATATATATATTTTAATAACAGTAGTCAAATGCGGATCAATCACCACCAACTAGCACATTATTTTTCTACATGGCCAATACACCATCATATTACGGTTGATGATGGTTTCGATCGATTGACCGACCGACCGATTATATACAATAATAAAAAATTATTTTATGAGTTAATCACATAATATAATAATTTTTATAATTTTAATAGTTTAAATAAAATTTATATTATTATTAAAATTATAAAAATTATCACACGCATAATATGGACTCATTGAATAAAAATGTTATATTTTATACCAAACTTATATATACCAGAACCACTTACTTTGTGCCAACACGCATATATGTTAGTGCTGATGAATATGATTGTATCTCTATCTCTCACTCTCTCCTACAGTTGAGAGAAGGATGATAACTGCGCTAGTTATATATATTTCGTTATGAGGTCATTGTGTCTTGTCTATAATCATGATCCGTCGTTATATATATATATATATATATATTCCCAATTTCTATTCTTTAATCATGATTTTAGCAAACAAATTGACGAAGCAACCACTTGTCTTACTAACCAGCACTGAATATCTCACCTTTGAATCACTTTACTCTTGTCGTTTAGTATATTTATGTATAATTTGCTTTACCATTTTATATACATATTTCAATACCTCCATAGTAACGGCAGTCAAAAATGACATGGCGTGACGACATATATATAGTATATATATATTTATTACAGCAATACCTAAGACGTACAATTCATTATATATGTGAATATATATATATATATATATGTGTGTGTGATGCAGGCCGCTAAAGGATAAAGCACGTAAAACCCTGGTTGTAAGGTCCCTAATTTTTTAGGATTTCATAATTTTTTTTATATTTAAAAATATATATTTGTTATAATAAAATAAATAATTTTTTTGTCTTCTTAATTTCTCTCTTTTATTATATAACTATCACCAAATAACTACTTTTTTTATAGTATTTACTATCTTCTCGTTTATCTCGTCTATCTCATTTTATTTTTTTTCAATAATTAACGTTCTTATTTTTATATTTATAAAATTCTTTCTTTAAGTCTAAAAAGTATTCTGCAACCTAGCAACCTATTATATTTTCTGAAAAGTACTCTGTAACCTGACGTTTTGGCAATCGCTTCTCTCTTTTCTTTTTTTCTTTTCCTCCTTTCTCTGTTTTGTGCCCAGCCCTTCTTTTTTTTTTTCTCTGTTCTTTACCTGCTCTGCGCACCAGCCGCCTTCTCGTCCCTTGTTTGCTTCAGCTATCCTTTCTTCTTTATTTTATTTCCTTTAGCTGCCTTCTCTTTCTTTTCTCTTTTTTTTTTTTTTCTTGCCTAGCCGCGTCACCACTTTATTTTATTGGCTTTGAGGCTTGTTGACTTTGGTCTTTGGCGTAAGCCAAATTGACAAATTCTTCATTTTATGTTTTGGCGTTTTACATCTGTTTTGTTCACTATATTGGACTTTAGCATTTTGCAAAAACCTTCATTTGAAGTTGGCGAGCTGTTGTGCGTAAGCCGTGAAGTATTAAAAATTTTGATTAATTTCTTTTATGTTTGCTGAATCTGAAGACTAAATTATTTCATAATCAAGTTCTATTGTTCTAACTTTCAATTTTTAATTTAAAATTTATATTATCTTTTAAGACATATATCATTAAATTGCCTCTATTTTGTTTACTGTAATTAGCTCATTGAATCTTTGATTATTAGTTTTGTATTAGCTATTAAAAATATATAAAATAATTGTTATAGATATATTTTAATTTTTTGTATATCAAAAAAATTTAAATGCAAGCTCGAAAATATGAATTTAATTCGTAATTTTGCATATCAAAAAGTTAGAAAAATAAAATTTAAATAAATAATTTATAAAATTTAAATAAATAAAAAAGTCTTATTTTACAATTTTATTTTCGGTTTCTAAATGTGTTGAGCCGCCCTGCTGTGATGATTCAATTTCAGTAGGGAGATGACGTTGAAGTTTGCATAAGAAGCAATCACAGAACAGAAGGCCGGGCTGCTGTCAAACCAATTCGCGTTTCTTATAAACATTGAAGTAGTCTGCATCGATCTAGCTATATAAGGTAGTGGTATTTTCCCGTTAGTCTTCAACAGTATCCAGGTTTAAGGTTTTGCAAGAAAATAGCAGCACTTCAATTTTGTGATGCTTTTCTTACTGGGTCATTGGTTCAAAGTTCCCAAAAAAAGGTTGTCAAATTACAATGAGGTCTAGGTTCATTCTCTCAAAATCCAAAAGTTTTTCAATTTTTTTTATAACTAAAATACCTTAATGTATATCAATTTCATGTCCCCTAAAGTCAAACATGTTTTTAATTTATTTTTTTTAAATTTTAAAATTCAATAAGTTACAATATATGAATCCGTTTTTTAAAAAAATTATTTATTTTGACTTTAAAAATTGAAATCTATCAAACTAGATTTATATTGCATACGCTTTTTAATTTATAAAAAATTGCCCTTTCAAAACTAGTGAAATTTCACTTTCTAACAAAAATAGTGAACTTTCATTGTCTTTGCCATTTTCAATTGGACAACGAAATTTCATTGTTTCTGCTTTTTTATTCATTTTTTTGGCGACCACAAAGTATTAAAGAAAATTAAGGAATAAGGAATAAAATATCGATAAAAATGATATATTGCAAGTCCAAAAATACAAATATATCAACGGATATATCGTAATTACATATCTATCGATATTGTAATTTTTTTAAATGAAATTTTTTTAAGCATTAATTGGGATATTAGTGCATCATTTTGAGTCAATATTTTCTAGATACAATATATTTGACAAGTATATGATATGTAAGCTAAAAAAAAAGTACGCTCTGATGAAAATTTAAAGAACTCTAATTAATTATAATATACATAAAATTAAACTATACAGTCGACCCTCTTATAATTAATAGATAAAGGAGATTAAAAACTTGTTAATTATTAAGTTTTCTCATACTTTATTAACCTGTAAGTGTTTTTTTACATGTAAATGATTTTTAGTAAAAAAATATGAAATCACACGTCAATTTTCAGCAACAATTTAATATTTCATAGATAATTCATATAATGCTTAACTTAAGATATAAAAAATTTATAGTGTCCTTTTCAAGTAAAAAAGTTGTGTTTCCTGTGTCATAAAGTTTTGTACTTACAGTACTTTGGACTTCAATTATGTTGAATTAATAAATATAATTACCAAGACATGTCATTAATATGATATATATATATATATATAACTATTTTATCTTTCTAATAATTTATATTATAAAGATTTTTTTTAAATATTAATTATTAAGTAATAGAATATTCACCATAAAACCACTTTCATTTCTTAAAAATTTATTAATTATTAGAGATTATTAATTTATTAAATATTAATTATACAATGATCGAAATAAAAAATAAAATAAAATTATAAGAGGATCGATTGGGTTAACATAAATAAGAGTCAAATATGAATACATATCAAATAAAGTTTAAATATAATTAATAGTCCATTGCATTAACAATATAATACAACAAATACTTCAATTAGTATTATATCAAGTTTCTACATAGTTCAAATTTAAAAGTATTGTTATTTTCTTTACTTGAACCATTGATAAGGAGTTAAAGTATACAAATAAAAATATTTTGTCCATCTTTACACAATGTACAAAGGATACTAATTTTTTTCGTGCGATATATATCGTGATGTATTGCGATATATTGCGATACCTAAGCAAGGTTTTGAGAACTTAAGATAAATATTTTGCGATATATTTCGTATATTTTATGTTTTTTTTTTCAAATTTATTAAATATCGTATCGCAACTTCAAAAATCGTGATATTTTATAACACAGAAATATGATTAAGGTGACTAAAATTTTAGAAACAAAATTTTATTTATAACATTCAAGAATTGTAAGTTCAATAGATAGTGAAATTTCACTGTCCGACTATTTTTCCCAGATAGTGAAATTTATCTTTCCAAGCAACTTGGAACATTCTCATCCTCATGAGCAAATTAAGGAGGAACCAGGATAGAGCACTTGCATTTTACTTATATATGACTTCGATGTAAATAACTTTCAACAAGGAACACTTATCCATATAGTTTTGAATCAAATAAAGCCCCTTGTATCTAATAACATAAAAATAAAATTTCAAGAAAATTTCATAGGATTCTCCATCAGCTTCCATTGCTTTGAGCAACAACCTAATTCGTCGAATTAGTTCTGCAGAAGTTGCATTTTGATTTTGTCCACCACCACGGAGCTAGAAGAAACACCTTGATTCATTGAATTAGATCTAATTGGTGTCCTAAGAAGTTCTAGAATTTAGTTCATCAAACTAGAAGTATAAAACTATATATATACATATATGTAGACTGAAGAGAGAGAATGAGGGGGGCCTAACTCTAGTTAACTATTGCAGGTGTCAGTGCAGAAAGAAATTCAAACTATCCATCTAAATTTACTAAGATAATGAGTATAGAGAAGATCGAGTTGCGATTATGGCAACTTCATGAGGATCATTTCTTCTTCGTTCACGATCTTTATTAGGATGTGATGGATAGTTTGGTTGTGTAAGCAGGGGACTCAAAGCCCTAAATGATAGATTGAAATGGGATATTATTGTCATTTAAAAAAAAATAAAACTGACATGTCATCAAATTGGATCTCAACTCAAAAAACAAAAAACCTGTTATCCTTATGAATAAAAACCCTCTACCTCTATTTACATATGTTTAAGGGGGCTTTTCACCAATTAACCCTTTCTTATATTGTCATAAACCTATTTTTCTAAAAACATACTTAACTAATAACTGTTTTAAATGATTAAAAAACTCTCAAAGCTACTCAATGGAACTAATCATTCTATATCATTATTCGATATGAAGTGATGAACTCTCACAAAATTTAAATTTTTTTGTAATTTTCAATAAACAACTTTATGAAAGTAAAAAGGGTATTAGACTTTATGAGAGACAATCACATCACACCAGATTCTAATGTGGAGTGATTGTCCCATCGAATAATTTCTCCAAAATTTGACGTGAAAAATCTAGTAAACAATTAAGAAATTTCCTTTTAAATTCTTATTTTGGACAAGTACTCATTAATATAAAAATCTCTAACAGTTTGACACTCTTTACACTTTATCCAAATCTCCTTTAAATATACATAATATTGATAAAGTTCCTTCAAAAACTCAAATTCATAACCTCTTGAGCTAATATCACACAAAAGTTAGCTCGACTACTCAACGCATTTGTAACTTGATTCAAGCTACCAAACATGTGTCTGATGACAAAAGAGAACTTTTGAAGGATTGTAAATCATCTCATATACGTCTTCTTCAAGTGTTTATAGTTGTTAATAAACTTAAAAGCTTAGTGATCTGTGTAAAACACAAACTCTTACTACACAAAGTAATTCACACAATGCTCCAAAGCTCGAACAACTGCATAAAACTCTTGATCATTCATACTTAACTTTTGATGAGCTCACTCAACTTATTGCTAAAGAAATGATGCTAACACGAAATATAAAAAATGGATACAAGCACGTAAATATCCACAAAAAAAGGTCAAAGTCTATGTCGATGACATGATCATAAAATCTATAGGTAGGGAAAGGCATTCTGACTGTCTAAGAAAGTTCTTTGAGAGAATCAGGAAATACAAAATGAGACTAAATCCCCAAAATTGTGTATTCGAGCTCACATTAGGAAAACTCCTAGGCTTCATGATAAGTCAAAGAGGGATAGAGGTCGATCCCTGCAAAAATCAAATCCATTATGGAAATGCCTCCACCCAAAACAGAAAAGCAAGTTAGTGGCTTCCTAGGGAGACTTTAGTACATCAGCAGATTTATATCACAATTGACTACTATCTGTGAACCCATTTTTAAACTTCTAAAGAAAGATTCTCCCAAAAAGTGAAACCTCTCATGCCAAGAGGCTTTCAAAAAAATCAAAGAATACCTACCTAATCCGCTAGTCCTCGTTCCCCCATAACCCAGGTTACCTTTATTGCTGTACCTCACAGTAATTGACATATCCGCTGGAGCCATGTTAGCCCAAAACGAAACACGTGAAAGAAAGAAGAAACTTGTTTACTATATGAGCTGGAAATTGATCTCTTATGAGCAAACTACAATGCACTCGAAAAGACATGCACTGCCCTTATCTAGGTTACCCAAAAACTCTGCCATTACATGATGACCTATACAATACATTTGGTTTCCTGCATGGACCCTGTGAAGTATCTCTTTGAAAAATCGATCTTATCAAGCCGCACTGCTCGGTGGTTATTATTACTTTCCGAATTTGACATAGTGCGCATGACTCAGAAATCCATCAAAGGAAAGGCTGTGGCCGACTACCTAGCAGATTGCCTAGTTGAGGGTGAGATTGTTAAGGAAGCTGAGTTCCCAGATTAAGAAATCATGCAAATTCATAAGGATAGATGGTGCCTTCTCTTTGACAGCGCCGCGAACAAGAAGGGATATGACATTGGCATGCTTCTAGTAGCCTCAGATGGGTCACATACACCTCTAAACATGAAGCTACAGTACCTCTCTACCAATAATACCACAGAGTATGAAGCCTATATAGTGGGCCTACAAGCAGTTCTAGAACTGAAAGTCGAATTCTTAGATGTATATGAGGATTTAGTCCTCATTATCGGCCAAGTCCAAAAGAGATGGAAAATCAAAGAGGAGAAGCTCTTACCTTACCTACCAGTACCTAGAGATAGTGATAACCAAATCCAAAGATGTACTGTTTGACTATATACCTAGAGCTAAAAATAGTTTCGTCGATGCCTTAGCCACCCTTGCCTCAATGGTGGACATTCTGGAAGAATCCACGGTCAAATCGCTCTTGGTTCAAACTCAGAAAACTCTGATATACTACTGCAACATCAATAAAGTTGTATAGGACTCAACATCCCTACCTTGGTACAACGAGGTTTGGTCATTCATCAGACACTCAAAATACCCTGAAGGATATACCAAGGAAGACAAAGTAGCCTTGAGACGATGGGCTGCCCAATTCATCATTTGTGGGGAAAAAACTTTACAAAAGATCTTTCAATGGAATACACCTATTGTGCTTATATAAACATGAAGCTGAATATGTCATGACAGAAATCCATGAAGGAGTTTGTGGACCTCACATGAATGGAAACATGCTAGCCAAGAAGATAGTCCGACAAGGTTACTATTGGAACACCATGGATGAAGACTATATTACTTTCTTCAGGAAGTGCCACAAATGTTACATACATGCCAATCTTCAACATCTCCCCCCTAGGGAGTTGTACAATCTTGACATTTCCTTGGCCCTTTGAAATTTGGGGAATAAATATCGTTGGAAAATCACACTGAAAGCTTCCAACGGCCATCAATTCATTTTGGTAGCCATTGATTACTTCACCTAATGGGTGAAAGCTATTTCCTATGCTATCGTCAATGCAAAGAAGGTAGCTCAGTTCATTAAAACCAATATCATCTGCCAATATGGAGTACCCCACGAACTAATGTCAGACAATGGCTTGCACTTCAAATGGAAGGCCATTGATTTGGTTGAAGAGTTCAGAATTACCCATCATCATTCCTCGCCTTATCGAACTCAAACAAATAGGGCGGTGGAGGTTGCAAACAAAACTCTGAAGAACATCTTGAGAAAAACAATAGAAACCAGCAGAAACTGGCATGAAAAACTTTTATTTGTTTTATGGGGTTATCGTACATCTATCAGAACGCCCACCGGACAAACCCCATACTCCCTAATATATAGGATGGTGGTAGTGTTACCTGTTGAGCTAGGAATACCCTCACTCAAGGTACTTCTCGAGAACCAAGTTGCTGAAACTGATTGGTTACAAAATAAGTACGATGAGTTAGCCTTCCTGGATGAAAGGCGGCTCAAAGCTTTATATCAAACACAAGGGTATCACAAAAGGGTAGCCCGAGCTTTAACAAAAAAGTGAAAAAAGAAAGGTCTAAAAGTGGGAGATTTAGTTTTAAAGGAAAACCGAGCACCGGTTCTTGACCTGAGAGGTAAATTTAGGCTTAACTGGAATGGCACATTCCTCATCAAATCTATAACCACTAGAGAGGCAGTATGGCTCACCGATATGGATGGAGACGAGTTTTTATCACCTGCCAACCCTAACCAGCTCAAAAAGTATTATGTTTAGCGGGTACCTGCCCATTATACTGAACTACGATGACCTGACCTCCTATTACACTTGTTACTATACATGTAATACGGGGGTACGTAGGTAGCTCACGAAGTTACTATGAGTGCAGTCTCAAAAATTGCAATAAAAAGTTTCGTTCTTTCAAATTCAAAAGTTAAAGATCATCGTTTATTCAATAACAGATAAAAGCCATATCAACTTGGTATAAGTCTAGTATAGAACTAATTTCCTCTAAAAAAAAGGAAGAGAAAATTTCTAAATCTTCATTGCTAAAAGATACTCTGATCCTTTCTTTTCTTCATTCTTTCTTCTCCACCAACCTCCCTTCCAACTGAAAGCGACAACTGATCTCTTTCTCAATAAAACCCAAGTAGTTCTTTACTGAGTCTACGTGTAGAGAAAAAATGCCTAAAGTCCAGCTCACCATTGTTACATTTCAATTTTGGTGTCTTCTTAAGTCTTCCTCGTTTCCTTCTCAAGGGTAAAGAGACTATTGTCTCTACTTCTGTTACACCTCGCGACTGGCTCACTGATTCCCAGTCTAACTTTCCTAATCCTCTTCCTTTGAAATCTTTGTAGGCTTCTTTGATTACTTCTAACTTTGAAGTTATCTCCATTGTAACACCCTAGACCTAATTAGTAAGGAATTAGTATCGGTTAAATAAATATTAATGTTATTAGTATATAATTGTACTGCGATAAGCATTAGGGAGCAATATTTCTTAAAAAGTCAATAAATGACACGAGTTATGATAGAGAGATAAAAAAATTAAGAAGACAAATATTAGAAAACATAAAATAATATTAGCTAGTAACAAAAGAGAAATTTATAAAAATAAAATATATATTTTGTTGAAGAAAACTTATAGCAAAGTAAACAAAAAGGAAAAATAGGCCAAAAGAGTGTTGGCCCAAAGAATCGAACCCGAGACTTAATGCCTAGAGACTTATCTAGAATCCCAAACCCACTAGGCTATTAGCACCCATGTGCTATGATAGCCAAAAGATAAGTATATAATGTAAAATAGAGGAGGGGAAATGCTGAAACAATGAGGTGGCAACACCCTATTGCACCACACATTCAGCCTAATAAGAAGACATGCAAAACCTCCATGATGAACGCATCAGACCTTAACCTTATAATGTAGGCTCAGGCCATGCATGAGGGCTGGAGTACACGCTCAGCCAGACCTGCAGCTAGAAGAGAGAGAGAGAAGGAAGAAAGAAGAAAATAGGAGGGCTTGCATGAGTTTTGGAGCAAACCTAAGGAAGCCAGAAACTCAGAACCAAGCTAAGGGAAGAGACCCACGATCGAAGGTAAAACCCACCAAAAAACCTACTTTTTTCTCCCTAAAGAAAAAGTTTATTTTGACATGCAGTATTATGGGTTTAAAGATGCATGAATGATTGTTTGGCATCATAATGTGGTTTGGGAGGTGGAGAGGACCCCTAGGAGGCTGGAATGGTGAAACTCATGAAACCTGCCATTAATGGCAGCCCTAAGCTCAAGTTTAAACCAACTAGAACTGATCCAAGATTGGTTGGCAAGGACTCGATTTAGACCATCTCAAGTCCAAAACAAAAAGAACCATAAAAAATGGACCAGAAACAGAGGAGATAAGCAGAGTAGAAATTACGGTCGTGAGATCCCACCCCTTAAAATCAAGCACTAAGCTTGATTTTTGGAACGTGGTTGTGAAACCCTTGTGACGTAGAACAAAACAAGCCAAGAGCCCTAAGTTTTCATGGTGAAATGGCCATGAATCGAGCCAATATTCAGACTTGCACCCCACCTTCGACAGAGATTTCCAGCTCACTTTGACATCCTAAATCAACGAGGAAACTTGAGTTAGAATCTTAGAAGTTGTTTGGGCTTGAAAGCAGAGGAAATTGACGTCTAGAAATACACGAAATAGAGATCGCAATCCCCAAAAAATTAGGGCCACAGTGACCCTCACGATGGGGATGATGAACAGTGTGGGTCGGTCAGGTCGGATCTTCGGTTTCGAGTCGAGTCTTAACCGAATAACTGAATGGATTGGGTAATACCAAAACAACATAGTTTCATTTAATGAGTGATGTCACGCTGACACAGTGAACCGGATGAACAGGTTGGTTTTTGACAGAATAAAACCGGTTCACTTAACCTTAGACTGAACTAGATGGTTTATTTAATAAAAGTTCTTAAAATTCTATTTTGACCCTTGAACTGTTATTTTATTACACCGTGGCACAATATTTTGGAAAATTTATTCAATTAGGCCCTTGAAAAATATAAATTATTATATTTTAAATTCTAAAATTCTAAAAATTATGATAGTACCCCCTGAATTTAAGGAAAAATTACAAAAATACCCATGAACTCAAGTAAAATGACCAAAATGCCATTATTAATTAAAAGCCAAATCAAGATCTGTAAAAAAACAAACTTATGTTTTTTTAACATTCTGGACCCAATAGTAGGTTCCGCTCAGGCAAATTAATTTTCTAAATACATAAACGGACAAACAAGACTAATTCCAAAAAAGTCCTAAAGGCTAAATGAAGCTACCAAATGACCTCCAAAAATTATAAGGATACCTACCCTAAGGTTTTTCTATGTTCCGGACTCAACGGTGGGATCCGTTTCATCAAATAAGATACCTAAAATACTAATATGCAAAATTGGCCATTTTTAAGACGCTTTTAAAGGTACAACGAGCTACCAAAAGAATAGAAAAGAATCAATAAAGATCTAATCTAATTTTCATAAGTCCATAAACCCAAAATACAACCCATAGGACTAAAAGGTGATAGATCCACTAATAAAATCAGAATAAGTCTATGAGTAAAATTGAACTAAATGATGTTTCCTAATTTATAGGATCAATAAAAGAAAAGGAGAATAAGATATCTTAAGAGGGGGAAACGGTTTTAAAGGTAAGTAAACCCGAACTCTAATGTGTGGTGTTCCTTAGCCACGTTGTAATCATATCTTTCTCAATGCTGCCAATTTGTATTCTTTTATACACTCATATCAGTTGTTTTGATTCCATAACTTGATATTTGTGACTCCCTTGTGGATATATTGAGATTCTTATTGTCAATATCATGTTATGGATGCTTACACATTGCCATAACCCTTGATTATGAATGTTGGAAAACTATTGCAATCTCTTTTGTTGTGAACCTTGAATTCTATGTATATGTACATTCTTTGTGAAATTCATTTGATTATAACATTATTTGTGAGTGCTTGGGAGTTGTGTCTGTCACAACGCCCATCTTAATTCTTTAGATGCTGATGATTTACGAGTCGGTACTTGGGAATGATACCCAACACTTAGTCCTAATGAGGATATGATTATTTGATAAGGCTCTTGGTGCCATTCAAGCAAACCTAGAGATGAGGAGTGACCCGAATGAGTGTTGTTTGGGAGTAGTCGGACCCTATTTGTTGATAACATCTATTAGACTCATTATTCATGTATTACATATTTTATACCTTGATCATAATCTGATGATATACTCTTTGATTGGTGGATATGCTTTTCAAAGCTTATCATTACATTCGATTTGGTCTCTCGTGATTCTTGGCAGCTGAATATTATATGTACTAAATCCATTATTGTTGTTTTGCTAAATTGCTCACATCTCCTCTCAAGCTATTTTTGGAATGTGCCTTGGACCCACGGGTCATCCTTAGTGATTTATTTTTTCTTGTGACTGACTATTTTTTCTATAATGTTTCACTTGCCCCATTGTTTCCATTCTGTTATCTAAACTAACCATGACCCATGGAAAAGTGAAGGAATTTACTTACTGAGCTAAGTTAGTTTGCTCCAGATTTATATCACTTTTTCAGGAAATGACGTTATAGAGGGACAGTAGAGTGCTCACTTTTAGCAGGCATCACATTTTTGCTCACAGACCTGTCTTTCACATGTAATGGGTGGATTCCTTTTGTTATTAGTTGTAATAGACTAAGTATGTTATAGTCTCTCTATCCCATAAGTCCACGTTCTAGGAATGGCATTTTGTTAAAGGATCTATAACTTAAGAATCACTTTTATCATGGTCTGTAAACCTTATTTTGATTATGTTACCTAATTATCTAATTTGATAACACTATTGGTGATCCTCAATTAAAATTTGTTAGGGATGCCTTAAGAACCGCCCCCGCGACCCTTAATCCAAATAGGGTGAGTTTCGGGTCGTGACATCCACACTAGTGTCTATTCCAGTCTCTTCGAAAAGGATAGAATCCCTAAGTTCTTCCTTTTCATTGATTGGGTCCCAAAGCCATCATAAATGTTCTTCCGTCATAAGCAATGTGTCAGAATAATGTGTATTATCCAAATCTAGAACATGAGCACATTCCCAATAGTTGGATATCTCTGTGGTTACAGATGGAATCAATATTTCCACAACGAAGTGAGGACCCTAAGTCCTCGGGGCAACCTGCATGCATTGAAATTAATGCAGTATGCGAATGGGATAATAGAAAGATGTCTTTCTCAAGCCTGCCAAAATAACACAAGAATAGTCAGGAGAGTGCAAGCGAGGGGCTCTGCTTTGCCAGTGAACAGTGGACCAATCAATATCACAAGGGGAAAGTTGAGTAAGGAACTTGCACTAATCTCTTTCATTATCTTTGGTCACCAATAACGCCCTTCAACAATAGTGCTTTAACATATAAGGGATGGTAACTGAAAGTGCCAAAAGCTTCAGCTTATCACGTAACCACATTGTCAACAGCAAGTGTAATACCCTGACCCGAATTGTAACTGAGCAACCCATATAAACCCAAGCTGTTAAGGCTCTATGTTATGATATCAAATGAAATGGATAGTTTTGGAATGTGAACAGTCTCCAATGTACAAACAATGTCGGGAAATACCTGAGCAAGCTATGAGTGAGCATCAAAATACGTGTACATATATGTATACATATATGGGTATGTATATATATATATAAGTATATATATAGCTATGTATATACATATGAATATTAGGTGTATATATGTAGATATATATATAATTGTATGTATATATATATGTGTGTGTGTGTTTATGTATGTTATATATACATGTATATATATAAATATATTTATAAATATATATATATATGTATATCACATGTGTAGTGCAAGTGTTGTGTGTGAGCTAAGTGTGTGCTTTAGGTGTGTTGGGAGAGGGGAAGTAGGTTGCCGACACCAAGGGGCTGAATACAACTATATATATATATATATATATATATATTACAAATATCCCTCAAGCAATTAAATGCTAGAGGACAAAACATGAAAAAGCAGAAAAAGAGAAGTCAAGGAAGAGAGGAAAAAAGAGGAAGGATAAACGAGAGAGAGAGAGAGAGGGGGGGCAGTGAGATTTTCCTATACATATGGGTTAGGTGTTGTTGAGAAAATTCAAAAAGTAAAGAGAGAAACTGAGAATGAGAATTGATTTTTGAGATTCAAAAGAGAAGCAAGAAAGGAATAGAGAAGGGAAAAGAAGAGATACTGCGAGCCAAAAAGCTTAACGGAGGTAAGTGCAACTTGATTCTGCTCTAAGATTTCAGAGTATGAATGCTAGATTGGGTTATAGGGTCTTAACAAGCATGAAATAAGGAGTTGTTTGCAAAAAGAATGAAAGAAATTGGTTTAGAAACAAGGGAAATATAGTCAGTTGCAGGTATGGTATAGATAATCGGATTCTGAAAAATTGTGCATAAATCTTGATTAAACGATGTAGAATTGTTTCAGTTATATCCAAATGATGATTTGGGGTGATTTGGGATCAAAACAGTGACTCAGAAGTCACAAAATAAGGAAAAAGTTGGTGGCCAGAAAGTTGAGTCTCACCGGAGACCCTACTGTTCTTCCCTATTCGTGAAGAACCAAAGGTCCAATCCTAAATGGATGATGGATATGAAATCCTTAGGAAATTTAGGTTCGAACCCCATTGATTTCATGTTAAAACAGTGATCGAAAAAGATCACTAGTGCTGAAAGGGATGACGGAATCCTACCTGAGAAGATGATGAACAGTACTTCTTAAACGGTGTCGTGTTGAGGGATTTTACGTTAAAACTGCGTTGTTTTGATTTATTTCTGTTTTAAATATAGGTTAAATACAACTTGTTTGGTTGCTGAGTTTATGAATTGATTTGACATACCAGATAGGGTTTGGGATAGCTTATCTCTGTTTAAGCCCTTTATCTATTGTTTGTTTTAGTAATATATGGAAAACAATACGGGGGCTGCTGCCCTCAAGACTCGAAACTGGGACCAAGTGCAAGGAAAGGTTTTAAAACCTGAAGTGCGGACCACTGTGCCACTAAGGCATGTGATCAAACCCACCGAAATATATATATAATAAATATTTAGATAAATAAAGATAATTAATATAAATTAACCTGATGTCCAAAGTTAGTAAATGAATAGTATTTTCTTTATGTCTCGAACATTCTAAAGCTAATGAAATGGTCTATTTTATGAGATGGGGTGCCGAAAAATAAAACCCATAGAAATACCAAAATGACTATAATGCCCCTAGTGATGCCCAAATCCAAATTGAAAATCGTGAAAGCCTAAACCGACTTTCTTCGACGTTCTGGATGCAATAGTAGAGTCTATTTTAGTAAATGAGATACTTATAGCAACAAGATATAAAATTTGATGAATAGCATTAAACTAAAACGTGTTTACTGATGTATAGGAAAGTCAAAGGAAAAATGAAAGGTTTCAGAATACTGAGTTAGAACACATTGATAAGGTAAGTAAAACCCTTATCTCTACATGTGGTATTCCAAGCCATGTTTATTCTATTACTGCCAGAATTGTACTCTTGTATGTACCAAATGTTTATTGTTTCCATAATGTGATATTGTTCTATCTTGTGGACATTTATTGACTGTTATATCATTGATCATTATATTGTACTACACCTTGAAGGACGACTGTTATGTTTTTACTGAATGAATGATATTCCATTTATATACACTTTTATGGAATTACGAATGATCATGATATATTATGAATGCCAGATTTATGCTCGGTCACAATATCCATCCGATGCTTTCTGAGTTAACAGGACCAATGGGTCGAGTCCGTGAACGGACATATGGCAATGATGGCGTATTTATGCACTGAGTTATGATGGCATTTTATATGCACTGAGTTTAAGGGGGGTATGCCAGGCCTCAAAAGACCGAGGATCTGCCAAGCCCTGAACAGAGTAAGTGCATCACTTATGTTTGATTGATATTATTATGTTTATTGGATTCATAGGATGATGTCATTCCCTATGAATAATCTTATGTTGAGAGTTCACTTATTGATTATGATTGATTGTTAGCAATTTATTGTGGCAGTACATTTATGTTGATAGATTCTTATTGAGAATTCCATGTTCATTATATCCATTACTCATGATTGATTATTGTGACCTCTACTGTTCATTGGCCATTGTGGCATTTTACCTTATTGGCTATCACATTATCTTATCCTATGATTAGCTATCATGTTTCACATTCATGTTATCTTGGATTCATGTTCCTTCTATGTTAACCCTGACCAATGTGAGAGATGAGATTTACTTACTGAGTTTCGTTAGCTCACTTAGACTTACTTATTGTTTTAGGTATGGACGCTGCGAGACAGTAGTAGGAGCCTAAGAGCATAGGAGGATATTTTAAAAAAAGTACTAGTGATGATGTAGTTTTCCTATGTATTCACCACCTAAGGGTAATGTTATGTTAGTTCCCATTTTGATATATGTAAAACCATATTTTATATTTAAGACTTCTACTGATTAACTGTTTAAAGTTTTTGTACATTACACTTTGTTATCATGATACAAGAAAGGAAAAAGCAGGGACAGCCACAGGGTCGACCCCGCGATACAAAATCCATATAGGGTGGGTTTCGGGTCGTGATAGCAAAGGACTACTTTTGAAGACATTGGAGCTGTCATGGACCAAGTCCAAGCCATTCAAAGTTTTAGCAAGAATAATACCTACCATATTGTTGCCTTTGTTCAGTTCAGTCACAACATCAATTAGGCGGACGTCAACTTGATCAAGCTCTTGGACAATCAAGAACCTCCAGATAATGCACAGAGCAAAAGCACATAGCTTGGTGTGGCTAGCCTATTAATTCATAAAAGTTTCCAATATGGGAAGTAGGGAGAAGGATTCACCTTGAACCAATTTCTTTACCTTCTTAGCATCTAAATTAAGTAAAGAGGATAGAGAAGAAGAATAACCACACTGTACAAAAGGAACAATTAGTTTACCTTGAACCGTGACATCAAAAAGAGCATAGAACTCTTTAAAGGTCGAACATATTTTCTCTAGATGAAAGCGAAAACAATGATGAGCAGGATCCCAAAAGCGAGCACAAGCCCACAATAGATGTCGGTCTATAGTAGCTTGGGCAAGAGAGAAAATAGATTTTAGCTTCAATGCCCCCAAGTTAATCTTCTCCGAGCTCGAGAGACAATACAGCCATATGCAGATTTGTTCGTAAAAAATAGTTACATCTATAATTGCAGAAGCCATTAGAGCAGAAAGCTAGAAAATACAGTAGTAGAAATATCAAGAGGTTAAATATGATGAGTTAGGAGTTTTAGGGCTTGCAATATATCTTAAAAAACTTCCAAGTTCGTTTCTAAGTCGGTTTAGGAGACTAATTTTTAGAAAAACATGAAAAAACATGCAACAAATTACAAAATGGCTCGGGGCAGGACACACTGCCAATCGGCACACCTTGAGTGCCAATTGACACACAAGCCTAAGAAATCTCCCTCTCTCTGTGCCGATTGGCACATAGAGAGGATTCAGGCCACTTTGCCCGATTTTGCCTGTTTTCGTTGTTTTCCTCATGTTTTGTCAATCCGAAACATGCCGGATACCAATTCCTATTCCATGTTTTATGGTATTTCACATATTCATGAATAAATATGCATACATTGATCATTTATTTGTTCAAAATAAAATAAAAGTAATCAAAAACAAGAAAATCTAAAAAGGATAAATTGTTTATCAGACAAAGTGTTTATCCAAAAAGGAAAAGTTTTCATCTAATGGCGCCCTCGCTGTCCTCACTTTTGCTCTTTGCCATTTGCCTTGACGCTCTGCTAGGCCGAGCCTCTTCTTCCTTAGTATCCTCACTCGGCTGACTACCGCTTTTCTTCTAGGTCTCTCCTCCTCTCTTCCAGCTAGGAATCCCTCATTCGGGGCGACCCTATCCTCGATTCATCTCTTCCAGATGAGAAACCCGAGTAGCCTAAAAGGTCATGAGTTTCAAATGCAATGTCAAAATGCAGTCAATATATGGATAGTCAAAAAATGGCAATCATGTCCTTACAATGTCAGAGTCTTTCCGGAAAGTGCCTTTCCGCTACGACTCTACAGTGATTTGGGCAACTTTAGGATTCAAGGTCCTGATGTAGATACAGGCTTTTTCATAAATGGTTCGAGCCACCTGAATTCCCAAACAACATTCTTGTGTTAATTCAAAAAAAAGGATGACCATGAAAAATTTAGGCAAAAAGAAAACTCTCACCCCAGTCAAGTGTCGGGAGTCGGTAGTCCATCGATAGACTCGGTTGGCCAGGATAACTCTTTTAGCCTAAAATTCCTGTCATCGATCATCACCGATACATTGAAAACTAGAAAAGCTACTGGCAACTCAACATCAGCCGCTGTGATGGTGGCCTCTTGAGACGACCTGTCACTCGCACTTGGCCTCCCAGCCCTAAGTGGGAGAGGCAGACCCCCAGTCAAAGGAGGCATCAACTCTTCCAAATAGCTCGTTATATAACCGAACTAATTAAAGAACCGTTGTATGGCTTCCCCCTCATAAAGCACTAAAAAGTCAGGGTCGGAGTCAAACGAATCTAAATCTCTCATATTAGTTGGGGGTGATATAGGCAAAAAGAGATGTACAACCATATCTACTTGGAGAATCACTCTCTCACCCAAGTAAAATACCCTCTCAAAAGAGCATTCCAAAATCAAGCACTGGCGCACTATCCCAATACTCCACTCCACTGAGGGCAAGACCGTCCTTCAAGGATTCCACTAGATTTGTCATAAATGAAAAGCATGATTTTTTTGCATCACATATCAGTAAAAGAAAATGCCAAATAAAAGAACTAACCGTATCCGCTTGGAGCGTGTCCAAGGCCTCCCGAAATCTCTACACTACATTCTCCCCCATGTGAGTCCACCTGTTCACCTTCTGCCACCGCCACATGCGGAGAAACATGTTCTCCTCTGCCTCTACCAATGGGTAAGGCAACAGTTGGAGGACCTCGTAGGCCCAAATCTGCCCAAAATAGGAAAATCAGTCAAAATGATAATTTTTTAAGAAAAAAAAAAGAATGTGAGAAAATTCAAGGATTCATACCTCCCAAACAATGTTGAGACCACCAAGTCCTTTGGTAACCGCCCGAGATAGTAGGCACGTCCAGCGGTACAAAACAACCATTGCGGTGCCTCTCGAGTTGAAGCGCCTAAAGTTCTCCATATCCTCCAAAGCAGGGAGGCACCAAAGGTGGATAGTGTCACCGGCATTGGCCAAAAGGGTTCGACCAAAGACAAAGAGCATGAAGTCTCTAGTCAACTGATCCTTCTCAAAAGTGTTACGGCATTCCCAGAAGCGAAAGTTTTCCAAGATATGTCTAACCAGCACGCACCATGAGAGGCTAGTGTGGGTCGCCACTCTAGAAGCTGGGAAATCTTGTCACCCCAACTGTTCATTTCACTATCCCAAGGGATTTGGTCACTACTAACTCGAAGGCCTGTGATCATTGAGAAGTCGAGAGGAGTCAATGTTACCTCCCTGAACTGGAGGTGGAAAGTATTAGTGGTGTCCCACCATCTCTTCGCCAGAGTGTAAAGAATCTTCCGATCATGGTCAATGTGGACTATCTAGTTTAAAATTGGCCTAAAATCGGCCGCCCTCATTTTCTCTTAGCATCGGAGGGGCAAATCAGCCCACCGCTCTGCAATGTTTGCTGCCGAGCCATAAGCTCGGATTTCCAAATCCGGCTGTAAGAAATCAAAGTCAATATATTAGAAAATCCTTTCAAATTCCATGAGCATGTCAAACAAGTATCAACCGAATGCAAAAAACCAAGGCAAACTGCCCACTTGGGCATTTTCACAAGCGCGTGGTGTGCGCCGTCCAAAAGGCACGTGGGTAAAGTGCCCATGCATGCATGTAATCAGATTTTCTTGCAAAACATTTTCAAAGTGTGAAAAATAAACCAAATGCATCAAGAATCAACTCAAAAATCTCAAAATAATCGAAAGAAATCACAAGAAAATCCATCCATGGTCGTTACGGTACCGTTGCGACAAATGGTGCGCCGCCTCTTGGAGCAAGCTCGTGTTGTTCCAAAAGCTCGGGGCTGGTTTATATCGGACGATTGTGCAATGCAACAGTCCTGATTTCCCTAAATCATGATCAATGTCAAACATTGGGTCTGAGTCACCGAGGCATTCACTTGACATTTTCTCTTAAAATTTTTAGATTTGTTGTTGAAAATCAAGTTGTTTGATCTTCCAAAAGGTCAAAAAAAGTGTCGAATACTTCAATCTAACCTCCTTCATAATTCTACAAAAAATAGTCACAAGAGGGGTAGGAGAATGCTCAATAATGCAGTGAGAAAATCAAAAGTCGAATGATATTTTAAAGCAAGTTGCCTAGGCACCCGAGTGCTGATCGACACTCACGGGTAGTCGATTGGCACACAAAGGGTGGAAACCCCCCTCTCTGTGTGTCGATTGGCACACTGGGGCTGGGTAGGCCAATTTTTAGGGCTTTGGCCCATTTTCGCGAATCTGGGCCAATTTTTGCCTATTTCTATCCATTTTTTATCAAAATCAAGCCTTTCGTCAAAATGTGTCTATGAAATCTGCCGTGATTTGACATCAAGCATTGACAGGCAGATCAGTAATTTTCCAAAATCGATCAATGTTTACCAACTTGTCATTTAGTAGCATAGGCTCACTAATCCGAAACCATCATCAATTAACTTATGGTTTTTTTTCAAAAGATCATATGAGTAGCAGTTCCTTTAGTGGTCCATCAAGATCCAGGCCATGTTTTCCAAGCGAGTCTCTACTGCTCAAACAAATCAAAATCACAGAGTTAATTCAGGTCCATTCCCCGAAGAGTTCTGAACCATCATCATTTTCTCAAGGAAATTCATCTCTATAGTAAAAATTTGTCCTGGCATTCCCTGTAGAATCTTTCATCTAGGCAAAAACTGTCTGAGGACATAATCCATCTTAGTAATCCATCCGTTAAGGACATAATCTTATAAAAATTCTATTAGGATAGCATTCCTTTTAGAAACTATCCTATTATGATAGCATTTATTTTAGGTAAGCCATCCATCGCATCACCATCCTGTTAGGATAGCATTCGTCTCAGGAAAGCTGTCTGAGGACGTATTATCAGCCTATTATGATAGCATTCCTTTTAGGAAAGTTGTCTGAGGACGCAAATTCATTAGCCTATTAGGATAGCATTCCTTTTAGGAAAGCCGTCTGAGGACGTAAATTCATTATCTTTTTAGGATAGCATTCCTTTCAGGAAAGCCGTCTGTGAGGATGCAAATTCATTATCTTGTTAAGATAACATTCCTTTCGATTAAGCCGTCTATCGCATCACATCTTATCATCCTATTAGGATAGCGTTCATCTCAAGTAAGCCGTCTATCGCATTTTCTCTTACCAACCTACTAGGATGGGATTTCCTTATAGGTAAAACGTCCAAGGACGTAAGATCATCTCGTGAGAACACAACCTTCTGCTAGTCACGAACTACGAACGGTCTGATTCACCTGAGGGTAATACGTAGGAATCTCATAGAGGAACGAGTCCGACCATCTCAAAATCACAACTAAGGTTAAAATGGTTATCTTTTTTTTATTGCATTGATGTTCACTTGCTTGCAAGTTCCATCAATGAGGGGTTTTCTTTAGATACCTCATTTTATGACCCTTGATTAAATGGTAGCAATTTGGTAGTTATACCAAGAAACCTAGTTCCATTAGGACTCCTCCTAATAAAGTCCTATTCCCGCTAGGACTTTCTTGCCATAGTCCCTAGCTCCATTAGGACTCTTCCTAACAGAGTCTTATTTCTAGTAAAACTCTCCTACTAGAGTCACAGTTTCATTAGGACTCCTTTTGACAGAATCCTATTCCAGCTAGGACTCTCCTACTAGAGTTTCAGTTTCATTAGGACTCCTCCTAACAGAGTCCTATTCCCACTAGGACTCTTTTACCAGAGTCTCAGTTTAAGTAGGAATCTTTTCGATAGAGTCCCACTCCCGTTAGGACTCTTCTGCCTATCGGAGGGTGTTTCGGTAATTTCGGTACCTTTTGCCCACTAAGGGCATTTTGATAATTTTGGCACAATCCTACCCTCAGTAGGACTTTCTAGTCACTTGAGGGGCATTTATATCATTTTACCCACATATGGGTAATTTGGTAATTTTAATCCTTTGATGACGAATTGGGAGTAATTTGGTCATTTCACATGTCTTATGGCAATCTAGAGATTCTCCACCGAATTTGGGGCGATTTGATAATCTTGAGTGATAGTAGTCTATTTAGGCTTAATTAGGACTTTCCACTTTTAGAGTTTCTATAGATCTGGTTACTTGATATTTCTTTAAATAGAGATACATTGAACCTAGACGTTTTCATTTTAGAGTTTATTTTCCATTTAAATTCTATTTCTATTTTATCTCATTGGCTCTTGCATGTAGACACCAATTCTATTGGTTCGTGCATTGTCATTGTCATAATTATTTATTAATTCATTTAGTTAGGATAATCATTCTTATTTAATTAGATAATTATCACTCAAGACATTATCCTAGCCCTCCATTTTGAGGTTTCATCTTAGACCCTTGGATCAAATCTCTATATTTTCCTATAAATAGAGCCCCCAAGCCAACAGTTTGAAGGACACGAAAATATACGAAGGGAAGATAATTTCCATAGCTTTACGCTATTAGGTTAATTCTAGGGTTCTCTCTACAAGAACCCTCCCTCTTTTGAGGGCCGAAGCTCTACCAAAGTGACAGCCTCTCTCCGCAAAGCCAATCAAAGCAACGCTTTCCAAACCAAAGAACAAGCCGAAGATTTGACCGATTACTGAAACTGAATAAGGTATGCTCTCAAACCCTTAACAGTTTCTTTTTCTTTAGATCCAGTTAATCTCATCTCTTTTACCACTCTTGATAAAAGAGGGTAAACCGGAGAACTACGTGACTCTGATTCTGTTTTTCTGAACGGATAAGTAAGAAGTCTTCGGGCCCAAGTCAGATTTATTTCCTATCTTTCCCGTTCTATTTTTTTTTTTTATTTCTTTTCATTAGATCTTTATTATTTATTTCTTCCATACTCATGAATCTTTTTTTTTTTCAGCTTTCTCATAACAAAATAGCTTTGCAAGTGAATATTCGGAGGTCGATCCACTCAGATCGATTGGGGTGGGTGCCTAACACCTTCCACTTCGTACCTTAGCCCCTGGATTCATGTTTTCTCTGGTGTTTATATTTTTCAGTGCTTTATCTTTGTTTTGATCCATGTCATGGGATCTTTAGAATATAATTAGGAAACAAGGCGATGTAAATTTTAATTATTTCATTTCTTTTCAATTTTCTTTTAATTTTTTTTGTTGTAATGAGTTTGCTTGCTTCTTGCCCAAAAATAAGCTGGCAACTCTTCAACTTCTCTATCTAACATAAGAGGCGTTCCTTCCCACCTTAAGGGAAGGAGATAGCCGGGATCGATCTAAATCCATAAAAAGGATGACATACTTTCCTTTTTTCGGTGTTGACTCCCATAATACCTAAGGAACAATTACCGAGACTTTTACAAGGCCAATTTTAAGGATTTTAATTATCTAATTTTTTAGGCCTTAGCACGACAGCATATTGATCAAACTTAAGTGTTCGGGAGTCCGGTTGACTTCCATTGACCCAACAACTTTGGACTATCATATATTGATATTCATTAGTGATTTTTCATCACTTCTTGGGTATTTAGAACTCAGGTCATGACAAAATGGTATCAGAGCTCTAGGTTGGAATACCTACGGATGATGGGATTAAACTTAAAATTTATGGGCCACTTAAGTAATTAGATTAGGATGGGTTAAGTAACCTAAATACGAGTTAGGATTTTGAAATTGAATGTAGTTTCCAAAATGATCCTAGAAAATTGAATTATAAATACTTCTCATATTACCATATGTTATGTCATGACTTGTCTTAAAAGACAACACTAATTTTTCGATTGCCTACTAAGTTTGATTATACTTGTTAAAGTAACCCAAGTAAGAAAAATTCAAGCCATGCTTACGTATGCTTGTTAAAGGAATTTTAGGTGAATTGCTTGTATGCCATGTAGGAATTTCTCATGACTATGTGAAAATATGTATATGTTTAAATGATACTCATTATGTCTTTTAATGGTATTAAGTGAGGTACTATGGCTATTGTAGGGTGCCAGCACTAGAAAAAAGGAAAGTATGTTATCCTTTTCATAGATTTAGAGGGATCCCGGTTGTCTTCTTCACTAAAGGTAGGAAGGAACGCCTCTTATGGGAGATAGAAAAATTGAGGAGCAGCCAGCTTATTTTTGGGAAAGAAACAAGCAAACTCATTACAGATTGAGCAATACATATGAAGAAAATTGAAAGCAATGGAATGAAAATTACATCACTTTAATCCTAAATACATACTAAAGGATCCCTCGAAATGGATCAAAATAAAGATAAAACACTGAGAAATAGAAACACCAGAGAAATAGACTCAGGGGATAAAGTACAGAATGCGAAGATGTTAGGCACCCACCCCGCCCGATTCGAATGGATCGGCCTCGAATATTCACTTGCAATACTATTTTGTCATAAGAAAAAACAGAAAAAAAAAATATGTGAGACCGAAAGAGATAAATAACACAAGATCTAGTGTAAAGAAATAAAACATAACAAAAAAGACAGAAAATAAATCTAACTCAGGCCCTAAGGCTTCTTACGTATCCATTCAGAAAATGGAATCAGAGTCACGTAGTTCTCCAATTTACCCTCTTTTATCAAGAGTGATAAAAGAGCCGAGATCAACCGGATCTAAAGAGAACTATTAAGGGTTTGAGAGCATACCTTATTCAATCATGGTAGTTAGGTAGTACTTTGGCTAGGAAAATCTAGATCAAAGGCTTCAATCGGGTAGATCTTTGGCTTGTTCTTCAGTTTGGAAAACGTCGCTTCAACTTACTTCGTGAAGGGAGGCTGTCATTTTGGTAGGGATTCGGCCTCCGGAGAGGGAGAGTTCTTGTAAAAAGAACTTTAGAACTATGCTAGCAACATAAGGTTATGAAAATCGTGTATTTCGTCCTTAAATCTAATGGCCTAAAGGCTCTATTTATAAGGAAATGTAGAAATTTGATCCAAGGGCCTAAGATAAAACCCTAAAACGGAGTGCTAAGATCATGTCTTGGGTGATAATTATTAAATTAAATAAATAAATAATTAAATAAGAATGATTATCTTAACTAAATGAATTAATAAATAATTGTAACAATGCACGAACCAATAGAATTAGTGTCTACATGCTAGAGCCAATGAGATTAAAGAGAAATAGAATTTAAATGAAAAATAAACTCAAAAATGAAAACGTCTAGGTTCAATGTATCTCCATTTAAAGAAATATCAAGCAACCAGATCTATGGAAACTCTAAAAGTGAAAAGTCCTAATTATGCCTAAACAGACTACTATCACTCAAGATTATCAAATTGCCCCCAATTCGGTGGAGAATCTCTAGATTACCACAAGACATGTGAAAAGACCTAATTATCCCTAATTCATCACCAAAGGATTGAAATTACCAAAATACCCCTATGTGGGTAAAATGATATAAATATTACAAAAATGCCCCTCAAGTAACTAGGAAGTCCTACTGAGGGTAAGATTGTGCCAAAATTACCAAAATATCCTTAATGGGCAAAAAGGTATCGAAATTATTGAAACGACCTCTGATGGGCAGAATAGTCCTAAACAAGGTGAGACTCTATCAAGAAAATTCTTAACGGGACTGGGACTCTATCGGGAAAAGTCTTATTCTGTTAGGAGAGTTCTACTTGGACTGGGACTCTATCAAGAGAGTCCTAACGGGAGTGAGACTTTATTGGGAAGAGTCATTCTTAGACCAGGACTTTTTTAGGAAAGTCTTAATGGGAATAGGACTCTGTTAAGAGGAGTCCTAATGGGACTAAGACTTTGGCAAGAGAGTTCTAGCGAGAATAGGACTTTGTCAGGAGGAGTCCTAATGGAACTGCGACTCTGGCAATGAAGTCCTAGCAGGAATAAGACTCTATCCAAAGGAGTCTTAATGGGGAATAGGACTCAATCGGTAAGAGTCCCTACTTGAAGTAGGTTTCTTAGCATAATCATCGGAGTCTTACTTGATAAGAAATGCGATCCTAAAAAGTCTTTCATGTGGTTGCATTCTCATAAGATGATCTTACGTCCTCGGACGTTTTACCTACAAGGAAATTCCATCCTAGTAAGTTAGTAAGAGAGAATACAATAGACAGCTTACCTGAGAGGATTGTTATCCTAACAAGATGATAAAATGTGATGCGATAGAAGGCTTACTTGAATGGAATGTTATCCTAACATGATGATAAAATGCATCCTCAAACGTCCTTCCTAAAAGGAATGTTATCCTAATAGGCTGGTAAAATACGTTCTCAGACGACTTTCCTGAAATGAATGATATCCTAACAAGATGACGAATTTTCATCCTCAGACGACTTTGCTAAAATGAATGTTATCCTAATAGGTTGATGAAATGCGTCCTCCGACAACTTACCTGAAAGGAATGCTAAATTAACAAGATAATGAATTTGTATTCTCAAACGACTTTTCTAAAAGGAATGTTATCCTAATAGGCTGATGAAATGCGTCCTCAGATGATTTTCTTGAAAGGAATGCTATCTTAACAAGATAATAAATTTGCGTCCTTGGACGACTTTCCTAAAATGAATGTTATCCTAATAGGCTGATAAAATGTGTCCTTGGATGACTTTCCTGAAAGGAATGCTATCCTAACAGGATAATAATGTAATAGATGGCTTACCTGAAATGAATGCTATCATAACAAGATGGTGATGCAATGGATGACTTACTTGAAATGAATGCTATAATAACAGGATGCTTCTAAAAGGAATGTTATCCTAATAGAATTTTTATGAGATTATGTCCTTAATGAACAGATTATCAAGATAACTTACGTATTCAGAAGATTTTTACCGAGATGGATTACATCCTCAGACAGTTTGTCGATATGGATTAGTCCTCAAATATTTTTTACAGAGATGGATTACGTCCTCAGACATTTTGCCGAGATGGATTACGCCCTCAGACGGTTTGCTGAGATGGATTACGTCCTTAGATGGTTTTTTTTCCTAGATGGATTACGTCCTCAGACATTTTACCTATAAGGGAATTTCATCCTAATGGGTTGATAAAATGCGTCATCAGAAGACTTATGTAAAGAGTGAAGACTCTATGGGGAATGTTTGATTATAAATCACTGGAGAGATGAATTAGGTTAACTTCACTAGAATAATGGAATTCAATGTGACCTCATAGGGAAGGATTTGATCGAGTTTCAGACCATAAGGTCATGTTGCTCAATTCTTTCTTAAGATAGGAGAACAAGAAGTGTACTTAACTTTGAAAGGAGTTACACTCAAAGCGATATACTCAACTAATGATAGGAGTTGATGATAATGCTTGCCTCAGATAGGGGAGAGACAAGATATGCAAAAAATAATCTTGACCTAGACAGAGCGAGGTAGAACTTGACTAAGATAAGAGTGTGGAAAGCTATGAAAAAATCACATTGATGAAGAACTCTTACCTCAGCTAAAGGAATATAAGATTCACTCAACTTAGAGAGGAGTAAGGAGAATGTACTCAACTCAGATAGGAGTGAATGAGATGTGCTCAACTTAGATAAGTGTTAAGAAATGTTCTCATTGAATGAGAGAAAATGTTGTGAAACATGTTTTTTTTCATTTTTGAAAATGATTTTCATTTAGAGAAAATTTTAAATTTTGGCTTGGACTCTGCTAGCCATTAGATTACTAACAATCAAGTTGGTTGCTTAAGTCAAAAAAACCATTACTTGGTTTCGAATGGTGAGGTTTCCCATCTTTGAAGACGATTGGGAAAAATTTGCTCGAGTTGTGAACTAAGGATATGAAGGCTTAAGAGATTTGATCAGCTAAAGACTTATCTTCAAGTTCATGGATAAAATCTTTTTGCCCTTCCGAACGATTTGGGAGATTCCTTTGAAAATTTCAAAATATTTGTTTTGAGCATGATTCAATTTGATTATTTGAGAAAATCGGAATCATTGATTTTCATAACAGATTGTGCACTTAACTGAGCAAATTAGATGAAATCATTGAATGAGAAATTTTTGGGTGAAACAAAGTGATGGAGACTTTATCTATGATTTGGGCAAAGTTGTTAAGGCGTGACAAAATGTGAAATGGAACCCTTTAAATGGAAAAAGGTTCTTATATTGACATGAAGAAGCCCCTTGATTAGGAAAAATTATATGGTTAAGAGTATGAGTTAATCTTATAATGAACAAGGCATAAAGGAGCCCCTTGTGAAGCAAGGACAAGTTACTTCATAAAATGAGAAAGCAATTTGGTGCAAATAGGTAGGTAAGAAGTCCCTTGATGAGTTTCTTTAAAAAGTGAGTGAAGAATGAAGAAGCAATGTGGTGCAAACATGTAAGGGGGAAACCCCTTGTCTGAAATCATTTGTTACGTGACCCATTTATTTGTAAGACCCTTTGAAAGAGTTCTTAGTTGAAATATAATAATTCCCTTAAGCAAGCAAGACCTCAAGGTGGTTTTAGTAGTAGGGACAAAATGTAGGCTAGGGTAAGGTTTATCGAATGAAAGGTATATAAGGCCCAAAAACCCTTGTTCATGGTACCAAGCCCCTTGTGCGCATCTCCTTAATGTGCGTAACTTTGACGTGCGTAACCTTAATGTGCATGTCCTTTCTTGTCCATGACTGATTCTTATCATAACCTTCATGACCGAGCCTAAAGTAACTTTTTAGGTTGCCTACGTATCTCTTTTTTGGAGAATTAGGTCTTACGAAGTTCATTATTCACTTAAAGTTCTTTGAGACATAAAAGACTTGATTGACTGATTTCTTGCATCCTTACTTGGAAAATGGTTCTTTTAATGTGGCAAAAGTTTTCTTTTCTTTGCTTTTTGACTCTTCCTTGATATTTGTTTTGTCACTTCCTTGCTTGGAAATATTTTCCTTCATGAGAAAATGATGTTTCTTCTATTTGTTTTTTGATTTTTCTATGATGGCATTGTGAGAGTGCACACATAGTAGGTTTTCCCCTCCCAAGGTTTGGTCGATAAGTTTGAGAAAGAAAGGCTGATGAATCAAGCTCAAAGGGTTTGTAAGTGGATATCTTAATATGGGTGATAAGATAGATTTGGTTTGCCAATTGATGACCTTCTATCTTTGGAATTGCTTGCTTTTAGGAAACAGTCACATTTTTTAAACTCAAGATATCGATGTATGCTTAGGGTCATAACCATTATCTTCGTTAGATGGTAATTGAATCAAACAAAGTGCCTTTGAGTCAAATGGATGAATTAATGAATAATGAGAAAATCAAGATATTTGATGAAGTTTGATGATGCTCAGATTTAACACATTCAATCTTATTGTGAATTTGATGACATTAATTTTCTTAAAGGATTAAGATGAATCATGCAAACATTTTATTGAAAGTATCCTAAGAGAATCTTTATTGAAATATAAGGAAAGACAGATAGAAATTATCCATGAAGAATAAAAGAATGATCTTTGGCTTGAAAAGCTCCTCATTCTTGATTGTAGGCTAATCTTGGTTGATCCTTAAAGGAGGAGGCCCAATAGCTTATTCATTCATCAAATCTTGGATAACATGCCTCAACATGGTGTAATGATTAGTGTTGTGGCCCGCACATTGGTGGTACGCACAATGCCTGCTTAAATCATAGCTCTTAGGTATTGGGTTTGGAATGGGCCGAGGATCCAAAAGTTAGAGATGCCCTTTTTTGCAAAGCTTTTTGAAAAACTTTGCTCAATGATGCAGAGAGTTCTGAGAATGACCTTGATAGAATCCTTTGAGATGAATTTGGCGGTAGTGAGGCAGTTGAACTAACAGACCAAGAGAATGACTGCTATGGAGTTAAGGCATTGACTACAATCTTTGAATTATAGGGCTTAATGTTTTGTGTGGGCTTCCTCAATGTTCCATCATTGATTGCATCCTCAATTTGGATACCAGCCCCTATAAAAGCTTTGAAAGTCTCAAAGTAGCGAGCAAACAATGATTCACGATAGATGGGAAGTAAGTTCTTCTTCACCATTTGCACTTGTTCGGCTTCACTCGGCCTGTTGACCATTTAGGCCGTTTTGGGCCTCCATCGGGTGATGAAAGTTGAAAGAGTCTCATTGGGTTCTTGCTTGGTGGTCTCAAGGTCCTTGAGTGTGATGTCCAACTCATTTTTGTACTTGTACTACTTGACAAAGGCATTGCAGAGTTATTCCCAATCTTTGGACATGGGCTCTTCCAAGTCTAAGAGCCAATAGAGAGTTGCCCTAGTGAGGGTTTGGTGGAACATTTGAGCAATCATTTCAATTATAGCTCTTAGTGGTTGCATGGCCCGAACATAGAGCTTGAGATGGGTCTTTGGGTATATGGTCCCATTAAATTTGTTTAAGTCTAGCATTTTGAACTTGTAAGTCAAACGGACCTCTAAATATAGGAAGAGTTTGTGGATATCAATCATGTCATCTCCATGGTTGGATTTGCATATTAAGGCTTCCATCTTTTCAAGCCTTTGAGAAGGGCCTCTTTATTGGTGTTGGGCTTCTCTTGAGGTTTGACTTCATTTTGGGGCCCATTTTGTTCGGCTCGATTAAACTGATCATGTATGGCTACATCTTGGGCCTGCTGATTCTGTGGGAAATGGTCTTGATGAGTTATAGGTGGTTGGTTATTGGCAGCATTGTTAGGCCCTACTAGGAAGGGTGGAAAGGGTGGTAACCTTTGTTGTAACAGTTCTTGGACTATCTAGGAGAGCCTCTGTGTTTCATCCCTATAACCGGCCATGTCTTTTCTGATTTTTGCCAAAATCTGAAGTAATTGATCCTGATCCACAGTGACAAGGTGCAATGATTGGCTTGATTTTGATGTCATGGTTTTCGGGCTCAACTGAAGGAATAAGAGCTGCAATAGGGTAGGAAACCTCAATAAATTTTTTTATTATAAAATAAGTACCGAGGAGTTTGAATCCAAGCCAATAGTCTAAAGAGTTTTTTGGTTTCAAAACTTTGAGCAGGAAAGGATCCAATCGAAATGGAAAAAAACATCATTTCTTAGAAAATGAAGAATGCACTTTGTTTAAATTTTGAAGTCTGAATTTTGAATTTTTTGATTCTTTAATTTTTTTTGAAAAAAAAAAGTAGGGGCATAATGGCTAAGTAGCCCCTAAGTCCTAAGAGGATGGAACGATTTGCTTGAATGAGGAATGCAATCCTAAAGGTTAGGAAGATGTAATCCCAATGGAATTGATTAGACCTTACCAAAGGGGTCGATGTCACGCCCCGAATTCCAGCGAACCCGAGGCGCGAGTAACGAGACAAAAAGAAATAAAATAATAAAGAAATAAAAGATAATTAAGGACAATCACATACATTCTGCATACTATTCTGATACATTACATAGGGTCTAGTCCACTTGTTCACAACATACAAAATAAAATACAGTCTCGGGCTTATGCCCTTATACAATATCAAATGCGCCCCTCGGGCCTAACATAATCCCCAATCAGATCATCTCCACGTCCCGCACAGTTGGAGCATCATCTGAAATGTTGCCCTACTAAAGGGGTCAGCTCAACATGCTGGTACAATATAATGCTAATGCAAGAAACAAAACTAAGGGCGTGTCATGTGCAAGTGTACAGTTATCTCTATATGGCATTCGATATCATGATGACAATATATGAACAGTATACAGTATATAAACAGTATGCGTGACACACCCATGCAACTCTATGCCCACCCATGTCTCATGATACGGTCCTTCCCCGCTGGCATGAGTACCGCCACTTATGTCTCGCTTCACGGTTCGGAACCCGTCAGACAGGCGAATACCTATTGGCCGATTTTGGGTTTTTCACCACAGGATCTGCACCCTCATAATGCATAGCACTACGTGCTCAACTCACGCCATGCACAAGGAACCACACTATGCCAAGATGCTTTGATTCATTCATGCCACAATATAATCTCAGTGATGCATCTCATTCATACATAAAGCATGCTTTCAAGTACATATTTCATAATCTCAATAGTTCTCAAGGAACACAATTCACACACAATATACTAACAAATGCGATATACATACAATCATTATTTATATCATCACCCAACATACAGTAAGATAGCATGAAGCACATAAGCATGTGAACAATCAAGCAAACATGTGAACAATCAAGGCAGCAGAACAAGTATTCCTAATTTAATCCTATTCCTTACTTAGCAAAGTACCATACCTGATCGGGTTATCTCAACCCTAGGATGCTGTGTCCACTATGCAGTCAAGTCAACAAAGATGTCCCCAAGCTTCTGTTGAATCAACATCTCTGATCAAAGGGTTTCTCTCTATTGCAGTGGCCCCTCAATAGAACTCAAACCAAACAAATCCCATCCATCAGATATTGAAGAACTTTCCCTTCCTCAAGTTGCTCCTTTAATCTTCTCCAAATTCTAAACACATCAGACTGTGTCAATCCTCAATACAGTATCTCAAATGTGACCTTTCGTCGAAGAAACCCCATCTCTATCATCTCTATAAAATACTGGCAGCTCTCTCTCCGTTGCTGATTGTGAGCCAACTTCTTTATCACCATTACAGCAAGATGAAGACCCATGAGCATTATCCAAGCATCTATATCTCAGCTCAAGAGCAGTCCCTTTCAACTTCACAACTATCCACTCTGCACACCTTGAATTCCAAGAACATGAGGTGTAGCAACCCTTGTATCTCAGTTTTGACTAAGGGAATACTGTGATGGGTCAGCTCTCTACTTGGAATGGTCAGGTCAGTAATTTCCAGACTTCGATCATGCCTAATTCACATCCACCGGTTAGTGAAATTAAAGCTCAAAGCTATCCAACACTCAATACATTAGTTTTATCTGCTACTGGATTTTTTTCCTTGTGCAGGAATTCTATTCTAATTGTAATGGAACTAATCTGTAACTGATAACTAATATATCACTTGTAAAGAGCCATAAGTATTATATCAAAAATTCCTTTATATTGGTTATGAATGACCAGATCAGGCATTAGGTAGCATAAGGGGCTGTTTAAACTTAACGGTTTAATATTTACTACTGTGCAGGACTACATCTCCACAATTAATTTCACACCCCCAGTTGATGATAAAACAAAAGTGTTAAAACACAAAATTTTATATCATGAATAATTTGGTAATTCCACGAGAACAATCAATTAAATTTCAAAATGGCTGGGTCTATATTCAAATTAAAACCTGAACTACACTCAATTTAATAATTGAAGTGTATTCAATTTAATAACTAATCCATTATTTAAATCAAGGGCTATTCAATGTCCAAATCAATAGCTGAATTTCTCTTCCAAACCCACTGCACATTCCAGCAGCCGCACCAATCCCACCTCTTTCTAATTTTCCTAACAGCTGATTACTATTGTGACTAAATTAAAATTTCTATTAGAAATTAAAAATTCAAAGAATCAGATATATACCTGCCTCAGTTCCATTTCCTACTACACTTCCTCAATTCATCCATCCATTTCCCAATCCGAGTTGTTGTAATCATCCTTGTGGTGCCATCAATATACCCCCAAATTCAGTCACCACCCAACAGCCGTAACATCAATGGCTGATTAGCACGGTTGTCCTGATCCCGTCCAATTTGATTCTCAATTTGTCGATCCACTACCTCTACAAATCGCAACATCTTATTTCCCCATAACAAATCCCAAATCAGTCATCAACCATCCATTTTTCCAGGTGCACAAGTTCCCCCTCTGCACCGCTAGTCACACTCACACAATGACCTGTTGTAATTTCTCCTCTTCACGCTTGACTCTTGACAACATCAGGCGTTTTCTTTTTGTGCACAAATTGGCTGAACAATAACTTCTAAAGAAGTAATCTCTGCACCGCTACACAATCACAAACAAATATATAAATATAGACACACAAGATCCCCTGCTATTTCTATTAGCTCGCTTCAACTCGAACAGTCAGCCTCATCAGTTGGAATTTCATCATTTGGCTGGAAATAGAATGTATATACCGTCCATCTGCTGCTTCGCGTCCCTCCAATCCGCAACACACAGCCCCATCACTTCACAAACACACAAATAAATACATATACTGGCCTGGTCAATCATACCTCAACGGATCCATTCAGCCGCAAAAATCCCAGCTCCGAGATCTAACAAAATCGCGATCATCGAACTGGAGATCAAGCTTGAAGATGTCCAAATTCACGGATGAACCGAATGGTAGATCGATCGCCCCTTGCCTCGATTCCCCTCGCGACCACCATCGGATTCGCCCCCCTCCGTTTCTCTTTTCCCCTTTTTCCCTTTCTCTCTTTTCTCTTTTTTTTTTTTTCTCTCCTTTCTTTCCTGTTCTTACGCGACTTCTCCTCCCCTGTTTTCTATCTCTTCTCGGTTTCTCCTCCCCGTAGCTTCCTTGAAGCTTCATATATGATATAATATAATATAATATAATATAATATAATATATATAATGTTGCCCCTTCTTCCAACAGCTTTCTTTTTTTTTTTTTTGTCTGGATAAATTTTATATTTCTTAATAATTAATCCCCTCATGGCGTACTATATATTCAAGTCCATCTACAATTATTATCGTCACATACCCCTTTCTATTCATTCATTTATTTTATTTTATTTTATTTTTTTTTCAAATCTCTACAGTCGAGATGAACCTTTATTAACAAAATGAGGATCCTAAAAAGAGGTGACTCTTGAAAAGGAATTGAAAACCTATCTCGAGTGGTTGGCATGATAGGAATAATTGAAAGGAGGGGGCCACAAATTAGAGCTCGACTTGATTCCTAAGATGATTATAGAATTCGGTTTGTGAAATCTTGAAAGTCATACCTAACCCCTAAATTTTGGCATAATAGGGGACTTGAATGAAAGTCATTTCTAGGTTTTGAGGAAAAGATTCCAAAAGATTCGAATCCTAACAAATATAACCCAGACCTT
Source organism: Nyssa sinensis (assembly GCA_008638375.1). NCBI lineage: Eukaryota > Viridiplantae > Streptophyta > Magnoliopsida > Cornales > Nyssaceae > Nyssa > Nyssa sinensis. The sequence continues at coordinate 919,814 of CM018046.1, read as the reverse complement.
TACTAGAATCAAACCATAAAGTGTGATACTTGAGTAGAAATCAAGTTGATTCTAATTGTGTAATGAGAACAAACCCAAAAAGTTCCTTTTCAAAGTCATTTTGTCAGCCTTGGCTAGCCCGTTTCCAAGCTAGTTGTGGGTACCTATTTTGGAAAGCACCTGTGTTATTAAGTTGTTTGGTGTTAAGGAAAACCCAAGAAAGTATCATTTGTAATCCCATTACAGTTTACAAAATTGGTTTTTCACGAAAAAATTAGAGTTTTTTAAAAAAATTCAAAAAATAGGAAAACTTTTGTAGAGCAAGATGGCAGTTCTCTATGTCCCGATCGACACACAAAGGCTTTTAACCTCTGTACCAATCGACCAACAAAGAGGGGTATTTTTTTCGACTTTGCAAAATTGTGCAAAAAAGTCTATGTGTGTCTTACTGAAACTGGGTTTAAAGTCCTAAATCATGAATCTAGGATAGATTATATGCATAACTGCTTCAACCAGGTAAAGGTTCAAGGCTCCCCTTCTAACAGGATGTCCTATATATTTCTTATAACCATTAGATTGTAATGATAATGGTCAAACGGTACCACATCGCCTTTTTGCATACCATCCCAAAGCCACTATAATGTAGTGTCCCCGGTCAAGAGGTATTTGATCAAGGAGTGGAGGGTTTTTACCGGTGACACTCGTCAAGCTTAGTGAGCATATAAGACGAGGGCTACTAACTGTTTGAGGTTTAGAGGGTATGGAGTGCAAATGCAATGTATGAAAGAGATTTGTGTGCAAGGCATTCAAATTTTAGTCCTTTTTTTTATTCATCCATCTGTACGTCCATTCATCCATTATACAATATAAAATAAACGAATGTAAAGCAAGCAAACAAAATTACCTTGAAGTGAATACTTCACCGAGTTTAGCCCTCTTTAGTCCTCCAGTAAAGTCGCCACTGTGGGCACCAGCACCATAAAAAAAGGAAAGTATGTCATCCTTTTCATGGATTTGGAGGGATCTCGGCTATCTCCTTCCCTAAAGGTAGGAAGGAACACCTCTTATGGGAGATGGAGAAATTGGGGAGCCGCTAGCTTATTTTTAGGCAAAAAACAAGCAAACCCCGTTATAGATTGAGCAATACATATGAAGAAAATTGAAAGCAATAGAATGAAAATTACATCACTTTAATCCTAAATACATACTAAAGGATCCCTTGACATGGATCAAAATAAAGATAAAGCACTAAGAAATAGAAACACCAAAGAAACAGGTTTGAGGGCTAAATTACGGAGTGGGAAGGTGTTAGGCACTCACCTCACTTGATCCGAATGGATCGGTTTCGAATATTCACTTGCAAGGCTATTTTGTCATGAAAAAAAAAACTAAAAAAAAAGATATGTGAATCCGAAAGAGATAAATAACACAAGATCTAGTGTAAAGAAATAAAATAGAACAAAAAAGACAGAAGATATATCTGACTCGGACTCGAAGGCTTCCTACATATCCATTCAGAAAATAGAATCAGAGTCACTTAGTTTCTCCGGTTTATCCTCTTTTATCAAGAGTGATAAAAGAGGCGAGATTAACCTGGATCTAAAGAAAACTGTTAAGAGTTTGAGAGTGTACCTTATTTAGTCATGGTAGTTGGGTAGCACTTTGACTAGGATTCAATCGGGCAGATCTCCAGCTTGTTCTTTGGTTTGAAAAGCATCGCTTCGGCTTGTTTTGTGAAGGGAAGCTGTCACTTCGGCAGGGCTTCGGCCTCGGGAGAGAGGAAAGTTCTTGTAGAGAGAACTCTAGAACTATGCTAGCAATGTAAGGCTATGGAAATCGTGTATTTCGTCCTTAAAACTGATAGTCTAGGGGTTCTATTTATAAAGAAATATAGAGATTTGATCCAAGGGTCTAAGATGAAACCCTAAAATGAAGGGCTAGGATCATGTCTTGAGTGATAATTATCTAATTAAATAAATAAAAAATTAAATAAGAATGATTATCCTAACTAAATGAATTAATAAATAATTATGACAATACACGAACCAATAGAATTAGTGTCTATATGTAAGAGCCAATAAGATAAAAGATAAATAGAATTTAAATGAAAAATAAACTTTAAAATGAAAACATCTAGGTTCAATGTATCTCCATTTAAGGAAATATCAAGCAACCAGATCTATAGAAACTCTAAAAGTGGAAAGTCCTAATTATGCCTAAACAGACTACTATCACTCAAGATTACCAAATTGCCCCCAATTTGGTGAAGAATCTCTAAATTGCCATAAGATATATGAAAAGACCTAAATTACCCTTAATTCGTCACCAAAAGGCTGAAATTACCAAAATACCCCCATGTGAGTAAAATGATATGAAAATTACAAAAATGCCCCTCAAGTGACTAGGAAGTCCTATTGAGAATAGATTGTGCCAAAATTATCAAAATGCCCTTAATGGGCAAAAAGAAACCAAAATTACCGAAACGATCTCTGATGGGCAGAAGGAGTCCTAAATAAGGTGGGACTCTATCAAGAAGAGTCCTAACGGAAGTGGGACTTTATCGAGAAGAGTCCTACTTAGGACTAGGACTCTATTAGGAGAGTCCTAATAGGAGTGGGACTCTATCGAAAGAGTCTTTCTTGGACCAAGGACTTTGTGAGGAAAGTCCTAATGGGAATAAGACTCTGTCAAGATGAGTCCTAATGGGACTGAGACTCTGGCATGAGAGTCCTAGAGGGAATAGAACTCTGTCAAGAGGAGACCTAATAGAACTAGGACTTTAACAAGAAAGTCCCAGCAGGAATAGGACTTCTGTCAAGAAGAGTCCTAATGGAAATAGGACTCAATCGGGAAGAGCCCTTACTTGAAGTAGGTTTCTTAGCATAATCATTAATTTTTACTACTTAATCAAGGGTCACAAAATGAGGTGTCTACAGATATAATACAAAATATTATGAATTGATTGAGATTAAATTTGTTGTAATGTTTACCTTGTGTTAGCATGCGTGATTCAATGCTTATTTGATAATAATTTATGTTGTAGTTGTTTGATAATGACATTATTTTTGCATATTTATGGACAAAAAGAAAAAACAAAGAAGTGCATAATATACTCAAGTTCTTTGGTTACTTGTTAGATAATGATGTTAACTACAATTATTTAACAATTATATTTCTAGTGTACCTATAAATAGAACGGATGTAGTATACCCTTAATGCTCGAAACCCTAGTATTGTGTTTGAAGAAGAAGTAGGTAATTATAATGAAACTGAAACACACTCTTACTGAAGCTGGTGACAAATTTTTAAGAGTACGTTGTTCATATTATTCATGATAGGGAGAATGAGATAAATTGCTTGCCTAGGGTCAAGAACTAAAAATGAAATACAACTTGAGTTACATGATGAAGATACGTTGGGATAATATGAATAATACTTACTAGATTAAACTTGAAAACCTGGGCTTACTTCTTTGCATGGAAAGTAAACCACAAGTTAAAATTTGAATAGAGAGTTGTTATAGCAAATGATATATAAGATGCGAATAAGAGTTGTTATACTTAATGATATGAGAATTGAATTTCTATTTTTAGAATAGTGATTCTTGAAAACCTGTAGTTTTTATAGTCCTAAGAGATTAAAATGGGTGTAAAGGAAAAACTATGAATCAAAGGTTAGACATGCAATAAATATATTGAATATGTTGAGTTTAATATAAAGTTGTATAGTAATATGTATAGTAAGCATATGAGTGATATTAAACACATGAAACTTGAGCTATTGCCTAGTATGATTGCGAGAAACCTAGTAAATGTTCCTCACCTAATACCCTTATTTCAATATAGGAAGATGCAGCCTCAAGACAACCAAAAGGGAGTAGCTTCCTCATCTCATGGGCCAGTGGAAAGGGCCCAGATCCTCGAAGACATGGTTGAGGCCATGGGACACTTAGTTAGAGTGGCATAATAGGAAGCCCAACAGTACCTTAAAGGAACAAGACTTAGAACCCTAATGATCAAGGAAGGAAAACAGAATCCCCTAAAAAAATATAGGATTTGACTTCAGATAGGGTTTGGGAAGAACCCAAAAAGGAGACAAAGAGAGGCTTTGAAAAACCTTATAGGAAAAAACCCGTTAGCTTGCCAGAACCAAGCCAACCTAAGTGGAAGACTATCCAGGGCAACTCGTATGCTATCATTGTCATTAACCTGGACATCGTAAGATGGAATGTCCATCAAGGGTGTCAGGCCAGAGTAAGGCAGTGAAGGTTGTAGAATGTTACAAGTGTGGCTAGTTAGGCCATATCCAGAAATATTATCCAAGGGAAAATAGTGCACCCAACCTAGCCGGACCACCCCAGTTGGTATCACTAGTAGAGGTTCATAGACATATCTAAGAGGCTACCATTAATCTAGTGAATATTCCATTGAATGGTCAAGGGAGAAACTATCTGAACTGTGGTGGTGATAGGGATACTAATCCCATCATCGTGAGAAGAGAACCGTTGGGACCTTTTGGCATTAAAGGTATATTTCTAATAATTAAATTTTCATGTAATTAGTGTAAGATTTGTTATAGCTATTAGTATAAATGAAAACCATGGGTAAAATAAAAGCTAAGATCGTATCATAATTGCATGGAATGAAAATTGGTAGAAGTTAAACCTAAGTAAATGTAATGAAATAGGAAAAATATGATATAGGAAGCTACTTAAGGAAACTCATGTAATATGTTAAAAACATAGCAAATTAAAGACATTGATCATGATGATCATGATAGTAAAATTCTGTGAGTTTTATAACTTTGAAGGGGTTTATAAGAAATAAATTTATACGTTGTGTTACCTTGGAAAGGTAATTGCCTTAATTAAATTATCTAAAATAGATAAGGTTCCTTGAGATTTCATAAATGATTAATTTGGGTGAAAAAGCAGGGAAAACATGATTATGATTGTAAAAAGTAAAGGGAATGAGTATAAACTAATCTAAAGAGTAAATGAGATCCAGTGGATGAAATTCCTATAGTTAACAATATGGTGGACTTAGTGACCACAACTGATTAAGGTGCAAGACTTCAAATGTTTTGGAGTTTTACTTCACGAAATTAGATGATCTATAAGAATTATGCATTGAATTCTATCAAGATGAAATTTCAAGTACTATGAAAAAGTTAAGAAAAACTAAATCATGAGAAATTGATTTTGCAATACTATGATTAATAATATTATTGTGAATAAAATTATATCATTGATAATGTGAACTTAATTGATATAAAGGTAATAGAGATAATGAGTAAAAGTAACATGAATTAACAATGTGAAATATTTTCACTGGCTGAGAAAATTGTTAATGTTTGATGGGTATCAAGTTCTGCATTACAAGTGATAGACGGGGGCCCCCACCACTTAGTAACAAAGGGTGACTGTGATCTGGGAGAATGCTGCTGGTCACCATAAGTAGGGTCGTCTAGAATAAGACTATGGGAATTAGGCTCGAGTAGCCTAGATGATAGTGGTGTAATAAGTTTAGATTGAATATTAATTAAATATGAGGCGCTTATTTTGGGGACTATTGATCTTGTATAAACATAAATGTTTAGAGACTTGATATGAATGTGAAAATGGCCAAGTTTTGAGAATTGTGAAGTTTAGATATCTATAATCGGACCGAATCTTGGACTTAGCCTTGAAGCATTATATCTTGGGAAGCTATGATAGATGATGATATCCTAAGGTTCAGAAACTATCATTGAATAGCAGTATAGAACATTTGGCTTAGTTTTCAAGGACAGGGTGCAGGCCCTTATAATGCTTGGACCAAGAACATATAATACCTAGACAGAGGGGTAGGCCCTTATAATACCTAGCATTTTATGGTGGGGATGGTGTCTCATTTCAACTTCGGGCCGTAACCTTGCGTGGGAGACAGATTAGGTCTTGGGTTAGTAGCCCAAGAATGGCAATGGGACCTTCAAATGTTTGGCCAGTCCTAGGTAGGAATGATATCAGATTTTGATTGATCCCACATGTGATAAGGTACGGGCCCTAGATACCTGGGATTATTGTGATTTGGAAAGGGTTTGGGCCCTTGAAACCTGAAATTTTTTTATTCAGAGATATGCACTCTAGTAGACGGACGAGCCTTAATCCCGATTTGCAAACATGGTCTGAAATTGATTACAAACATAGTTTGGAGTTGATATACAGATTGAGAATCTAGAATAAGGGTTCGGGCACCTGAAACCTGAAATGTACTACGGACATGGTCCGAAAGGGGCATTGGGATAGGATTTGGGATAAGTGAGACGTGATTGTGAATAGTTACATTCTTCGACACATGACAAATAAAAATGGATTTGTGACAGAATATGTGAAGGCCTGGGTGCCTATGATGCAAATTGAGAATTATGTATGCGTATTTGCATCTCTCAGTTTATAAAGATGGATGATTTGAGATCATGAGATGTTTTTTCTATAAGGCGGTATGCTTGTGATATGAATTGAAAATATTAATTGCGTTGATGTAATGACACTTGAGAGAGTGATATGATGAGTCTAATGGTGACTCATATTACTTCTTACTTGTGATTGTACAAGTATATAAATATATAATTTTCATATGATCTGAGTTCTTAATGGATATATGATATAAATATGAGATTGTTAAGGATAACCCATTAGCATTTTGTAAAGTCATATGACAATGACTATAAGGATTTTGTTGAGGACTAGGTGTGTTTCGTGAATCATGATATGATAGTAGTCGACCATTAGCATTTATAACCTAGCCTAGGAGTAAGTGATGTACCATGATAAGCCTTAGAGGATTGTTATTCCAAAAATAAATATGTAATGATCTTGAGTATAATTTAAAAGAATAGGTAAAATGGTAAGGATATATAGGGGCCCATAAGCAAGTCTCTGTTAAGAATACTTAGGGGTTTTAGGAGAAAGATAGTAAGGAATATGTTCTCAAATTGGAAAGCCTATAATATTCTCATATTGATTATTGTGTAAAGGTTTTATTGATGGTATCGAATTACCTTGAAAATCCATAAAGAATGTTGTATGTTTGAAGTGATGAGTACTTGTAATGTTATTGGTAACCTAACTAATGATGTAATAGACATGTTCAAGATTGGATAAGATGAACTTGATGAGATGATTTATTCTGATCGACGGATATGCTTATGACCTTATTTTCTGATACACTATGTAATATGATGCGAGGTATATATGTGTGTGGTTGGTTTTAGGAGAGTGTGTTACACTCTAATATGACTGCTTACCTATGAAACCTAGACACCAAGAGATATTTGTGGTACGATGAGGTCTGGTGAGCCAATACTTCCCTACTCAGGTGAGGACACACATTCCAATACCCTATGAGCCAAAGGGTTGAGGTGTAGAGGTTGTCATGGGAGTGCAACATGGTTGTGTAGCATGTGGGATGGACCATGAGTACATTAGTACTTGGGGGAACAAAATTGAGTGACGTTGTGAACTAGTTATTAATTAGGAAAACAAGTAAGCCTAAAAATAGTAATAACATTAAAGTTTAATGACTTAGACAAAAAAAAACTATAATAAAAGAAAGTTTAGGTTTAAGATATTTAGGATTTTTAGATCCTGGGGATAAGTTATCTAACCTGATTAGGAACATGTGTACAAGAAAACTTTAAGAAGCCTATAAGTTCCTAATGGCATGTGAACTTTTATGAATAATCGAATATGTATAGATGCAAACAAAAAGGGTGAGGTTTCTAGTATAATCATCTCTGACAGTAGGCGAAAGCGTTCAAATGAATGACTTAACCAACCACAAATGTATATAAGATAATTGTTGGGTAAGAATATTGTAACATTTATGAATGCTCTAGATTATGTCTACTCAAATTTACTAAATTTGGGATTGTATCTAGGTAGCTTGAAAGGGAACCTCAATATTGATGTGAATGGTAAGGGATAAAATTTCTTATGTTTGCCAAACAAAATAAATGAAAACATGAAAGAGCAACAAATATAATAATTTGTGATCAACCTTGAGAATTACCTAGAGAATAATGAGTATTATGGTAACCTAGAATTGTATAAGGAAATCATTAGTGATTATTTTATGTCTCTAAGATGTGGGAGCCAGAATATACCAAATTTCGAAGACGAAATTTCTTTTAAGGAGAGAAGAATGTAACGTCCCGTAGTTTTATAATATAAAATAAGTATACTAAAAAATCAGTAATATATTATTATCTCACTCTCTCTATGCTCTCTACACTCACGATTCTAAGGGAGAAGGAGATAGGGCTTCCATTTTCTTTCATTCTTTTTCAATTCTTTAAGAGATCAAGCCTTACCAAAGATCTCTATTGCAAAATTCTAAATTTTGGGGTTTCTATAATGATTGAGAGTTAAGGTTTTGCATTGGTTCAATTCTTCTTAGATTCAAGATATATCAAAGCTTTCTAGAGCGAGATTGCCCATCTTGGAGCGGTTCTACCCAAGTTTCCACTTAAGGCTTCGAGAAATCAAGTAAGGAACTACACAAGAAAGCAAGGGTATACTCTAAATCTACAAAAGAGGTAGGAGTTTCTAACCTAAGGTTGAGATGAGAGTGTGAATGTGCATGATGTGTGATATATATGTTTTCATGGTGTGATATTTATGTTTATTGGGTTTTGTGGTAGTAGAAATTACGGAAGTATGTCAATCTTGTGTCCTTATGTACAATTGATTCTATTTTCTACCTTTTGTGTTCTTCTTTGTGTTTAAATTCTTTTGGATCAGTTATTAAAGGTTACGTGATGAGTAGATCTTGATTTCTTTGTATATATAAACCCTAGCATGTGTTATGTATACTATATGTTTGCTAAAATGTGTCTGTGTGCTCTATTTCATGCTTATGATGTGTAATCTTGATAAATTGACTATATTATAAGTGTTACATGACAAATACATGTGTATGCTTGTTTGTGTGGATGGATGTGTGAATTGTATTGTTATATATAAATTATCACTACACGAGTACAAGCATTCACGTGGCACCACTTAAGTTTCTCATTCTGTTAGATTCCTAAACAAGGGCATTGTTTTAACCCCCTACTAGATATAATAAATGGCGCAGAGTCAATGACTTGAAGGCGTTCTTGGATGCATATCCTTTTGGATATGACCCTTTTGAAGATTAATGCGACATGATTTGGATTTTGGTATGAAGTGTTGTTTAGACCCCATGCTTTGTAAAATATGATATTTGATTTGTAAAGTTGAACTTATTCTAATTAATGACTTAATCTATGTATGAGCAGTGACGGGGATTTGTATGTAGTAATATTTCAAAGCAAAGAACTTGGGTATGTATGTATGAAGATGAATTATAAATCCATTCTAGGCAAAGATTGCGCAAATTAAATCTCCTCATTTCTTGATGAGAATTAAAGTATCTCTACGTATGATTAAACATAGAAAGATGTTACAAAAGATGTGTCCATGTGATTGTAATCATCATATATGGGTTGTATTATGTTTGTTGAGGAGTGAATTCAAAAGGGATTGAAAGGATCCTAAAATAACAGGTTTAACATGTCCATTGACCAATTTAGTCAACTAGAGATATCATTAAGTTGACTAAAAATTGGAACAAGTCGACTTAGACTAACAGAAGTTGAAGAAATCATGAATCCAAAATTATTAGTCGACTAAATGGGAGAATCAATTGACTGGTATCTAGACTAAGTCGACTGGAAGGTTCATTGAAACTCACAAAAGCTAAAGAACCCATAAATCTCGAACTATCAGTTGACTGAAAGGAAGAATCAGTCGACTGGTATCTAGACCCAGTCGACTGAAAGTCATAAAAAGTCGATTGAAACTCACAAACTCCCAATTCTACTCTATATTTTGCTACCCAGACAACACTGTTGTTGAATATTTTATTTATGTCGACTGAAACTCACAAAAGTTGAAGAACCTATAAATCCCGAACTATCAGTCGACTGAAAGGAAGAATCAGTGGACTGAAACTCATAGACTCTTAATTTTGCTCTACACTCTGCTGCCCAAACAACACTGTTGTTGAATACCTTATTTACATTATAATGTCTTGAGTAAATGAAAAGAAAATTAAATAAAACCGCCATTTACTTAAATGACATTATAATGTAAATTAGGAAGTACTCCTGATTTGGAATCAATAAAAATAATCCCAATTCCTAATTTCTTAAGAATAAAAAGTCAACTCTCCCTTTGAAGAACAAAATTTTAAAATTTCTAAAAATGCCACATTGGACCTTAGCTAGCTGGGTGGGTTACCTTATAGCTAAAATTTATTAAAAATCATTTTTTGACTATTAGATACCTAGGGAACAATTATCGGGACTTTTACAAGGCCAATTCTAAGGATTTTAAATAGCTAATTTTCTAGGCCTTTAACACGACAGCACATTGGTCAAATCGAAGTGTCCGGGAGTCCAGTTGACTTCCATTGACCCTGACAAGTTTGGGCTATCATATATTGATATTCCTTAGTAATTTTTCATCACTTCTTGAGTCTTTGAAACTCGGGTCGTGACAAGGAATGAGTATGAAAAAGGTAACCCTATATGCTAGGAAGACGACATTGCGTGGGTTTGGGTTGGGGTTGGATCCAGGTTTGGGGTAGACTTAATTTAAGCGTAATAAGGTTGAGCCAAGACGCTGGTGTTTTGATATGTTTGAAATGTTTTTAAAATCCTAATTGGAAGCGTTTGGCAACAAGTATAAGAAATTATAAATTAGGATTAATGGGAATAGGGTTATCCCTATTCCCAATTTAATAAACTAGAATTAACCTAATTCCAAATGAGGGCCAAAATAATTCTTAAATAGTGAATAATTGAAACTTTAATTCCAATTCAGTGGACATTTAATTGCAAATCAATAGGGAATTTAAACTTAATACCAAATTAGTGGGCTTTTAGTTATGGACTAGTGGAGAATTTAAAGATAATTCTCAAACAATGGACTTTGAGTAATTACAGAATAGTAGCAAATTTTAAGGAAATTATATTTAAGTCAACTTTTGTCGACGAATTTATAAATTGATATTTTTATAAATTTAAAGTACAAAAAAAAACTATTTTGGCATTTTTTCGACGTTGCCGACTCAATTGAAAAATCCGTTCTTACTAAATAATACTCCAAAAAGTGTAAAGTGACAATTGGAATAATTTCATATATGTCCTAACTATATAATTAAACTACCGAATTGTCTTAAAAAGAATACAAAGTGGCATACTCAATATTTTTGGACACTCTAGACCCAATGGTGGGGTCTAATTGACCATCTAGGAATCCGAAGATAGTCGTCCTATAAGAATATACAAAGTTATAAAAAATACCATTGTGCATAAAATTAGCCATAGAAAGGCTATTTAACATCCGAAAGAGGCTAAGTGAAGGTTTTATGATGTTTCGGACCCAACGGTGAGACTTGTTTGGGTAAATTAGATTCTTAAATATGGGAAACGTGGATTGCAAAATGACAAATACATCTTAAAAACTTAATTAAGTTACTAAAAGAGTATAGAAAATATAGAGGAACCCATACCAATGTTTGTAGGAGCCTCTAAGTCTAAAAGTGAGATCCGTTTAAGCTAATTGGGTATCTAAAGATACAGGACAAGATTGGTAAAATTACCATTATACCCCTAAGACCTAATTAAGTAATCAGATGAATTCAGAAAGCAAAAAAAAAAAAAAGACCTACCCTAAGGTTTAAGGACCTTATAAACCAAAATATAGAGTTCATTTAGGTAAATAAGTGTCGAAAACTGTAGGATATAAAATGATAAAATTACCAAAATGTCCTAAGAGCTAAAGTAAGTTATAAGAAAAACTAAGAAGCATCAGGAACCCTAATTAAAGTATGTAAGGGTCTCCTAATTAGTAAGACTAAGTTCAAGAGGGACTAAAAACATTAAGTAAGCAATGCTTAAGCTAAAATATGTGTTGATCCAATATCAATGTGTTTTAATCCATGATTTAGGATCACTAGTGGAGAAAATGAGATAAAATAGGCTATAAAGGCAAGTCAATTAGCATGTAATTGTGAACTCTAGACTACGGATAAGTAACTTTGCACCTTGGACTGGTGCCTTGTGATTAACAAAGTGCATTTTTGTAATTACTATATTTACTTAAATTCAAGTTCAGTTGCGATTTCAGTTTTGATCATTATCATACTTTATATTGCATCATAAAATGTTTTATAAGTCCTAGATAGCTAAAGTAATGTTTTGCAAACAAGTTTTTATGCTATGTTAAGGAGTTTAATTGTACGCTCTATACGATGAGAGATACCTCTTGAGGGCACAAGGTCATAGCGTCCTACATCAAAGGTAGGGGTTCACATAACTCTAGAAGTACAACTACTTAGAATCTTTGCATGATACCAAAGTTAAAACACCATGTTTTTACATGCCATATATATGACACACATGTTACATGACACCTAGTCATGCTTGGTCAGGGGGGTTAAGTCGAGGTCTATGTAAGCCATGAGCTCTAAATTATTAAGCGCCACCACGGGACACCCAGTTTTGTATAGCTAGTCATTTGACATGGAATCATTTTACATGATTACCAAAAGTATGTTTAAGTTATTTAGCTTATTTTAGTATTTGCAAAACTTACCAGCATAACCATTGCATGATTTATTTACATGGTTGCAATAACCCAATTCACAAGTATGTTTAAGATGCTAGTATCTTTATAAATGTTTTTAAATTCTATCCATGGAAAAGTATGTTTTGGGGGTTCTGAAAACCAATGACAGGGCACCTTGTGTTACTCACGGATCTCAAGTTAGCTCGCAATAGTATACCAACAACTTTTCAAGTGTACTCTTGAAGAAAAAAAGGACACTAAGTAATGATATGAGAAGTCTCTAAGCATAAATAAAACCTAGAAGAGGTGTAGCATATATACGTTCTAATGTCTTGACAGATGACATACACCAAGAGTTAAAGCTGCAGTTAAGTGCAAGATGAAGTAAGGAATGCCTAACAAACTTATAGTTAGTTATTAGTCATTAACATGCATGTGATGGGCTCACAAGGTTATAACTCTAATCAATCTTCAATAATATATAAGTAATGATGTAGTTATGCCATACCAAGTATGAATTGCATTCATGAAAAAAATAACTTATGAATTTTCGTTGCTAACTAATGATTAAAAGAATGCAATTTACTTGGAATATGTTTAAATAAATTTCAGTTAGTTGCAATCACTCGCAGTCTGCACAAGGTGGATGTGGGTGATGTGACTAACTGGTTGGTCACACTTCTAAATTTGGATATGATAGGCTTGGGATGTGACAATTATGTCGTAATCCGGACAAATTCCGAATTGGACATTAGCTGGTTCAACCATGAGCTTTTGTTTGGGCCTCTTTTAAGCAGGAGTAGTTTGGTCCTTATGTCTCTTTTTGTATACATGGCATGAGAGTAAAATTATGCCTTTACACTTGGTAATAATAATACCAAGTATGTCCATAGCCTGTGTATAGTTGACTTTCTAATAATTAATATTCAATAACTTAATAATTAATATTTTTTAAGGAATCAAATTGGTTTGTGATAGAGAATTAATAATTCTATTACTTAGAAATTATTATTTTTTAAAATATTTTATAATATTAATTATTAGAGAGATAAAATAATTATATATGTATGTATATATATATATATATTCTATTTATGACATATCTTAATAATTATATTTATTAATTATATATAATTGAAGTTAAAAGTATTGTAATTAGAAAAAATTATAATATAAATAAGTACAGAATACACAACTTTTTCAATTCAAAAAAATATTAAATATTATTTTAAACTTTAAGTTAAACATTATATGCATTTTATATAAAAGATTCAATTATCATTAGAATTTTTATATAAGGTCTACGTTTTGTAGAAAAGTCATATACATATACATATAGGACAACCACAATTAATAAAAGTAGGAGAAAGTTTAATAATTAATAAAAATTTTGTCTCTGCTATTTGATAATGATAAGAGGATCGGCGGTATTCCGCTTGCAGGCCGTGGACCCATTCGGAAGTCCTGACGGGTCAGGGTCGGATTGTCCCATGGTTGCGATATCTTGGAGCCAAGCCAAGGGGTGCGATGCCAAGCTAATCGATAGACGGACGCCAATCAATTCATAACCCGAAATCAACTGCTTCCCTTGCTTGCGCTCATTTATGCAAGGAAGCCGTGTACGTTTGGACTTTGGATAGAGATCGGCCGATAGCGGAACCCTCTCTCTTTCAGTTTTCCTCAGTCATCCATCGGCGCGCGGACGGCAGTTTTCGCGGAGACATATCACGGAGATATCATCGCCTTCCCAACCATTTCGTCCTTGTAAATTTTGTTTCCAGGTACATATTCTTCAGCGTCCTTGTTTGTTATGCGTTTGATATCTCAGTTTGGAACTCCAAATGGGCGACAATCAATACGAAATCTACCATGTTAGGTTTTTGAGAATTTACTTTGACACAGTACTATGAGAATTAGGTATCGGGTTTGGGTTTGCCCCTTTGGGAGATTACAGAGGCGTTAGGGTTTATAATTAGGGCAGAAATCAGGAAGCTATGAGAAGCCGGTCGCACCGGCTTCCGACATCAGACCCTCCCGATGACTGGGTGGATGGTTCTTGGACGGTGGATTGTGTCTGTGGGGTGAATTTTGATGATGGGGAGGAGATGGTCAATTGCGACGAGTGTGGTGTATGGGTGCACACGCGGTGCTCGCAGCTATGTGAAGAGCGAGAAATTATTTGCTTGCGACAAATGCAAGAGCAAGAACAGTAGGAATGATAGCGAAGAGACTGAGGTTGCTCAACTGTTGGTTGAGCTACCAACCAAAACACTGAGGATGGACAATCCATATCCGTCCAATTGTCCACCGCGGCATCCCTTTAGGCTTTGGACTGATATACCGATTGAGGAGAGAGTGCATGTTCAAGGTATTCCTGGTGGTGATCCTGCCCTCTTTGAGGGGTTGTCATCTGTTTTCACTCCGGAACTGTGGAAGTGTACAGGATATGTGCCGAAAAAGTTCAGTTTTCAGTACAGGGAATTTCCTTCTTGGGATGAGAAGCAGGAAGTTGATGCTAAGAAGGAAGAAGAAATTGCAAATGCTATTGACAATAGTGCTGGTGTTCTGTTTTCCTTGTCAAAGGAGAATGTCTTGGCTACCCCTGTGGCGACTTTGGTTGGTATGAAAAGACAAACTGAGGAAGGTGGCAATGAGAGGTTAGTACCTTCGAAAGATATGAAGAAGTGGGAATGTGAGGATTTAGATTTTGGGCACCCACAGAATGGTGTGAAGAAGGAGAGGAGCTTACTTCGGCCTTTTGTGATTCACTCCAGCAAGCACAAGAAAGAGGATTTGAGGACATCCAAGGATCGAAGTGGAAAGAAGAAGGCCATGGTTATTGATAAAGAGGGAGATTCTAAGAAGAAACCTGGCACTTGCTTCCAAATCAGGTGATTTCATGTACTTTATGATGCTTTCAATGCATTTTCTGTGTTGTGATGTAAAACTATGTTCTAAGTGATACTTATCCAAAAAAAAAAAAAAAAAGAAAACTATTTTCAGACTGCTGTTAGCTTCTTTTCTATCGTTGGTGAAAGCATTAATCATGGACCAGTTCTTGCTGTACATTAGCATGCTCGTGTTGACCGCCCCAATATTTGTTTTTATTATATTATTAGCTTCCACACCATCAAGTGATGCAAAACAATTGGAATTTTATGAAGACAGAGGTCCCAATGTTATCAAGACTTGATACTTCAAGTATCAAAAATGGGAATTGGATGAACCCCTTGCTTGAAGATCCTTTATCAGATGGATTTCGCGTAGTAGACGATGATGTTGACGAGCCCAAGAACAACCTAGCTTCTAGTGAGCATCCTTCAGCAGCCTTATCTTCTGATGTGTCTAGACATAACTTTTCAATTGGAGCAAGTCGAACGGAAGACAATGCCGGCCATCAAGTTTCTGCAAGGATTGAGAGTTCTCCCAAAACTGACGATGGCGTGGTATCATTATTAGAACACAGTGATTTTGGGAGCATTTCTGTAAAGGAAGAGGTATGCATTAATGTGATTCATGATTCAAGTTTTTTGCATTCAATGGTTTTACATGGGAGGACTCTTTGATTTTTTTCCCCAGTATTAGTACAAAATGAGTAGTCTTGATACTGGATCACCTCCCCTCCTAAATAATAAATAAATAAATAATTGTGGCCCATCCCTAAAATTATTCTTTAATTTTATCCCTAAATACGACTTCCATACTGGCAGTTTTGCTATATTTCGAAAGCCTGTTATACTGATCGGGATAAAATGTGATCTAAGTTCAACGTTGCTAGTAACATGATCATCAATCCAATAAATCTAACCATACTGCTAGAATAAACTTTCTAGTAACAATTTTAATGGAACCAAAAGCAGTGATAAAACCTAACCTATAGTCTAATATCACGATCGGCTCCCCTTCATTTCCAACATTGCACCCCACATTATTGTCATTAGACTCGTCGCACCGCTGAGCTGATCAATAAATCTAACCACATTGAATTAATAATATTTCCACCACCTCCTTTTAATCATATAGATACCACCGTAATTACTACTCTGCTTTGACACATCGCCACCTCCATTTTGTTGCCAGTATCACTACCTATGTATTGCTATCTTTCCTCCCCTATCCCAACCACTTTATTGTCTTGCAGAAATGCATCTTGTTGCCCATCGGCTAGTTTAAATAGAAAGGAGGTCAAAATTCTTGAAAGAAATTTCACAGTATTACAAATATTATTACTGCATTTAATGTCTACAGGTATGTTCAAACTATAATATGTATTCTTTATAGGGGTGTGTACTTGTCACAAAATCCAAAATCATAGGATTCGATTATTTGAGTAATCCAAGAATTCTAACATCATGGAATTTTAAATACTATGATTGTCTCTTGTTCTGTTGAACTTAGAATATCAAGGTTAAGTCTTTAACTTCTTACTCTCAAGTCTAACCATATCTTATACACAATATGTATAATTTTGGACTCTTTATTGAGTTTGAATGTATGTGATCACATCTGTGATGATAAAATAAAAATAAAATTATGATTTTTATATTGAATTTAAATGTATTAATATTTATTGTGTGTTGAATTTAATGTAGTGATTTGACGCAACACGAAAACATGAAAAGAATTGAACAAGTCGAATTCCTTGAAAACCAAGTAACATGAATATTACTCACTCAACAAGAGAGAATTTTCTAAATTCGAAACTGTATATATTATTGAAAAGCTCAATATTAAAGACCTATTACACCATATTAATAGAGTTAAAAAACTACTAATTTGAATAGAAAACTACTAATTTCTTATACTAATCTGATTAAGAAACAGCTAATGCTAATTCGAATATAATTAGGAAATCAAAATACTAAAAAAAACAGTTCAAAAATCGGGTAAATTTTTTTTCTTATTCTTCAGGTTGCCTCAGGTCATAAAGGATCCGCCACTTGTTCTACATCATGATTCTAGAAGCATAATCAGAACTATTATTATACTTTAATTGGCTAGTCTCTCAAATTTGATTTAAGATAATAGTTAGTACTAACTTGAAATAAATTTTGGGTCAAAAAAACTAAACATTAATTTTAAATCGCGAATCCTGTCTAATAATTACAAATATTAGTTAACTTGAAAAAAGTCAATTTGTGAATCTTTTTTGAGAAGTTAATTTGTGAATAAAAACTATGACCATACAAAGTCCAATTTTGAGTATGTCAAACACGACAACATGTGTTGTTGAAAATTTCCAAACTTATGGGCCTACTGAAGTTTTAATAGTTTGACCTTTTTTTTTTTTTATAGGACACATGTTCACTTTGTTTCATTTGGGACTCAAATTCTCAACCTCCTCTTTGGAAGTGGAGGAGATATTTTTCTAACTTATGCTTGATTGATTTGAATTAAATTCAATAGGAAAAACATTTTAATATTTAAGTATATTTTCAATAATATTTCTTATTATTTTTGGAAAAAAATCTTGATTAGGAAATTTTGTAACCCTTGCAAGTCAAATTGAAATCTATTTCTTATTTTATAGTTTTGTAACTTATAATTACTTAAAAAAATATATATATATATATATTTATAAGTAAAGATTAATATATTCATTAAAGGCGCTTGAGGGGGCCAACCCATAATTACAAAAGAAGGGACAAGGTGTCACGACCCACGCCCCACGTAGGGTGGAGTTATGGTCCTATGACCAGGCCATCGAGGCCTCATACAGAATTGAATGGGCTGTATAATGGATAATTATTAATATAGTGAAAGCGTGTCAGGTTCACATCAAATTCATACCAACCACATTCAATCAGAGCAAAATCTAAGTTTAATATCAAACTCACACTTGCTAAATTTATTACAAGTCATTTACATCTACTAACTAGCCAAAACACAAAAGACCATCATATATATACAGAAGCCTATATAGGTTCAAAAGACATAGTTGCAAGTCTTGCTATACAATTTTACAAACTCTGACACAAAAGACCATCGTATATATATAGAAGCCTACATAGGTTCAAAAGAGATATTTGCAAGTCTCGCTATACAATTTTACAAACTCTTTTTCCTTAAGTTCCTTCTCCATCTTAAGCTTTATTACCTGAAAATTGAAAAATGGGGTGAGCTAACAAAGTTTAATGAATAATACCAATGTTCCTGTCATGGGTTTTTATAGCAAAAGAAACTTTAAATAAAATTATGGATATCAAGCATTACTGAAACATTTTAAATGCATTTTTAAAAATGGAATTGCTATTTAAACATTTGAATAACAATAAGTAGCCCAATAAAGCTCACAACATATATCAAATATCATTTAGTATGCCCAATAGAACAGTTGAAACGAATAATTCGCGTTGACTCGGATTTTGAACGGAATGTCATGTATAATGACAGTCACTTATAGTGACACTGAAGAGATCTCTGGCCTACTTACGGGCCTACCGGCTCTTGGTCCCCCTGGTAAGGATATAATAAAAGGGGCACGTGTAATGGCATCTATAGAAACACATTCTAAATCATGTGATTATCTATGGATTTGTAAATCTATTTATCAAACATACTTGTAAAATGTACTTCAATTTCATCAATACAGAATAATATGTTTGACAATATTGCATTCAATTCACCATTTCAGGGAACCGGATTACTCACCTTGTGCTCGTAAAGCACTCCTGGATTCCCTTTCTCTCCTAAGAAACCCTACATACATATATTTTCATATTAGAACCATATTTGAATGCAATGTAACATTATTTAGTTGTGCTTGTCCCATTATAGTTCAAACAATACAATCTGAGATTCTGATAAAATCCCTCAGTAGTTTAATTCCATTGGAGCTTCCTTTGATTCTTGTTAGAATTCATTTACATCAAAGGTTTTTAAATAATTGGGATAACAGCTACACCATCCCCATTTATTCTGCATATAAGCTTCATTTTTAACTTTCAAGTATTGGTTATTTCAACACTTATATCTAGCATCTTGAATAATCATTTAGACTAATCATTTAATTTTAATTAAAGTGTTTTCCTTTAATTTTTAACAGCATTTCTCCTTACCATTTCTCACATTTAGAGTTCTTTTGATAATCTAATCATGCTAATTATAAACTAGGTAGTGCTAGGGTCGTTTAACACCATTAATTATTAACCAATTAGTTTAATCAACACTCATTAATCATGATGCATCCTTTTACATCATATATATTGCTCTTGTATTCATGTAATTACTATTCCATGCAAAACTTGTTAGGACTTCAGCGACTAGTTTAGAATTTCATTCAATTTTTAATTGAATTTGATTTAGTAGTCACTTTTAAATGTTTCTTTTCCGATTAAATGAAAGAATAAGAGATTAGGACCAGAATTCATACTTTGATTGTTTAAGTATTTAACCTCTAGGTTAGTTTTCCTTAAGCTTCTTTCTTTCTCCTTCTTGTTTTCTCTACTTTCTTCTTTTATTATTATGTCCAATACATTTTAGAGAGTTTCTTGCTTGTCTCTAGCAATTTATTTTATAAGGCATAATAGATACAAACATATATCTATATGTGGGCTAGGTGCATCACTTTATGAATTCCTACATATTTGAAGTGTCTTGCTCTTATTAGATCTATATTTCATCTCTCTTACTAATATGATTTTTGTCCCTTTTATGTATATATATATATATATATATATATCATATGTATAATACATACATATACATAGACAAATCTCTATACAAGTTCCTCAAGAATAGTCAACAATGGTGAACTAGATATTCTAAATTGTGGGTCGCTTGCCCATGTGAACAATTGTCTTTCTTACCTTTCTGTAATCAAAATTAATTTGGATAATTATAAGGTTTAGGTTATAACTTAGGATTAATATAAGTCTACCTCACTTAAATATTCTAATTAACCCAATTAGGATTAACTTAATTCACTAATCATTCATTAAGGTTACTAATTAAATATAATTAGTTTAGATATAACAATTTTAAGAACCTTCCAATAACCTATCATAAATTAGTTTAAATTAGCTAAGTATGTTCTAATTATGCTTGACCTTAGAACAAGGATTAACCTAAGTAATCATGTTTTAGCTCAAAAATCATTTTAAATGCCTACTAGAAATATCGTTCTGTTCCTAATTTTTCTTACTAAGATTTTAATTATTTTAATTATTGCCTTACTATCCATACTAGTAAACTTATCATTTTGAATCACATAATCATGCTTATGATATATTCTAATTCACACTTTATCATTCTTTGAAATAGGATTCACATATAGAAATAGAGTATAATGAAAGTAATAAGATCTAGGATATTACACAAGGCCACAAAAAATTAGAGCTTTAAATCTCCCAAAAACTTTACAAAAAAGTCTAGAAACATTGAAATTGCCTCCTTAATCCAAAAGAAAAGTTAGCATAGAAAGTCATCTTTGAAGCACCAATGGGACTACTCAATCCCCTCAAAATCTGTTTGTTCCTCTCCCTCCATAAGCATCACGCTAGGCATAGTGGAGCCATCCTCTAAGCAATCCCCACTTACTTTCTAATCCAATTACACCTCCAACTCAAAATCACCTCCCTATTACCCAATAACATCCAAATAAAGAAAAGTTCAAACTCCACGCATCCCTAGCCATCTTACAATGAATGAGAAGGTGATCCACTTTTTCTACCTTGCACTTGCACATACACCAATGATTCTCCAAATGAAATCCTCTTTAAAAGATTATCTATGGTTAATATTGCACTCCAAGCCGCCGACCAAGCACAAGATTTGGAAAATGTCATGCTTTTTGGAAGGATTTGAGAATTCTATAGATTGTAGGATTTGATTTTAAGGATTTTGACATCCTATGATTATGCAAAAAGAACATCCTAAATTTAGTGAAATAATGGGAATCACGAAATTTTATTTGAAAATCCTACGAAAGGAACACTAACACCCCCAACTCCCCTCTTTTTTTTTTTTTGGGGGGGTGGGGGGGGAGGGGTGGTGGAGACAAAGTAATATATGATGTATTTCTAGTAAAATTGTAACCATGCAGGAAGGTGTCAGTGGGGAGAAAAGAAAGTTTCTATTTGCACAGACAACAATGAGTATCACACCTTTGAAAATCAGGCACACAAGTTTCTCCAAAATTGGGTCTACGGAGCCCAAAGAGTAACCATATTAGCAATAATATCAGGGTCCTTTCTTCAACAACTCTATGTTCTGTTGAAAAAATCTTTTCGTAGTCCTTTTGCATTTTTTTTTAATAAGTATTACGTATTCGTATTCCTTCCAGTTGAAAGTATTTTAGAGAATGAAAAAGATATATTCTTCTCTCTAGGAGGTCAATATTTATAGTCACAACTTACAAGTAAATAAGGAAACTATCCTAAATTAATTCCTACAATCAATAGCAATCAATCAATCAATTGATCGATCAATTAAGCAATCAATCAATTAATCGATTGATCGATCAATCAATACAATCCTTCCTGTTGAAAGTATTTTAGAGAATGAAAAATATTTATTCTTCTCTCTAAGAGGTCAATATTTATAGTCACAGCTTACAAGTAAATAAGGAAAACTATCCTAAATTAATTCCTACAATCAATACAATCGATCGATCGATCAATCAATCAATTAAGTCAATATTTATAATCAATATTTACAACACTCCCTCTCAAGTTGGAGAGTATACATCTATAACTCCCAGCTTGCTAGAAATTGAGTCAATGACAGTCTTTGGTAAAGATGTCGGCAAGTTAATTACCAGAAGGAACAAACGGAATGGTGATTTCCATGGACTTTACTTTAGATCGAATGAAGTGACAATCAACTTCAATATGCTAGGGTCCGTTCGTGAAAGACTGGATTATTGGCTGGATTATTGGCAATATGAATCGCCACTTGATTGTCACAATGGAGAGGTGTTGGACCACGTACTGGAATATCAAATTCTTATACAAGTGTTATTAACCAAGTCAACTCACAAGTAGTTTGTGCCATTGCTCGATACTCTGCCTCAGCACTAGAATGTGCCACAACCGACTGCTTCTTGCTTTTCTAAGTCACGAGATTACCCCCTAAGAAAGTACAATAACCATTGCTAGATTTGTGATCTGAAGGTGATACTATCTAATCAGAATCAGTTTATCCCTTAATCCGAAGATGTCTAGCTGATTGATAAAGAAGGCCACATCCTGTGGCATTCTTAAGACACTTCAAGATATGAGTAACTGCATCCATATGAGGAACTTGAGTACTAGTCATAAACTGACTTACAACACTAACTACATAAAAGATGTCAGGTCGAGTAATGGTTAGGTAAATGAGCTTACCCACGAGTCTTCGATGCATCTCTAGGATCCTCGACCTAGATCACCCTCATCTAGCATCAACTTTAGATTGGTCTCCATGGGCGTAGCTACAGGTTTGGAGTCAAGATAACCTGTCTCTTTCAAAATATCGAGTATACTTTCTTTGAGACAAACTGATCTCTGCTTTTGATCTTGCGACCTCAATACTAAGAAAATAACGGAGCTTTCCAAAATCTTTGGTGAGAAAGATGGAACCAAGATGTCAAATCAATGTTTGGATACCTGCCTTATCAATGTCGGTGATCACAATATCATCTACGTAGACAACTAGAATCACGATACCTCTTTGCATATTCTTAAAGAATACCGAGTGATCAACTTGGCTCCGAGTCTTACCGTGCAAAACTATTACCTTACTGAATTTATCAAACCAAGCTCGGGGAGACTGTTTGAGTCCATAAATAGATTTCTGAAGTTGACAAACATACTTTCCATTGGACTCAAATTTAGGTGGTTGAGCCATATACATAGTCTCAGCAAGATCACCATGTAGGAATGCATTTTTGACATCGAGTTGATGAAGAGGCCAATCGATATTCACAGCAAGAGATATGATAACCCTGAACAGAATTCAATTTGGCAATAGGAGAGAATGTCTCGGTGTAATCAATGCCATAGGTTTGGGTAAAACCTTTGGCCACAAGGGCGAGACTTCAGCCAATTAACAGTACCATTAGGGTTTTGCTTGATTGTGAAGACCCAACGACAGTAAACAATTTTAGCACCAGAAGGTCTAGGAACAAGAGCCCAAGTACGATTTAATTCTAAAGCATACATTTCCTCTTCCATTGTGGTTTGTCAACTAGGGTGAGAAAGAGCTTCCTTGTAAGATTTAGGAATAACGATAGATAATAGAGACAGAGAGAATGTTTGAAAGAAAGAGGATAAATAATCATAAGAGGCAAAGTTAAGAGATAGGATGAGCAGTGCAAGTACGTGTACCTTTACGGACTGCAATGGGCAGATCAAGATCAAAGTCAGAAGAATGAGATGGATCGGCAGACGACGAGGTAGGTGGAGGATGTGAGAGCGAAGGTCTAGTAGAAAGAGTGACTGGAGCTGTAGCCTGATGACGACGAACATACACCTGAGAAATAGGAGGGCGAGTAGGAACACTAGTAGGTAAAACAAGGTCAAGAAATAATGGTGCTTGTAATTGACTTCCTTCTAGAGAATAATAGGGAACAATCTCAAAGAAAGTGATATTAACACTGACAAAATGCTTACGTAAGATAGGACTATAGAACCTGTAACCTTTCTGTGTGCGTGAGTAACCAAGAAATATACATTTATGAGCACGAGGGTCAAGTTTGTCATAACTAGGCTGCAAGTTATGCACAAACGAAACACATCCAAAAATTTTTGGGAGAAATGGAGAAATGTGCTTTATCAGGAAACATGATATTAAAAGATGATTTTACCTGTAGAATGCGAGAAGGCATCCTATTTAAAAGGTACGTAGCTATAAAGACAACATCTCCCCAAAAACACTTGGGAACATGCATCTGAATCATAAGGGCACAAACTATAGCAAGGATGGGACTGTTCTTTCTGGGGGGGGGCTTTCACCAATCCTAGTTTGTTGGGTGGAAGTGGTGACACAGGATGTTACGGCCGGACACGTCCCAGGACACGGGCGGGACACGCGCGGGAAAGTTCAGACACGCAAGGGTCGGTTTGTAATTTGGAATAAAAAAAACGGGGTCTCTTTTAATATTTTTAAAACCTACCGGGGTCAGTTTGTAATTTAACAAACTTATTTTTATATCCTTTATGCTAAGGTCGGGCATTTCTTATGATCGAAGAGAAGAGAAGAGAAGAGAAGAGAGAAAAGCCCTGGCCTCCGTCGCTCGCCTCCGTCGCCGTCGCCGTCGCCATCATAGTCCGTCGCTGTCGCCGTCGCTGTCGCCGTCGCAGTTCGTCGCCGTCGCATTCCGCCGTCGTCGAAGTCTCCGGTACGTACATCTCTATTCTCTAACTTCTGCCTCTTCTTACGATCGATGTCTCCGGTCTAATTTCTTCTCCTCTTCTTACGATCGGCAGTCCATCTTTGTGATTGTAGTCCATCGGCAGTCCGTCGTTGTCATTGTAGTCCATCGGCAGTCCGTCGAAGTCTCCGGTCAGATTATACAGGAGTGACAGTCCATCGTTGTCGAAGTCACCAACCCAGGTACGTAAAACTCTATTCTCCGCCCCTTTTTTCTGTATAATTTCTTCTCTTCTCTCTCTCTCTCTCTCTCTCTCTCTCTATATATATAATTTTTGTCAATTTCTGTATAATTTTTCCCCCTTGGACGATTTCTGTATAATTTTTTCTGTTTCATTTTTCAATTTTTTTCTCTTTTGCTTTACTGTATATTTTTTCTCTATGTTTCAGTGAGTTTATCTTCTTCTTTTTTCTGTATAAATTCTTCTTCTCCTCTCTCTCTCTCTCTCTCTCTCTCTCTCTCTCTCTCTGTATATATATAATTTTTGACAAATTCTGTATAATTTTTTCTGTATAAATTCTTCTTCTCCTCTCTCTCTCTCTCTCTATATATATATAATTTTTGACAAATTCTGTATAATTTTTTCCCCCTTGGCAGTCCATCGTTGTCAATTTCTGTATAATTTTTTCTGTTTCATTTTTCAATTTTTTTCTCTTTTGCTTTATTATATATTTTTTCTCGATGTTTCAGTCATTCAGTGAGTTTATCTTCTTCTTTCTTCCATCTATTTTGAAGCTATTGATTCACTGCAAGTCTGGCAATTCACTGACTGAAATTCTTCGCATTCTTGGCCAACTGGAACTCAAAGCTTATTGATTCCCTGAATTCATGTGAGTGCCATTCCTTCATACTTTGCTGATTTTCTGCAAATATATATATATATATATATATATATATAAATTGTAAATTTTTTGATTCACTGATGTCTGAAAATTTGGTGATTTGGTGATTTGTGTGTATTGTTTGCTGATTTGTTAATTTGCTGATTTGTTGTGTGTAATGTTCAAAATATAAATTGTAAATGTTGCATGAAATTTTGTTTTTTTATGCATAATTTGATTGATATGAAAATAAAAATTGATTATATTATTATATAAATAAAAATAAAATATATTTTATTCAACGTGTTCCCGACTTTCTTTCAACAATCCTATTTTGTTGGGGAGTGGTGACACAGGATGTTTAGTGTATAATGCCTTTGGACTCGAGAAATTGTTTAAAATGATTGTCTTTATACTCTTGAGCATTATCAGTTCGAAAAGCTAACAATTTGGCATTGAATTGATTAGAAATTTTCGCATAAAAGGATTGAAAAACATTAAACAATTGAGAACGATTTTTAAGCACATATACCCATGTCAAATGAGAATGATCATCAATAAAAGTAGCAAAATATCGAGAACCACATAAACTAATGGTCCGAGATAGTCCCCAAATATCATAATGAACTAATGCAAAAGATTGGAAACAGGGGGGGTCAACACGGAGAGGAAACGAAACTCTATGATGCTTTCTAAGCACACATGTCTCACAATTAAAACTAGAAAAATCAGATAAAGTAGGAACTAAGTGACGAAGATTTGTAGAAGACGGGTGTCCAAAGCAACAGTGCCATTGGTAAGGAGAAACTAACGGAATTTAGAGCAAAAGAAGTCGACTGACTAGATGACTGAAGGTAATAGGGTCCATTCTTCTCATATCCCCCACCAATCATCCTCTTCGTCTTTAGATCCCGAAATTCGCAATGAGAGGGAAGAAGGTCACTGAACAGTTGAAAGACTGGGTAAGTTTACGAATAGACATCAAATTGAAAAGAAATTGGGGTATGTATAAAACATATGTAAAAGTGAGATCAGAAGTGCAAACACTACCAATTCCTTGAACACAAGCTTTAGTCCCATTAACAATAGTGACAGAGAAGTGAGAAGAAGGACAAAAAATATTAGAAAGAAGAGACAAGTTACCTTGTCATATGATCAAACGCTCCAAGATCAAGAATCCCAGAAGTACTGGAAGAAGAATGAAGACATGTATTACCTGAAGAAGAGTATTTACCCCACATGCTAAGCATTAAATCTTTATGAATGCTGGTGATAGTGGGCTGCTGGAGGAATTATGGTGCCATGTGGTGTGGTGGTGTTTGTGTCATTGTAGTGGAGGTGTCGAAGATGATGATGATTGGTGGTGATATACTTAGATTAAGTTTCATAAACTACATCACTTAGATCGATTAAGGAGAAAAAAAAATCTGTACTCGCCTGTTGTTGGGGTGGTAATGGCAATGACAATGGCTGTGGCAGCCATGAGTTTAGTTGTGGTGGTGTCTTTGTTTTTTGATAAAGTAAAATTTAAAGTTCAACTTATAAAGGAGAAAGTATAGCTTAGCCTTAGAAAATTATGTT
This sequence comes from Nyssa sinensis, assembly GCA_008638375.1. Classification (NCBI taxonomy): domain Eukaryota; kingdom Viridiplantae; phylum Streptophyta; class Magnoliopsida; order Cornales; family Nyssaceae; genus Nyssa; species Nyssa sinensis. The sequence goes on along the minus strand of CM018046.1, from coordinate 892,441 downwards.
TCATCATCTTTTATTATATATACTTTTATAACTTATCAAAGCCTTCTTACTTGCATTTATACATGTGTTTTATATAATACAAACATACAAGTGTATGTATAAATGTTGAAACCCTAAATTCAATTCGCGACTTGTAAATGTTCACAAGCAGGCTCATTGGATTGAAAATTCTGTATATATCATTGAGGAAAGGAAAAAGAAAAGGGGAAAAAAGAAAGAAAGAAAAAAAGCCGATATGAAGTTGATGACAAATATAAATTGATGTATTTTTTTTTTTTTTTGGGGGGGGGGGGGGGGGGTTGACAAATTTGAATGATGAAGTTGATCTTTTGATGCCCCTAGAGTTATCCATCCCCAAATCCAAAAAGATGTGAAGGTTGAAAAAAGAAATGATTGAGCTTTGAGGAAATGGTATATCAGATAATACAGAAAAAGAAAGATAAGAACCATAAGAAGATTGTGTGTGTGTGAGAGATAGATATTTTTGACTTGGCATCTTTTTGGATTTTGGGGTGGATAACTCTAGGGGAAACAAGAGATCAACTTTATCATTCAAATTTGTCATCCCCTATGCATCAATTCAGATTTGTCGTCAACTCTACATAGGCTTTTTTTTTTGCCCTTTTCCTTTTTCCTCCTCTCAATGATTTATAAAGAGTTTTTGATCCAATGAGCTTGCTTGTGAACACATAATCACATAAACACCTAAAGTATCTTTTAGCAACAAATTCTTAGGTCTTGATTAGTGCACACTAACAATAATTGGTAGGGATGGAATAGGAATGCATCATTCCCATTCGAATCGTTTGCTTGTAATGGAAGGAATGACCATACATGCAAGTACTCACACATGCACATACATGAATTGAATTTAGGATTTTGACATTTATACACGTGTGTATTATATAAACACATGTATACATGAAAATGGAGGTTAGGGCTCAATATATATATTGATAATTATAGGGTTCAATATATATAGGAGTATCACCGATCAAAAATATATATGAGTGTCAATTCGTGTTATCGTGTCAAGGCATACATATTCGAAAATATATGTCAACTCCAACACGACACTATTAACTAATCATGTCAAGTTTTAAAACCCAAACCCAACTCATTTATTAAACAGATTGTGTCGACACTGTTAACCTGTTTATTTTAATTTTTTATTTTTAAAATAAAAAAGTTACCTATCGTTTTATATGTATGGATAATTTTCAAGTTTAATAAACTTTGGACATGAACCAAATCAAAGTAGAAACCTCTTTTATAAGTAAAAAACTTCAAACCTTGATAAACTTTCGATGTGAGACAAATAACCTTAACTCGGGTTATTTTGTTATAATTAAACATGTTAAGTTGTGTTAAACAGGTTGACCTTACTAAAATCCAAACAAGACATGTTTATTAATCGTGTTATATGTGTCAACCCATTTATGCTCAACACAAACTCGTTAACTTTGTGTCGTGTCAGAGTTGTGTTGTTGTGTCATGTCAAACTGAATATATATGCGCGCGTACACACACACACACACATATATATATGAAAAAAGAGGAAAAAGGAGGAGAAAGAGAGAATTGGTGAGAGATAGGGAACCACAATTAGATCAGGGGAGAATGTTGGTGATGGGTGAAGCTCAGTTGCCCCCCCCCCCCCCCCCCCCCCCTTCTCCTTTTTTTGATTCCTAGGAAGGGATCCAATTCATTTGGGGTAGAGAAGGATGGTTGGATTGGTCATGTGATCACTTCGTTGTCTATTCCAACATGCCAAACAAGGCACCATAGTGTTAGATATTTTAGAAGGGCCTTAGAAAGTGAAAAATAGAATCAAATGAAAGAGAATAAATTATTTCAAAATACAATGTTTAGATGATAGAGGAGTCCTTTTAGACTAAAACCAAAACAACAAAACCCAAGCACCCCTATATGTATTGAAGTTCTAGTTCTTCCATAGATCTCTTGAAATTAACTAGCACCCAGATGATCTTATTAATTCTGAAGATTGTTTTTGGGTGGAATGACATGATAAGGCAAACAAGATCAATTTTGACCTATGTTGATAATTTTCAATAGTTGTGGACTTGAAATAACTTTTTGCTACTTTTTTTCCATCTATAGTAAAAACCTTGACCTTGGTTTTACCTACACAATTCACTTGGCCCATCCTCCTGATGCGATTGTTGTAATTTTGGACTGCCACTTTTTTTCTTCACTATTTTTTCTTTTAAGTCATGAATCCTAAGTTCCTGTGCTCACTCTTCCAGTTAGCTGCATGATTGGCTCTTCCTGATCCTAACTCCTAAATGAATCTTTTATCGATGAGACTGTTTTATCTTGGAATTCACATGAATCTTCTAGATCATCAATTTGGTTGAGCTTTTCCTTATGGATAGCAGCCTGATTTGTATTGTTGCTAGTTTTAGATGAACTTAGACACAACAGCAGGTTGAAGCTTCTCTTATTCTTATCATTTGGCACGTCTGATTTTAGGAATCCTTACTTTTTTTTTTTGATACGTGAGTGGCCCTTGGGGTGGGAGTTAATATTCTTCTTTACTTATCAATCATAATAATAATAATAATAAAATTATTTCCACAAACTGCTGATCACACCTTTCTTATTCTTTTGTATGGATTGAACTAATGGCAGTTTCTTGTTGTGCCATTATCTTCACGTTAAACTCTCGATTGATGTTACTTGTGTATAGGACTGATTTAGAAGTAATTGAATAGATTACTTTTTAGCTGGTATCCTTTCTGAACACCAAATTGATGCAAGCAATTCAAGAAAAATGGATCCAAAATTCATATCATCTAACCGTAAAAAAGCAATATGCGAAGTTATAGGGAAAGAAGGGGTGGCCAAGAGATAAAAAATGGTCCATGTCAAACTACAGTAGGGAATAACCACTATCTAGCATATTTGATGACAGTCCTCCTCAGATCTAGATTTTAGATTCAAAAAGCTTTCCTGGGTTTTGGTGCTTGCTAAAGTTGATTTATTGTTAAAAAAAATGCTTGGTTGGTCTGGAAAGAACGGTGGCCCTTGGACTGTTTGTCATTTTTGGATTTAAGATAAGATGGACCCAGAGTTTGAACATGGATATCTTTTCTGAGCTATTCTTCTTTCCCTTTCGAGCTGGGTGATCTAAAGTTTAGGTTAAATATGTTAACAAAAAGGTGTTTAGCAAAAAGTGAGAAAGAAAGTTGTGATATATATATGGAGAGAGTAAGGGTTCATTGCTAGTCTTTGTAGGTCCTGTATAGGGTTTTCTAGTAGACAAGTTTTGGTGAAGTAGAAACTCAACTTCAGTACTTTTTTTTTGATAAGTAAAACTCAACTTCAGTAGTTAAAGTCAGATTCTTGTTTACACCTTTATTAGGCCTTTTATGAACATGTCATAACGTATTGAGAGGTTTAATCATATATTAGTGGGTATATATTAAATGAACTTCCAAGAATATAAACAATAAAATTCTATGAATAAAACCTATCTAACAATTTTCCAAACCAACATGAACATGTTCAATTACCAGTAGGCCTTCCAAAGTATAACTGATATCCAAAACCTTTTTTTATTTATTTATCAAGCATTTAGGTTTCTAAAATGTACACAGGATAATGATGTTAACTGTTAAATCAATCATTAAAAAAAAAATAGCTGCACAATGGGTGAATCCAACTCGAACTAGAAATTTAAGTATACAAAACTCTGGAAAAAATAGAAATATAACAAATAGAAACTTTTGAATGTACAATTTCCACCCAAAAAAAAAAAAAAAACCTTTTTAAATTCCTAAAAATGACTCAATGAATCCCAATCAATAATAAGTTATGCAAAACCCAAAAGCAAACAATGACTTCCCCGTTCCCACCAAAAAAGAAGAGGAAAACACATACTAACTTGGACACAAATAGTCTTGCTATGTAAAATTAAATCTAAATGATGGGGGTAACCACCCACACTCAACCTCAAATGGTTATTGTTTGTCATTAGGGGATTATAAAAATTAGAATTTTGAGGGATCTCTTGAAAAAATATGAATTTTTTGTTTGAAGGGGGGCGGGGGTGGTAACTCCTATTTTGTTTTTTATAAAAAAAAAAAAATCTATGGAAAATAGGGGTAAAAAATTAAAATTTCAAAAGTTTAGGGGGTCCTTAGCCCCATGTAAATCAAGTTTTGTAATTAGGTTGTGGCAGTAACCACCTAAAATATGTATTAGGTGCAAGACAGTAATGTTGATTCAATTATGCAGACTTTAGTGTTACTGTGAAGAAAAGTTTCGAGCATTTTTCTGAGCATTCCCATCCTTGGATCTGCACTCTTGTTTCTATTTATATGAAATACAGATTTGTTCATTTTATTTGTTCCTTTAGAACCTCCTTTGACAATTTAATATTTACTCTCAATAAGTATGCTTTCGCATGTTGGCAACTGATTTTGAAGTGTACCTACATCCAAGAAATGGTCTTTGAGAAATGTTGACATTGTTGCCAACTTGATGCCACTAGGTGAAGTGGCCTGCTGTTTTTCCTTATGTGCATTGTGTTGGAATGACATCCTTGTTATTAAATTAGGTGGTTGGCATAGTTCTTGATAATGTGAATGATAACGGAGGAGGTTCTTCTAGAAGTGCCGGTATTGGCTCTCATACGGAGCCGCTTGTTGAAGATCTGGCCACTGCTGCACCCGAAGTTAAAGACAATCAAAATTTTCAAGATTCAAATGGTGACAGGTCGCCGAACTCTTTACAATCTAATGTTAAATTTAAAACAGAAGAACTTGCTCCCCTTGATGTTGTGAAGTTGGATGGCACAAAGCCCTTGGTCCAACATCCAGGGATGTCTGCTGATAACTTGTCTGAAAATGTTAAACTGAACAGTGCAGCGATAATCAGTTCCCAATCCAGTGACCTTAAGGTGCAATATGTTACTGATGCAGTAAGTGATTGTCAAACAATTAAACCTGACGAATTGCCTGTTGATCCCTGTCAACCTAAGCAACAACTGGAGGGCTCAGTAGGCTCCATGGCAGGGTGGAAAAGTTCTTCAGAACTTAAACATGGTCAAGGACCTGCTGAAGAGCCATCAAAATCAAGCGGCTCAATCTTAAGTCGTCCTGCACCACCCAGTCATCGAAAAATTGTAGTATCTGTTGGAAAATCCTCTTCAGCTTCATCAACCACTGTGATCTCCAGACCTTCCATTTCTGATAATCATAGGCCTGCACATGCTCAGAAGCACAATTCAAGTACTAAACAGTGGGGTACACCTGAGGGAAACGTTAATATTAAGAAAGATAATGCATCAGTTGATGTAGTGAGGGATGAAGATGGGCGAGAAATGCCAAAGAAAATACTAAAAGAACACGTAAAATCCTCTGTCAGTTCGGTGTTGAAAACATCACACTCAACCAAGGTTTCATATGCTTATATTTCCAAGAGAACCTCGTCAGATTCTAAGGATCCTGGGCTATGTTCATCTTCCAAAGAATCTTCAGCACAGAATGTTGCAGTTACTTCAGGCTCTGGTGAGTCTGCTAGTTCATTGCAAACTCAGAGTGCTTTACATGGACAAAATAAGACAATGACTTCAGGTTTACCACAGAGGGGTGAAAAGACTACTCCTTTAAATAGCCAGCCATCTAAAGTTAACAATATATCATCGATGCATCCTCCTGGACCTTCAAACTCTACACTACGCGATGAAGAGGTGAGAGCAGAACTGCCATTTCATTTAATGACTCTCGTTACCAGAAAGCTTTCCTCTTCTTCATCATCATTTGTTTCTTTGTTTTTTTCCCCCACTGCAGCTTGCTTTACTGTTGCATCAAGAACTCAACAGTTCTCCTAGAGTTCCCCGGGTGCCTCGCATGCGCCATGCTGGTAGCTTACCTCAGTTGTCATCTCCAACTACTACAAGTATGCTAATGAAGCGAGCATCTAATTCTGGAGGAAAAGATCACAGTTTGGTATGCTGTCCTGCCTCTTTTCATGAACAAAGTATTTGTACTTAAGTTGCTATCTCCTTTCTCTGTATTTACTGTCTTGGCACCATAGGAGGTTAACTCCAGTGGGTTTGGGGAACTTGTCCCATGTTTAATACATTTTATAGGTTTCTAGAAGAAAAAACAAGGATTTAGTTAAAGATGGGTCTCGCAGTTCTCGGGAGATAAATGATGAGGCTAAGAAGACAGAGAGAGTGCCTCCTTCCCCTGATCAGAGAAAATATGATTCGTTATGCACAACGGATCCTTTTACCAAGAGAGAAACAGACAAGGGGTCTGCCAAAGGGGTACATACAGTCAGGAGTGTTCCATCTGCCTCCGCTGTGACTGTCAGCAGTGGTCTATCTTCCTCTGCTGAGGCTAATGAACAAAACTTTTCATCCACGCGGAACTCGCCCCGAAATGCATCTGATGATGATACTGGCACAAATGGGGGTCCTATCCATCGCACTTTACCAGGTTGTTAAAGAAGTCAAATCTTTAATAAATAATTCTTGAAATAGTTCAAAAAAAAAAATTATTACTCCAGGAATTATCACACCCATTTAAGTATTTATTTGTTTGTCTATAATTATCATAGGTTTGATTGCTGAGATTATGAGTAAAGGCAAGCGCATGACATATGAGGAACTCTGTAATGCAGTGCTACCGGTATGGTTGCTTGAATTCAACAAAATCTTACTGCTGCTTAATACCATTTTTAAAAAAAGTTGAAATGAGAAAAGGATATTGTCGCTCATTTGACTCTTCCCTTTTCTGCTTCTTTGCAGCACTGGCCTAACTTGAGGAAGCATAATGGAGAGCGTTATGCATATTCAAGTCACTCACAGGCTGTTCTAGATTGCCTGAGGAACCGGCATGAATGGGCTCTGCTGGTAGATCGGGGACCCAAGGTATGCCCTTGAAAACATTGATAGAAATACTGTTACTCATACACATGCATTAGTATTTTGCTTAGGCCTTCCACTGATGCAAGGAGTTGAAACCTACACTGGTATGTTAGGGAAAGTACAATCATATATCCAATCAAATTATAGAATCTGTGATCTATTATGATTTTATTTATGCTGCATTCTTTTGGAATTTACACATGCATAAGTGTCTTCGCTAGCTTGATTGTAATTGTGATGACAAGTGAAAATATGATGACAATCAACCTAGATATTTTATGCGAATGAAGGCTAATCAGCATCTTGTGAACAGATTATTTAGTTAGTCATCATGCTTAGAAAGGAAATATTAATTTAAGAAAAATTGTAAATATATGCAACCTATCTACATGAGAAAATACAGGAAACAGAAACTATGGAGAAAAAATTATGATGGTGGTGCAGTTTTGCCAGTTTGAGTCCACCAGGACCATGATTCAATATTCAAAGGAGAAATTGTTCCAATGTTTACTGGTTTGGCAATTGATGGTGATGCATGGTCAATTTTTCCATTTGATTTGACCCTGCTTTAGAATTTCCTACTAAACCTGAAGTTGAATAATTTTGTGCCAGACCAATGCAAGTCGGAAGAGACGCAAGCTTGATGCCGAGCCCACAAGTTTTGAATCAGAGGATAATGAAAATGGCAAGGAGACAACAATGAAGGAGGTAGAAAGTAAGAGTTTTGAGTCGCACCACGAAGAGTTTCCCAAGGGCAAGCGGAAAGCACGAAAACGCAGGCGACTGGCCCTGCAAGGAAGAGGTATTAAGGATGTGAGGAGGAGACGTAAGGCAGAAGTGCTCAGTGATGATGATATTGGCTCATTTTCTAGTTCTAGTGAAGAGAGCATGTTTAGTGAGGAAGAGATACAGGGAGGTGGAACATATCCAGTTGGGAGTGAGGCCTCTGCTAGCTCAGGTGAGACGGGAACACTGTAGTTCTTGTTGGTTGGTTTTTCCGTTTACTTATTCTAGTTTGGGAAGAGGCTTTTCTATGTAATAGTAAAAAATAGGGTACCTATGGTAGGAGTCAAATCTTGTGTCTATGTGAAGATTGCTTCTATTTATTATTTCTTGGGGGGGCGTATGGCTTCAAGGACTACTTTCCTTTAAGCCTTGGGGAAATGTGAGTGCTTCCCTTCAGTTGCCTTGTTTGATAGCTTTGTCATGACCGATTAGCAGTGGTTTCTGATGTTGCAGAGAGTGATAGGTGGATGGTGATACTAATCTTGATGTGAAAAATGTAACGGTAGTGTACATATAGATTTAATGTCTGATACATTTTGTGTCAGAAGCCTTTTTAGTTTTCCGATGTGAAGCCATTTAAGTAGTCTTTAAGTTGAGGTCAGCAGCAAGGATGGCTTGTTCAGTTTACTAAATCATCCCAAAGTCTCTTAGGAAAAATGTTTGAACAGATTATTCAGTTGGATGGAACTTTATTCCATTGCTATTTATTGTTGCAATTGTCATCTTTATCGTCGTTTTTAATTAATCGTTAGGTGCATAATGATTGTATTTGTATATCATACTTCCTGGTAAGAGTCTTTTCCCAAGGCATTTGTGCAGGGGCGGCATTTAGTTTTAGTTAATTCTTTTACTGATCTGAAATCAGAAACAGGATTCATTATAATATTAACCATACCTCGCCAATTGTCTTGCTGTATTCACTTGTCATTTCGTGCTTATCTTGTCATTGTGTTGATTCTGATATACTAAGAAAGCTAGGCTAATTAGTCCCCAAGGTTCATGGCCAAAATTTTGAATTGATGAAAGAGAACTTTTGGTGAGGGCCATAAAAAAAGGCCGGTGGATTGTATTGCTCTTTCTTCTATAGCAGAGGCTATTACTGAGTGAGGTCTGAGGATGAGTAAGGGGCTCTGGGTTAGGTGCTTGAATAATGGTGCTCGTTGGTCGACTATGGAGACGGGTGAACCATACGTGGATCCGTAGTGGATGGTGGTAACCCACTAATACCCTCTTTGGTGATTGCGCTCTATTCACATATTAAAAAAATAAAATAACCAGTCTTTTGGCCCAAAAACTCAATAATTTAATATCTATTAAAGAAACTTAACTCCAATTAACCCAAAATAATAATAAAAATACTAGTTTTCATTACCATTTGTATTTATTGTTATTGTCTATAAACTATTTCTAAATTATTCCATTAATAAATTATTTTATGTTAGCTGAAAATCACAAGTCTTGGTGTCTTATAAGGCCTCCATGGCCTCTCCAAATGTGGTGTGCATTAATGACATGTCTACTGGCTTTTAACAAGCATTTCTCCTAAACATACAATGTGCTCGCTAGGGTTTTAAACTAACCAAATTATTTGAATTTAACTTTTTATTGGCTTAGTTAGAAGCTCATTTGAAATTAATTTGTGTAATAAGCAAGTCAAATTTGAACACTGGTATCAATTTTCGACAACACAAACATTATACAAAGTTAGTAAATTTAAGTTCAGCTTAAATAAGTTTGAATCATAAATGTGTTGACTTGATTGACGCAATTATCAAATAATTCAGATTACGATTGTAAATGAGTTGATATGATTAATACGTTTTACACAGTTAAATGGGGGATATTTTATATTATAAATATTAATATATGTAATAATTAATATTTTTTATAAATATATGAAAACATAATATTATTTTGTATTATAGATATTTGTATGAGAAATTTAAAGGTATAGCAATTGGGAAAATAAATAATTTTTTTTCAATAATAACTTCATATTTTTAGTTCAATGAAAATTAAAAAGAAAAATTTAATGAAAGAAGACAGGAGAATAATTCAACAAGTACATTCTATTTGTTTCATGTAAAGTAAAAAATTGAAAAGAAGAGGAAGTGGTGACGCTTATAAAAACAAGTACTTCTTCTGTCTTGCGTAGTTATATGTGTTAAACGTTTTATAAGAGGCTACATGTGTGTCAAGCGTGTTGAAACGAGTTAACCAACTCACATTGAATTGTTTAAACTAATTATCACAATTTAAAGTTGGTTAATTAATTATTTCCAAACACACATACACACACATAGTTGTTTACACTTGCACTTTATTATACTACATTTTATTTGTCTCATCATCTTTTTAACTCTTATTATTTATTAAATGGTCCTATCAATTGGGATTGGATATGGGGATTCATAAAGGTCATAGGCGTGAGTTGCCTAGTACTTCTACGGGGGTATAGTGCTAGGACATTATTTGGAAAGCCAAAGTTGCTCTCAAAATTAAAATACTTACTTGGTGTGCATGTTTGGATATTTTACCTTTACAGGTGTGAGGATTAAGCCCCACATCGGTTACTTTTCCCACGAAGTTGGCCAAACATGGCCCACGTGGAGGATGTCAAACACAACTTATGTGTTGGTACAAAGTCCCATGTCAGCTTCCCCCTCCACGAAGTTGATTAACATGGCTCGCAAAAGGACGTTTGACATAGCTCATGTGGCAATAGCAGTTCAAGTTCTTGGAAACTACTCAACTTGGCCCGTGTGTAAAGCCTAACTAATGGGAACCCCACGGGAACACGGAGATGCCAAAAGAACTGAAACTTCCCAGGGCATGGACTCAGAAGAGATAATGCTCTCAAGTCTCAACTATTACACGTTCATTTCATGAGTTAGGAGAACCTTATTAATAGTCCCCTCATGAACGAGAACAACTCGGGAAACTTTATGAAGCCTCATGTAGATTGTCCAACTTACCTTCCTAAATGTGTTGCCGAGAGACTCGAGGGCGAGTCTGGGAAGGCTCCAAAAGCTTGGTACGCGGATATGGTGTAACCTTCATGCCATGCTCTCTCATGTTCAGGATACCCAAAATCTTGTGGTATGGTGGCTAAAGTAACAGGTTCTCCAGCAAGTCTCGCACACCTTATGCATGAATCTTTCTAGATCTTTTAAAACTATGAGATTCCCCAATTACCTCTTATTTGGACACTAGTGGGACAACTATAAGTATCCCTCAACTACTATAGTAAAGAGGGTAATAACTTCTCATCTCTCACTTGAGAGAGTTGAATTTTGGATTCCTCGTACCTAGAATCTCGCACTACTTAGATTCCTCATATTCTTAATTCCTTCCAACTTATCAAGTCTCGCCCCACTCTCGGGAATATTGTGTGAAGGTTGTAAATCCCCATACTTTCTCCTTGCCATTCAACCTTGAGAGTCCATTTGACATATGACATAGAAGTTGCACTCACTGCACAACTCATTTCTCTGACCCACCTCATATCCATGGCATCAAGGTCATCCACATTTTGGCAACTCCGCTAGGGGGTGTCACGACCCGTAACCCGTCATGTGCGGATCAAGGGCCCGCGATCGGGGGCAACAACCCCATAAGCCGTCCTCTGCCAAAGGATCTTAAACACTAATTAAATAGTCATTAATTTTATGCCATGTCATTAGTTAATCTAGTATCATCATCAGAGTATAATAGTACATGCCAAAATAAAATAAGTGTTTAGTTACAAATCCTCAAAATACAAAAACATACTCAAGACATGGACACATGGGAGAACTAAGGCTACACTACCCTTAGTCTATTACATTGCTAGCAAAAGTGTCCACCATACTTGCAAAAGGACAATCTGTAGTAAAATGGGACGTCTACTCGATGTGTACACCTAACGGTCCTTCTATAGTTTGCTATCATGAAAAAAAGTAACAGAACTGGAGTGAGCTAACTTAGCTCAGTAAGTAAATTCCCTCACTCTTCCATGGGTCAAGGTTAGTCCAAAAAGAAGGATATGAACAATAGCAAATGAGGATATGATATCACAATAGCAAACAAGGGGTACAATGTCATAATAGCCAGTCACCAAAAGTGTGAATCAATAGAAATGACCCGTAGGTCCAAAAGACACATTCCAAGGCAGAATAAGCAAATCAACAACAAGGATTGGCCTATACAATGGTTAGTTGCCACAAATCACAAGATAGCAATTCGAGTCCAAAAATAGACAATGAAGCATGTCATTAATCAAATAATATATCAACAGATAATCCAAGGATAGGCTCACAAAGTGTATCAATATCCAAAGAATACATCATCAAACATATCCAAAGACAGGCTCGCAAGGCATATCAATAATCCAAGAGTGCATCATCAGATTATCAATAAACGATATGAGATAGTAACAGAACATATACTATCACAAATAGGGCCCGACATACCCCCAAGCACTCATCCAGGTCCACCCCACTATTGGGCTACTGGATAGCACTAGAGCTCTTTATATATATCATGTCCTTCATGGACTAAGTGTTGGGTATCATTCCCAATCACCGACCCTGTAAGTTCAAAAGCATCTGTGAATCAAATGGACGTTGTGACAGATCACAACTCCAGGCACTCATAATAACATCATGATCGTCAAAATTTCACAGGCGATGTACATATTTTTGGAATAGTAAATTCTCCGCAGTGAGGCATAACAATTTTTCTATATCCAAGCAAGTATAGAAATGGACAATAATCACATAAGGATATTGGCAATCAAATTCTTAACAAATCCACAATGTAGAACAATCATTAAATTGTGGAGATCAACAATGTTAGGTATGTATGGATTACAGATTGGCAGCATCAAGGAAATAAACTGTGACATGGCTAGGAATACCACATGTTAGAGTTCGTGTTTACTTACCTCAAAATAGCTTCTCCTCATTTCACGAGGAAATCAAACTTCTTTTTCTTTCCCTTTTGATGTCCCTATAAACCAGGAAATATTATTAAGTTCAATATCATTCATAGACTTAATATGATTTTCATTAATAAATCTACAGTCTTTCAGTCTCATGCGTCATATTTTAAGTCTATGGTTCCATTTACTCCCCATCTTGGTCGCGTCGTTGTACTATTACGGTGTCCTAAAAATAGCCCATTTCATATTTAAGTATTTTAGATATTTAATTTGACAAAACAGATTCCACTGTTGAGTCCAGAACGTTGAAAAACTCTAAGGTACGTATTCTTATAATTTTTTAAGGTCGTTCGGTATCTTTATTTGGCCTTTAGGACATTTTTAGGATTAACCTAGTTTGTCCGCTCACAATTTTGAGATTTTATTTTGCAATTTGGACTCCGCAATTGAGTCCGAAATGCCCAAAAATGTTGGGTTACACTGCCTTTTTATTTTATTTGGACACCAAGAATATTTTACTAATTTAAATTAATTAAATTAAATTATTTGATATTATATATTTATTCAGGTCTTAATTTAACCAAGTGCCTCAGTGGTTCACACACGTGAGTTAAGTCTCATACGCACGTATACGTTTGGGGTTCAAAACCCACTGATCGCTGTTCCTTATATTTTTTTCTAATTATTTCAAAAACAAACAACGGACAAGGCCTCAAACGTGGATAGTATATCCCTATTCAGAACAGGGTCATTAAATGAAATTTATTACATGCGTCGCCAAACAGACCCAAACTGGTTTAAATTGAAAAACCCAAATACTTAAATGGTGTCATTCCACTAACCCTTTTGTGCGGTCAGGCGGGTTCTGATCCGAATAGGTCTTCATCTTCCCTGTTTTTCTAGTGACACTCCAGTGACCTTCTCCGGCACTGGTCACCAGATTCTGTAAACTTAAAAAATTTTAAAACTGATTTTCTCGCGATTTTAAAGCCATTTTTTGATCTTAAACTAGTCTCCTTCAATATTAGGACCCTTGGAATAGATTTGGCCCTTTAAGTTGCAGTGATCGGTCAGTTTCTCCAATTCACGCTTTTCTGACCACCACTGAGAATCCCCTATTTCTCCCTCATTTCTCCACCAAAATGGTTCATTTCTAAACCACCGTGTCCCACATTGTGAGAGCTACAACTTCATGTCTTCAGAGCACTACATTTCCTAGGTCCAAATCAACATCTATAGAATTAGGATAGGCATTGTGGCAGACACAACTCTTGGCAATCATAATAATATCATAATCAGAGGAATTCCACAAGAAATGTACATATACGTGGAATATCAAATTCTCAATAGTGAGAAACATAGCAGTTTTTCAATATCCAAATTAAAGGTTAAAGAAATATGTAAGCAAGCAATCACATCAAGATATTGACAAATGAAATCTCAACATATCCACAAGGAAGTACATGTATCAAATTGTGGAATCAAATAACTGTCAGGTGTGTATAAAGAGTACAAATTTGCAGCATCAAGAAAACATAACTGTGACATGGTTAAGGAATACCACCTATTAGAGTTCAGGGTTTACTTACCTCAAAAATGGTTCCTCCTTCCCTTTAAGAGGAATCATAACTCCTTTTTCTTTCCCTTTTATGATCCTATAAATCAGGAAACATTATTTAGTTCAATATGTTCATGGACTTAGTCTGATTTTATTAATGGATCTATGGCCTTTTAGTCTTATGGGTCGTGTTTTAAATCTATGGACTTATGCAATTTAGGTTGTAACCTAGTTGACTCTTTTACCCTATCTTAGTAGCTCGTTGTACCTTTTAAGTGTCCTAAAAATGGCTAGTGTTGCATATCTGTATTTTAAGTATTTTATTTGGCAAAATGGACTCTATCATTGGGTCCGGCACGAAAAAAAACCTTTGGGTAGGTACCCTCATAATTTTTAGAGGTCATTTGGTAGCTTCATTTAGTCTTTAGAACATTTTTGGGATTAGTTCAATTTGTCAGTTCATAATTTTTTAGATTTAATTTCACAAATTGGACTCCACCGATGAGTCCAGAATGCCTAAAAATGTTAGATTATATTATCATTTTATTTTATTTGAATAACATAAATAATTTACCAAATTGAATTAATTTATTTAATATTTTATATATATTCAGTTACTATTTTAACAAATTGCTACGGTAGCATAGTAACACATGAGGTTTAAAATCTTCACGTGTGTGACTCTCTCTTTCAAGTTTGGGAGCTGCGGCTCTTTTTTAGTTTTTTTATTTTCAGTTGTCCAAACAACAGACAAGGATTCGTTCAGAAATAAGATGTCCTCGTTCTGATCGTGACTATTAAGTCAAGAATTCTTGTCTTCATCGCCAAACAGTTCTAAATTCATTTAATTCTAAAACTAAATAACCAAAACAACACCGTTCCAATTGGATTCCAACATGCTTTAATAGCGTGAGCTAAAGGAACCATGTGTTGGGGGGGGGGGGGGGGGGTGGTGTGCTTTGGGGTTGTTTTTATATCTAAATAAAATTGTTTCCTTTTGCTGTTCAAAGAAAAAAAAGGAACCATGTGTGGGAAAAGGTGCATATGTGTGTTTGGATTATGCATTGGTATGTATGCTGGCATCTATGTCTTGTCTTGTCATTGTTAGGTGGATGGCGGTGTTTGGTTGTGGCAATAATGATTTTATGTACGTGTCTCTCTCTCTCTCTCTATATATATATATATATATAAACATGCATATGAACTCTTTTGTTTCCATTAATATTATATCTACTGTCTTTCTAGTTTTTTTCTGTATTTCTTGGGGGGTTTTAACTGCAAAAATGGTTTTAAATGGATTAGGATTGACATTTTTCCATTGGATTTTTGCTGATTCTTGCTACATGTTAGGATGATGTATACGCATGCCCACATTTAATTGTGCTTCCACAACTGGGTATTGACTATGGTATTCCTTATTCTAAAAGAACAATATGAAATTGTATATTTTGCAATACAAATTCTAATGCACAAATTTGTTAATGCATGGTTTGATAAACAATCTATTTGTGTGCATATATGCATGTTTATGCGTCTATGGTATGTTTCCTAGACTAGGGGAGCCAATTTACCTAGATGATGGCTAGATACATCGGTTAAACCAGTTCATTATTTATTTTCCCTCGTCTTTTTATGATTTGCATAACCAAAGTTTTTCTTGTTGTCCAGCTCCATGGCAGGCAACTTGAAGGGCTGTGAGAGGAAGCTCTTTTGAACACCATTAGTTTCTTATATAGTAGAATGTTGGCTTCCTTGATATGATAATGGAAAGAGTAATGTCTGTGTCATGGTGGCAATGGAAAGAGTAATGTCTGTGTCAGAAGCGAAAGACGAATCAACAAATAGCTGCAGTAACCTGTCTGGACCTGGGAACCAGTCAATGAACAACACACAACTGGAAGAAATGTCCAGCGGGGAGTTGTCCTTTCAACTGTGGATAACAGATGACAGGAGTTTGGACTGCGGGCCAATTGCAAAGGATTCACTCATCAAACCCAGTAAAGTGGTTAAGGTTATACTGGGTTGGACGGATAAAGAACATGAATCGTATGATGCCAGCTACCTCAAGGGATCTCCCCGAGGTTCACAAAACCGGGAAGAAAACCCTGCAGGAAGCTGTCTGTTTATTTTCATGTTTGGATGCATTTTTAAAGGAGGAACCTTTAGGGCCTGACGATATGTGGTAGAATATTTAACATGTTAATACAGAACATTTATGTATTTTCAGGCCAATTTACTTTGAATTTTACAGTATCGTTCTCAATGCAGGTATTGCCCTGGTTGCAAGGAGCATAATAGACAAGGCCACCAAGAAGTTAGATTTGTGGAGGTTGCCGGATATACTGTGTCTTTTACTTGAAGCGGTTCTCATACAGTCTACACTTGACACCTTTGTGAATTTCCCCATTCATTATCCTGGTTTAAACAAATACATGGAGAGCAAGTATATGCCATTAGCAACCATTATGGTGGTGGGCACTACTCTTCCTGGGAAACCTATTGTTTGCCATTCAGCTAGTTGGTTCAATTTTTTTTTTTGTTTTCGTCTGGATCTCAATTTGGCAATTTGGGTTTCCTAGTGACAATAGAAAGATCCTTCGCACCCTTAGATCTTCATGTATTAATTAAATAAGCTTTGCTTTGCTTTGTTTTTTGGCTGACTATCATGAATTCATTTGGACAGAAACACGGCACCTTG
The DNA here is from genome assembly GCA_008638375.1 of Nyssa sinensis. Taxonomy (NCBI): domain Eukaryota; kingdom Viridiplantae; phylum Streptophyta; class Magnoliopsida; order Cornales; family Nyssaceae; genus Nyssa; species Nyssa sinensis. Next base: position 875,577 of record CM018046.1, on the reverse strand, counting down.
GAAGAAAAGCAGCAACCAGTAGGCATGGCATTTGGGCATAAATCATCTGTTGTTGTATTCAGTAACATGAGACCTAGGAAGAAAAGCAGCAGCCACTAAGTATGGTATTTGGACACTCATATGTGGTTGTATTCTGTTGTGCCGGATTATCGAGTAATCCTTTCCAAGTTCTCTCTGTTGGTGTCACTCAAAAGTGTATTTTTAGATCCTTTCTACGCTTCTTTTCTCTGTTGGTATCACTTAGATCTTTAGAATTCATCTCATTCTTGTTTATTTGTGCAAGCAATCATGGGTATTGGTAATTTCTTCAAGAGATTGTTGAAGAAATTGATGAGCTCAAAATATCGTTTTACTTATTTCCTTCAAGCTATAATATGCTATAAATGATAATTGTAACAATATTCCAAACTCCAACAATCAAAACAAATGAGATACAAATAAAGATAATCAAATAATATCTCATCTAGAGTTTTTACATGAGTTAATTAATATAATAGGATCCATATCACTAATATTCTTGGCTCGTGCCAAGAAAAAGAGAAAGTCTCGTCTCCTCCTAGTAGCATACATAGAGCCCTAAAATAATAAAGTTCAAAAAATCCCTGCAAAAAAATGAAAAAAACAGAGTAGCACATGCATCAGTGCCAACCATAAAGGAGAAAAAGTGACACCCATCTTTTTCGTTGCTTGGGGCCAACCCACTAACTCATTTGAATCGAAAAAACAGATGAAAGTTAGCAGGCAGGTCCAAACCCAACAGCATCTCAGTGTAGCTCAATGGAAATTTCCTCTGGATGCACTTTTTATAGGATAGATATAAGATAATGCTTGATTCCTGAGAATATAATGGCGTACAACCAAAGAAAAAAAGGATTTTTTTTTACCTTTCCCCAACTCCAAAGCTCCCTGTTAATATCCCTCAATCCTCTAGTTAACCTAAAAGCTGTTGAAGCATTGAAGCCGTCTGAATTCTGAAAATCATTCAAATCTTGAAGGCCGCTGTAAATGTAATCAATCCCACCAGGCACCAGAAGAAGCAAATATTGGTAAAATGTAATCTTTCCTGAAATCAAGACAAATAATTAGAGTAGAATACAAATAACCCATATAAGAATACAATTGACAAGACTCAAAAATAATTTGTAACACTGGATATACAATCATGATCATCGCAAATTAATCGAACAATTGCTAGGACACATTTCTTAAACTGAAAGAAAAAGAGAAACGTCAAAGTTGTCAATTAGTCTCACCTATGCGAAGGCCAAATCAACAATGCCAAAATGGAATTTTTTATTATTTAATTCGACACATTAATTTTTATTTATGTATTTAATAAATAAATAAAGATTTACGTAAATCTTATTAAATCAAAATTAAAACTAAACCATATGAGTTTCGTCTGCAAAATGTCATATTGTTTTGCGTTCCTATTCCTTAAAATACAGCTGTCCAGTCACGTCAATTGCTACGACTCGGGACAAAGTGCAGCTTGGCGGAATTGACCTTCCTTTTGAAGGGGAGTACGAGCCCCCCAACTGCGGGCCAGTTGGTTCAAATTGTCCTTTTTGTTACCAGTATTGTAGACTGGAATCCAAAAAATATATAACAAAATGAAATTCACCACAATTGAAATTTGAACAGCTAAAGTGCGCACCATAAAAGTAAACATGCGCACATCGAGACCGGCGCAATTTAGACAGTAAACTCACCGAGCCAGAAGAAATAGACAAATAACCCGTGGAAGAGCTCGCCGGCAGTGACGGCGAAGGCGGCATGCTGGAACTTGTACCGGAACCGCCAGAGCTTGTGTTACTGACGATACTGGTTGTGGCGAGACCGAGCGGATACGCCTGCGTTCCGTCAGGCTTGAACAGCCCATAGTTTCTCTCCGACGTTGGTCCAGGCTTCATGTTCTCGTTGAACAGAGCAAACACATAAATATTGAAATCCGAGCTCGGCCTCATCGGCGTCCCCTTCTTCTGAGAAATCAGCTTCATCAGGTTACCATTATACTTCTTCGCGTTCTCCGGAGTAGCCCCTACTTCGTCTTCGTCTCCCCTTGGACGGCCAACCTGTCTCCGAGATGTGTACGGGCAGCTTCTTGTACCCTAACGAAGCGAGAGCAGAGTGTACGGCGTCGATCTGAGCGAACAACATATTGTCGTAGTGAAGATTCGATACAGGATCTACAACGCCTGAATTGGGCTGAAACAGAACGAAATCGATGGGGACTTGTTTTGGACTGGCCTTGTATGCGAAGAACGGATAGGCATTGATGAGGAAAGGCGAGCCAGTTTTGACATGGAAGTTTAAGATCTGAGTAAGACATCCCGTCAGATCTCGCCGGAAAGCTCCGGCCGACGGCGGATACGATGTCTCGAGTACAGCTAGCGAGTGAGCCGTTGTGACAGTGACCTGCTTGTCCAGACCTAGGTTCACCACAGCAGTGTGTACGTTCTGCATCGCGGGAAGGAGGTTGTCGCTTAGAGAAGTGTCATTGAATGTTAATACTTCGTTTCCCACAGTAATGCAGATGATTTTTGTAGCAGGCAAGTATGCTTGGACGTTTGTCTTCACCCAAGCCTCAGCTTTATCTGGATCTCTCATCTTGGATAAGTACTCATTCCCGAGACCCACGATAAATTCAACCCCAGTACCCGCAAATGCGCGAAGCACTCGCGGATCTGCGTCGTAGAGCTTAACTTTGGTGGCACCAATCGACCGAACAAGGGGAACAACATCTTCCGGCGTACGGAAGATTGTTCGCAATCTGGCCGTAGTTGATGCCAATAGAAGCCACAATTTCCGGAAACACAAACCCTGCACGCCACATTCCAACAAGAAGTAAGTAAATTTAGTACCTTTTGGAAACTATTGAAAATGATAGACGCAGAACCTGAGATGAAGAGAATTATTGAAGCACAGTAGAGTCTGGATGAGTCCATGGATGGCCTAGTACTCAAAACGAAATGGAAGGGTAAGTAATCAATGATAAAAATGGTTCAAAAGAGAGAGACAGAGCAAAAGCAGCTTAATATGTAGAAGGCGTCAACATCAGCGCCGGACTGGAGTGGGCTAGATTCTTGATGCCTACAACTTTGGCCTGTGGGGCTATTACGAGGAAGGCGATGGTAGTGCCGCTCCGCTTTATAGGACGTCACTTAAAGATTGATTCTACTATTCAATTTTGTTTCTAGGACAAATGACCCTGTTTACTTAACGGGCAGCACTAACGGTCTTTAACACTTTGTTTAGATGAAAAAAATTAAAAAAAAAAAAGGGAAGGAAGAATAACGGTAGTATATATCATGTTTATTTTAAAAATTAAGAGGAAAGAGAGAAAAAGAGCTCAACTCTTATTTAAATAATTTTATTATCTCTTTAAAAGTGGAAAGAAATTGAAAAAAAAGAAACAAAAATTTAATAATTTTTTAATAATATCAATATTACTCTTAAAATTATAAAAGTCAAAATAAAAATGACACCTCTATCCTAAAATATTTAAAAGATATAATAATAAAATAATGTAAAATTATTTTCTTTTTTTTTCTATGTTTTATCATTCTTAAATAAGATGAAAGGATTATATTAGTCTTTCTTCTCCTTTCTTTTCTCTTATAACTAATATTCTCGTCTCTTTTCATTTTTTTCTTACTTATCTAAACGAATTGTAAATGACTCATGGACCAAGACAGAGAGGTGGCATATAAAATATTATTATTTTAGGTTCGTTTGATTAGTCCAAAAGTGATAGAAAGAGAAGAACAGGAAAAAAAACAGGAAAGAGAAAAAATTAAAATTTATCAAGCTTCGTTTGATTGGGTGAGGTGTGATGGAAAATAAAAGAAAGTGAAAAAAATCAACTTTGTTAAAAGTTTGGTCAGTTTAAAAGAGAAAAATTTGCATAAAAATTAGATACACATAATTATATAATTTTTCTGGAAAAAATAACTTCCTATTTCTTGTAAAATTTACAGAGAAATTTTTTTTCTCGTGAAACAATTTTGCTTATTGCCATTGTCCATTCACATTTGAAGTATAACAATATTTTTAAAATTCATGAGTTTTGTAACTTAGTACTAGTTTGAATGGGCAGTGTCAAAAGACATTTAGAAAATGAGCATTTCGGAAGGTACGTTTGAAAAAAGTTATTTATTGATACTTTATTAAAATATTAGTTTTAGTCTTAAAAATGTCTAAACGGACGTTTTGAAAAATTTAGACTATTGAAATTTGGATATCCAACTCTGAATTAGTTCGATCCTTAAAACTCAGGTGTTAAGGAGAGGTAAAGAGAGTCCTTATATATAGACAAGAGGAGCTAGAGACAGGGCGATCTGAGACACTCCAACACGCCTCCTGAATTACATCGCATGTCGCAGCGAAAGCCAGATGGATGCGTCCCAACTCTTCTAGCCCAAAGTTAGAGCTCTAGCCTGATTCTGATACCATATTGAGGTACTCAGGTGTTAAGGGGAGGTACTCACTTATCTTAAAAATTATTTAAAACGTAAAAATAACTAAACGAAATATTAAATTGTCCATTCAAACACAACTAATCCTTTTACTATCGAATTAAACTCTTAATAGAGTTCATGTATAAACAAATTCCTTATGTTAATAAGATAAGTTAGCTTGAATTGTTTGAGTTAAACACCCTTACGTGTTTGTGGCTTTGCCTATACCCGAAAATAAACCATTTAATTGAAGAAACCAACAAGTTGAAGTGTACACACACGTATATAATAAATTATTTGAATTGCTATTATGCTTCAAATGTAAAATTAGACTTTTATAAGAAGATGGATTCATGGATTATTTGGATTATTATGGGACTCCTTTTCTTATTAATTTACTAACGAAATTTAATTTGTTTTTCTTACCTTTTTTTCTTTGTAATTAAACGGATATAGAAAAAAATAATTTTTTTTCACTTTCTTTTCATTTACTTTAGTTTTAGTACTTTCACTTTTTAGTATTACTTAATCAAACGAAGTCTTGGCTAACAAGAAAGAGAAAAATTCACGTAAAAATTGCATCCACGTAATTGTTTGTTTTTTTTTTGTTTAAAAAGCAACTTTTGGTTCTAATATATGTGTGTGTGTATATATATATATATATATATATATATATGCAATTACGTTTATATATAGAAAGAGAGATAAATAGTTAATACTATATTTAGTTAATGTATATTTGGATTGTTAATATGCATAATTACTTATATGAATTCTGTAATATTTAATTTATATATATATATATTGCGTGTAAATATATATATATAAATAGTTATATGTAATTAATTTTTTATGTATTTAAATAGTGATAGGAAACTTTAAATTTTTTTGGATAATATAAATCTAAAACATCATTTTTTAGGAGTCGGAGGACTTTTAGGATTTGTATACTTAGCTCCCTAATTTGATTTGCATCTTTATTATTTTATTATCTAATAGATTAACAAGAAGAATTCATATTTTTGTAAAATACTTTAATCAAATATAAACAAAGACAATTTGATAGTTCTTATAAAAATAAAAAATAAAAAATTAAATTTTTTTGTATTAAAATGGATCATTATTACAATTATTATGAGTTTGTGACATATAATTTAATCAAGTATTACAAATTTAAAGAATTTATAAATAGGGGTAATTTAAACAATTAACAAAAAATAATTCTCACTTTGGTACTTTTCAAACAATATATATAATTTTTCTTGTAATTTTCTTATCTTTTCTTTCATAATCAAATGATTATAGCAAAAAAGTAATTTTCTTTTCACTTTCCATTCTTTCCTTTTATTTTCTGGCACTTTCACTAGCTAGCATTTGCTTCCTTCTAACCAAAGGAAGCCTTAATGGTAAATTATACTGATCTCCTTCGATATTTTTGATAATTACACTGACTTTTTTTGAATTTTTTAAAATTACACAAATCTTTTTTACTTTACAAACTATACCGACCTTCCTTCTAGTTCAATTTTTTTTTAAAAATGACAAAATTGCCCCTCCTAATTTTTGTTTTTGTATTTTTAATTTTGCCCATTTTTCTAACTTTTTAAAAGATTTTTTTTTCAATTTATATAAAATTAAATTTTAAACAACTAATTTATATTTTTTAGCCAAAGAAGATTCTAATTAATATTTATTTAAAAATGAAAAAAAAATAGTTAAAAAAAATTAGTCAAAATTTAAAAAAAAAATACAAAAAAGAAAAACCATAAAAGGAGTAAAATTGTTATTTTTTAAAAAAAATAAATTAGAAAAAATGTCAGTATAATTTTAAAAATTTTTAAAAAATTAATATAAATATTAAAAATCTCAAAAGTATTCAATGTAATTTACTTTTTTTTTTTAATAATATACAAATTAACAAAAGATAATTATACCAAAAATTATAAGAATATATAGATATATATATATATATATAGTACATTTCTTAGAATGCAAATACATTACATAGAGAGTAAATAGGATCAAACCCTTGATAATGCACATGGTTGCTTTGATTTGAGTGGGTGCAGCCGTCCAGGTACCTGGGACTGTAGTTTACTTGACACGATCGGCCATCGTCAGCCAGGAAGCTTTTTGAGGTGCTACTTTGCTTTTTCTCATTTAAGTTGTGACGAGTATACATGCAAAGTATTGCACCCCTTTTCTTTCCTTTTTTCCAAGAAAATTATAGTATATATGTAAAGTAATTTGACAACCTTTCGGTGACGGCCTAATCAGTGGAGTTTGTTCGGATGGCGACAAAAGATTATATTATTACGCATTTTTAACCTTTTTCGGTCCCAATTTTTAATTGGATTTTTCAGTCATAAGCAGGGTGACTCAACACATTCATATGCTTAAAACAAAATTGTAAAATAAGACTTTTTTTATTTATTAAAATTTTATAAATTTTTTATTTAAAATTTATTTTCCTAGCTTTTTGATATGCAAAATTACTAATTAAATTTTTATAATGAATTTCTTCTAACATTTCTTTTTCAATTGATAGTATTGCCAATCCACTTAATCTTTCTTGAGACATTGTTGATTTTAAGTAAGATTTTATTAATTTTAGTTTTAAAAAACTTCTTTCCGCCGAAATAACGGTTACAGGGAATTGTTAACATTATTCTATAAGCAATATATGCATTTGGAAAAGAATCAAATCTTTTTATATGATTGAGTGTGCCGATTGGAGTATTATTTTTTACTTGTATAACTTCTTTTAAAACTTTCAATTCTGAAAATAAATCTAAACCATCAATATCTGAATAATTATTATATTTTAAGAAACATTCAAAATTAAAACAATGTTCTTTTAAACTATCATTGTCTAGTGACTTCAATTTTTTACCACTAAAAAGAAAACCAAAAATATTTTCATATATTTTAAATTGTTCAAATATACTTTGAGGTGAAAAAATTGCTTGATCTATTATGTAAATAAAATAATCAATTCTAAATGATTCTTCAAGTGATTTTGTTGTTTCATTATTATCATTCTCATCAAAATGCTTCTTTCTACGAATGATACATTTTTTATGAAATACAGGTTCTATTTTCATTTCAAATGCAATTTCTTTAGAAGAAATCATAGCGGATGCAAATCTATCTTCTCTATATTTTTCAAAAAAAGAAAGCAGACCTTTTAATTGTTCTATAGCAATATCAATACTCATATCTTTTGATAAGTAAATTTTTACTAACCGAGTTGATAGCAAATAATATATCATACCAAATAGTCATGCCCAATAAAAATTCAAAATTTTCAAGCTCATATGTTACTAAGCAATTAGCTTCACTTTTAGTTTTAGGATCTTCACTAACTTCTGCTAATTTCAATAAAGCATATCTTATTTGAGGGGTTTGAAATCTTATTGCTTTTACACTTTCAATACGACTTTTCCAACGTGTTTGTGACAATGGTTTAAGAGTTAGACCATGTACATTATCTTGTAAAATTTTTCATCGTTTGATAGAAGAAGAAAATAGTGAGTATATACGTTGTACTACTCCAAAAAATGATATAGCTTTAATACAAGAATTAGCCATGTCACAAAGTACTAAATTTAAATTATGACAACCACTTGGTGTATAAAACGATTTAGGATTTATATCTAGAAGTCTTTTTTGCACTCCTTGGTGTTTGCCCTTCATATTAATCCATTATCATACCCTTGTCCTCTTAAATTATTAATATCAAGTCCAATATTTTTTATTTCATCTACAATAGCATCAAAAAGACATTTTTCAGTTGTATCATCTACTTTTAAAAATTCTAAAAAATATTATTTAATTGTAATTGGACTTGATGAAACATCCACACGTCGCAATATAGAAGACATTTGCTCTTGATGACTTGCATCTGGAGTGCAATCAAGTATTGTTGAAAAATATTTTGCTTTGATAATTTGTTCAACAATTTTGTTTTTAATTTCATTTGCTAACAAATTTATCAATTCATTTTTTATATTATGTCCAAGGTAATGGTTATGAATTTCATCTTGTTTAATGCGTCGAATATGTTCTTGCATTACCAGGATCAAATTCTGCAATCATTTCAATTAGACTTAAAAAATTTCCATTACTTTCTTGATCGATCTTTTCATTTTTTCTCCAAGAGGCCAAATTATTTTTACCAAGAGTTTTTACTACAGCAATAATTCTTAATAATACTTTTTTCCAGTGTTCTTTATCTCTATTTATTTGTTCTTGAATTTTTATCAATTGTTTTATTTTTCAACAATCTCATTTCTAAATCAATCCATAAACTCATATTAATAATATGTTCATTACTTGTCTCATGACTCCTAAGCTTAGCACTAAGATTTCTCCAATCTCTAGTGCCAACATTAGCTAATTTTCTTGTACTGGAAACATTATTAAACAATTTGCAACAAAAACAAAATACTCTATCCAAGTCATTTGAATAAACTAGCCATCTTCTTTCATGTTTTTCACCGTTTGCCAACTTTTGAATATAATTTGTAGTGAAAAAATGTCTTGAGAATTTATCTTTAGGAAAATTCATATCACTAACTCTAATTGGATCCCTTTCTACTAATAAATCTCTCAAATTTGTATCAATATTTGTCCATTGACTTGGATCATAAATATTTTTAGGAATAGAATCATTTAATTCATTAACAGGTTGGTCCTCTACCTCTTCATCATTAGTTTGAGGATCAATATGAGTCTTTTCAATTACATCTTCTTGTTCTAGTATTTTATCATCGTCTAACTCAACTACATTACTAACTTGTTCATTTAAGGAACATTCACTAATATTTTCTGATTTATTTTTATTATTTGTAAAAAATTTATCAAGAGCTCCTTTTTGAGATTGTATTAAATTTTCAATTCTTCTCTTTTTTTGAAGTTTTAAATAACCAGATTCATATTTTCGAGTTGACATTTAAATTTTTTTGATATACAAAAAATTAAAATGTATCTACAACAATTATTTTATATATTTTTAATGGCTAATACAAAATTAATAATCAAAGATTCAATGAGCTAATTACAGTAAACAAAATAGAGGCAATCTAATTATATATGTCTTAAAAGATAATATAAATTTTAAATTAAAAAATTCAAAGTTAGAACAATAGAACCTGATTATGGAGCAATTTAGTCTTCTAATTCACAGCAAACATAAAAGAAACTAATCAAAATTTTCAATAATTCACGGCTCGCGTACAGCAACTCGCCAACTCCAAATGGCTTCACTTGCAAAATGCCAAAGACCAAAGTCAGTAAGGCCCAAAGCTAATATGAACGTGTAGTAGGTTGCTAAAATGCTAGGTTGCAAAGTATTTTTTAGAAAATACAGCAGGTTGCCCAAGTTGCAGAGTATTTTTTAGACTTAAAAGAAAGAATTTTATAAATAAAAAAGTAAGAACGTTTCTTATTAAAATAAATAAAATTAGATAAAAGGAGAAGATAAACAATCAAAAAGTAGTATATATCTGTTGGAAAAAAGGTTATGGGGCCGCCACTACACAGTATTTATTAAGAAGACAAAAAGTCTTCTTAATAAATACTAACATTCTAAAGTCACACAACACACAATATACAACTACCCACTAACACCGTATATAGCTGAGTTGGGGCCGCACAATACGGTATACAACTACACAAAACGAGAAGATAATAAAGGAAAAATTAAGAAGATAAAAAGACTTATTTATTTTATTATAATAAATATATTTTTTAAAATATAAAAAAAAAATTGTGGGGCCTAAAAAATTGGGGGCCTAAAGCCAGGGCTTTACCTGCGTTACCCTTTAGCCGACCCTGGTCATAAGTGAATAAATACATTGTTAATTAGGATGAAGTTTAAGTTTATTGTGACATGTCACAATATGTTAATTTTGATATAATTTTTTAAAGTTATTATATCCTAACACATTATATTGTGAATACACTTAAAAATATCTAGCACTAGTGTATAACACTACAATTTTTGTAACAACCTTCCTTGAATTAAGGAAGTGTTTCAAAAAAAAAAAATTAAAATTTTAAAATTTAATAACTTACAAATTATAAGTTAATTTTAAATAAAATTATATATTTAAACTCTAAATATTGAGATCTATTAAAGAACATCTATATTGCATATAATTTTATTTAAAAAAAAAAAAGGTCGCTATGAAATAGTGAAATTTTGTCTTAACGAAATAGTAAAATTTAACTATTTTGTTTGGAAACAGTGAAATTTAACTATTTTAAGCCATGACACAACAGAAAAGGTGACCAAGTGAGAGAATGATTAGAAAATAGAAATGTACAGACACTATAAATTTCATTGTGTTAACCTAATAAAGTTGACAAAAAAAGAAGAAAAACATGTGCAATACCCAACCACCCCTTTGTCCAATACTCAACATCATTGTTGCCTAGATATTTCAGTTAACACAATATCCAATATCCTTAACAGCCACCTATAACACAACCACATGTGCAATACCCACCGTACCTAACATCATTGTTACCTAAATATTTTGGTTAACACAACATCCAACATCCTTAATAGCCACCTATAACACAACCACATGTCCAATACCCATCGCCCCTTCTATACAATTCCCAACATCATTGTCGCCCAGATATTTACCCTAGAGAGGGGGTGAATAGGTTTTGCAAATATTGGCTACTTTTATAAATTTTAAAAATAAATGCTGAAAATACACAAGTATGTAAAGAGTAGAAAGAGCAAACACGGTGATTTATAAAGTTCGAAAAACTTTCTATATCCTCCACTCAAGCATCCACACTTGAGTTTTTCCACTATCTTGATTTTCCTTGCAAGTGGAGGTCAAACATTTACAACAAGAGCTCCTCACTCTTTTTCTTGCAAAATATCCCCTTTTTGCCTCACAATGGTACCCGTAAATCTCATCACAATGAGAAGATACAAAGAGTTTACCAAAGAGTTCTCTCTTTAGAGCTGAATGGTACAATATAAGTTCACTCTAATAATTGATCAATAAATGCTCGAATATTTAAGAGCTGAGAGAACTTTGAGATCTAGATTTGAAAATAAATGAGATCTCAAGTTACTAGAAAAATTTGAATGTAAGAGCAAGTTTGTGAATGTTAACGATAGAAATAAATACTTTCAACAACTTCTATTTATAGGCCTTTAATAATCTGGTTGTTTGAATTTAAAACTAACATTTTCCCTCCTTTAGATCTGTTTAAAATTTGAATTTGAAAATACCATATCAAAAAATTCAATCGACTGAGTTCATCATCCAATCAACTGAATCATAATCTAGTTGACTAAAGGACTTAACTGATTTGTCTAGAGGGTAGAGGTTGATCTTTGTAAAAAGTCATTCAGCCGACTGAGTCTTAGGTTCAGTCGACTGAATCTTCGAATATGATTTTGTTAACAAAAAGGCTTAAATGATTTAGTTGACTGAATGTTCATTTTGGTCAACTAAAATTGACAATGTGTTGGGGCCTTGTGAACAAAATGTGTGTTTAGTTGACTGAATCTTCCAGAGACAAAATAGGCATATTTTTATGATCACGATTCAGTATACTAAATTGAGAACTTAATCGACTAAATCTAACAATTTAGCTTCAATGCCTATTTTGTTCAGTGTTCTCTTTTTCAAATATCTTGATTTTTCAAAGCTTAGTTTCTAACATTGTTGAAAAATCATTTTGTTGATTACTTTTAGTTGATCTCTTAAATACTTTAACCATTATCGTTTTGATCAATCAATCCTAGATCACTTATATACCCAAAAAAAAAAAAAAAAAAACAAAAGTCTTCACTTGATTCCTTGGGCATAAGTGCTCAGTTGCCTTTAGATTGACTTGATATTTGATCTTATGAGATTGTTTCCGTGATGTTGATCCTCTTTCACCTTTAGTTAAAGCTTGGTCAACCACCATTTGATATTATTGACCTATTTGCATTGACATTTAAAATAGATCAATAGTCCACATCATCAATGCCTTGTTATCATCAAAATTATGAGAATGCCCTTGGTTGAAAACCTTTAGGGCCAACTGTCTCTACCTTTTTGATGATGAGAAACCATTGAAGCAAATAGGATAATATTACAAATAGGGAAATTATAATCAAATTATAAGTCACTCTTTGTCAATATGCATTGTGCTGCCCAGATATTTACCCTAGATTGGGGGGGCGGGGGAGGGGTGAATAGGGTATGTCGCAAATATTTGATTTTTCGTTTCGTTTTTAAAAAATGAATGTTGTAAATGCACAGTAAATAAATAAGAGTATAAAAAGAGAGAGAGAGAGAGAGAGAGAGAGAGAGAGAGAGAAGAGCAAACACAGTAGTTACGAGGTTCGAAAAACTTTCTATGTCCTCGACTCAAGTATCCCCTTTTGAGTTTTTTCACTACAGCAACCTCCTTGCAGGTGGAGACTAAACCTTTATAAAGCGAAGACTGCAACCCTCTTATCCCAACAAAATATGCCTTTTGCCGCACCGGGTAGCACCTACCCACAACTCTCAGCGCAATGAGATAATACAAAGATGTTTACCAAATAGCACTCTCTTCTAGAGTAGTTTTGGTACAATAAGATGTTCATTCTCTAAAGATTGATCATGTGTAAGTTCTAAGTATTTAAGATGAGTAGAAATTTCATATCTAGATTTGAAAGATGGTAGATCTAAAGTCAATAACAAAGATGTGATAATGTAGGCTTGTAAAAGATGGCTTAAAAAACCTTAAAGAACCTTTATTTATAGCCTTTTTCAAGTATATGATCGTTGCTTTTCAAACAGTATCGTTTCTCCCTTTTTTGTGTGTTCAAAATTCAAATTTACGAGTTTCAGATCAATAGAATCAATCGACTGAATCACCAACCAGTCAACTTTAATGAGGACTGGTTAACTGATCAAGTCAACTGATTTGTCTAAAGGATTTGAGGTTCATTTGTTTAAGAACAATCAGTCGAGTGGTTCTATTTGTACATTGTTTTTGCCTTTGAGAAGTGGTTGATTGATATAGCTTTTAAATCGATTGATTTAGACAGTGTGCTTAATCAATTCATCATTTGGTCATTCAGTCAACTAGATTTGTTTGTACACTAAATTTGACTTTAAGGAAAGTCGACTGAATCTTCTTGGAGGTCGACTGATTTGGACAGTGTGCTCAGCCAATCTTATAAAACATTAGTCAGTCTATTGGTTCTTAGGATCAGTCGGCTGGTTTTATTAGTGTGACAAATAAGCTTTAAAAATTTGTCGACTGGTTTCAAGAGCTGGCCGACTAGTTTAGATAGTGAGTGTCTTTTACCTTATTTCTTTCTAAGTATACTTTATCAAAACCTTTTGATCTTTCAAACCTTTAAGTTAAATTTTTTGCTTTGAAAAAATCATCTAAGGTTAGTTCTTAGATGATCATTTTAAATAGTGAGAGCTTATGACCAATGATCAATCGAATCTTAACATCACTCAAAACCCAAAATAAGAAAAAATGAAAGTCTTCGCTTGAACCCTTGGGCTTGAGTGAGTCCACATTGCTTGAGTCAGTCATAAGAACATTCCTCTTATTTTGATATTTGCTTTGGAATATACTGTTGACTGGAATCTTTTATCGTGATGGAATTTTTTCATTTTCTTGTTCACAATCTTATTGAATTATTTGCATTGTCACTTAGATAAAACATTAGTCCATTGAATAATGTTTTGTGATCGTCAAAATTATTGAGATACCTTTGGTTGAAAACCTTTAAGGCTAACACATAGTTTTGAATAGCTCATTTTTATGTCAAAATAGAATATAATCAATGTTCATGACATTTAAATTTAGATCTCCCCTATCATCATGCGTAATTTGACAAAGTACAATTTATGCCATTATAAATTTTTAGTAAGTTTATAGGCATTGTATGTATCACACAAAATTAGCATATAGAGAAGAGACATTAAATTTGAAAAAAAAAAAGATGTTTCATTAATATAAGAATGATCTTATACAAATCAATAGTAGGATATTTATGATTTTTACAAGATCAATCACAAAAAGTCCTAGTACAAAAAAAAAATGTTCTACACAAATAAGCAAAACACATAATTTTGTTTTCCTTTTTTTGTGTTTTTTTCTTCAATTTTGTCCCATTTTGGTCTTTATCAAATCAATAGGTGGAGGTTGAGCAGGTTAAGACAAAGGATGATGACAAGTCATCAAGATCCGTTCAAGCACTTCCTTGACTTCAATGACGTCCGCTTGGGTTTCTTCGTGCTTCCGTTCATTGTGTTCATAAAGTGCATCAACTCGGATCTTGAGAATAAGAATGTCGGCTTCAATGGCATCGATTCGATTTCCCATGTCATTAAGTTTGTCCATTAGCTCATTGGACATGATATTTATTCAGGAAGTGATGTTGGAATCAATGTTTCATAGGGTGGAGATGAGAAATTGATTGGTATCGGAGGGAAGCGGTTTGAGTGGTGGTTGCTTGAGTTAGAAAGGGTGGTGGTAGGTTTCGTATGAGAAAGGAACGAGTCTCTTCAAGATTTTCATGATCGTTGATGTTTGTGGGTTAGAAGGTTAAGTGCCTTCCGTTGGAACCCATCCATCGGGCATGGATTTATATCCCATGAGTTTGAAAGTGGAGGTTGTGTAGATGGCTTTGGATTTTACGGTTTTGATGTCGGTTTAAGAAGTAAGGTCTATTTTGAAATGTTTGAAAATAAGGGCAAGAAGAAGTCTGTAGGCTAAGGAATTATTTTCCTTCTTCTTACAATCATTCATGTGATGAATGATTATATGAGCAAGGTCGACTTACTTATTGTTAAAGATGCACCAAATGAAAAATATATCCACGTAGGATACATAGTTTCTGTAACATTTCCAAAATTTTAAAAATATAAAAATGAATAAATAAAGGGTGATATTAAATTTTTGCACGATTATAATAACCACAAATATATGAGAAGGTATAAAACTTGAATAATGTAATATGAGATTCATGTGTATGTGTTTGAGGAGCTAGTATTTCTAACTAAGCTTGGGTACTTGAACGTTTAAAAGTGTTATTGAGTGATTCCTTTGTTGTTATTGATGTTTTTGAAGTGTGGAGAATGAATATGATGTGGTTAGGAAAGTATGCATCAAGTGTTGAAATTGTAGGAGTAGAATGTATGCGATTTTTGGGTGAAAAACACATGTTCTTGGGTTGTCATTCTATACTAAGAAGGGCTCGTTCGAATTATTTCCAGTAGGGTGTTTGTTCACTACTCATTCGATATTGTTCAGGGCTCGTTCGAATGAAAGTGCCTTCATTCGAACGAATGCCTCTTCGTTTGCTTCGCGTAAGAGGCAGAAAGCTCTTAAAAAAAACTTTTCTCAACTTTTTCATTTTCTCTCTTCTCCAAACTCTCTCCAAGCCAAGAGGGGAGCTAGGGCCATAAGATTTCTTGGATTTCATGGCATTCTTAGCCATACAAAACCTTCTTCTTGCAAGGGTTCAGCCTTAGGAAGATTCTTACCGAATGGAAACTTGGAATTTTGAGGATTTCATTAAGAATAAAAGGTAAATTTTAGTTCTTCAATTTTCTTATGGGTTTAGCTTGATTTAGTGAAATAAAGGGTGTATTCCTTTTCTTAGAGTGTAGAAGCAAGGATTGAACTAAAAGTTTGGAATCTCTCTTTACAACAAAAACCCACTTATTCTCAAGTTTTAAGATAGGGATTCTAACCTAGGTTGAAGGTTGGGTGTTTTTCATGTGAAGCATGATGCATTTTATTTGTCTTGTGAATTTCTCGACATTTTCATATGTTTTTATGTTGCTCATGCTTTGGGTTGTGATAAAAATGTTAAATATCTTGAATTGCAATAGTATTAGTATACCCTTGTGATGAATGATGAAATATGACCATTCTTAATATATTGTGATTGACACATATCTATGCTACTTTTGGAACTTCCCTTACATGTCTTGTCTTAAACTATGCTTGAGTTGAATATTGAATTGTTGAATACCATGTATATATATATATATATATATATATATATATTTTCATTCTTGAAATAAGTGATGGAATTGTGAATACTATATTCCTATATGCCTATATACCTCATGTTGGAGAGGAATTATTAGATTGTTGAAGGTTATGAAGTTTTGTTATCATTATTTGTGTTTTTGTGATGAATAATGAAATGATATTACCCTTGGGTATGTTTACAAATAAATTGGGAAGCATTGATGATAATAGAAAATGCGAGATAGAAATGAATGAGAAAAATACAGATATTTACTCATTGGGATAAATTGACCAAAATGTCAAAAATGCCCTCTATGGGCAAAATGATGAAAATACCCTTTTATGGGCGAAATGAGAAATTACTAAAATACCCCTAGATGGAACATGTTGTAGCAACTTACTAAAAATGGCGAAACCAACTTCATTCAATCAAGGGTCTCAAAATGAGGTGTCTACAATCATTGTGATGTATTAATTACATGATTTAACATATTACCATACTATATTTATAAAATATAACATTTTTTAACTTATAATGTTAGCACTGTACAAAGAAGAGGGAGGGATTTTTAAATCCTAACCCATGGTGTGTTTATGTTTCATGGTTGTGTTTATTTTGAGGTAAAGTGGGTAAGTATCAATTACAATGAAACTAAATGTTACAAATTAATAATTGTGGCATAAGCTTTAAAGGTGGTATTAAATGATATAAAGAAATTAAAAATTTTAAAAAGTGTTTGGAGGGAAGAAAAAATAGCAATATTATATGACACTGGCTTTTTTTTTTTTTACCATTATATTTTTGGATTGTGTGATTAATTGATGGACAATTTCAATCAATTTCAGACATGACTACCACCACCACCCCCATCTCTCTATATCCTTTATTACGCCGCTCTTCCAAATTCAAAGAAAACTCTATGTCCCTCTCTTTTCCCTCTCTCGCCTCCTCTTTCTCAACCCAATGACTCCCTCCCCCCCCCTCCCCTCTTTCTCTCTCTATCCATTATGCCGCCCACAAAAACTCTCTATTCCCCTCCCTCTTTTCCTCTCTCGTTTCATCTTTTTCAACCCAATGACTCTCTCCCCGTCTCCCTCATTCTTTCTCTCTCTCAAACGACACACACACACACACACTCCCTCTCTCTCTCTCTCTCACTAGGGTTTTGATTACCATAGTGACCTTGAGGGTTTGAGCTCACAATCGGTTGGAGGGCTTTGATTACTAGAACCTTGCTGCGGACAGCAGAAGTCCAAAGGGGGAAAGGAGGCAGTAAGTCCATCCCATATCACCTGGGGAAGGGAAAGTGAAAGTATTCATAAGTAAGGCTACGCCTCTCCCTAGCACAATGCGTTTTAAAGCCGTGCAGGCCAGGCCTTGTGCAGCCCAAAGCGGACAATATTGTGCTGAGTGGATGCAGGTCGTTACAGATGGTATCAGAGCAGACCCCAGCCGGAAGTGTGGCGTGGCGAGGCCCAGCCAGAACCTTGCTGCAAACAGCAGAAGTCCAAAAAGGGGGGGAGGAGGCAGTAAGTCCATCCCACATCACCTGGGGAAGGGAAAATGAAGGTATTCATAAGTAAGGTTGCGCCTCTCCCTAGCACAACGCGTTTTAAAACCGTGCGGGCCAGGCCTTGTGCAGCCCAAAGCAGGACAATATTGTGCTGAATGGATGCGGGTCATTACAGATGGTATCAAAGCAAACCCCAACCGGAAGTGTGGCGTGGCGAGGCCCAGCCAGAACCCTGTTGCAGACAGCAAAAGTCCAAAGGGGGGGAGAAGGCAGTAAGTCCATCCCACATCGCCTGAGGAAGGGAAAGTGAAGGTATTCATAAGTAAAGCTACACTTCTCCTTAGCACAACGCGTTTTAAAGCAGTGCGGGTCAGGCCTTGTGTAGCCCAAAGCGGACAATATTGTGCTGAGTAGATGCGGGTCATTACAGTTCCCACCAGGTCTATTTCCCTTTCCATTTCTTTTCCTTTCACTTTCCATCTAAGATGAGGCTAGCAAGGCAAAAAATAGCCGTTAAAAATATGGGTCTATGAATAGTAGTACACTGATTTAGGTTTGGATTTGAGTCTAGCGTTGGAGAGCCTTTTTTGTCTACTTTTTTGTGCATATTCCTAATTTTATGATTGAAAAAGTATTGGCACACTAAAAGCATCTTTTGGAATGGACTAAGAAAAGATGACCACTTTTGGTAGGAAACTCTTCTTTTTGTTACATAATGATTTAATTACTTATTTTTGCTACTATATGCATAAAATGTGTACTAATTTAACATATTGTATATTTTATCTATGATTATAGAATCACCAAATGATGAAAAAATGGAACAAGGCTATTAGATAGTTACTATGGTACCAGTATGGAATGCAATGCTAAGGACCCAATGTAAGTAAACCCGAACTCTAATATGTAAATTTCTACTCTGCCAATGTAGCCTACTTGTATAGCTGCCAATCTCTACTTCTTGAAACATGCATCAGTAATTGCTTCAAGTCCACAACCCATTGATTATTGTGTTTCTATTATGTGGAATTTGTGAGTTGTTAAAATCCTATTTGTTGTGAACATTTATGAGTCCTTTGACTTATTGGCTATATATCTTGTCTTTGTGATTATTGTGATCTATTTTTGTTAGTGGACATTTGTAATCTATGTATGTACACATACTTTGTGGAATTCTTTTGCTAATAACGTTATTTGTAAGTGCCCAGGGTTGTGTCTGTCACAACGCCCATCTTGACTCTTTGGATGCTGATGACCTATGGCTCGGTGTTTAGGAATGATGCCTAACACATAATTCTGATAAGGACACAAATTTGATAAGAGCTCTTAGTGCCACTCCAAAAAACCCATAGATGAGTGGTGAACCTAAATGAGTGTTATGTGAGGGTAGTCGGGCCCTATTTGTTGATAGCATCAATTTGACTCAATTTGTATATGTTTGATTCCACATCATTTGTTGACTTGATAATGTCACTCATTAAATGATAAATACGCCTATGAGGCTTATTTTTTGTATTCGATTTAAATATCTTTGATTTGGGCAGCTAAACATTATATGTTGATAAATTTGTGCTTGTTCAGTCATCCTTATTGCAATCATAACCTCTTTGTGAACTATGTTATTTTGGCCTAATGGCCGATCCTTTTGAGCTTAAAATCCTGTGATTATTCTTTTGTTATTCACCCTTATTTAACTCATGACATGGTGAATGATTTACTTATTGTGCTTAAATTAGTTCACTTCAGAATTATAACAATTTTTCAAGTAACACAATATGGAAGGAAATGCAATGATGGTGTCTAATGAAGCTAGTGATCTGCTTGTGGGTAATGTTGATGATGTACAGCTCCAAGACTTAGGTTGAATTAATCCTGTAAGGATGATACTAATATTAGACATTGTGACTTAGTGATATTGAAAAATGTCAATAGATTTGAATTGTGATCAATGATGGTGAAAATTATATTTAGGAATGATCTTACTGATGATTGTTAAAGTTGATTGGTTATCAGACGAGTTGCATATTTGTACCTTCCGCACTTGATAAAATAAAAGGAAAGAATTTTTATTGTCTTGTGCAATTTATTTGATTTTATACAGCTTGTCTAGGTAACAATGTCGGTCACTGACCCCTAATCCACATAGAATGAGTTCTAGGTTGTGACATGTGACACTTCCTGGGCATTCTAGAACTGAGAGTTTTCTCAAACTACCTCTTATTTTAGATACTAGTAAGACACTTTGTAAACCTAGAGCACCCACATGATGCCTAGTGATTGACACATGGTTGACCACTATAAATAATTTTCAACCACCATAGTAAGGGAAGAGGGGGTAATAACTTTCATTAACCACCCAAGAGAGTTGACTTTCAAGAATCTCCTACCACTCCGATTCTTGATCTCGCACTACTTGAATTTCTCATACCTGAAATCTTGTGAAATCTCTTAGGAATCTCTCGTAAATGTTCTATATTGCCATCATTTTTCACCCTGAGTATCCACCTAGTATGTAACACACAAGTTGCACTCCCCACACAACTCACATCTTTCATCTATAGTATCGAGACGGTCCACACCCGTTAAGTAGAAATATTGAAATAAACTGTCTAGAAATTGCTACACTTTTCAGTGAAATTGGTTATTCTCATCAAACCATAGTAACATAGCCAAACGCCTAGGCCTACCAAAAAAGAGAGGGGAGGGGGAGGGGGAAGAACATTCATAGAAATAATGAAAGATGAAAGAAAAATGCTTACACAGACTTCTTTTCACCCTTTTTCTCTAAATCTTTTTCACGCAAAATTTTTTCCCATTTTGAAAGAAACGGGGCTAATCTTCAGCTATTTTTTTTCCCTTTGAAAAAGGAAATCGTACTTTGCAAATATTATGATAAACAAACACAGCATAGCAGTTGTGACTTATAACGTATAAAGGGAGTTCCCAAACAACCTATTATTAATATTCAAGAAAAAAAGTTGAGAGAATTGTAAATGCAAACTTATATATAGTTTATTTATTGCAATTAGAATGTGGATGAGGTTGGTCCCACCCCCTATTCCTCTTCGCAGGTCCTACAAACAAAACAGATTAGTGGTACTAATATTGAACTCCATCTCAGCAGATTGCAGTTGAAACTTGGCAACCCATAGAACTGGAACATAACAACAGCTTCTTTTTGCTTGGCAGAAGCACAACAATGTAGTTTCATTTCCATAAATTACACAAGAAATCAGACTCTTTCCTTCATTGAAATTAAGATAGAATTCCAACACAAATAGATCCTAACAGACCTTTCTACACAAAAGTTAAGGGTTTATCATTGTTATTCATGCAAAGATCACAAGAAACGCATAGAACCAGTTATCTTTTGAAGATCCAAATAATAAAATTAAATGTATATTGAAAAATGAAAACAATGAGCGAAAAGTCAAAATCAATTATCTACTTGTTAACTTTCTAAAGAGCATCACCTCCAGTAACACTTACCTTTCGAATCTGAATGACCCAAAACTTTCCCTCTATTAATGAATACAGCCGATGTATTTGTGTCCTTCCTCAGGATCAGGAAGTTCTATATATTAACTGCGATGAGAACAAAGTGGCTGAAAAGTGGCAACTGCTGGCCCAATGATGCTCCACACTAGAAAAACCCAAAACTGACCAATTCCAGAGACACTGCCATACCAATAAAATGTTCTGGAAAACTTTGACAACATGAAAGTCGGCCTTGAATGCAATGAAATTAAAGCAAATTGTCAGGTTTAAGTTTGACTTTGGTGCAAGCATACGCCAAACTTTCTCATCAGCTCTATATTTTCAGCAATTGTTGACCCAGCAGTCCCAACAAAACCAAGTGAACCACAGCTACAAACAGTTTCTTCTATATAAAGAAGTATATCAGGTAAATTCTGAGTAAGGCAATATTTCTTCATCTCACTAGCTCCAACAGATCCTTTAGAAATAGCACGAAATTTCATGCCATGTCTTTGGCCCAGGACTTCCTTTGCAGTTTGTTTCACCAACTCATCTCCTTCTCTCAGAATATGTAATTTAAAAGAATCTGAATCCCTAGTCAAATCTCCCAAGTAACTTCCAGTCCAATTAGCTTCAGGAAGATCTGTCATCACAAAAATAGAAATAGGGAGAGAACCCTTCTGCCTTAAATATTCTACTTTTTGTTTTAATCCCAAGAAAGTATTCTTCCAGTGGTTCTTGAACTGGCCATCTAACAATCTGAGTTGTGCACAGAGGAAAGGAGCTTTTATCGTCTCATGAGCAAACTCTTTTCCTGCATTTGTAATTTCAGGGACAAATGGAAGAAACTCAAGTTTTTTAATCAATGATTGTATCCTTTGATCCCTTGGAGCTTCATGGATATCAATAAATAGCTCAGAGCCTTTGTATGGCGCTGTGAAAAGGCTTCCCCATGCCAGAACAGTGGCCAA
Organism: Nyssa sinensis; assembly: GCA_008638375.1. NCBI lineage: Eukaryota > Viridiplantae > Streptophyta > Magnoliopsida > Cornales > Nyssaceae > Nyssa > Nyssa sinensis. The sequence goes on along the minus strand of CM018046.1, from coordinate 853,137 downwards.
TTCAGCTTTTGAACCAGCACCAAGGTTCTTAGATACATCTTGACGTCTCCTAACATATGAAATATTCTTTTTTTTCTGGAGTTTTTCATCAGGTTGGAAGCTATCTAAAAGGCCATCTTCATCATTTTGTTGGTAAGTCCACACTGTAGTTCTGCAGTCTTCATCTAGAGCATATAAACACAAATCTACATGACCAACCAAGCCAGATATTAGAGATCCACACTGCTTTAACTTATCAAATGAATATGATTGAGCATTCTGCTCATCCATGCAAGTGACATCTCTATTTACACCACACCATGAAGATGCAAAATCCCTTAAATCTATAGTTTGAACCATAGATGCCACCGAGGATATATCAATGATGTCAGCCATAGAGACAAACCTGCACTCAACAAAAAAATATTTTGCAAAAAATCATTGTCAATTAAGTTCATGTATAAACGTCCCTATAACAATTAACAATAAATAAATTAACGGTCTCCAAAAATTAACAAGTTTTCCATAAACCAACTATGTTTTTTTACTCAAAATTATAATTCCATAACGTATTAACCAATAATTTTATGCCTAAAAAAGTGTTATTGTATTTGTTTTTATAATGGAAATGCAGTAATATAAACTTACATTCATATACTAAGGAGCACGGATACGACACGATATGGACACCCAAACACGTCATTTCTCAACAAAAAAAAAATAGGACATGAAGCACGGATTTGAACATGGGGCACGGATACGACACGATATGAACACTCAAACACGTCATTTCTTAACAAAAAAATAATAATTAGACACAGACATGTCAGGAAAACATTAAACATATAAAAAAACAATTTATATATTTATGACTATATAATAAAAATGTAATGTTATTTTAATTAAAATTGGCATAAAAATAAACAAATCACGAAAAATATTATTAAGATATTAAAATAAAATAAAATAAAAACTATTAAATAAAAATTCAAGAATTTTTTAATTTAATCATTAATATTCATAATTCAAGTTCCAAAACAAATTTACTAACTATTACATATAACATAAAAAAGAACTAAGGGGAAGAGAATAAAAAAAGGTTGTAAAAAAAGTGTCCCAAACGTGTCCGAAATTCATAAAAACAAAAAAATTGAATAATTTTTTTTCGCATGTCCGACACATGAGCCAAAATAGTATCCGTACTTCGTAGTTCATACACATATAAATTGATAGAAATAAATAATTAATATGTACATACATATATACATATATATATATGTGCAAAAATACATATATGCACACACATTTACATAAATACATATATACAGTGTCTATATATCTATATATATCCCAAAAAATATCATTATAAAGAAAAAAAATCTTAAATATGACATGTCTTGTCCAAAATCTCCACAAATGAAATCCATAGCATGAGATGCCTATATGGTCGTCTCGACAGTGTTCGAACTTTGAACTAGTAATTACCCAGTTATAAGGACCCTAGGCAGCTTTTTCATGCCATAGTAGACAGAACATATATTTTTTATGAAATGGTCAGAAGCATTGTCAAAAGCATTTTTTGAAATACATATATATATATATATATATATAAGATTTTGCCTTAGTGCAACAGTAAGATTGTTTCATTGTGACATAGAATTTACGGGTTTGAGTCACAAAAACAACCTCTTTCCTCATGGATATAAGGGTGTGTACATCTAAATCTTTGCACCTCATCAAGTTACGGAAACAACTTCTCTCATCGTAGAGATAAGATTGCGTACATCTAAATCTTTGTGTCTCCTTATCAAGTCTCGAGTTCAACTCAATAACCATGCCGCCCATTTGAAAGATTGGGTAACTCAGTACTCAAGCCAATACTTTTACATGCCGCCCATGTGAAAGACTAGGGAGAAACCCATATTTTTACTGTGAAGTGGTAAGCTAGTTGTTGGGTGTTAAGTGGGACTTGGGTTTTTTTTATAAGAAAAATAATTCATTCAAAAAAAATGCCCAGAAAAGGGAGAAAAGTGTAAAGAAATCAGGAACGGCCCTTTAAATCCCACAGACCTAACTTATATTCATCAACCATCAGAATGCAATTTACTCCAATTCCATGTGTCACATCTAAAGGAACAATAGAATACCTTAAATCCAATACCAACACAACCTGAATTAGAACTACAAATTCAAACTTTAATTCGGATTACCAATCAACCCATCAAGAATCCACTGCATTAAAAAAATATATACAAAATTCGAAGCTATAAATTATAAACTAAAAAACTGTTACCCACTCCAATACTTAAGCAATGCATCATTCTCCTTCAAAATAACTCAACCACACGAACATATACATGTACAGAGATAGAGACATAAAAGGGAACGACTTGCCTGCGCCCCTGTATAAGGTCGAGGAAGTGATTCCATACAGCAATTCGAAGCTCAACCGGGCTCGAAACCCTGAACTTGGGGCAACTGCCCAAAGTGACGGCATGGTGATCCAAGATCGGCGGGACAATTAGGGTTCGTTTGAGTATAGCAGCCATCAAGATGGCGTTCTTGAACTCCGAGAGCTGGTTGCTGAACCCACTGTGCGGAGCGTACCACAGGAACGTCTCTCGTTGTAAGGCTTGGGTTTGTGTTCTGCATTGTGGGAATTGGATATGGGGGTTTGTTAGGGTTTTGTCTGGTGCGGAAAGGAGAGGTATGGGTGTGCTTTTGTTGGGAGCGAACAGTAAAAAGAGAAGGAAGAGAGAGAAGAGGAGAGAGAGAGAGAAAAATATTAGTGGTCTATTTGGTGGTTTCCTCTTCCATCTACCTGTTTTGTTGAACTTCAGCACTTCCATCATCTCTTCCCCCTCTCTCACTTCTCTCATCGTCTCTTTGGTTTAGAGACCATGCCATGGTTGATCGATCGGTCAGGTTGGTGAGCCGGGTTTGGATTTGGATGCTTTCCTTGACCAGATCGGACCGGGTTGACTCATTCATTTATTTATTTATTATTATTATTTTTTTAAGTTGGGTGTGTCAGTAACATTCTCACCAAACTAATCTCCTCATTCATCTCAATAGTATACTTTTTTAAATGCTCCTCAAAGCTACCTCAAACCTCCGTTGGCTAGAATTGCGCCCCGTCGTTGAAGGTCTGGCCAAACTAACTCTAAATCTACTTTTTTTCCCTATAATTCTCATTGTTGCAATTCGTAGGTATTTGACATTCAATCATCATCGTGCTGATGTGGCAATTCTAATACTCTTAGGATCTCCCCCGACTTTGGGGTTGCAATGATCCCATATGGATCGAGTCCCTCGTGCGACTCTCTACTAGCGTGCACCACTCTCTACCACTGCATGCCACTTTTTCCATGAATGCATACTTGAAAAGACTTACGTGGATTGTCAAAAGTATTCATCAAATTTGTGAATTTGATCGAGTGATGGAGAAAATTAAAAATGTCAATATCATAGCATGGAAATATTTGGGCCACATTCTGAGAGTAAGGTGAACCATTGCTCATAATAGCAGTCGCCACTATGGGATGTGGACGACCAACATATCGGGGGTATTTAATGATGTGTTGAAAAGAGGGAGAAATTTTTCCATCACTGCATGCATGGAACTTATATTTTATCGCTTCTTCAACAACTTTAATATTAAGCGGGAATTAGTTGTGGATTATATACGTAATAATTATATGTATCTTCCTTTTGCAGTAAGTGGTCAAGTCTGATTCAATGCATGCATTTGTCAAGTCTAACACAATGCTATAAGAGGACGCGTCACTTTCTTGTCAAGTCTGAATCAAGTCACTAACTTATCAAGTCTAAATCAATGAGTGAATTGTCACGCCTAAATCAAGTCACTAACTTGCCAAGTCTAAGTCAATATTGTGAATTGTCAAGTTTGAATCAATGTAGTGAATTGTCAATTTTGAATCAATGCATAAGTTTAATCTAATGTTGTGAATAATGCATATAACTCTAATCAAGTCACTTTCGTTTTTTGCACCAGTTTATTTTTGTAATATCCATCCCTAGTAAAATGGGTAATTAGGACAGTATAATGAAAATTAATTCAATGAAGCACCTTTTGAAAATACTTTGGGCATTATGTCATAATATAACCTAAAGTAGGGTACCTAACCCAACAATGAGCCATAACCCTAGTTGGACCATCACCCTTATATGGTTAAAATTTAACCCAACCATTGGTAAACCTAACCTAATCCAATATGATAAGATTCATTGGGTTAAGTGATCAACACATCACTAACCTAAAGTGAAAAAAAATATTACATCAAATATTATGAAATATTAAATGAAATAATTATGGAAAAATAGGAGAAATGCAAAATAAATATATAAAATATTGAGAAAAATAAAAGAAAAATTTATAAATTATATTATACATCATATGACTTGCACATGATGAGTGAGGCCCAAATACACACACTTGAGTGTGTATATAAGTGTATATATATGGAAATACTTATATTAGAAAATAAAAAATAGGAAAAATAATTAAAAATTAATTTTAATCATCACATGCTTTGTACATGATGAGAGAATGATGGAATACACACACGTGTATGTATTAGTGTCTGTGTGTGTGCGAGAGAGAGAGAGAGAGAGAGAGAGAGAGACGGATGCTAGTATGGTTGTAATGTGTGAAAAAATACACATTTATAATGTACATATACGCATACACCCACATATGGATAAATATATATATATATATATACATCATGTGTGTGTGTAAGAGTGTGTGTGTGTTGGTAAAAATGGTGGTGGAAAGTCTTGGGACCACCTCAGCCGCAAGGAACTATGTGGATGAGTCAATTGCACATAAAGGCTGATAGAAGTGAGTAGCAGCCTTGCGGTTGCCGACCCAAGTTTGAGGATTGGATTGGTGATTGTGGAGGTAGAGAGAGGTGAGGAGACTTAATAAGGTTTCCCAATGGATAGAGACTCCTACTAGTCATTAAACACAGAGAGAGATGACTACACAAGAATAGAAAGGTGAGGGGAGAAGAAAGAGAGAAGCTAGAGAGGGAAAATGAAGAGAATAAATATCATAGGCTTCAAGAGAGGTTAGAACCCATCCATTTCAATTTCTTTTTATCGTTTTTTGTTTCTGAAGTGTGAGTAAGCTTACTAAACTAAGAAAGGAGCCTCAAAACAATGGGATAACTTAAACCACCATTAACAGACCTTGGAACTGGGTCTGAAATCGATGGAAACAAAGAAAGTTTCTAATGGTCAAAACGTAATCTACATGCCAAATAGTCTACAAAACTGTAAAAATTAAGTGAAATTGTAACATCCCTGACCTGATTACCAAGTAATTAGTGTCAACTTAAAGATATCAGTAACATTAGCGTATAACTACATTATGTTAAGTGTTAGGGAACAATAATTTCCTAAAATGTCATTTATTAAGTGTTAGGAAACAATATTTCCTAAAATGTCAATAAATGACACAAGTTATGATAAGATGACAAAATAAAAAAATAAACAAAAGACTAGTACTAGTTGACAAATTAGGGATAGGAATAACCCTATCCTTGATTTCTGCTCCTCTCCGCATAACCAAATAGGGCGTTTAAGGTTTTTCCATTTAATCAAACCATCCCTCAAAATGACGTAGTTTCACTAACCCAAATAGCACATGGACCGGACCTGACCTATCCAGACTCTGAATCCAAACGGACCCAGTACTGTTCATCATCTTTCCCATGCCCTCGTTATCGTAGTTGCAACCCTATGATTTTCAGAGCTCGATTCCTTGTGATTTTTCGATGGTTTCTTCACCCAAATGATTCTTAATGTTTTCTAGAGTGTTAAGGATTCATTTAGCAATGTTTTATGGGTTAAATCGAGCTTGAGAGCTCAGTTCGGTCTCTTATGGCCAAACTGAATAATCTCTCATATCTCTCTCAATACTTCACCAAATTGGTCATGGTTTGATCATATGAGATCCTTGGATCATGGGGATCATTTCCCAATTGCTAAAATTGAGCTTAATGCTCAATTTCTTAAGGTTACAAAATCATCCCTTGTGGTTTTTAGTTGGTTCTAGTAAGTCTTAAGTCTATTTCACTTGGTTTTTCCAACTTGTGAGTCATGTTAGATGTAGGTTAAGTTCTAATGATCAAAATTAGGTTTTGTTTTAGTTGAGTTCTAGGCATTGTTTTAAGTTGCCATTAATGGCGGTTCAACCTTGAACTGATCATTTTAGAGCCTTATAAGCTCCTATTTAGGTCCTAACATGTATGAAATTCATACAGGAATTTAAATGAAGAGAGAAGATTTGTTTCATTTTTTGAATTTCTCTTTTTTCTTCTCTCTCCTCCTTTCTCTCAATATAGTTGTGTGTGTATATATGTATACATTTATATAACCTTAGTCATTCATATATATATATATATATATATAAATATACATCTATTTATGTGATAGGTATTGGCTTGTATTCTCCCCTCACTACATGTATATTTAAGTCATTCTTCTACAAGTCATGAGTTAGTGGCTTTTCGATAAAGTTTTTGGTATTTGTCCTAGAGGTCACAAGGTCAAGTCTTGGCTACTACCTTGGTCTGATTTTTTTCCTATTATATATATATATACATATATACATACATATATATACACACGCTAATGTGTGTATTTTCTTCATCTCTCTCATCATGTGCAAGTCACATGATGAGTTTAAATATAAACGTATCAATAATATTCTATTCAATTATTCTATAATTATTTATTAAATAATTCTATAATTTTTCCCAACTTAGGTTAGTGATACACCTGGTCACTTAACCCCATTAACCTGTGTTAGGTTAGGTTTATATATGGTAAGGTTAACTTTTAACCCTACTTTAGGTTATGGTCTAACTAGGGCAATAGCCTATCCTTAGGTTAGGTTAATTTCCTAACCCTAGTTCATGACATAGCATTATGTACATTCTCCATAGTATTTTGAAAAGGTTTTTCATTGCTATAGCTTTTAATACAAAATTACCCAATACATTAGATAGGGGTATTACACCGGATCGATGAAGAAAGTTGTAGGTGATCGATGATACTATGTATCATCCGAGACTTAAAAGTGAATTCGGATGCCTTTAGTTTGGAGGCGTGTCCAATGTTGAGGTTTCCACAAATGAATTAAATGGTTTTGAAAGGATCAAACCCTTCCATTTGTACCCAAGCATTGGGGTTAAAAGTTTGAAAATCCTCTTTTGGGGTTTTGAGAATGGAGGCAATGGTGGATGGATCAGATTTGATCGAAACACTATTGACTCATAACGTGAGAGGGCCAAAGGTAACAAGGTCTAGGTGAGCAAAGAAAAGTCTCACCAACTATTTGTATTCAGGGTGTGTGTATGTAAGGATCTTGTCCCATCCTAAACTACAAAATTATTTATGACTAATAATCTGTTTTGCTTCTAGGGCGATAAAGTTTACAACTTTACCTAGGAGGGTGGTTCGGTAGATGAAGTCATTTTCGTAGGCTTAAGCAATCTCATTTGTGAGGAAGGTTTAAGACTCGTGTCGTGACTTGGTTCATTGTTTTTATTAGATTTCTTCTCTTTGACACTTAGAACTAGATTTGGAGGAGAGATTCTTAGTATTGGAGTCATTGAAGATGGTTTGAAAGGTTTTTATAAGGTTTTGTTAGATGTTTTTCAAGAGAGAATTTGAAAAATTGTTTTGGTGTGATGAGAAAATGTTTGAGATTTGGGTTTTTATTTATAGATTCAATCATTCAGTTGACTAAATTCTCAATTTAAAATCTGCATCATTCAAGTCCAAGAAACCAAATTCATGTTCAAGCTATTCATCTGAAGCCAATACTCATTTGACCAGGAGCCAATTGTTGATTGGAGCTAAAATTGGGGTAATGCCATCAGTCAAGTCTTTTCCCATGTTGCTTATGGAGATCATTTCAACCATATCGTCGATTAGTTCCATCCTAGCAAAGCATTTTGTTAGTCCTCCAAGCTCTTCAATCCAATTCTCCTACTAAGGGTCTTGTCACTCAGTTGGTACCACCACCTCCTCGTCAAACCCGCAAGTTCAATCTCCGAACATTTCCTAACTAGGCACTCTGGCCTTGGCTTTGGCATTATACCATGGTTCAAGGAAGCCATAGTATAGGTGATCTTCTCTTGGCTTAACAAAATTCTGATTCAGGGTAGGGAAATAAGGCTTCATTTCAATCAGCTTAGGGGGTAACCCATGTTCCTTAGCAATCCTTTTGGTGCTTACGGCCAAAGATTTATTTCGGAAGTCCTCCTCGGTGGGCGTGTTCCCAAGCCCAAATGCTTATTTTCTTTTTCGTTGAAGGGATGGTGTAGGCACACCTTATAGATGATGGCTAAGGCCCTTGTTAGGAACGTACCCCATTTGCACCATCATTTTTTTAACTACTTCTTTATACATGTCATTTGGTGGTCCTTGCTCAGTCTCAAGGCTCCCTACATGGCCTAAGCTTGTTAAAGGTAGGTCATCACAACCGTGCTTAATTCCCAATATGGGAAGAGAATTATCAACAAGGTCAACATCTCTATGAATATTGATTATACCTATTTGGCAAGTGAACTTGATTTTTTGATGTAGAGAAGATGTTATAACCTTCATCTTGTGTAGCCACAATCTCCCTAGTAATAGGTTGAAAGATGCTAGGACATCCAATACTTGAAAATAGGCAGTACTTTCCACTAGGTCGAGATTCATGGTCAGTGCCATGACCTCTATGACTTCCCCTTTAGTTTTATCATAACCCGAACTACTTGGGCAGATGGGGTTAGGTCGATTACTTCCAGACCGAGGCATTTTGCAGTCCTAAGAGGATAGACATTGAGAGTTGAGCTATTGTGATAAGCCCTTTATGTATCTAGATGAAAGAATCTTGACTTAGAGGGGGTGAATAGGTTAACTTACTAATTAAAAATTTCTTAACCCAACAATTATTAAGAATATTACTTTTAATCTAGTAAAGCTTATGTTCTAGTGTGTGCAACAATCAATTAGTGTGTATTATCAATTAAAGCAACAAAGCAATAAAAATAAAAATAAAAAAAAGAACGAATACACTGATTTTTGTTGATGAGGAAACCACCATAGATCAATTGTATCTGCTTTGGAAAACCCCGGGGCACTGACCCAAATGCTGAATCCACTAGAAGAGCTTTGGTGATTACAGACGAGATCGACACAACAACTTAGTACCTCAAGCCTTGTTTTTGCACTAACGCTTCTCAAACTCGAATCCACAAGCGCTTTTCAAATAATTCTCTACTTCAATCCACGAACAAAACATGTCAATCACAATTGCGAATCTCCACGCAACCTCGAACTCTACTAATTGCACACAACTTGAATTCCACAATCTTGTACTATGATGGTGAAGAAGAATATATGATAGGGTTCTTAAATCAAAAGGCCATGGATATGTATTATCATGAAGATGTCTACCAAGACTTTTGGAATAATGAAAAATAATAGCAGCCGTCAAAAGTTCTCTGATTTTCTTGCAAAACCTCCTTATATATTAGGGTTAAAACATAAGGAGTCCTAATAAAAAATTGAACAAAATTCGTTAATTTTCTCAAAGTTCATTTGAATGAGCCTTGGCTTCGTTCGAACAAGCTTCTAAAATAAATCTCTAAGGAACTCACTATCGTGGTCATTCGAAAGAGCTAGTGAACAAGAGCGAATGAGCAATTATCTTGTTAGCTATTGTCTAGGTCATTTGAACAAAACCAAGGCTCGTTCGAACGAATGAGGTAGTAACCTCATCCCCACGATATATTCACACATGAAAAAAGGTTTACTAAAAATAGATCATTTTGAAAAATAAAAGAAAACATCACCTTAAAACATATTTTAAACACACTTATAATTTTGAGAATATTGCCTAATGAATGAAGGGTGTGTGTGAATCCATGAACTATTAAATTCAAGAAATTATGTCTCGACTACCATTGTTGACATCATTTGAAGAACCTTCATGTTCCATGAATTGCAGTGATGATTGCAAGGTTTGAGTACTGTGACTTGAGTTAATTACAACTCAATAGTTTTGTCAAACATGGTGTAGACACCTCATTTTGTGACCCTTGACTAAGTAGTATCCATTTGGTAATTATGTCAAGAAACCTACTTTAAGTAAACTCTTCCTAACAGAGTGTTATTCCCGCTAGGACTTTCCTATCAGAATCCTAGTTCCATTAGGACTCCTCCTGACAAAGTTTTATTCTCGTGAGGACTCTCCTAACGGAGTCCCAGTCCAAGTAAGACTCTTCTCGATGGAGTCTCACTCTCGTTAGGACTCTCCTAATAGAGTCCCAATCTAAGTAGAACTCTTTCTGATAAAGTCCTACTTCCGTTAGGACTCTCTTGACAGAGTCCAAGTCCTAATAGGACTCTTCTTGTTAGAACCATCCCGTTAGAGTCCCACATCTAATAGGACTCTTCCAGTCAAAGTCCCACATCTTGTAAGACTCTTCCCACTAGAGTTCCACATGTAGTAGGACTCTTCCTGTTAGAATCCCACCTTGGTTAGGACTCTTTTTCCTATTAGAAGACATTTTGGTAATTTTAACACCATTTTGCCTTTAAAGGGCATTTTGGTAATTTTGGCACAGTTATACCCTTAGTAAGACTTCTTAGTCACTTGAGGGGCATTTTTGTAATTCTCATATCATTTTTCTCATCTGAGGGTAATTTGGTAATTTTAATCAATTGGTGACAAATTAGGGGTAATTTGGTCATTTCACATGTCTTGTGGCAATCTAGAGATTCTCTACCGAATGGGAGGCAATTTGGTCATCTTGAGTGATAGTAGTCTATTTAGACATAATTAGGACTTTTCATTTTTAGAGTTTCTATAGATTTGGCTGCTTGGTATTTCTTAAAAAAAGATAAATTGAACCTAAACGTTTTCATTTTAGAATTTATTTTCCAATTAAATTATATTTCTCTTTTACCTCATTGGCTCTTGCATATAGACATCAATTCTATTGGTTCTTGGATTGTCATAATTATTTAGTTAGAATAATTATTCCTTAGGATAATTATTTAATTTTTATTTATTTAATTAGATGATTATCACTCAAGACATGATCCTAATCCTCCATTTTAGGGTTTCATCTTAGGTCCTTAGATCAAATCTCGATTTTTCCCTATAAATAGAACCCCTTGGCCATTAGTTTTAAACACACAATTTCCATAACCTTACGCTGTTAGTATAATTCTAGAGTTTTCTCTAGAAGAACTATCCCTCACTCAAAGCCAAAGCCCTACTAAAGTGATAGCCTCCCTTCAAGAAGCAAGTTGAAGCAACATTTTCCAAACCGAAGAACAAATCGGAGATCTACCCAAGTAAAGCTTCCAAATCAGATTGTCCTAGTCAAAATGATGCCCAACCACTGCGATTGAATAAGTTACGCTTCTCAAACCCTTAATAGTTTTCTTTAAATCCAGTTGATCTCGCATTTTTTATCACTTTTAATAAAAGAGGGTAAATCAAAGAACTAAGTGACTCTAATTTCATTTTCTAAACGGATACGTAGGAAGCATTCGAGCCCAAGTTAGATCTTATTTCTGTCTTTTCCTATTTATTTTATTTCTTTATGCAAGATTATTCATTATTTATCTTTTCTAGACTCATATCTCTCTCTTTTGTTTTCTCATGACAAAATTTCCTTGCAAGTGAATATTTAAGGCTGATCCATTCAGATAGGACGAGGTGGGTGCCTAACACCTTCCCACTTCATACCTTAGCCCTCGAGCCTGTTTCTTTGGTTTTCGTTTTATTTTAGTGTTTTATCTTTCTTTTGATCCATGTCAAGGGATCTTTTATCGATAGATCTTTTAATATGTATTTAAGATTAAAAAAGATGTAATTTTTATTTCATTTCTTTCAGTTTTCCTTCATATGTATTGTTCAAGTTGTAACGATTTTGCTTGTTTCTTGCCTAAAAACAAGCTGGTAACTCCCAAACTAAACTACTAGTATAGTAGAGAAGTAAGGGTCGAACCCACAGAGACTGTTGATTGTTTAAAAACCTAAGTTGAGATTAATTTTAATTCAAATTAACAAAGATTGATTGTTGTTGAATTTCTTTTCTAAAATTAAATGAGAACTCTAATTAAAGCAAATATTTAACTGAATTAATGAGGAATCAAATTAAAAGAGAATTCCTAGGGTGTTGAATCCACCACTAATCTTGTAACTAGCTTCAATTGTATTAATTCTTGGGTCATTCAATTTGGATGTAAAAGACGTATTTTGGCTACAAGCCTCAATACAATCATCAAGAAAATCACGCACCAAAACCCTAAGCACGAATCATCTTTGGTCAACACAAATTGTCTACGCTAATTCTAAGGTCATAGTCACAATTTGTTTTCCCTGAGTTATGACTCGTCCTACGGTTTTGATGTATGTACATATATTACTATTGTATAACCACATAAACAAAATCACAGAAATTGATTATGTGAAACTGAATAATACGATTAATGCTTTAATAAAATTCCAATGTTATACAATCAACATCCAAGACTAATTAACCCAAAAATAAAATACAAAGAAACAATATTACTTGACTAGGGTTTCATCTAAACCCTAGGAATAAGAGGACTTAGCCCATGATCGTGGAAGAGGAGACCATAGCCATGGAATTCTTCATCTTCTTCTTCAGAGTTGTCTCCTTCCTTCTTCTCTTCGCCTCCCCAGATCTCCAAGACGGCCTCCTCTCTTTTCCAAAACCCTAGGTTACAATATTATTCCCTTTTTTCCAAAAATACCCTTACAAAATAATAATTTAGGAGAATAACATAAAATTCCGTAATTAGGCATTAGGGGCCCAAAAAGGGAGTCTAAAGTGTTCCAAAATAGAGCCTATAATGTTAAAATGGGCCCTAGTCCACCTATATATGGATCAAGCCTCTCTTCTAACCCAAAATCACTTGTTTTTCACTTCTTTTCGCACTTCAAAGCCCAATATTTTCCTTTTGCTCCAAATTCACCACTAAATCATCACTTTATCAAGCTTTCTCTGCAAAAAGATAAAATAAGAATTAACTAGCAAATGCATATAGATTGGAGAAATTAAAATAATAAAAGTGCAAGAATATTTAGGATTAACAAAATAAATATGCACTTTTTAACCAGTTATCACACCCCCCAACTTACACTTTGCTAGTCCTCGAGCAAAGCCAAGGAAACAAGAGACAAAAATACAACTAACTAAATCCTCTTTCGTGGGATACACGATTGCATTTACCATATGCAATAAGGCTTTAAACCCCTAGGTTGCCCTAGTGGACGAGTTATAGTCTCGTGAGGGTTTGCAGTGAATCTACCCACAAAATTCAATCCCCCCAACTTGAACACAATATACTCCACAATTAATAAAAATGAATCTTAATGAATGTAAAACTGAGTTACAATCGAATCAAAGTAACAATTATGTCACTAAAAACAATCTGTGAATTTCCCAAGTGCTCATAAATGGATAGAATCAGTGTGCATAAAAGCAACAACCATAACAAGATGTCTAGGCAATGAAACTTCTTTTCAAACAGGCATTACTTTGACTCCAAATCTCACCAAAAGATATCACTCACAAATGAAGCTCACAGAGATGGGGTGCATATGTATCCTCTCATACATGTGGATAGAATAATTGTTGAGTACAAATCAAGTGATCCACATGCAAACATGAATGAAAGCACAACAAGAATAATATAGAGAAAATTCTAACCACTACGAAAATCAACTCCCAATGCCACATGATCACTACAGTCGCATCCTCAATCATCAACTACTACACCTTCGGGGTCGGCTAGGTCTTTGTTTTTGGTTGTAACGTAGGTCAGGGTCAAAGATAATGTAGGGGTAAGTGAACAATAATCTCCATGTGATAAGCAAAGAAGCTGAAGTGAATAAACTGGAGTTTTCCAAATTCATCATCTCTTTTGAACATTGCAACACCACTCCCAAAATTTCAATAAAAGCATTCCCAAACTACTCACAACTTTTCTACTTGAGCAAACCAAAAAGAAAAGGAAAAGGCAATGAAATATATATATTTTTTTCTTTTTTCTTTTTTCTTTTTTTTTTTTTTGATTGTTCTTTTTTTTCTCTTTTGTCTTTTTTTTTTTTTGATACTGAATAAAATTACAATAAAAGAAAAATGTACATCTTCACTTCTCTACTTTCCCAACACCAATTTCTCAAAGAAAAATCATCCAACTTCTTCACCCAAAACGAGGCTACTGGCTATGAAAAGAAAGATATAATAATAAAGGCTCAACTTGGTTCCAATCAGGTAAATAATGTAAAGATGCAGGAAACAAACGAACAGGCTCAAAGTAGAAAAAGGGCCTAGTTTCATTCCCCAAAGGCAAGAAGTATCATCCGACATCTGAACTGACTGACCTTAGACATGTGACAATGACAATTGATAGAATGGAGATATGCAAACTGTATAACCCTCAAAATAAAGTTCAAGCTCAATTCTACATAATATGGGTTATAAGTCTCAGCCAATGCCATCATGATACTAGAATTTCACAATCAACCATCAAATCATAGAGTCACAAGAGTAGCAACCCAATTTGTCTCCAATTATGAAAGTTAGGGAAAGACAAATCACTAACAGTGCACAACTATCACAATGATTCTCATGCAAGCTCAGAAATACATAAATACGCTCAAAATAATAAAATTGTAATCATGAAGTATATTGAGCTCAAGTAGGCAAAATAATAGCAACTCCCCCCAACTTATTTGACACCTTGTCCTCAAGGGGACATGACAGCAAATAACATGAAATAGAACAAAAAAAGTATAAGGAAGGAGTGCACCTGAATGGAGAGAGCTAAGGGGGCAAAGAGCCCGGTGAATCAGAAGGCGGGCACTGAGTGGCAAGAATAGCCCGAAGGAGCCGATGAGTCTCGGCAGTATCACGCTGATACTGAGCCTCAAATGCATCAAAGCGCTGCTCAAGCCGGCTATAGTCGGAATGTGATCTATCCTCTGAGGTGGTAGGAAGCAACATCGGGGATGAAATGGGAGGAGATGAAGGTCCAGTGGATGTGGATGGAGGAATCTCAGTAGGGGTACTAAGCCACATAGGTTGCCGAGACAACATAGGATGCTGCCCACTTTCCCGAACCAATCTGCGCCAACTGACCGCCCAGAGATGCTGGCCATAAGTAACACAAGTAGTATCAGACGGCTCAGTGGGAGGAATGGCATATCCATCGGCTCGAACCAATATAGTGATCAGATTGGCAAAGGGTAGAGGCCATGCTTGAGCACGCTGTGTGGGCATCTTGATAAACTGCTTATAACAAGTAGACATTTGTTTCCAAATCATGTCAGCAATGTCACAAGAAAAACCATTCTCCAAAGCATATAGGGCATCAAGGAAATCCCCTCGCCGTTGTTGGTCATGACCATTGGGACACACATTCTTCTTGAGCACCGAATCAACAAACCAAAGCCGCCAAGGAAGTTGAGAACGTAGGATGTGATTTGGTGTAGAGTGACCCAATGGAACAGTGCTCAAAGCATGGACTTTTTGTGAAACTGATAATGGAGGCAAGTGAGCAAGGTGAGACTGCAGAGGAGAACCCAAGGCATCGGCAATAGATTGTTTGGTTACAGCGATCACCTCATCATCAATTTTAGTATACAATACCCCCGGATTGGTTATCGGCTGAAGATACATGTTTTGATAGAACAAGCGAACTAACCGAGGATATGCAACATCGGACGGGGCTAGCAAGGCTTGCAAGTGGCGGTGACAGAACTCTTGGACCGCCCATACGGTTGTAGGATCGTCCCGAAAGAACAGGCCCACATCAAATGTAGTCTAGATAGCAATTGACTTGGTGGCCCATTTCTCATTTGGCTGCTCAATGTGAATTTGACGGGTTTGAATGGGCCGTTGGCGTGAAGTGGATTCAACTGCAATGGCACGGCTTTTGGAAGCTTTCAGGGCGACCCATGGATTCCTACAAGAACAAACTAAACAAGAAAAATCATTAGGGACATAAAATCTAAATATTGGCATAACAAAACAAATGGGGAAAAGAGAATCAATATGCCAATAAACGCACATGCAGGCTGAGAAATAACTGAACCAAAGCCATAGTAGAATGAGATGTATGAGGAACAGCTTTCAATGCAAAAATGTTTTTTTTTTTGGTTTATAACCACAGTCCTCGAAAGCTATTCCGATGTGCACAAAAAAAAAAAAATAAATAAATAAATAAAGAATAAAGAATAATAAAATAAAAATAAAATAAATAAGTAAACATAAAATAAAATAAATAAATAACTAAAATAAATAAATAAATATAAATATAAATATAAATATAAATATAAATATAAATCCATAATAATAATAATAAGGAAACCGAAATGTCACATATATGTGCAAAGCTATGATGATATACATAAATTGACTGCCCATACCAAATGTTATTCATGTTTTTTTTTTTATTATTTTTTTTTTACATGTTGATGCCAACCAAACGCAAAGTCAAAAATTTACCCATAAAGTACAAGTATTGGGTAATCATCTGAATGAGTGAGTTGGGTCGGAGCCGACCCGGATTGGCCAAAATAAAATCACAAAAGCCCCAGCCAATGCACCGCCTCTTAATGGAAGAAACTAGCGTGCGTACCCATTCACCATGTAAATTCTTAAAAAGAAAATTCAATGCACAGGCCAAGAATCTCAACATCTCAAGAGCACCCAATTCTAAACAAATTTTGTTAGTCTACAAATGAGAGTGAAATGTTCAGCACGCTGGACCTACCCAAGAAGAGTGAATACAAATCAACAAGGATCAATCACACAAAATTCTTATGATGCACACAAAATTGTGATAACCCCAACTGCCAACACCATACTAAAGATCCACCTCAACAAAGCAGAATTTAAAAAAATTAAAATAAAAAAAAAATTCACACCTTACAATTAGAATGACCAGAGGAGTGGAGAGATAATAATGGCAATAGGTGATGGTGATGGGTGCTGGTGATGGGATGATCGGGGTCGGGAGAGAGAGGGGTTTTGATGGGTTGCAATGGTGCGATGGTGAGGGAGATGCGGTGGTGATTATGCAGATGGAGGGTTAGGCGGTGATGATGGAGGGGCGGTGCGGTGGTCGGTGGTTCGATTGTGATGGAGCGACGGCGGTGGGGGCGCGGTGATGGGTCTGGTTTTGGTGGGGTGCGGCGATGATGATGCTGGGTTGCGGATGCGGCGCCGGTGATGGGTTCTGTTGGGGGGCGGCTGTGGAGAGAGAGAGGACGGGGTGGAGCGCGATGGTGGTAGAGATGGAGGCGCGGTCGGCGGTGGAGGCGCTGGATCGGGCGGTGATGGCGGTGATTGGGGTCGTCGGTGGAGTGGGATGAGGGAGGTGAGGGGGTCGTGGCTGGGGGTGGTGGTTCTGATGGGGTCGTGGTGTGGTGATGGTGCAGGCGTCGATGGGGTGCGGTGGTGATGGCAGTGATGGTGGTGACGGCTGGAGAGGGGGCTGGTGGTGAGAGAGAGTTAGGTTTTTTTTTTTTTTTTTTTGGATTTGTTTTTTTTTTCTTTTTGTGTTTTTTTTTTATTTTGTTTTTCTTTTTCATTCTTTTGAATTTTGAATTTTTGATTTTTTTTTTTTTTTTTAAAAAAAAATTGAATTAAAAGTGCTCAAGCTTTTTGGGACAGCACCTTAAGGGCTTTGAGAAAAGAAAAAGAGCTCGAGCTTTTCTTGGAGTGCTCGAGCTTTTCGGGGCAGAATGTTTAACCCATTTTTGACAAAAAAGTGCTCGAGCTTTTTGGCGAGTGCTCGAGCTTTCTGGACCAGAAACATTTGAAACAAAAAACATGAGAAAATGCTCGAGCTTTTTGAAATTGCTCGAGCTTTTTAGTCCAGAAAACAAACATGACTAAAGAGAAACCCTTCTTTTTTTAAAAAAAAAAAAAAAACAATAAGAATAAAATAAATACTAAACACCTACAAAACAATAAAAAGAAAACTCAATTAAAAACAACAAAAATAAACAAAAATAAAATAAAATAAAATAAAATAAACTGAACTAAACTAAAATAAAATAAAATTGGGTTTCCTCCCAAAAGAAGAGCTAAGTTTAATGTCTTCAGCCAGACACAGCAAGAGGAGAAAAACATCAATCAATATAAACTGGGTCTTCAAGGCCAATCTCCTCAATCAAACTCCCTTCCTCCACACCATCAATAAACAATTTCAACCTTTGGCCATTAACTTTGAAAGTTTGGCCACTCCGAGGGTTATGAATTTCTATCGCACCATGAGACCAAGATTGAACAACCTCATATGGACCATCCCATCTAGACCGTAACTTCCCAAGAAACAACCGTAACTTAGAGTTAAACAACCACACTTTTTGACCGGGCTCAAAGGACTTACGATTAATGTGAGAATCATGGAATGCCTTAGTCCTAGCCTTGTAAATGCGGGAACTCTCATACGCATCATTCCTAAGCTCCTCTAACTCATTGAGTTGGAGCTTCCGATTAGAGCCGGCAACAAGCATATCAAAGTTGAATTTCTTAATGGCCCACATGGCCTTATGCTCTAGCTCCACCGGGAGATGGCAAGCTTTACCGAAAACCAATCGGTAAGGAGACATGCCAATAGGGGTCTTGTAAGCGGTACGATATGCCCACAAAGCATCGTTTAAACGTAAAGACCAATCTTTTCGATCAGGCCGTACCGTTTTCTCAAGAATTGACTTGACCTCCCTATTTGACACTTCAACTTGCCCACTAGTCTGTGGATGGTAAGGAGTGGCGACTTTATGAGTGATGGAATATTTTTTAAGCACGATTGCAAAGGGTCTATTACAGAAATGAGACCCTCCATCACTAATAATCGCCCGTGGCATACCAAACCGAGAGAATATATTCTCTTGAATGAATTTGACCACCACTTTGTGATCATTGGTTCTAGTTGCCACAGCCTCAATCCACTTGGACACATAGTCCACCGCTACCAAAATATACTCAAAGCCAAATGACGGTGGAAATGGTCCCATGAAATCAATACCCCATACATCAAATATCTCAACAACTAAGATTGGGGTAAGAGGCATCATATCTCTACGAGACATTGTCCCCATTTGCTGACACCGAATGCAAGTCTTGCAAAAATTGTGTGCATCCTTAAATAGAGTGGGCCAATAGAACCCACTCTGCAAGACTTTTGCCGCCGTCTTGCGACCACTGAAATGGCCACCACAAGCTGAAGAATGACAGAAAGTAAGAATGCTATGAAACTCACTCTCTGGAACACAACGGCGGATAATTTGGTCAGAGCAATACTTAAAGAGCACAGGATCCTCCCAATAGAAAAACTTAACTTGCGAGAAAAATCGGTCTTTGTCCTGTTTGGACCATTGGGACGGAATTTGACCAATTGCAAGATAGTTCACAATATGGGCAAACCAAGGAGGTTTCACTAATGACACAAAAAAGAGTTGCTCGTCAGAAAACGAGTCATGCAAAGGTTGAGTGTCACTCGTGTGCTCAACAAGAATGCGGGACAGGTGGTCGGCTACAACATTTTCGGAACCTTTCTTGTCCCGAATTTCTAAATGAAACTCTTGAAGCAACAAAATCCACCTAATCAATCTCGGCTTGGTCTCTTTTTTGGAAAGTAAATGCCGCAAAGCAGCATGGTCGGTATAGACAACTACCTTAGAGCCAAGGAGGTAAGAACGGAACTTATCTAAAGCAAAGACTACTGCGAGCAACTCTTTCTCGGTAGTGGTGTAATTCAACTGAGCATCATGAAGAGTCTTACTCGCATAGTAAATGGCATATGGAAGTTTTTCTACCCTTTGTCCTAAAATAGCTCCAACTGCATAGTCGGAGGCATCACACATGATTTCAAAAGGCATGGACCAATTGGGTGGTTGCATGATCGGGGCGGAGGAAAGAGAGTCACGAAGCTTTTCAAAAGCCGCCACACAAGCACTATCAAAGACAAATGGAGTATCCTTGGCAAGAAGATTGCACAAGGGCCTAGAAATCTTACTAAAGTCCTTGATAAACCGACGATAGAAACCCGCATGTCCTAAAAATGATCGAACTTGCTTGACCGTGGTAGGATGCGGAAGCTTAGCAATGAGATGGACTTTGGCCTTGTCGACCTCAATCCCTCTCTTGGACACAATGTGTCCCAACACAATCCCCTCTTGAACCATAAAATGGCTCTTTTCCCAACTAAGCACAAGATTTGTCTCCTTGCAACGTTTTAAAACTTTGGTCAAGTTTTGGAGACAATCATCAAACGAGGGGCCAAAAACAGAGAAGTCATCCATGAAGACTTCTAAAAATTTCTCTACCATGTCGGAGAAGATAGACATCATGCACCTTTGAAAAGTCGCCGGTGCATTACACAATCCAAAAGGCATGCGGCGATATGCATATGTGCCAAATGGACAAGTGAAAGTGGTCTTCTCCTGATCCTCTGGAAAGACCGCAATTTGGTTATATCCAGAATAACCATCAAGAAAGCAATAATAGCTTTGACCAGCTAACCTCTCTAAGATTTGATCAATGAATGGGAGAGGAAAATGGTCTTTCCGGGTCATAGAGTTAAGCTTGCGATAATCAATACAAACTCTCCACCCAGTGGTGGTGCGCATAGGGACAAGCTCACCCTTATCACTCTCAACAACAGTGATACCCGACTTCTTTGGTACCACTTGGGTGGGACTCACCCACTTACTATCAGAAATTGGGTAAATAATACCCGCATCTAGCAATTTGACCACCTCCTTCATGACAACTTCTTTCATGTTGGGATTAAGCCTTCTCTGCATTTCTCGAGATGGCTTTGCATCATCCTCTAAATGAATGCGGTGCATACAAATAGAGGGATCAATCCCTTTTAAATCAGCTACGGACCAACCTATAGCACCCTTGTGCTCTCTAAGAACCTCAAGAAGACGACACTCTTGCTCACTTGAAAGATTAGAAGCAATGATAATAGGGAGAGTGTCATCGGGTCCTAAGAATGAATACTTAAGAGTAGTCGGAAGTGGCTTCAACTCAAGCTTTGGAGGAACCTCTAAAGATGGAAGAGCAGGGGTGCTCGCAAGATTAGGTAGGGGTTCCGGTCTAGGCTTCCAAGGAGGATAGTCTATAGAAGGAGAACAGTCAAGCAATGAATTGACTTCTTCAATAGAAGCATCAATATCGAAAGCATCACTATCAAAGTAAGTCAAACATCTCTCCAAAGGATCCTCAATCAAGATTTGAAGGAGAGATTCCTCAACTATCCCATCTATCATATCCACTGAAAAACAATCCTCCTCATGTGGAGGTTGTTGTAAAGCATTGAAAACATTGAGCCTCACAGTCATATTCCCAAAAGAAATATCCATCACCCCAGTTCGACAATTAATACATGCATGAGCAGTAGCTAAGAAGGGTCGACCTAAGATGACGGGAATTTGACGCTTAGGGTCATGAGCGGGCTCCATGTCTAGAACTAAGAAATCAACCGGAAAGTAGAATTTGTCTACTTTCACCAAAACATCCTCAATGATCCCACGAGGTATCTTGACGGATCTGTCAGCTAACTGCAAAGACACCGTCGTAGGCTTCAACTCACCTAACTCAAATTGCTTATAAACAGAGTATGGCAATAAATTGACACTTGCCCCCAAGTCAAGGAGCGCCCTCTCTATAATGTGATTACCTATGACACAAGAAATTGTGGGGGCTCCAGGATCTTTGAACTTAGGTGCAGTTTGGTATTGGAGAATTGAGCTCACTTGCTCTGTCAGAAAGACCTTCTTTGACACATGAGTTTTAGCTTTTCGCTTTTGAGTGCAAAGGTCTTTCAAGAATTTGGCATAGGAAGGAATTTGCTTGACTGCATCAAGAAGTGGCAAGTTAATCTTAACTTGCTTAAAAATCTCAAGCATTTCCTCCATATTTGTACCCTTTTTCCCAAAAGGAGAAGGGTCGGCCAAGCAGGAAGGGTAAGGGGCCTTGGGCACATAGGGTGCCACAGGAACACTCAAGGGATCACTTGGGGATGAAGAATCCCCTTTTTGCAAATTTTCATTCTCAACTACATCCTTTTTAGAAGAATTTGTCAATTCACCGTCAGCCTTATACTCAACTTTGTTATCTACCACTCTCCCACTCCTAAGAGTAGTTATGGCCTTAGCTTGCTCATGATATTGATCATTGGGGTTAGAAGACTCTACCCCATATTGGCCTTTAGGGTTGTTCACCGGTTGACTTGGTAAACGCCCCTCGTCTCTTCTACTCATAGCTTGTGCTAGTTGTCCCATTTGGGATTCTAGCTTCGAGATGGACTGAGTGTGTGAATGGAGCAATTGAGTGTTAGACTGATGATTTGACTCTAAAGCTTGCAAAGCACTCAACACTTTATCCTCAAAAGCTGAATTTCTCGGGGGAAGAGGTGGTTGTTGATATTGTTGAGGAGGAGGACGGTAGGATGATGATGGAAAAGAATTAGGCACATTTGGCCTTGAATTTTGGGAGAGTGGAGGATTTGAGGCTTGAGGCCTCCAAGAAAAATTTGGATGGTTTCTCCATCCCGGGTTGTAATGGTTAGAATATGGATCATTACCCGGTTTGGAAAAACCTTGAAGAGCATTAACTTGCTCTTCCACAAACTCTGGATATTGCGGGGCTAAGGGACAGTCTGACACATAATGAGTTGGGCATGAACATAAAGCACACACCTCTTGAGTGGCAGGAGCAGAAGTAGAAACTTGTCCCCTAGCCAAAACTTGGTCTAATTTCCTAGACAACGCCGCAACTTGCTCTTGGACATCTACAGCTTGTCCAACTTCATAAATGCCACCTCTTTTAGGGACACTAAAGGAGGTGGGTGGAGCTCTACGACTTGCTGAGGCATGGTGCTGTGAATTCTCACTAAGGGTCTCAAAAAGATTCCATGCCTCATCCTGATTCTTATTGAGGAAAGTCCCTCCACAAGCAGAGTCAATCATTTGACGGTTTTGTTCTGTGATACTGTCATAAAAACTCTGTACCAACTGCCAACGCATGATATCATGATGGGGACACTTCCTATGAAGGTCCAAAAATCTCTCCCAAGCTTCATGAAAAGACTCGCCATCGAGTTGAGTAAAATTTGTGATGGCTCTTCTCATATCATTGGTTTTGCCTATAGGAAAGTATTTTTTTAAAAACTCTTGTTGGAGTTGAGTCCAGGTTGTTATGGAATTTGTAGGCAAAGAACCAAGCCATTGTTTGGCTCTATCTTTCAATGAAAAAGGGAACAACCTTAACTTAAGAGCATTCTCACTCAGATTTTGCACATTGACAGTGGTGCAAAGCTCTAAAAACTCATTCAGATGTTGGTATGGGTCCTCATTTGATTTCCCATAAAAAGATGGTAACATCTGAATGGTTTGGGGTCTAATTTCATAATGCCCAGTTACAGTAGGCATTTGAATACATGAAGGGTTGGTATATGTTGTAGGAACAAAATGAGCCTTAAGAGGCTGTGGTTGTTGTTGTTCACCATTATCAGCCATGTCTATAGAAATAGGATTTCCTAAAACTTCAGATTCAATAGACAAACCACAAAAAGCTCTCAAAGTTCTTTCTAGCTCAAAGTCTAGTTTTTTTAAGTCTGGGTTGCACGAACGGCGACCAAACATAAAACAAATAAACCTACCCAATCAAATATACAAACTGTAGCAAAAATAAAATGCAAAGAGAAGGGAAAGATTTCACCGTGATAGATTGCAAAGCAGGTAGAATTTTTCTTCTTTTTTTTTTTTATCAACCCGCGTTTGCTTCAAACGACTCCGCTTCTCTTTAGCTTTTTATAATTGCTGCACACCAAAGACAAAGAAAAAGAATAATAGCAAAAAAAAAATAAAAAATAAAATAAAATAAAAAAATAAAGAACTAAAATAAAAATCAACTACTAAATTTTTTAACAATTTAACAGTCCCCGGCAACGGCGCCAAAAATTGATCTGTCGTGGAAATCAATAAAATTACCAAACTAAACTACTAGTATAGTAGAGAAGTAAGGGTCGAACCCACAGAGACTGTTGATTGTTTAAAAACCTAAGTTGAGATTAATTTTAATTCAAATTAACAAAGATTGATTGTTGTTGAATTTCTTTTCTAAAATTAAATGAGAACTCTAATTAAAGCAAATATTTAACTGAATTAATGAGGAATCAAATTAAAAGAGAATTCCTAGGGTGTTGAATCCACCACTAATCTTGTAACTAGCTTCAATTGTATTAATTCTTGGGTCATTCAATTTGGATGTAAAAGACGTATTTTGGCTACAAGCCTCAATACAATCATCAAGAAAATCACGCACCAAAACCCTAAGCACGAATCATCTTTGGTCAACACAAATTGTCTACGCTAATTCTAAGGTCATAGTCACAATTTGTTTTCCCTGAGTTATGACTCGTCCTACGGTTTTGATGTATGTACATATATTACTATTGTATAACCACATAAACAAAATCACAGAAATTGATTATGTGAAACTGAATAATACGATTAATGCTTTAATAAAATTCCAATGTTATACAATCAACATCCAAGACTAATTAACCCAAAAATAAAATACAAAGAAACAATATTACTTGACTAGGGTTTCATCTAAACCCTAGGAATAAGAGGACTTAGCCCATGATCGTGGAAGAGGAGACCATAGCCATGGAATTCTTCATCTTCTTCTTCAGAGTTGTCTCCTTCCTTCTTCTCTTCGCCTCCCCAGATCTCCAAGACGGCCTCCTCTCTTTTCCAAAACCCTAGGTTACAATATTATTCCCTTTTTTCCAAAAATACCCTTACAAAATAATAATTTAGGAGAATAACATAAAATCCCGTAATTAGGCATTAGGGGCCCAAAAAGGGAGTCTAAAGTGTTCCAAAATAGAGCCTATAATGTTAAAATGGGCCCTAGTCCACCTATATATGGATCAAGCCTCTCTTCTAACCCAAAATCACTTGTTTTTCACTTCTTTTCGCACTTCAAAGCCCAATATTTTCCTTTTGCTCCAAATTCACCACTAAATCATCACTTTATCAAGCTTTTTCTGCAAAAAGATAAAATAAGAATTAACTAGCAAATGCATATAGATTGGAGAAATTAAAATAATAAAAGTGCAAGAATATTTAGGATTAACAAAATAAATATGCACTTTTTAACCAGTTATCACCTGTTTCTTTGGTTTTCGTTTTATTTTAGTGTTTTATCTTTCTTTTGATCCATGTCAAGGGATCTTTTATCGATAGATCTTTTAATATGTATTTAAGATTAAAAAAGATGTAATTTTTATTTCATTTCTTTCAGTTTTCCTTCATATGTATTGTTCAAGTTGTAACGATTTTGCTTGTTTCTTGCCTAAAAACAAGCTGTTAACTCCCAACTTTCTCTATCTCCTATAAGAGGCGTTCTTTCCCACCTTTAGGAAAGGAGACAACCATGACCTCTCTAAATCCACAAAAAGGATTACTACTCTCATTTTTTCCATTGTTGGCGCCCACAGTGGTGACTCTGCTAGGGATTAAAAAGGGTTAGACTCGGTAAAGTATTTACTTCAAAGCTATTTTGTTTACTTATTTTAAGTTCATTTATTTTTATGCTTTATGATGGATGTATGGATATTTTAATGTATGAATGAATGAATAAAGAAAGGACTAAAATCTGAATACCTTGCACACACACCACTTCATACATTGCATTTGCACTACATACCTTTTAACCTTTGGACAATTAGTAGCCTCGCCCAGTATGCTCACTCAGCTTGATGGGTGTCACTGGTGAAAACCCTTCACTCCTTGATCAAATGGCGCTTGACCGGAGACACTACATTTTAGTGGCCTTGGGATGGTATACAAAAAGGCGATGCAGTACCATTTGACCATAGTCATTACAATCTAATAGTTGTGGGAGGTATATGACATGTCTTGTCAGAAGGGGAGCCTTGAAACATTTACCTTATCGAAGCGTCATGCATATAATCTACCCTAGATTCATGATTTAGGACAATAAAGTCATTTCTAGTAAGACACTCACAGACTTTTTGCATAGTTTGGCACAATTAGAAAAGGCCTAGAAAGTAAAAAAAATACCTCTCTCTGTCAACCGATCGACACAAGGGCTGACTGTCGATCAGTATTTGCTATGTGCCGATCGACACGCAGGCACTCGCTGTGTGCCAATCGGCACACACAAAGGGCGCTTTCCTATTTTTAAAATTTTCAAGTTTCTAAATTTTTTCTGAAAAACTTTTACTATTTCACTAATGGGCCAACAAAATGACATTCAAAAGGAACTTTTTGGGCTTGTTCTCATCACATAAATCCTTCTAAATTGACTCAAGTTCTAATCATGTTCAATTCTAGCAAAGGTCCGGATCAATTCGAATCATCTCCCGATATTTTGGGAATCTTTCCCTCAAAGTCTAGAAGTCATTCCATTAGCATTCAAGTCTCCCAATTTGTTTGAATTTAGGATCTAGGTATGACTCTCGAGATTCACAATTCAGATTCTTTAGTTATCTTAGGGTTCAAGTCGGGGTCCAATCTGTAGGCTTCCTCTCAATTCTTCTTATATTGCTAACCATTCAAGATAGGTTTCAATTCTTTTTCAAGAGTCACCTTTATTTTGGATCTTCATCTTGTCAATCAAGGTTCTTCTTGGCCACTCCATTTGGGTTTAATCAATTCCATCGGGACTACATCTTCCTAACCTTTAGGAATTTTTTCCACATTCAAGGAAACCATCCCATCGTCTTAGGACTTAGGGGCTACCTAGGCATTATGCCCCTACCCTTTTTCAAAAAAAAAAAAAAAAAATTCAAAAATTCAAAAATCAAAACTCATGATCATTTGTGTTTCCTCTTTTACTAAGGAATGATCTTCTTTTCCATTTAGATTGGAACTTATCTTACTCGAAGTTTTGAAATAAAAAAAAAAACACTTTGGACTATTTTCTTTGGATTCAAACTCCTATGCACTCATTTGGTGATAAAAAAATTTATTAAAGTTTCCTACCCTATTGCAGCTCTTATTCCCTCAATTGAGCCTGAAAACCATGGCATCAAAATTAAGTCAATTATTGCACCTTGTAACAGTGGATCAGGATCATGAAGACATGGCCGATTACAGGGATGACACATGTCCTTTTTTTTTTTTTTTTCCTTTCTGAATTCCCCTCCACATTTTATGGGTTGTATATATATCATATGGCTCATATAGCACAAAAGTGCTTGTAGCCTAGTGGTTGTAATTTTTGGTATAAGTTCTTCTTTAGCTTTTTGGTCTTGGGTTCAAGACCTCGTAGGAGCATTTTGCTCTCAATCCTCTTTTCTTTTATTTTAAATCACTTTGCATTATGTCTTTTTTTAAATGAATTTTCATTTATTAACTTTTGGTCTTTAGCTAACATTATTTTGTTGCTAGTACTGACCTTTTGACTTTTGCCTTCCTATCGTAACTTGTGTCATTTTTGATAATTTTGGGAAGTATCGTCTCTTAATACTTAACACGGTAAGACTATGTGTTAATGTTATAATGTCTTTTCCAATTGACACTAATTATTTGTTAATTAGGTCAGGGGTGTTATACTTTCTAAACCAAAGAGCAAGCTAGAGATTTGCCCGACGGAAGCATCTGAGTCAAACTTTCCTACCCGAAGTACTACCTGACTCCTATGACTGAATAAGGTACACTCTCAAATCCTTAACAATTTTCTTTAGATCTAATTGATCGTATCTCTTTTATCACTCTTGATAAAAGAGGATAAATCGGAGAACTACGTGACTCTGATTCTATTTTCTGAACAGATACGTAAGAAGCCTTCGGACCCGAGTTAGATTTTCTTTGTCTTTTCTATTTTATTTCATTTCTTCATGCTAGATATTTTATTATTTACCTCTTCTGGACTCACATATCTCTTTTCAGCTTTCTCATGACAAAATAGCCTTGCAAGTGAATATTCGAGGTCGATCCATTCAGATCGGGCTGAGTGGGTGCCTAACACCTTTTCACTCTGTATCTTAGCCCTCAAACCTGTTTTTTTTTTTTTTTTTGGTGTTTTCTCTTTATTTAAGTGCTTTATCCTTGTTTTGATCCATGTCAAGGGATCTCTTAGTATGTATTTAAGAAACAAAGAAATGTGATTTTATTATATTTTTTTGGCTTTTCTTTTATATGTATTGTTCAAGATGTAACTTGTTTCTTACCCAAAATAAGCACGAGACTCTTCAATTTCTCTATCTCCCATAAGATGCGTTCCTTCCTATATTCAAGTAAAGAGACAACTGAAATTCCTCTAAATTCACAAAAATGGATTAACACTATTTTTCATTTTTTCTGTGCTGGCACGCACAATCACTATTTTAACTTTTGTAAATACCCAATTTAACCTTTTCATTCTTACCTCTCTTACATATTTTCACATACACATACAAAGTCTTCATTTTCTCTCTCTTTTAAACTGTAACACCATAGTGGTCATCTCTACACCACTTTCTTTACATACATACACATAGATATATATATATATATATATATATACAACCCACTTATTGCATGTTCATCTCTATTCTTTTTTGTTGAAAAACAAATGGAGGATAGAATTCACTTGCTTTAACCTCATAGAATCAAAGTCAAAAAGTTCAAAAATTACTGAGGAATAGAAAGGCAATGGAATGAATTCTAAAGTCCCCAACTCCCATCCTTTAACCCCAAAACACCATGGCCTCCATTGATCAAACACTAAGATGCATCACCAAACTTGAGCACCTGCCACTTCTTTACTATATCACCCATTACACATCACCAAAGTCTCTCTCTGTAACCTTTCGGTTCTCTCTCCCTGACCCTATCACGACCCTTTCTCCACCCCTTTTCCTACACACACACACACACAAAAATATATACGGTGATGAAGATAGGGTCGACCTTGGTGATGGCGATTTTACAATTTAGCAATTGGGGGGGGGGGTCAACAATTGCGTTGTTAGTGGGGATTAACCTATTAAGTGCTTCGATGAATCAATGGTGATGTGATTATGCGATGAAATCAGCGGATGGTGATGGATTAGGTGGTTTAGTGAATCGGCAAGTTGACATTCGTAGATTTCACTAATTAATTTGAGAGCTTACCCAAAATTTAATTGATTCAATTCTAGAGTTCTAGTCGCAATTGGAGATTTTAGTTTTCGTATTCGATGGCCGAAATTTTAAATTTGGAGTTAGTTCTGCTTATGTCGAAATCAATTGATTTGAGTTTTTTTTTGAGTTGAGGCTACTAGGTCTACCATATCTTGAATGCTATTGAAGAACTTAAGGTTGCACTTTGCTGTTTAGGTAAAGAGATGAAAATGGAGGTTTCTAAAGAGAGATGGTAACAATGTGTTGCAGAGAACATTTTAAAATTGTAAATTCATTATTTTCGATTCCAAACTGAGATATATTTATTATCACAAAGATGTGTATATAGATATATATATATGTATGTATTCATATTTGTCAATGATTTGCATTTGTTGGGAAAAGTTATTGATCGTTTTTGAGTTTTGATCATTCACAAAAATTAAATGAATTATTTTAGAGATGAATCTATACAAAAGTTCTTCTTAGAAAAAGAAAGAAGAGAGACAAAAATACGTGTATATTTAATTATGGAAATATGTCTTTTTAAAATTTGGCGTCGATTCATATTTTTGACAAGAGTGTGAATATAGTTTTAAAAATTAAAAAAAAAAAATTAATATTTATAATTATGTTAGTATAATTTATCCAAAAGCATGAGTTTGGGTAAAAAATTTCACATATAAGTTCATCTCATCCGTCCACGTGGGTGTCAATACCACTATTAAGAAAAGCATATGTATGTGCTCTGCTGTATAAAGCAAACAGAGGTTTCCGCTTCCAATCTAAGCCCATACAATGGACCCCTACGCGTTCTCTTCATCGGCGGCCATGGCTCAGCAAACGTGGGAGCTAGAGAACAACATCGTGACAATGGAGACGCCGGCGTCGGCGGACTCTGACGCTATCTTCTACTACGACGAGACGGCGCAGACCAAATTCCAGCAGGAGAAGCCGTGGGCGAACGACCCCCACTACTTCAAGCGCGTCAAGATCTCCGCCCTCGCCCTCCTTAAGATGGTCGTCCACGCTCGTTCCGGCGGGACCATTGAGGTCATGGGCCTCATGCAGGGCAAGACGGACGGTGATGCTATCATCGTCATGGATGCGTTTGCGTTGCCAGTTGAAGGGACTGAGACTAGGGTTAATGCTCAGGCTGATGCGTATGAGTATATGGTTGATTACTCGCAGACAAACAAGCAGGTTGGTTGGTGACAAACCCTAGGTTGTGACTGTGTTTGGTTCCTAGGAAAATTCTGAGAGTACAGGTGGAAATATAATTTAGGGTTATATTTGTCGTTGTTTAATTTGTTTGGGACCTTGATAATGCCAAAACTGTAATCGTACTTGTAATTCCAGTCTAATCTTTGGAAACCCTGATTTTTCTGTATTTGGTTGCTGGGAAAAAAATTTGAATTTGGAACTCTAATTTTGATTATTTTATTAATATGTTTTGGTGCTTTTTTTTTTTTTTTTAATAGGGTTTTCGTATTAATTCGAGTTCATTTTTTTAAAAATAGTATGCAGATTTTTTGAACTCTTATTTATACACTTCCAATTTTTTTTTTTAAATGTGTTGAAGTTTTGTAGAGTTGTTTATTACATTGAAGAGTTGCATTTTTTATTAAACACCTAAGATGTGTCAAAGGAAGAAAAACTAAGAGAGAAAATTACTGATTCTTATAGAACCGAAAAGCTCATCTGGAACTAGGAAGCTGCAAGTTCTTGAATCTGATGTTGCATCTCTCATGAAAACTCAAGTTTGAAGCAACCTCTTTTTGTGTGTGTGTTTTCGTTTTTAAAGTTTGTATCTGTTGGTAGTCCGTTGAACCCTGATTTAAGTGTTCATGAAAACTAATATTAAGTAGTTCCCAGTGGTTGCCTGTGCTGATAGTTACTGTCTCTCACACAGAAGATATTGTATAGCTGAAGACTCTGATTCAAGTACCAGTTGTTATAGTTCTCTTGCATGTGATCTATATACCTAAGAGTCCTATTTGGAGCACCTCAAATTCCATTACTTTTACATTTCATGAAGCTGCATTATAAGTGCTAAATATTTGTTTCTTAATGCGGTGAGTTTATTCTCTGTTGTATTAACTACCACTTATCTTTCAACTTTCCCCTCCTATAAAACTAAGTGGTTGTATGGATCCATTGAATGTTGCATCTCTATTCAACTTACCGTTACCCCAATTATTTGGGGTTAGCTACATGATTCATTTTTTTCCATTCTGCTCTATTTTAAGGATATCCCCATAGTTAAATCACATGTTATCATATATATATATATATTTTAAATATCTTAGCTCGAGTTAATTTTGGCTTCCCTCTTATTCAAGCTTGTCCCTCAATGCGAACAATTTCTTACTAAAGCAGTTATTGGTCTTGCTTGCATATGGTTAGATCACCTTAGTCGATTTTCTTTTATTTTATCTCCTATATGTGTTACTTTCACCATCTTGCAAATGTGTAACTATCCTTTCTTGTCTTACCAAACATACACCTCAAAATTCATATTCAGACCATACTCATTTTATCGAAGTGTTGTTTCTTAACTTCCAAACATTTTGTTCTATATTGTATCTCTAGTCTAATAGCTGTTCTATACAATTTGTTTTTCAATTTTAGAGGTAGATGTGGATTACATTGAATGTTAGAACTTAGAAGCACTTCTCCACTTAACTTACCCTACTTCAATTTTATGAGTAACATTATCTCTATTTTCTCTTTCCTCATGGATAAGTAAACTTAGATATTGGAAATTTTACATCTCATTATCTCTTTGATTTTTAATTTTCACTACCTCTCCTTCTGTGTTCCTAGTTTTATTAAAGTGACATTAAAATGTTTAGTTTTCAAGCAGACTTCTAATTTAGCATTTATCCGTATTTTTAGTTTCATGAATAAAGAAATGCCATCAACAAAAAAATGATCCATAGGACTTAGTCCTATATATGTTTAATTAGTTTATCTAATATTAAAACAAAAAGGTAAGGATTAACGCAACCCTTGATATATGTCCTTATATATGCTGATGGTGATTGGAAATTCGCTTGTTTCACCGACAGTTGTCCTTATTTTAGTTACAATTCCATCATATATGTCTTTTATTGTTTTGATATATGTTTTTGTAATGCATATTTTTTTTTTCCTTTCTAAAACCCACTATATTAAATCTTGTGAGATTCTTATCACTAGTTTTCTTCAAATCTATAACATCATTTGAATATTTTTCTTCTATTCTCTACACCTTTGCATAAATCTAATAGCTTCCATTATTGACCTGCTTGGCATAAACTGAAATTGATTCTCCATTATGGTTGTCTTAAGTCTCAGTCGGCGCTTAATCGCTCTCTCCCAAAGTACCATTTGCGAGACAGACACTTACATTTTTTTTCCCTTTGTATCTTCAAAATCTTACCTTAAGTGCCCATTTTTTACTAGAATTTTCTTTTCTCTGGATCTAATTCTCATAAACAGGCCAACATGTTTATATTTTGTGTATACTGACCGTTTATTCTCTTGCATTGGATGTCATATATGGTTAAATTTTTATTCAAGTACAGTTTATATATATATATATATATATTTTGATAAGTAAGATTTAATACTGATTTGGATTAAATCTTACTGAGAATGTTGTGGTGTAGGCTGGACGGTTGGAGAATGTTGTTGGTTGGTACCATTCTCATCCTGGATATGGATGCTGGCTTTCTGGCATCGATGTTTCAACACAAATGCTTAATCAACAATATCAGGAGCCATTTTTAGCAGTTGTTATTGATCCAACAAGGACTGTTTCTGCTGGAAAAGTAGAGATTGGGGCTTTCAGGACGTACCCAGAAGGGTATAAGCCCCCAGACGAGCCTGTCTCTGAGTATCAGACCATCCCTCTGAATAAGATTGAAGACTTCGGTGTCCACTGTAAACAGGTTATTATGTTTTGTTTCCATCTGCTTCTTTTACTAACTCTTTTGTTTCCATCTGCTTCTTTTACGAACTCTTAGTTCAGCATTGGTTGACTTTTTTCGTATGTACTTTTGCAGTATTATGCATTGGACATCACATATTTCAAGTCATCTCTTGATTGCCACCTCTTGGATCTGCTATGGAATAAGTATTGGGTGAATACCCTTTCTTCTTCTCCTTTGCTCGGGAATGGAGACTATGTTGCAGGGCAAATTTCAGATCTAGGTAATCTTTTTGTTGTTGTTATAAGCAGTGAAGAAGCTTGAAATTTTTGCCAAATTTCAGATCATTTCAGATCTAGGTAAACTCATTGTTCTTGTTATGAGGAGTGATGAAGCTAGAAATTTTGTCAAAGTGTTTAGTAAGTCCTAGAATTATATCTAATTATTTATAACTACAAATTTAAAAGTAAAATTTTATTTTATTAGATTTAGTAGATGTTGCTTAAAAATGAATGAATCTTATCACTAGGGTCTAGACTACTTCTACAAAAAAAATTCTAATTCTAATTGTAAAAATTATTTATTTGCTACTTTTGTTTTTGTATTAATCTTTTTGCTCTAAAATCACATAAAGGTATCTTGAGTTTTTTTTTTTTGGTGGTAAAAAACTCGAGTATTGTAATATGATTAATCATATTTATATTTTTGTTAGTTTTGCTAAATTATGTGTTTATTTGGCTTTAAGTCCATTTGTTAACAATTAATATTCACTTATAGTATATTCTTTGTCTATGTTTTATTTAATTTTTTGATATTTGCTGAAATTATTTATAGTTGCATTTTTAATTATTAGTTGTCATAGTCAGTCATAAGAGATTGTATTTTCTTCTTACTTTGATATAAAATCAATATAAAGTCTTGTACAATAAGTATTTTTTTTCTTCTTCATATGAGCTATAAAAATGACTAAAAATAATTAAAAATATTAAAAAATAATAAATTAGAATAAAACTATGCATATCAGTAACTTTTAAGAGAGTTTCTAGTGATTACAAAAAAATTATGGGTGCACCTCCCAATTCCTGTTACGTATTGATCAAAACTCCCGATACCGTTACACTGTTGTCGCAACCGTTACGTGTACCGATACCACGATTTCAAACCATGCTCGTAACTGACAATTTATTTGAATGTTCTTGAAGAAATTAATATTTCTAACTTTGATGAGTTTCTTTAATTTATTTGTTAAAGAAATAACCAAAAAAGAAAAAGAATTTGTTGGTTATAAGTTGTTTGGTATTTTCCCCTGATCACTTTTCATTATCAGGAATTGTGTATTTGTATTGTTGAATTGCAATTTGTTGGTTATAAGTTGTTTGATATTTTCCCTGATCACTTTTCATTATCTGGGAATTGTTGTATTTGTATTATTGAATTGCATGAGTTTAAAATAACATAGTGGTTCCGTAGTGAATCATTTAGATTAAATAATCATACTTAAATCATGCAGCCGAAAAGCTGGAGCAAACTGAAAATCAATTGGCTCACTCACGCTTTGGGCCCTTAATAGCACCCCCTCAAAGAAAGAAAGAGGTTAGTGAAGATCTATCTAATTCATATTATTATGCCTCGTTTTTCTTACAGGTAGAGCTGTTTGAACATCAATCACACGATACAACAGATTTTATATGGTTTATTTGTTTGTATCTTATATACTCCTTTTTCTTATTTTGAAAGCTTTTTATTGTTAAATTTTTTGGATTTCATTGACTCATAATACCCATCTGCCCCCACAAAATGAATGTCCACTATGGACTGGCAGATCAATAAAGCTCAGCCAATTTCACGTCTTTTTGAAACCATTTCCAACCATGAATGGGGATCTTGCTTGATTGGTTTTCTCCATCATTGAATGGTCTATTTCCAATTGTGCATGTGAACAAGCATAAATTTCATCAATTCATTCTGCCTATTATTTAGATTTTCTAAGTTCTTTATTCAATTACAAATGAAATTTGAAAATCTTGGGTGAATGTTGGCACCACTACCTTCAACTAGTTGCTATACTTTTTTGTGGCACCACGACAACCAACTTTCTATTATCATTCACCATTTCACCCTGCTGCTGCCATATTTGTTGCCATCTCCATTCGGCCACTACTACCATAACCTTCAAATTAATTTAGTAGGAAGTAGCTGATTCCTGATCGTTGTAGTGCAAGGGAATCATGGAGTTTCCGTAATCATTTGATTTTATATCCTTTATTCACTTGTTTTTGATTTGATATTCTATTCCATATTTTTACCGATCAAAATAAAAATGAAAATTCTGTTCCATATTTAGGGTCGATTGAGTTATTATTGGTATACCCTAAAATCTTTTTGAATTAGCATTTTGGGTGCAGTGTCTTGTCGAGCACTATGGATTTTGAAAGACGACCCCCCCCCTCTCTCTCTCTCTCTCTCCTCCCCTCCTTTCCTCTTTTTGTTTAGGTTGTTTTGTCAAGTAACAACGTAGGTGGCTTCTTGAAGGTAGGGAGGGTGCAGTCTTTCACAAATCCTTGTTTTATGATGTCAAGGGCTTAGGAATATGTAGGGTTATCTTTTCTTTGCCTCTTAATTGCCATGTTTTGTGGGAAGGACCACCTTTTGTTGGCCCTCGCATACTTCCCATATACTTTGATTTTCATCTTTATTTCTTTTAACAAACTTAGGGGTCATTGATTGGTACAATCGTAAAATGTTCACACTGTCAGGTGTGAGAACTCTAGGTAATGACCACTTTGAACAAATAATAACAAAGGTTAGGTTTGTCTCCGGTCTACCTCCCCTGGCGCACTGCACTGGTGGGACCAACACTAGGTAGTTTAGGTAATGACCTTTTTTTTTTTTAAAATTTTTTATGACAAACTTGTTATTTATTTGATGGATGAAAAAAATCTTTGGCCAGTATACTTAGTTTCATTTTATCATACATTTGAATATATCTATGTTCTCTCTAATTTGAAATAGTTTCATTTTTTTTTTTTTGGATAATTAAAAAATAGTTTCATTTTAAAATAAAAGCCAAGTTTATCTGAGCAAGTTGTGGAATAATTATTGAAAACAAGGGAGGATGGAAGGGGGAACCAAAACCGGAAAATCTGTGATGGTAAAGGGGGAAAGGAGGGGGAGTAGAAGTTTGAGTAGAAGATCTGGGAGAGGGAACCAATTACTTTTTCATGAAAACTAAAATTATTTCATGGAATGTCGGGGATTGAATGACCCTGAGAAAAGAGTGGTTATAATTCAGCTTTAAAGGAATGGGGGCAGATGTGGTTCTTTTGCAAGAGATCAAAATGGAACAGATTTCGATAAAGGAGATTGGAAGTCTATGGGGTGGCAGATATGTGGACTGGGTATGTCTTAATGCAATCGGTTCTACATGAGTGTTGATTTTATGGGATAGAGGATAGTGACCATCATGGAATAAAATAATGGCCTGATTTTTTTTTGCAATTCTGATACAATTTATTCCTATAAATAATGATATATTGCAATATATTGTATAAAATTACAAAATATTGCACAATATCTCAAATGAATGTCACAATTTTTTTAAAAAATAAAAGTCTCAATATATTGATTATATATGGCACTATATCGCAAAATATGACATTATATTGCGAAATATAGCAAATTACTTTGGATTGAAAGATAACACAAATTGATGTTTTTTTGTCATTTGTCATGACATCTGCTTATTTTTTATTGGTATCATGACATATGCTTTTGGCTCAAAAGAATGCTTTTTTCCGCCTTAAAGAACACAATAGCCTCATCATTATATGACTAGAAAAAGAAATTAATTCATTTTTGATTAAAAATTTACATTCAATTTAGTTGCTTGTTGCCATATTTGAGTTATTTCTTTCCTATATAAACATAGTTTAAAGGGTACATAATAGCATTCTATTGTCTTCCTTTCTCTAAAAGAGAGGGCAAAGAATGTCTAGTTTTAGCCAGGATGGCTAAGTTGTAATAGTCCATGTTTTATGGTTAGTAATTAGTTTTAATATTTTATAAATGTTTAATATTATTAAATTAGAAATAATAATATTTATTTCATCGTTTAAGGTTAATAGTTAGCTTTAATATATCATAAATATTAATATTATTATATTAGAAATGCTAATATTGTTTTTTTTTTTTTTTTGGAAATCTATAATGTCCAGTCACTATGGCAATACTATTCATCCATTAATTTTTTTTCAATATGAATTGCCTTTTTTTGGGTGTGCAAATGCCTGTTAATTATTTTTTTAAATAATCAAGTTTTTCTATTTTTGTAGTTAATATGAATTACTATGTTTTAATAGAGAAAATTACTATACTTCTAAATATGGTTACCAACAATTCGCTCCTCCCCTAGTGAATTGCGAATTGGGATTGCACGATTCAAAACATAAATCATTAGCGATTTAGAATGCAAGATTTAGCGTTCCAATCTAAAATATTATAAGTCTCAAAAAAATCAAACAAAATACATAGACATCATTGGAATCTTATTTTATAATGGTTTGGATTCTTTGAAATCTTTTTAGTGTATATATATACATACCAATATTATTATAAATACAATCAAAAAGTATATCACATTTCAAATAAACATATTTCGTTTCAAAAAAGCAATTCAAAGAAGCTTACCCCTAATGTACCATGTTCTATAACAAGTGACGATCTACGTTCCCGTTTTCTGTACCATAACGATTCACGTTCCAGGTAATCATTGCTTCTAAATTTGAATCACATAAGAATTGATGTGGTATTGATTGAATGGTTTGTTGTATTACATTGTTAATGTAATGGACTATATATATATATATTTAAACTATATTTGTTATGTATGTATATTTGACCCTTATTCATGTTAATGTAATTAATTTTTTTGAATACTAGAGCTTAGTGGTTTTTATGTTTTCATCAGCGTGCACTTTTTCCGCCGTACTTATGGCATACTTATTGAAGATATGTTTTATTTGTAATATATTGACTCAAAATGATGCATTAGCATCCCAACTAATAGTTCAAAAAACTTCATTCAAAATGTCCATCATTTTTTTTTAAATTTGCAATTTCAATATGTAATTGTGATATATCTATCGATATATTCATATTTTTGGACTTGTGATATATTTCTTTTATTGATATTTTATTCCTTGGTGACTGTTTAGGATAATAACATTGGAAACTTTTCAGTGTCGTGTCAATTTTTTTTCGTGAAGGACAATTCAAGATGGGTGTTCTCAAGGATTTATGGTCCAGTATAGGGAAACTTGTGGGAGGAATTCAGGAGAGTTAGAACTTCACTTGAATTTCCTTAGTGCGTTGGAGTGGACTTCAATGTGGTGTGTTTTCTGGTGAAAGACCCTCCAATCCAAGGATTTCTTGAGCTATAGAGGAGTTATTCAACTTCATTGATGCTCAGCAGGTCTTATGGATTTTTCTCGAGCCCCGATATACTTGGACCTGACAATAGGTAGCCCCCAATTCTTTCCCAAATTGATAGATTCTTGGCTTGGGAAGTTGGGAAGAAAAGTTCTTAAAAGTCAGTTAAGTTGGTTTACTCCGGGTCGTGTCAGATCATACTCTTATTGAGGAGGGGGTATGGCCCTTTCGGTTTGAGAACATGTCGCTTCGTTAAGGAGCTAGTTGGAGGTTGGTCAGAGGGGTACAGGGTAAATTGTTCCTCTAGTAACAAGTTTGCCAATAAGTGCATGCTAAAAGGGGATTTGAAGAGGTGAATAAGAAGTCATTTAGCAATGTGGCATGGACGAAATTAGAGGCTATGGAGGAAATCAGGAGGTTTGACGAAAAGGAAGGTTGATATAGGTTTAGTAGTGATGAGGGACATTGGAGGGTGGAGCGTATAGCAGAGGTCAAAAATTTGGTTCTAATGCCTTTGTTGAAGAAAGGCAATTTTGGATGTAGTGCTTACAGCAAATTAGAAGTCTTGATTCCATATTAAGAAGTGGAAATTTGGGGTTGGTTTGTAAGTTGGGTGTCGAAAATGTCTATGATCATGTAAATTGGGATGTTTTTGCTATACATGATGGAGAGGACAGCGTTTGGGTTGAAGTGGAGGAAATGGATGGAGTTCTTGCATTTTGACATAATTAAGTTTTCCAGACTAATTAACAGTTCTCTGGTGGGATTCTTCAACAGTGGTAGGGGTCCTCCATCAAGGGGATAAGTGATAAGTGATAATAAGGTTTAGAATATCTATCAGGAAAAGGCAAGAAAGCTTGGGATGGTTCCATTAGTTAGATACATCAGCCCTTAGATCAAAATTTTTAGTATTACATGAGAGCTAATGAATTATTATTAGTGCTGGTATGAAGTACTAATGAATTATTATGATTATAAAGATACTGTTACTCAAAATGGATGAAATTTTATCACCAACTACTAGCTTGAGTGGTATCTCTTGCCACCTCCAAAGTGGTGGCAGGTGTACAGTTCTAATGAATTATTATTAGTGCTGGTATGAAGAACTAATGAATTATTATGATTATAAAGATATTGTTACTTAAAATAGATGAAGTTTTATCACCAACTACTAGCTTGAGTGGTATCTCCTGCCACCTCCAAAGTGGTGGTAGGTGCAGGGCTTGTCTTAATTGGGACACAAATTCATCTTAATTGGCTAATATAATTATTGATTATTTTTATAAATTAGTGCATTGCTTCAATCAAATTAGTAAGGGTCCGTTTGATAACGTTGTTGTTTTCTGTTTTCTGTTTTTGTTTTTATTTTTTTTGAAAACGTTTTTAAATTTAGGCTGAAAACTGGAAACGAAAAAAATGAGTTTTCAAAATTTTTGAAAACCAAAATCTAAAACAAGGCAACACGCCCGTCTCTCAACTTTAATGAGATCGGGACATTCCAAGTCCTACTAACTCCAAATTTCTTATGTCTTTTGGTCTTTTTAACAAAAAAATTCGATCTTTCTAATATTCTCTACTGTTGACGACGCCCTCCCCTCCACTCGCGTATGCGTATATATATATATATTCGGTCAATTAGAATCTTTCCCTGTCAATTCCGTTAGTCATTTGTGGATTTTTGTTTCCATCATCTGTGAATTTTTCTTTTTGATTGGTACCATTGTTTGTGAATTTGTAAGGGAAAGGAAGAACCCTAACTTGA
Source organism: Nyssa sinensis (assembly GCA_008638375.1). Lineage (NCBI taxonomy): Eukaryota > Viridiplantae > Streptophyta > Magnoliopsida > Cornales > Nyssaceae > Nyssa > Nyssa sinensis. The sequence goes on along the minus strand of CM018046.1, from coordinate 812,840 downwards.
GCTATGGTGACTGAGCCTTTGTTTTCCATTCATCAAGCTTCCTTTTTAACTCTCTTCCATTCCAGACATCCTTTGATGTTGTTTAGGTATTATCAGTTTAATTAGAATTTATCAAATCCTTCAAAGTTTGATAGGTTCTTAAGAACGTGATTCTTCAATTCTATGCATTATGACCACCTCAAGCTATGTAATATGTTAGGTGTCATATTGTTGGTTCATACCCAATTTCATTTTTATGTCAAACTTTACACTATTATTGGCAGTATACCCTATTTCATTGATGATAATGGTGGGGAAAGTAGAGCAAATATTCTCATTGAAATTTGATTCGAGTCAAAGCCAATTGTGTCAAATGACTTGTATAAGAGACCAAATTTCTAATTAATTTTGGGCAAGCGTTCATCATAATTAGTTATCAAACACATTTTCTGTTTTTGTTTCCATTCTTTTAGAGACAGTATTATTGTATTAAACACACTTTTTATTTTTGTTTTTTTAAAAAACTAAAAACAAGAAACATTACCAAACACAACCTAAATTTTCTTCCGCTCAACACTTGGGCAATATAGGATCCTGATATAATTTTTTTTCCACCCAACACCCGGGTAATATAGGATCCTTAAATATTTTTCCACCCAACACTCGTGATATAGGATCCTAGCACCTTAAGGGTGCCTTTTGTCCTTAACTACATTATTAAAAGGTCTAATGAAAATAAGACATTATGGAATATAACAGTTACTGTGAATTAGGTCTTAATTAGATTTATCCTTGACTACACTAGTAAAGGTCTAGTGAAAATATCACATTATGGAAAATAACAGTTACTGTGAATTAGGTCCTAATTTGATTGCATAATTTTTTGGCACTTTTTTCTCAATTTGGTCCAAACACACATTCAGGGAATTGTGGATGTATCTTTGATGAAATTATGGATTTATTTAATGGAGGAATGACATTCCTGTCTACCAGTCTTTCGTAATTTGGCAAGGAAGCTGTTCAGTTTAGACAATATTGGATTGCCCATAGTTAGGTGGGATAGTACAATAAATTTTACCCTCAAGCTCGCTCTCTCTCTCTCTCTCTCTCTCTCTCTCTCTCTCTCTATCTATCTATCTATCTATGTGTTTCTAGCTTGCTCTTCTAATAAAACATGACGATGGACTCAAGAGTTATCTTAGAATTGATGAGCTGGATGATTATTGGGTGGTGTCAGATCTCTTTTGTATATGTGATATGTATGGTTCTTTACATTTAGTTGGTGCACATGTTTCTGCACGGAAAATTAAAAATGTCAGTACTGGATCTAAACAATGGCTTGCACAGCAAAACCAACACACTCTCCTGATAGTTACTAGGCTCCTGTACTTCTCACGATACCCTGCAGTAATGATCATGACTTGGGTCTTGTTTTTCCTTGATTTTAAGGGCTCAGTTGTAATTGTAAAGTGCCTTAAAGGGCACTATTTTAAGACAGTCTTCTCCGTAAAGAAACCCAGAGGAAAAGGGAAGGAGAATATATATATATATATATATATATATATATTTCCCTCACAAGGAAAGGAGAATAAAAAATAGAGTGGATTTATATATTCCCCCCTCCCCTTTTCATAATATGGCTCTTGAAGGCTATAATACGGTTGAAAACAGTACTCTCGTATATAGTTGTCAAAAACGTACGATACGCGTGACGTATCATACGATACGTCACGATACTGAGGCAAAACAATACGGAGCGTATTTTTGTATCGTTTTGCAACGTATCGTATGATATGATATGTATCACACGTATCGTATGATATGGGCAAAGAGTGGAATGGCAGCGTTTCACTTTTTTTTTTTCTCAGTTTTTCCTTATCAAGATGACGCCGTTGGGGATATCATATGGTTGCTTTTCCTTCAGTTTAGACGATTGGACATCACAATATCCCCTTTTCCAATTTTCTGCAATCGACCAAACCCCAAGCCCCCAAATCATCTCTCCTTCTCAAACGATCGACGAACCCTAATTGGCAAAGCTCATCTGTCTCTCAATTGAAGGTCGACAACGACCTTTCTCTTGATTGCAACCATCGACGACTACCCAATCTTCCCGATGAACTGCAATCGCGACTCTCCCTGTTGACAGCATCTCGGTCGATGACATCATCTTGGTTGACGATAGCTTCTCGATCGACTCTCGATGGTGATCTCTCGGCAAGTCGTTGTCTTCGTCTTCGTCTTTATATTGCCGACAATTGTTTGTTTTCTTTTCTCTCGTGTTTGTTCATGGTTCGTTTGTGGTTTAGTGGAATTTGAAACTACCCTTCAATTTAATTAATTGGCACAAATAATCTCTAGCAAGTTCTGCTCTTGAATAATTTAATGCTATTTGTTGGAAAAATGAAGGGGAATATAAATTGTTGAAAACATGGATTCCTTTCTTGGGCATTCTCTAAATGAAGGGAAAAAATAGAAAGTTCTGAAATTGCAGCTTGTGAGTGTGTATGATGTTTCTAGAGATGATTATTTGCTTCTGATGGCTTTGCAGTCTGCATGTGATAGAAACTGAGTTAAATTAATCTTTGTTAAGAGAATTCTCGGTTGTTACCTAAAAAACAAGTATACCCAAGTCATAAACTTGGCTTTTAAAGAGTGGTGACTTCTGTTATTTGTACTTCAATTGGTCAATTGGCTGCCCCTGTTGCTACTGTTTTTTGCATTGGGTTTGCATCATTGTTTTGAATATATTAGTAATTTGGTATCCTAATTCTTGCATGTCTGATAATATTTCAATTTTGCACTTTAGCCTCTTTGATTACACGATGAAAAGACCACTGAAAAGACCAGTGGCAGTGATCCCACTTGGGACCCCTGTGAAAATGTTATTTGGACAACTTTTATGGCATTTAAGTTGAATATTTGTTTTATAAGTGAGTTGAAATGTTATTTGTATCATTTTTAACAATATATATCTATATGTATTTATATATATATATATATATATATATAAATTTATAAATATATTTTAAAAACTGCACGTATCTTACAATACACAATACGATATGCATTTGTTTAAAAACGATACGCCCTCCGAGACATGTTTCAACAACCTTGCTCTCGTACAGTACATATCTTATCCATGCGATAAACACATACTGCACAGTACAGATTGTGTGTAACAATACTAGAAACTGATTTTCAGTCATTTAGCTAGAGCTTGTACCATTAAATTTAAGGCTGTTGCGTTGCCAGATTGGGATTATGCCTTAATTTTGGTTACTCAAAACTCTAATTAGTTTCTAAATTGACCATGTTCTGGGTTCATGAACATATATCATATGCTGTGTGTGATGGGTAAAATGATCCGTTCCATGGCATTTTGATGTTGATAACGGGAAATATGCCTTTTCTTTGCCGTGCACTGTACATGGGTTTAAAATGGGTGCCTGGAGTGTAACTTCTGCTTCTGTGAGGTCATGCTCCAGCTGAACAAAACTTAATATTTCAACGGTTTTTAAGCCCACACACTCCTCTCTAGATGTTCTCTTTTGGGGTGACTTGGTATTTACTGTTCATTGGCAACTTGAGGTTATTTGCTGGCAGGGAAAAAAATAGCTCTGTATGTGACAAACCAATGTACGGTGCATGTGTAACTTCTGCCATGCTTTGATTTATTTGCTGTTTCTGTTAGAGAACCAAAAACGCTTCAGCAAGCCACTCCTTCAACTCCCGAAGGAACTTTGCTGGGTACACCATAAGACATTGCTGTCTACAAGAAGACCATAAGAGGAACCTCGTAAGTCTGTAATTGAACTTTGAATCCACAATGTATTCAGCAGGCAAGGGAGAATGAAAAAGGTCCTTCATCAACCAATTGTTGTTGTTACAGTACCTGTCTTGTAATGCAAGACCTAGCCCTAATCTTAATGGCTGTAAAAATTAGACTAAATGCCAAAAACCCATTTGTATAAATCTACTGGAATTGATACCTTCTCTAACGAGGGATTTAGTTAGATACCAATGTAGAGAACTGAAATCAACGGACAAAAAAGTTCCGCAATCCTTTTAAATCTGGTGATGATTGTGCAAGCATTGAATATTGCAAGCAATAGCTGGATTGCTGTCCAGACACTCATGAAATAAATGGATAAATTAACATAAAACATCTACTGACTTGAGATGCCTTTAAAGTAAATATATATATATATATATATATATATATATATACGCTTTTGTTTAATGAGACTGAATATTGTCCATTATTTGTCCACCCTGAGTATCAAATGCATCATTATTTTTTGCTGTTTTGTGTACTAAAACACCAGCCTTGCATTATGCCTTTGTGCAGGAAGTTAATTTTTATAATAAATAGAGCAGTGGTAACCTAATTTGCAAGTCCCAAATTTGCTTTTAAAACTGTTAGCTTATGTTCACTGTATCATCTGTAGCTCTCTCTCATCTCCCAATGAGCATGGACAAGGCTACTTTTCTATAGATATGCCATATAAAAATGCAAATGTTACTTCGATTCATTAAGTTATAAAATGCTTTGTAGTTCTTTCTTTGATTTTGCCAGTCTTCTTTAATTAGCTCGCTCTCTGACAATCCTTGCAGGAAGAATCTCAACTTGCTAAGATTACTCGTGATAGTGCAAAGATAACGGTTGAACAGGTTCATGGTCTGATGTCGCAGGTGATGGGCTGTTTTATGATATGAGAATTAGTGGATGGTGATTTGGATTTTGCTGACACATTTCCCCCCCTCTTTGTTTAAGGTTATCAAGGACATTCTTTTCAACTCTGTGCGCCAGTCCAACAGGTCTAGTAGGACAGAGTCATCGGGTCCTGAACCAATGATTGAAACCTGATGCTTGCCTTGGTAATTATCGCTGGATAATGATATAAAATGCTTCACCTCCACCAAGATCTACACTCATGCTGATGTATATGTTTTGATTTATTGTGGAATTCTAGATAATGGTTGTTTTTTAGTAGTAATTACAACCATCTGGACTCGTTTTTTCGTTGCTACATTTGGAGATTTGGTAATTATACTGGCATGCACGAGGAATGCATATATTATTTTGAGGCAAAAAAAGGAGAGTTTAGATTTTCGCATACCATGCTCAATGCTTCTACTAGGTTCTTAAGCCTGGCAAAATAGGTGCCTGTGACCTGGGCATGTCAAAATCGGTTCTCCCCAAATTTGACTTCAGTTTTAAACCACCTTTTTTAGGATAATTATACGGACACTCTTTGAATTATGACTTGGGTTACACAATTTTTCATCATCTTTAAAATATTACGAGTTACGCTTCTTGAATCAACTCACTTTAATGTTTTTTATGGAAATATAAAATAACTATTGTACTCGTATATTAATTACTTAAACCTCTTTCATACTATAGGTTTTTTCTTCCTCTATGTAATATTAAATTTCATTTTCTCCACTCTTTTTCTCTTTTAATAAGACTTCACATTTTTTTTCTTTGCCTTCAAAATTTGAAAAATTAATAAAAGGTTTAATGTTGGATTTTTTTTTTCTTTCCTTCTTCTCTTCTATTTTTAGTACATCCTAATAAACTTTGATACCGAACATATTAAAAGAAGAAAAAGACAAGCTCATTTACATAAAAAAATGGTAATAGTTTGTTTCATTTCAGTTAAAATTTGTATAATTGTTTTTTTTTTTTTGGTTAAATTTAGAGTCACCTTCTATCTCTCAACATTTACCATCATTATTATCGATTTTCAACAAATCCTCTCTAAGAGCTAATGCTTCAACTCAGGCACTGAATAATTATCCTCATGCCAACTTGACAAAGCTCAACAAATATGTCCAAACTCATTTCGAACTATGACTCTAATGTCACCTAAGTGCCCATTATTTCTTTTTGAAACATCAAAGTTTAATTTCTTTTTACCAATTAGAGGTATCCATCTTATAAATCTAGCTATCTTAACTTGACCCATTTGAGTTTTCCTAATATATTGTTAGCCTTTTCAATGATTATATGAGAATTAAATCTGTCTTGTCCAGACGGTCGATTGTTGCCATGATATCATAATTGCCAAAGGATAGCTCGAGTCGAAATTTCCTTGGGATTGAATGTATGTCAACCATTGTACAATATCTTTATCGTCCAGGACTTGGGCCTCGACATACATTCTCAATCAGGTTCCAAACATATTTAGTCTCTTAATAGTGCAAAAAAATATGATTGGTATCCTCAGTCTCATCTAGGCATAAATTACAAAAAAACATTCACATTAGCACAGATTTTCTTTTGAAGGAATTTTGTGCCTTAGAATTAACCAAAAGAAAGACTTAATCTTAGGAGCACACTGGAGCCTTCAACACCATTTTATAAATAGATTTTCTAGGGTTCAAAAGATGTTGCTTATCACCACACCTAATATCGTGGGCTAATCTTGTAGTTGATTTATGGGAGAATTCACCATTACTCTCCAATCCCCACCACTTCCTATCCTCAACCCCAGAACTAGGGATATGAATATTTCTAACAGCATTACTCAGCTCTGTACCTAATAATTCGCTAATTTTCTGATCATTCCACTCTTGCTTGGGAGGATACAAAAATTTGTATAATTGTTGTTTGCCTAAAAATAAATAAAAAATTATTTTTTTAATTGATAAAATATGTGGTACCTCATCCATCTCACTATATGAAAGGTCTAGAGTTCAAGTTCTTTCAGGGGCTAAGTGTGTGCATGTGTTTGATTTACATATAAAAAAAAAAAATTGATGATGTTACAATTGACCCTCTTATAATTATTACACATTTGACTAATAATTCTTAAACAAACGAGATTGAAAATTTAAAAATTATCAAGTTTTCTAATACTTTTAATTTTTTATAATTTATAAATTCTTTTTATGATGTTTAGCTTAAGTTATAAAACAATTCCTAATATCTTTCCGAATTAAATAAGTTGTATTTCCAATACTTATAATGCATGTAATTATCAAAACATGTTATAAATAGGATATATATATATATATATATAAGTACATATATATAATTATTTTATCTCTCTTATAATTAATATTATAATTTTTTTTAAAAGTATTAATTATTAGAAAATAAAATAATTAATTATACACCATAGAACCAAGTGAGTTTCTTAAGAATTTATTAATTATTAGAGATTATTAAATTAATGAATATTAATCATAAGAGAGTTGATTTTATTTTTGCAAACTTTTTTTTTTATTACATTATGTGTAAGAACACGTAACTACTTTGTTTCAGAGCTAATTATTTTAATTTTATTAAAATAAAAAATTATTTTTTTAATTGATAAAATATGTGGTACCTCATCCATCTCACTATATGAAAGGTCTAGAGTTCAAGTTCTTTCAGGGGCTAAGTGTGTGCATGTGTTTGATTTACATTTCAAAAAAATATATTTGATGATGTTACAATTGACCCTCTTACAATTATTACACATTTGACTAATAATTCTTAAACATACAAGATTGAAAATTTATTTATTATCAAGTTTTCTAATACTTTTAATTTTTTATAATTTATAAATTCTTTTTATGATGTTTAGCTTAAGTTATAAAAAAATTCCTAATATCTTTCTGAATTAAAGAAGTTGTATTTCCAATACTTATAATTAATGTAATTAGCAAGACATGTTATAAATAGGATATATATAAGTACATATATATAATTATTTTATCTCTCTTATAATTAATATTATAATTTTTTTAAAAGTATTAATTATTAGAAAATAAAATCATTAATTATGCACCATAGAACCAAGTGAGTTTCTTAAGAATTTATTAATTATTAGAGATTATTAAATTAATGAATATTAATCATAAGAGGGTTGATTTTATATTTGAAAAGTTTTTTTTATTACATTATGTGTAAGAGCATGTAACTACTTTGTTTCAGAGCTAATTATTTTAATTTTATTAAAAGAAAATATATAAATGAGTAAAAATCTCCAAATGTTGATCTCTCAAATAAATAGGATAAAGCTAATAAAGAAGGAGAGATGAAAAAAAGATTAAAAAAAGAAAACAATGAAAATATAAAAATGAAAAATAATTAACTAAAATAAAAAGATTAAAAATTAAAAATTTAAAAATAGGGGTATTGTGTAACTAGTACATAGCTAAGGGGGTGTTGGTATAATAAGGGTAGTTTTGTCTTAAATTTTTTGTCAAATGACACATGGCATTCATGTAACATCCTAACCTAATCACTAGGTAATTAGGATCGCATGGTGAGCTTAAAGAGATAATTAGTGTACAATTACACTAGGTCAATATTAGACATTAACAATTGTTATAATTAAGACAAAATCATAAAGGTTACTACAAGGAAGCAGAGCTTAAATTTGTATTAAGCTGAAATAAGAAAGGTAAGTAACGTCAATTAAAGAAATTATAATGATAATAATATAAATGCAAAAAAAGAAAGGGAGTGGACAAAAAAGGGCTTGAACCTTGGACCATCAAGAACTTTACTCAAAAAGAAAAAACCACTAGGCTATTAGCACTTTTGTGCTATAATACCAACTTAAAATATAAATAACCCATAATATGTAGGTGTGAGACTTGTATGCAAAGTGAGGTGTTATACCTTTAGTGGACCAAACTCTCAACTAATGAGATTTCATGCACCAAGAGCCCTCATGATTCATGTTCAGGCCATGAGTATGAGAGGCCCCAAAACAAATCAGACTTGCGTGTGATTTAAACAAGTGAGTTCGGCAAGAAAGAGAGAGAGAAGGAGGAAAAGGGCTCCATACTTGCATGCATGCTAATTTGAGGGGAGAAATGGAGACTTAAAAATCGGAACCCAAGGAGAAAGAGCAAAGAGAGGAGCAACAGAGGGAGGGGAGTGTCATGACCCAGAACCTGGCCTATGCAGGTTAGAGGGCCTGTGATCGGCCACCAAGGCCTTTCAATGATCAAAATATCTTTCTAATTATATATTGATCAAACTTAGCAGAATAATTTTTTTCTTTTTCATATTCATAAAGTAAACCATAGAACCTAGTTAGTCATTTTAACCATTGTCTCCAAATAATGTAGTTTTCATAACACAATGCGATAGTGAATAGGTTTAAAATTACACAACTGAACTAGTTCGATAACTACACATTTGAATTCACATAATCAAATATCATCTAATCCATCTTCAGTTAAAGATCCATCAAAACAACTTGCTTCCTTGCTTAATTACCCAGTTTGCATTGTCTGAAACGAGTCTGTCTAACTCTTGGTTGAAAACATGACAAACATCTATAATGAGCTCGATGGCTCCGTGAGAATTTTGTAACATGCCGAGGGTTTCAAAATTATTATGTAGTTTTATACTGAAATGTCTATATTCATTTAGAAATAGAATATGTCATATCCAAGTCTGTAATTAAATCAAAACATAAGAGTTCAACGAATAGTATCAAATTCATTTTCAATAGTTCTTAGTTCAATCATAGTCATAATTCAATAATCAATATCATAGTTCAATCATAGTCATAATTCAATAACATAGTTTGATAACAATAGTCATAGTTCAACAGTCAATATCATAGTTCAATCTTAGTCAAAGTTCAAAATCATGGTTTGATAAACAAGATCATAGTTCAGTAGTCAATATCATAGTTCGATCTTAGTCATAGTTTAATAATCAATATCGTAATTCAATCATAGTCACAGTTCAATAACAATAGTCATAGTTCAATAGTCATAATTCAATAGTCAATATCATAGTTCAATCTTAGTTATAGTTCAAAATCATGGTTCGATAAACAAAATCATAGTTCAGTAGTCAATATCATGATTCAATCATAGTTATAGTTCGATAAATCAATATCATAGTTCCATAATTCTTAGTTCGATGGTTCAAAGTTCAATCATGATTCATATTCAATATTTACAAGGGTTCAAGCCATAAACTCATTTTTTATAGTCAATAAATTAGAACCTCAATGACTGAGATCGATATTCAATAAAATTAGTTCAATAACGTCGTTCTGTGCGGCTCACCACCAATATACCCCGTGGTTAGGGTTCGATGAAGTCACAATCTATTCGATAATGACCATACATAGAAGATTTGTCTATTCAAAACATCAAAATCATATCCAAAATCAATAATCATCAATAATAAGCTCAGTTATCCAAATAAGAGTTCTATATCTAGTATTTAGTCAAAATAATTTGCTAAGAAACCACATAGTATTTTGAGTATCTCACGAAACATTTTCTTGAGTAAAAAAGAAGACAATATAGATATTGATGAATCATTCAAAACATATATTAAGTAAAATGTATCTGTTATCAAAATTCATAAAGGAAATGACAATATATATATATATATATATATATCGACAAGTCATTCAAAACGATATTAAGTTAATGGAATCTATTATCAAAGTCATAAAGGAATTTAATAGTTATATCTATAATAAATTCCACCTTAAACATGGCATGAAATACTCACCTAAAATCCAATAATCTTATGCCCAAAATCCTTCCTTTAGTCGAAGGTCCCTATAACACAATTCAAGATCTTATTACATACTTGTTTAAAGTGTTAATTAAATCGCTAACTCAGAGCTTTTTATATTCCAATTTCACTATGCTAGTAGCCTCATTAAGCCTTAAGGACGTATTAGTTATTTTTTAGTTTATTACCGAATCTTATTTTTCTTAAAATGACATCACTGTTAGGTCTGGAGTGTCGAAAATAATCAATTTACGCTTTTTTAGATCTTAATTTGCATACCTATTATATTAAGCGTAGGGACATTTTCATGATTTTACACTTTCACGTGTCATATTTTTGGTGCTTTGTTTGCTAAAATAGACTCTACCGTTGAGTCCGGACTGTCAAAGAAAGTCAGAATATGCTATCTTTGACATTTAATAGGCTTTTGGATCACTAAGGCATTTTGATAATTATTATATTTCAATGTTAATATTTTTGGGACTTCGTTTTGTAAAATGGACTCCACTATTAGGTTTGGAATGTCCAAAAATATTTAGGTAGGTATTTTCAAAGTCATCAAGGTTCAATTGATAGCTTAATTAATCATTAGGACATAATTTAAATTATTCTAGTTTGTCCGTTCATATTTTTTAGGGTCTGATTTCGTAAATCGGACTCTTCCATTGAGTTTGGAACATCCAAAAATATTGGGTTAGACTATTTGTGCATTTTAATTGACCTTCATTTGACCCATTTTTGGCTTAAGGGTATTTTAGTAATTTCTCTAATTAATTAAGATTTAAAATTATTTTTCTGGGCCATTTCGTAATTAACAGAAAGGTTTTAGAGTTAAATTGTAATTTCAGGAAAGTCTGGGGGTTCAAATGGAATTTCAAAAGACTTTATAAAGAAAATTGACTGGTTCAGTTCCAATTCAAGTGAACCGGTTCAATTAGGTTAAGAACCAAACGATTCAGTCCGGTTCACTGCGTCATGTTTACGTTTTGATGACGTTAGCGCATTTTATTATTATTATTTTTATTCTTCAAGGGTTCAAAACAACGACGTTTAAGCTTAGGCCCAAACCTATTTAAACGACTCGGTTAGGGACCGACTCGAGCCCCAACCTGAAACCTGACCTGAACAGTATTATTGTTCATCGTCTTCTTCATGCGATAGTCACTGTAGCATGAAAAACCCCAGAATTTATTTTTCTATTTCGTGAGTTTTGGAGCTTGATTTTTCTCTATTTTCAAGACTAATCAACCCCTTAATTCCTATCTTACATTTTCCTGTTGATTTCATGGCCTAAAATGGTCTCTATAACTCGATTTAGATCTGATAATCGTAACTGAAATTTTCCCAGTTTATGTTGATTTCTCCACCAAACCACGCAAGGTTTGGCCTGTTACTCCCCCCTGGTCATGGGGTCTCATCACCTATTCATAAAAATGGGTTTAGTGTCTGAACTTTGAGTTACGGTTTAAAGGCCGAAACCTGCAGCTTGATTTTTGGGGTTCTTCCCTTAAAATTTTTGGTCACGTGTGGGGTGTTTTGGAGTCTTCATGGGTCCTAGCTTTAACCCCAAGCAATGGATACAAGTTTGGTTTACCTTAATTCAGACCTAATTTCTTGAAGGTCATCAATGGCGGTTTTGTGATTCCTACTGGTTTTGGCTCTATTAAGTCTCATCTTTGTTCCTTAACCCTAGTATAATACCAACAAGATCATGCATGTATTTAACTCCATTAAACAACAAGTTAACAATATAATTTTCTTAGAGAGAAATTCTAGTTTTTGTGCTTTTACCTCCAACAGTGAAGCTTCCCTCTCTTTGGGTTTAATTCTGAACCTTCTAAGCTCCATGGGTCTGGTTTAGGTTTTCATGCAAGCCTTCTTTCTCCCTTTCCTTCTTCTTATTCTTCTTCCTTCTCTTTCCCCCTCTTGCCGCAATCAAGTCTGGTTTGACACACACATAAGTTCCTCACGCAAAGTTTGAATACTGACCACATACCCTTAAGATTTGTGTATAAAGCATGAAAGGTTGTGCATGCATTCCTATTGGTGGAGAGGTAGGTGCAATGGGGTGTTGATACCTCATTGTTTTAGAATTTTCCCACCCAAATCCATCTTATATACTTTTCTTGGGGTTATTATAACACAAAAGTTCTAATAACCTAGTGGCTATTCTTTTTGGGGCTTTATCATTTACTTGCACAATGTGCAAGGTTTAAGTCTTGTCCAACCCCTATTTGGCCTCATTTCCCTCTTTTCTTTTATTTGCCATGCATTAAGTTTTCTCGTCATTTATTTATTTAATTTTTTGTTCACTAATTGCTTGCATTATTTTTATCTCTAGTACTAGTCTTCCTGATTTTGTCATCTTGTCATAACTTGTGTCATTTTTAGGGAGTATTGTTCCTTAGTCTCTAATATGGTGTAATTACACACTAATGACATTAACATCCTTTAATTGACACTAATTACCCGGTATTTAGGTTAGGAGTGTTACAGAGAGAGACTATTAGAGAGAGAAAAGAAAATCTTTGAATTTTTAGTACCAAAGAGGTAAGAGCTCATCCTGTAATTTCTTTGAGTTCCTGTATTTATTTTTAGTGATTTGGGGTTCGAAATGGGGTTTGAAAGACCCTAGAACAGTGTACCATTATTGAATCGCATTAATGAAGACCTTGAAGGTGGGTCTAAACCGACTTGAATAAAACTATGATTTAGGAATGGAGATCAAAATTAGGCTGAAAATCAATCATAATGCAAAAAGAATCACGTTTATTGGCTAAAAAATGAGGGATTTATAGGAGGTTGCAAGTTGGGTTGATAATCAGATTTTTGTGCAATCAAGTGTTAAGCTTAGTTTCAAAACCATTAATGTGTAGCCCTCTGAAAATGATGAAGAATAGAACAGAAATGGACCAAATTGGTCCATTAACGAGAGAGATATTCGATGTCATCAAAAAATTAGGATTTCTAGAACCTGACTGTTTCGATCAAGTTTGAAGGATCAAAATGATCCTAAATGGTTGCAAATGACATTTTAGATGATTTGGGGCAAAGAAACGATCCAAAATCAGTCGAAAAAATGCAAGAAAAACGTGATAATTTTCTAATTTTCGGTCATCATCACTAGAAGAGGTGACCGGAACCCTCGCCGAAAAAACGAGGGAGACGGATACTGTCTGGGTCGGGTCATTCGGGTCGAATTTGGTTCATGTCTTGACCGAAAAATTAAAACGAATCTAGTTTAAATGAAACGGTATCGCTTTGACTAAACTGGCCTGGACAATTTAGGGTTTTGACTTTCTGAAATTATAATTTAACCCCTAAACTTTATAGAAATTATGAAATGGCCTAGAAAATTAATTAAAAATTAATTTTAAATCCTTTTTAAATTAAAGGAAATTACTAAAACACCCTTAAGCCTAAAATTAGCCAAACAAAAGCCAATTAAAATGCAAGAAGAGTTTAACCCAACATTTTTGGGCATTCTGGACCTAATGGTGGGGTCTATTTCACGAAATGAAATCCTGAAAATGTAGACACATGAAATATCATAATTACTATTATGCTCTTAGTGATGCCCGAAGTCAATTAAATATAAAAATGAGTCTATCTTTACTATTTTAGATGTTCCAGACTCAATAATGAGGTCTGTTATGCCCAAATAAATTATGAAAAATACGGAACAACAAATGAAGTAATACCAAATGTGTCCTAAGCATTCACTTAGCTATAAAATGAATTCAAAAAATAAATGGGATCTAAATTAAAATTTTTAAGGCTACTAGACCCAAAAATATAGTCCGTTAGGACAAAATTAAGTTAGGAAAAATAACATACGTGAAAAAGGGGCCAAATCATAACAAGGCCCAATGGAGCCAAAAATAATAAGCGGCTAATAGTAATGTTTAAGTTATGTTCTATATGCTTTTGACTTATGGATCCAGGAACTAAGGACAAGGGAAAGGCTATTAAAGAAACAGATTGAGAACTTGAGGTGAGTAATTTTGTACCTTGAATCAGTGGTGTTTTATCTCCTGTTTGAAAAATTCCTAATCTATTTTTGAGTAATCCGGTATCTTGAATCAGTGGATTTTACTTCCTGCTTTTAAATGTCTACTCTATGAATTTCTATGTCTGTTCAAATGTCCATTTTATATTTTGTGAAATATCTGAGAACTATGAATTTTATGAATTATACCTTGAAATGACATTCATTTGTACTGATTTGAAAGATGTCTGTATGTTTTGAATCTTGACTAAGTTCTTTAGTAAAAATTTGTATAAACCATGGCACCCCTTCAATGAGAAAATGATTTGTGTGAACCAATCTTGACTATGTAATTCTGAATCATACTTGTTGATCTAATCTTATGTGTGTGTGAGACCTACCCATGTGGCACTCCGACTCTTGTAATGAGACCTACCCACATAGCACTCTGACTCAATGTGTAATTCGATTTTTGTGTCTATTCAAGGCCTACCCATGTAGTGCTCCGACTCTTGTAATAAGACTTACCCATATGGCGTTGTGACTCAATTTTTGTGTCTACACAAGGCTCACCCATATGGAGCTCTGACTCGTTTGATGAGACTTACCCACATGACATTTCGACTCATTATGGAATTAATGATTGAGACTTACCTATGTGGTGCTCTAACTCTTGATGAGACTTACCCACGTAATGCTTCGACTCAATATGTGATTCTTCGATGTGTATAATATGTATTCGTCATTCATCTTATGTTATCCATTTTTTGTAATCCGATTTCAGGAGTATTTTTTCATGTGTATTCGTTATTTGATGTTATATTATCCATTTTGTGTTGATCATCTGAAACATGTTTTAAGAAGTACATGTGTACTATTCATTTTATGAATAAGTCTTCGTTATCTGATTTGTGTCTTGATATTTGAACTGTGCTATTAAAAATGATGTGTTTTAGAAATGCATGTATTATATCCGCTTTGAAATGTGTTATATGATATTCTTGAGAATGTGTTATCTGTTTTGAGAAAACTTGGTGCCTATGGTACTTCGTGCAAACTCCGTTTTGAAAACCTATGATAGAATGCAAGAATTATTCATGAGCTTTTCATAAAGCTCGCATGGATATTACCCATAACATATCAATGTCCGCGTTAGTTTGACAAGTGGCCCTCCGCTATAGCTTGATTATGGCTTGCGTCACCCTATGCTTTAAAGTCGTGATGTAGACACAAGCCTTTTGTTAGAACAATTGGGCTACCTAAAAGCCACCAAAAAGGTTAACATAACTTTTAGCAGAAAATCTAAATAATCAAATGGTTAGATCTTGCCCTAGTCAAATGGTGGGAGTCTTTCAATAACGCCCGTAGGCTTGATGAGCTCCTCAAGGCAAAATGTGTCGTCCTTAGTCATAACCAACACATTAAACACGGGAAAGGCCACGAGAATGCCCATCTCAGCGGCCATGGTCTCGATCTCTTGAGAAGACTGGTCACTGGCACAAGGACGACCAACTCTCATAGAAGGAGGGGGTCCTCTAATCAAGGGAGGTACGAGTCCTCCCAGATAAGCCTCAAACATCGTGAAGTGATTGAAAAACTGCTACATCAGTATACCCTCGAAAAGCTCCAAAAATTAGGTGTCCTCGGGAAGACTATCAAGCTGTCTCATGTGTTCCAGAGGAGCTGTCAGAAGGAAAAGGTTAGGCACGTTATCCACTTGGCGGACCACCCGCTCGCCCAAATAAAAAAACTGCTCGAAAGGCCCTTCCAAAATCAATTCATATGTAGGATATCCCTACACTCATCTCCACCGACGCAAGGACCTCGCCCCTTGGGTTCCACTGCACCTATCAAAAAGTACACAATGTATGTCCTCATTATAGGCCAACAACACAAAAAAGGGACTAAGTTGTGATAATGATTTAACCATATCGGCCTTAGATTTGGTCCAAAGCCAGTTGGAACATGTGGATCGCATTGGCACCCCGTTAGGCTCGTTGGTTGTCCCTCCTTCCACCACCACATGCAGGGAAACACATCCTCATTCGGTGTAGTCAAAGGGTACAAGAGTAGTCCCAGAACCTTATAAACCTAAATATGTGCAAGAAAACAAACCAAGGCTAAGTAGGGTCCACAAAGGAAAAAATGACAAAACAAAAGTCACAAAAGGGGAAAACATACCTCCCACAATATGTTGAAACTGCCAAGTCCTTTCACCACCCCCTAGGATAGTGAAGCACATCCATTGGTAAGGCACTGTCATTACCGATGCTCCCCAATTGAACCGGCTAAAGTTGGCCACAACATCCAAAGTCGCGAGGCACCAAAGGTTGACCGTGTCCCCACCGTTGGCGAAGAAGGTTCGCCCAAAAACAAAGAGCATGAAAGCTCTAGTTAGCTGGTCTTGAGCCACTAGGATGCGTCACTCTTTGTGTCGAAAGGCCTCCCAAATGTGCTTCACCTAGCTCGTGCCACCCGAGGCAAATTGGGGGACCCATCCCAATAGTTTCCAAATCTCTGCTGGCCGGCGCTGAATGTCACTATCCCACGACACTCGCTCGCCATTCACCGAATGCCAGTAATCATGGAAAATCTAAGGGAGTAAGTGTAACCTCTTTGAAGTGTAGGTGGAACGTATTCGTAGTGTCCTACCACCGCTCAGCCAAGACATAGAGAACCTTTCGGTCTCTATCCACATGGAAAAGAAGGTTAATAAATGGCATAAAACCCGCCTAGGTGATGTGACCTTTGCACCGCGGTGGCAAGTTAGCCCACCATTCGCTAATGTCAGCCACCGAGCCACGGGCCCGAATCTCTAGCTCCTCATGCAAAGGAAATGATCGGGACAATGATAGAAACTCATAAGCATGCCAAACCAGAAGCAAAAATGAAAGAAAACACCAAGAATAACAAAGAGATGTCATTGAGCTATTTTGTCAAGCGCGTGGTGTGCACTCTTCAAAGAATCACATGGGTGAAGCGTCTATGCATCTCCAACCTCTATTTTTACATGCAATTCATGTATGCAATGTTTTATCTAACCAAAGGGGTGGAATCAAAGCAAAAATTCCCAAAAATAATCTGAAAAAGATATAAGAAATTCATACCTCTCTGTTGCGGTAACGGTGAAACAAGTGCCGAGTCGGTTCCCAAACCAAGCTCGTATCATTCGAAGTACTCCAAGGGGCTTTATAATGTTGAATAGCCCCAAGCACCTGCCCGGGTGCCACAAAATCTTAATCCAAATTGAATAAGGCATTCGAATTGTCAAAACTTACGCTTGCCATTTCCTTGAAAAATCCCCAATTTTCTTGCAATAATCGCGTTGTTTGAACTTTTTGGGGCTCAATCTAAGCTCCAAAGTCTTCAATTCAAATCCCTACACAATTTGGCACAAGTTGGGTAAGGATGGGTAGAAAGAAAGTCAAGAAAAATGTGAGGAAAAAAAAATGTTGCATTAAACAATCTACTTGCGCTTAGGCCCCTAGTGCCGATCGGCACTTATAGGGGTTGATCGGCACACGAAGGGTGGAAACCCCCCCTTTCTGTGTGCTGATCGGCACCAAGTAGCTAGTCGGGCTGATTTCGGCCCATTTTGGTATGTTTTGGCCCATTTTTGCATATTTGAGGCCCATTTTTGGTATTTTCAATCTACAATTGCCAACACCTCTTCACAAATTCATCACGACTCAATTTCAATCACAAATCAAAGTGGTTATACATCAGTTTTATATAAAGGCTCAGCCTGTTTGGTCAAAACTAGCCGATTTGTCTGATTTTACTTACACCAATCACTATGGATACTCCAAAAAATTGCATTCTCCCACTCGAGGCCAATAAATGGCACATAAAACCACTCTTCCTTATAGAGTCACACAAAACCTATTCCTTTCGACGAGCCTCGATCCCAGTTATCTCACCTAACAAGATACACTCGGAAGTCAAAATCATTAGTGAATCTCAAAACCTTTTAGGATCGCATTTCCCTTTGAGTAAGCCTTCTATCACAAAAATTCCATCTTATGAGAGGTGTAACCCCATGAAATACCTTTTAGGATCGTATTTCATTTTGGGTAAGTCATCTATCATAAAATTCTATCTCATGAATGACGTAACCCCATGAAAGACCTTTTAGGATTGCATTTCCTTTTGGGTAAGCCGTCTATCGTAAAATTTCATCTCATGAAGGGCGTAACCCTATGAAAAACCTATTAGGAATTGCATTTCCTTTTAGGCAAGCCGTCTATCACAATATTCCATCTCATGAGGGCGTAACCCCATGAAAGACTTATTAGGATTGCATTTCCTTTAAGGTAATCTGTCTATCGCAATTCTTTCAGCTTATGAGGGGCGTAACCCCATGAAAGACTTATTAGGATCACATTTTCTTCTAAGTAAAACGTCTGATGACGTAATTCCACCTCGTGAGAGGTGCAACCCCGTGAAAGACCTTTTAGGATCGCATTTCCTTTTGGGCAAGTTTTCTGATGACGCAATTTTATAAAACCTATTAGAATAGCATTCCTTCTCGGTCTCATTTTTTATCATTCACAAACTACGTACTCTCTAATTCACCTCAGGGTGATACGTAGGAATCTCATAAAGAATGAGTCTAACCACATCCGTTCAACAATCAAAGTCCCAAAATGGGTATCATTTTCTTGTACTGACCTTCATTTGCTTGCAAGTTTCGCCAATGAGGGGCTATCTATAGACATCTCATTTTGAGACCTATTGATTGAATAAAGTTGGTTTTTCCATTTTTGGTAAGTTGCTACAATATGTCCCATCTAGGAGTATTTTAGTAATTTCTCATTTTTTCCATAGAGGGCATTTGGTCATTTCGCCCATAAAGGGCATTTTTATCATTATGTCCATAGAGGGCATTTTCAACATTTTGGCCTATTTTGTCCATAGAGAAAATTTTGGTCATTTCACCCATAAAGGGCATTTCTGTCATTTTTCCTATAGATAGCATTTCTGACATTTTGGCCATTTTGTCTATAGAGAAAATTTTGATCATTTCACCTATAGAGGGCATTTCTGTCATTTTTTTCATAGAGGATACTTTTGACATTTTGGCCATTTTGTCCATAGATGACATTTTAGTCATTTCGCCTATAGAGGAAATTTTTGTCATTTTTTTCATAGAGGGCATTTTCGACATTTCGGTTATTTTGTCCAAAGAGGACATTTTGGTTATTTTGTTTATAAAGGGCATTTCGATTATTTTGACCATAGAGAGCATTTCGATTATTTTGCTCATAGAGGGCATTTTTGACATTTCGATCATTTTATCTATGGAGGACATTTTGGTCATTTCGCCCATAGAGGGCATTTTCGTCATTTTTTCCATTGAGGGATTTTTAAAATTTTGGTCATTTTGTCCATAGAGGGCATTTTGGTCATTTTGCACAGAGGGCATTTAGGTCATTTTGCCCATCGAGGGCATTTTTGACATTTTGGTCATTTTTCCATAAAGGGCATTTTGGTCATTTTGTCTATAAAAGGCATTTTTGTCATTTCGCTTATAGACGGCATTTTGGTAATTATACCCACTAAGGGCATTTTTGACATTTTTGTCATTATGCCCACTAAGAGCATTTTGGTCATTTGACACATTAGGACCCTTGAGGGTACTTTAGTCATAATGCCCACTAAGGATATTTTGGTAATTTTTAGTGTTTCCCTACCCATTAGGGATAGTTTGGTAAATAGTAGAGGTTTCCCACCTTCTAGGGGTGTTTTTGTAATATTAATGCTATTTTACCATTTGGAGGACATTTTGGTAATTATAGAATATTCCTATCCCATATAGGTTATTTTGTCATTCATGGGCATACATGTAATTTCTATGTCATTTTACCCATATAAGGCTATTTTGGTAATTTTGGTCCTTAGGGATAATTTTGACTTTTTTTATACCTTAGTGATATTTTTGAAATTTTCTTGTTCCTAAATTCTCCGCCGAATTAAGAGCGATATAGTAAATATAGGCTTGTCCACCAAATACTTGTCAAATTCCCCTCATTCCTTATTTTAAGGGATTAACCCTAGATTTTGTGCACAATATAATATTTATATCTAATTGCTTACACATTAAGCATTAATCTTAGCCTTTCATCTATAGGATTCATTGTGAGCCCTTGGATAAAACCTACTTATTTTTTTCCTATAAATAAGACCTCTTGGCCACCATAATTCAAGGTTCAGAGATTCAAAGTGGAGAGACAAAGGGTTCCACATCATAAGCCAGGTATTGCATCAATAATTCTCCTATTTCTTTCATATTTCTTCTTCCATATTTTTTAAAGCTTTGTTCTACACAAGTAATAGTTCTAATCCATTGAAGATGGAGTTCTATACCATTAAAGATCTAATCTAAGGAGTTCAAGCTCAAGTCTTGTCTAATTCAACACAAACAATCAGGTACGCTCCCTAAAACCCTAATATTGTATCTTTTCCTAATTTAATTTATCCTATCACTCTTGATAGAATAAATTGAATTAAAGAACTATGTTGGCTCTAATTCCATTATATGAATGGAGATGTAGGATGCCTCATTGGCCTGAATCTACTATTTTCCTTTAAGTTATTTACTTTATGTCTTTTTCTCACATCCCATCTCTCCCATTATGACCTTTTTATTATTTCATTCATGTCAATCTCTCTTTCTCTCTCTCTCTTTCTCTCTCTCTCTCTCTCTCTTCACTTCTTTTGGCTTACTTTACTTATTTGGTTGCTCTCTACCTACTTGTGGGCGTGGGTTACTTATTTATTGGATGTATTTTATTTCTTCATGTCATTACTGTCATTGTTTGTATACTCACTCTTCATCTTATTTTTGTCATGGAATATTATGCCTTCTGGATAAACACTTGAAGCCAGTCTATTCAGACTGGGGAGAATAGATGCCTAAACCCTTCCCATCTTGTACCTTAGCTCCTTAATTCAGATTTCTTTAGTTCATTATAGACTAGTTTTTCTTTACTTTATTTTAACCCATGTCAAGGGGTTTAAAATGTAAATAGGATCAAAACAATGTAATTTCAATTCTTCTCTACTATTCTTTTTACATGTATTCTTTATGGGTTGTTTCGGGTTTGCTTGTTATTTTGCCTAAAACATGCTGGTGACTCCTTTGTGTATTCATGAACACCCCAATTCGAAAAGATGGCGTGACTTTAAAAGTCGTGAATAGATTTTTTCGGCGCCTGCGCTCAGAATGTGAACTTGCCTTTGTCTCTAATTATATGCCTTAAGCATCCAATATCAATGAACCATTTGTCCTTACTTAAGGAAGACTTTAAGCACACATACAAAAACAACTCAAGTAACTCCTTTTGGTACCCAAACCAAACCTTCTTGGGTCCTTAAGGGTTAGTCTTAGGTAAATAAGTTCATTTTAGAATCCAAATCATTTTGCATTTGTCCTTCATGCCTTTTCTAGGTTTTCTTAAAGATTATACATGAATGGTTGCATTAGAACTAGAGGTTTATAGAAAGAAGTTTTGATAAGACTTTTTCTTGGTATGAGCATTATATCCCAAACCCACTTTATCAAAACATATCTTTGTTGTGAGATGATCTTATCCAAAATTTTACTTCCCTTAATAAACTTTTTAATGGTAAAATTTAGATCAACTGCCTTTTTCTTGAGAGAGGAATTTTCTTCCTCAAGATCCTTATTTTTCTAAATCAATGAGTCATTTTCTTTCTTTAAATTTCATTTTGACTATTTGAAATTTGAAGATTATTTGAAAGAAAATATATTTTATTTTTAAGATCCTTTTTTTTAAAAAAGGATTTTCTCAAGTTCCTCATGTAATTCTTCAAAGGCATTTTCTAATTGCTCATAAGAAGGAGATGAGTCAAGATTAGAGTTTACCTCATCTTCTTGAGCCCTAGCGTTGATTTGAAAAGAGTTTGAGATCCTTATCATCCAAATCTTTTTCTCCCTTAGCAACCTTAGTGGTGCTAGTAGTACTTTCAGCCTTCATAAGAATGTGAGATCCATTGATAATGACATTCCATATTTCATAGTCCAAGGCTTGAAGATAAATCTTCATTCTAGCCTTTCAATAAGTGTAATTTGGGCCACTAAATAATAGAAGCCTATTTGTCGATTGCTCTTTGGCAAATATAGGTTTCAACAACATTAGCCATATTTTTTCTCTCAAGGTGTTAACTCTATTTTTTAAAAGATGAGGCTCTGATACCACTTGTTGCCTAGATATTTACCCTAAAGGGGGGGTGAATAGGATATTTAACAAATATTGACAAATTTTACAAACTTTAAAAATGTATGTTGAAAATGCATAACTATGCAAAAGAGTAGAGAGAGAGAAGAGAGATCAAACACACCAACTTCTACGAGGCTAAAAAAATTTCCTACATCCTCGACTTAAGCATTCTCACTTGTGTTTTTTTCAGTATTTTGATCTTCTTGCAGGTGGAGGTTAAACCTTTATAACAAGAGCTCTTCACTATTTTCCTAGCAAAATATTCCATTTTGCCTCACTTGGGTAGTACCTACCCATAACTTTAACTGCAATGAGATGATACAAAATTTGTTTACCAATAAGCACTTTCTTCAAGAGTAAATTGGTGCAATAAATTCTCACTTTCTATAGATAAATCTGGTGTAAGCTAAGAGTATTTAAGATGAGTAGAACTTTTAGATCTAGGTTTTCAATAGTTAGATCTAAAGTCAATAATAGAGATGTAGAAGTGTAATCTTGTAAAGATATAGCATAAAATGCTTTAGAGAACCTCCATTTGAATCTCGATGTGCCAAATCGACAAATTTAGTCAACTGAATCATCAACCAATCGACTAGATTGATATATGGTTGACTAATTAGGTCAACTGAATTGTATATAGAGTGTGAGGTTCAATTGTTCAAGAACAATCAGTCGACTAATTCTGATGTGCACTATTTTAAACTTTGAAAGATAGTCAACTGAATCCCCTTAGAGGTCGACTGTATTGGATAGAGACCTTAGGCTATTTTATGAAAAATGGTCACTTAGTCGATTGGTTTTTGGAACTGGTCGACTGGTTTAATCAGTGTAAAAATAATCCTTAAGAATCAGTCGACTAGTTCCATAAACTAGTTAATTGGTTTGGACAGTGTATGCCTTCTTGCTTATTTTTTTCAGTGTACTTTTATCACAACTTTTTGATCTTTCAAAATTTAGAATATGGCAATTGTTTTGTTTTGAAAAATCATTTGAACTTAGTTCTTAGTTGATCATTTTAAATAGAAAGAGTTTAGGACCAATGATCAATCTAATCTTAAATCACTCAAAACTCCAAAATAATGAAAACAAAAAGTCTTCACTTGACTTGTCTTGATTCATTAGGCTTGAGTGTGTCCATTTGCTTGATTCATCATGAGAGCATTCCACTTGATTTGATTTTTACTTTGAGGCATGTTCTTTGGTGGAATCCTTTAGCCTGATAGACTTTGTCATTTCTTGGTCAACAATCTTCTTTGACCAAGATGTCTTATTTGCATTGTCACTTGAATAAAACATTAGTCCACATAGACAATGCCTTGTTATAATTAGAATTACTAAGATACCCTTGATTGAAAACCCTTAGGACTAACAAAAATATTTTTATATATTTTAAATTTATTACAAATATGCTTTAATAGATTAACTAAATTTATAGAAAGGTTACAATAATTTTAAAATGTCCTATCTTTAGATTTTTCGACTCTCCGTATTCAGATATAGTATCTGTTTGATATAATTAGGTCCCAAAAAACACGGCACATATTTGAATCAATTACAAAAATGCCCTTATACTTAATAAAGCTATCAAATAAGCTATAAAGTTTTTTAAAATGCCTATCTTAGTGTTTTTTATGCCTTTGAACTCAAAGATAAAGTTTGTTCTTGTGAATTTAATTCTGAAAAAGTCATCTTAGGTTTTTCAATATTTAAAGACCAACTATATTAAATCACGTTTAAGCGCTAGTAAAAAGGAATGACACAATTACACCCTCATGCATAACACAAAATTAGGGATTGACTTTCATGAAAGTTAATAAGCTTGGCAATATGTGTAGGATACTCAAATTCTCTATCTGGGGATTGTGCAAGCAAGTCTATGAGTACTTGACTTTTGATGAGTTTTGCAGGAGACACATTAGACCTCGAATTCAGATAGTGAGAGTAGTTATTTTGACACTTCTCTTGAAAGAACTGTGTGGCATAGAAGATACCAAATTGGGTCGAATTTTGTTATCAAGATCTATGGATGAACAAGGAAATAGTGTCTATATTTTTATGCAAAAAATACCTATGCAAGGTAGAAATGCTTTACTTAAGAATAACGTGTTTCCGTATGTCTAATTATGTAGCTGATATAGTCAACGGGGCGCTCTTGTCCCCCAACGTCTTGTGCAAGTACAACTCCAATTGACCCTGTGGTTACGGTGAGGTACAAAATTAGTGGCTTATCCTTTTACGAGGATATCATTACTTGCAGAGAAGTCAATACTCGCTTGATTTTATCAAAGCAATCTTGGTGTTCCTTTTTGCATGAGAATGGCACCTTTGCTTTTAGCAAGGAACTGAAAATCTGTGTGATCTTTGAAGGGTTGGGATAAACCTCCTCAAGTAATTAACTTTTCTCAAGAAGTTTTTTTAGTTTATTTTCTGTCTTTGGCCTTGGCATATTCTATATCCCAACTATATTTGATACATCAATTTCAATACTGTGGCAGGTGTACAATACATCCTAGGAACTTCCTCACTAGTTATCCCAATGGCACATTTAATTGGATTGAGGTGAAGATTGAAATTTCTGCATCCCTAGAATACTTTCTTCAAGTCTCTTATGTGGTTTTCTTCCATTGTGGATTTGGCCACCATGTCGTCTACATAGAACCCCAAGTTCTTGTGTAGCATGTTGTGGAACAAGTATGCCATGGCCCTTTGGTCTGTTGCACTTACAATCTTCAAACCAAATGACAAGGCCACTGTAGAAGGAGTTACCTATCAATGTGCGAAAGATAATTTTTTTAGCGTCATGCAGGTCCATCCTTACCACTGAATCTGTCCATGAAAGAGAACACGGGGCTTCCTGTGGTGGCATCAATCAATGTATCGACATTAGGTAAGGGGAAATCATTATATTGTTGATCCTAAAGTTAATGCATACCTGAATCTAACCACTTTTCTTTTTTACTAGAACAATGTTAGATAGTTATAACGAGTGTTAAATGGGTTTGATGAAATTGGCTTTGAGGAGCTTCTCCACTTTTGACTTTGTTTGAAGTTCTAGCTCTAAATTATAGATTCGTGGAGCTTGCTTGACTAGGTTCAATGTTTGAATAGTGTTAAGCTTGTGAGAAATGATTTTCGGGTCCACCCTTGGCATTTCATTGTAAGACCAAGTGAAGACATCTAAGAACTCCTTAAGGGGTTCAAGAAAAAATTTATTTTGTTCTTCATGAATTTCCTTGTATATGAACACTGGTCATGGAGCTTTTGGGTTATTTTTCAAATTGATTTCCCCGAGGAGCTGTTGTTGAGGTTGGGGCTCATCTTGAAAGCATTCGGGCACGCAACATTCTTCATTGGTGTTATCGCATTTAAGTAAGGATAACCCCACAAACTGTCATAAATAGTAGATGATCTTTTTATTAGGCATGCGAATGTTCATAACTCTAGGTTGCTCGGGGTCTTTGCCCTTCCTATTTTTCTCTATGGGTGGGAGAAAACGTTTTTGTCGTGCATCCTTCCATCGTGGAATTGGTGTTGCATAAATGGTTGAAGAAGAAGAGATTTTGTCATCTGTATATTTAGTGAAATATACTGAATTAACGTAGTGTGCTTCTTTTTGGGAGAATGGATGTATAGTCCCATTGATGGTTACCACTTTCCAATTGAGAATTACTTTGGCACATTGATGGTATGTGGATGAGACTGTATAAGATTTGTGCATCTAGACCTTCCCCAAACAAGGCGTGGTAAATGTTTTTGCCTTTAATCATGTGAAATTTCATGTGACACCTTATTGGCCCCACTTCTAAGTATAGGATGGTCGACCCTAAGCTTTTCTGTCTTTATGAGTCGAACCTTGTAATGTCTATAAGAGGACCTTATAGGTCTTCCATGGTGAGTCTAGCTGCAAAAAATACCTTTGATGAGATTATGTTTATAGATGCCCACTATCCACGAATCCCCACAAGAATTCTAGTCTATTGAGCAGAATAGGGACATAGAGTGGCTTATTATGCGCATGGGGCACAAAGAGATCATATTTTGTAAATGAGATGGTGGTGTAAGCTTTTCTTATTGCTCGTGGTAGAGATCCATCAATGGCCACACAAGTTTCCCAATTTTGCATTGCTATTTAGAGGATTTCTTTGGTGGCCTCCAACCTGGACTATTCCTCGAAAGCCATTTGGTCAGAGAACCATCTGAACTTCATACACTTCTTGAACTCATTCAAGGAACAACTCATGTTGGTTGTGGATGGTGACTATTTAAACAATTGTTTGGCCCTAGTGTTCAGGGTAAGTGATCTTCATTCATGTCAAGCTTTCTGAGGAGTTGGAGCTCATTCTTCGCAATTGTGGAAGAATCTCCTTACAATCCAAAAATTTATAAGAGAATGGTTGGTAGCCTATTGTAAGTCGCAGTAAGTGGGACTGTGGTTATCTTTGTTGGTTAGGGGCTTTTAGGGAGTTGGTTGTTCTAGTAGTCCGTCATCTAGCCATTGCTTGAGCAGCACCCCGTACCTCATTCATCCCAGAAGGGAACTCTGGTGGGACACCTCTGCGTATTTTTTTGCTAAATCTCGAAGGCTCTTCTTCTTTTGCAAAGGCCATAATGGCATTGCATAGCACTTCTTTTGGGATGATTGTGGTGATTGGTTTGAGGCATGGCTTCCCCGATGGGATCAGTGATTTGCTGAACGCCCACAGTCAATCTTGAAAAGGTTGACATGTTGTGGTTGATGAGGAGGACTTTAAGCTTCGTTGCTATCCCATTAATGCACACTTTTGCGAGTATCTCATTTGTTATGGGTTCGTAAGAGTCCAAAGATCTCTTGCAAAACCTCTTGACATAGTCCTAGAGGGGGTTCTTAGCCTTTTTGAGAGACTTTGAGCTTGTTGATCCATGCTTTTTATGTCAAATAATTTTGAGTGGAATCTAACACTCCATATCATTCCCAATCTCGTATAGAGCTTTTGGGGAGGGTCAGAAAACAAAACAAAACAAGCCTACCTACTAATTTAATAGCACTATTGTAAAAGATAATAGTATAAGACGAAAACTAGAACACACCAAAACAAATCTAACTACTAATTTAATTTAGCGAACTAATTTGGTGCACCGTGCGAATGTTTGTCACAAGTAAATGCCTACCAATTTTATCTTTATCTTAATCTTATTTCTTATACTTTCTTTGACACATATAATTGAAATCTTTAATACACGGTAGGTGGCCTATTATTTGATAAAGTTATTATTTTTATTTTCTATTATTTTTGTTGCTAGTTTTTACTTAATGCTATCATTATCCAATTTTAACTCCTCTTTTATGTTGATTTTAAGGACTAATAAGTTGGACTGTATATAAGTTTGTATTGCAAATTATTTTAATTGAGGGAAAGTTTTTATTAATTAGAATTGTATTTTGTTTGAAATTACTTTCAAACATTTTTATTTAGAGAAATATATATATATATATATATTTAAAATTTAATATCCAATTTCATTTAGAAATCTTTAATTTTAACCTAAATTTATTTAACATATTAAAAAATATTTTTATAACACCCGTGTATTGTATGTAAAATAATAATTAATAATTATATAATACATCTTTCAGGTGACAAAAAAATAAAAATCAATATTCGACTAAATGGAGAGATGACTTTGTATTTGATATGGATAAAGCATCTGTTAGAAAATAAAGGCAATTTTACTTCACAGTATCTCAATCAAGCTAGAAACAAAAACTGTTTTTTGACAGAATCTATATTTACAAATTAGAATTGCAGCAAACAGAAATATAGAAAATAGAACATTGGTTTTATAAATTAAGACCATGTTTGTTTGATGGGATAAAAGGGTAAGATAGGATAAGGGATATCTTATCATATGTTTGGACATTTACTTAAAATGGGATTAGTTATAATTATATCCCACTAGAGTGGAATAAAAATAATCCCACCATGGTAGTGGTATTATTTTTATTCCATGCTCAATGGGATAAGCGGTAAAATAAAAAAAAAAATCTCCAATCATTTTCTTATGACTAGAAAACGAGAGAAGAGAGAGGAGATTACTTTCAACAACCACTACTGACACTACCTATATAAATTTTCATAACATATTATCATCCATGTTGATGACATTTTATGACTATCGACTCTTTTTTTATTCTTACATCCATTGGCAATCCTTTTTATTAATATTTATACACAACAAATCATTATATTTAATTGTTGAATACTCTCTTATCTCTATTGTTCTTAATTTTTATTTTTGAAAATTTTAAGCATATATTTTGGAAAAATATGTTTTAGAAATTTGATTTTTCTAGGATTTCAGGAAAAAGTATTATTAAGAATACAAATTTAATATCACATAAGATTTTATTATTTTTATTAATAATTGTACCAATTTAAGTATAGAATTTAAATATAATAGCATATCCGGACATTTTATCCCTGCAAGTTCCAAACACAGGAATAGGATATTTAATATCCTATATAGGATTTTATTTTCTATCCGATCCAACATTTTATCTGGTCGCCCAAATGAGGCCAAGTTCACAGAATAGAAACAAATTTTGTTATAACTTAAGTAAAATTATAAATTAGAGCTACAAAACATAAACATATTAACTTATAGAAAACATGCAGAATCAAAACAAAGATGATCGACCAAAGCTAGTGTTTAACGCTAGTCCTTAACATAGTATTTGCCCTCGCATTGATGCTTCGAGTTGAATCAGGGACTGTTTCTTAGGATATAATGGTCATGCATACTGATGTAGCACTGATCAATCAGTAAGCATAACGAACCAAAAACTGTGTTTGTACTTTCTCTTTCAATATGCAAACTCATGAATGTTATGAATAAAGTTAACAAATGATGTGAGGGCGGTGGTATTTTTATGGACCACTTTGTGACGTTTTGGTACAAGCACAAAGCTTTGGGTAGCTTCTGTTTATGGCAAACAGAAACACCAATCTGAATGGGCATAACTGCTCAGTGAAAAAGAAGACTCTTAGTCAAATTTCAAAATATTTCTCAAAACTATAGCGTTTTTCGATTTGGTTAAAATGGTAATAGATATGGTAACGTTTTGGAACAAAAATTTTAATAAAAATGATTAAATAATATTTTATTTAATATATCAAAAATATTTTTAATATTTATATACAATAAATCATTATATTTAATTGTTGAATCCTCTCTTATCTCTCTATTGTTCTTAATTTTTATTTTAAAAAATTTTAAGCATATATTTTGGAAAAATATGTTTTAGAAATTTGATTTTTCTAGGATTTAGGAAAAAATATTATTAAGAATACAAATTTAATATCACGTAAGATTTTATTATTTTTATCAATAATTGTACCAATTTAAGTATAGAATTTAAATATAATAGCATATCTGGACATTTTATCCCTGCAAGTTCTAAACACAGGAGTAGGATATTTAATATCCTATAGGATTTAGGACTGCAAGTTCCAAACTAGTCCTTAACATAGTATTTGCCCCTCGCATTGGTGCTTCGAGTTGAATCAACGACTGTTTCTCAAGATATAATGGTCATGCATACTGATGTAGCACTTCAATTAGTATGCACAACGAACCAAAAACTATGTTTGTACTCTCTTTCAATATACAAACTCATGAGTGTTATGAATAAAGTTAACAATGATGTGAGGGCAGTGGTATTTTTATAGACCACTTTGTGACTTTTTGGTACAAGCACAAAGCTTTGGGTAGCTTCTATTTATGGCAAACAGATACACCAATCTGAATGGGCGTAACTGTTCAATGAAAAAGAAGACTCTTAGTCAAATTTCAAAATATTTCTCAAAACTATAGCGTTTTTCGAATTGGTTAAAATGGTAATAGATATGGTAACGTTTTGGAACAAAAGTTTTAATAAAAATTATTAAATAAATTTTCTCTAAAAAGATATACATACAACAAACTAACGCGTGAATGTGTGGTGAATCCACCATTGGTTAGGTCCTCTCCCTTCTACGAAAATGAAGTGTCCCTTAGGGCTCAAACTCTCCTTCAAGATAATTTTATATATACTCACTTAATGATTTATGCACAACTAATGTGGGAATACAAGTTTTTTACAAGCTCATGTTATCATGTTCAAGTGTTAATATTTGTAGTCAATTTTTTATTCACTCTTTAATGATTTTGAGTAACCCAATATATGTTCTTAATTTACTAATGCAGAAAAATATATTTCTATGTGTGCCCACCTCAAATAATGTGTGAAGCTTACTTTTATTCTAGCTCAAAGTTGGTTAAAAACTCATGCTCCAAACTCATTTTTCCAACAACATCAAGTTAATTTTTATTACCTAGCGAGAAAAATGCAATTGATTCTTAACATTTGAACCAATTCAAACGCAGTGAATTAAACTGGTATTGAATTAATTTCATGTGTCCATTACTAATTTAGATTTTTTAAAAAAATAATTAGACCTATATAAATCCTTGTATTATATATTAACACTATAGTTTTGACTGCCCACAAAGTTTATTGGCAAATGACATGGCATTGGACGCATTTAGGTAATGTCTGCTTCAAATGACCCCAAAAAATGAAAATGAGCATATTATTGATGATCTTAGACTGGACAAAGGGTAGGCTTCCATGGTATCTTATCAAATAGGGGGGAGCGAAATGGATGGATGACAATGAAAGAAGAAAGAAAATGGAGTATATATATAGAAGAAAGATCACCTCACCACCAACAAATTTGAAATGAAAAGTATAGAGTAGTGGTATTCACATGCAAAGATGGAAGCAAAGCTAGGCCCCCCGTGAGCCTCAGATTATAATTATTTTAGATGCCAAAGTGTGAGGCCTAGCCTTGTGTTGCTAATTGTTGCTGTCAGTGTCACCATTCCACTATAAAGGAAAAAGCACAACCAAATCTCTCTCTCTCTCTCTCTCTCTCTCTCTCTCTTTCTTTTCTTTTTTTGTGTAGTGGGTATTGCGTCGACTTTCTCAGAAATCATGCCATTCATGACGCTATCGCAACCCCCCCACTATTAGGTAGATTTGATTCTTCAAGGATAGCATATAGGTTTTGGTCTTCACAAGAAATGGGGGTCTCTTCATAAGCCTAGCTCTCTTTGATATATGCACTTTCCACAATTTCACATGGGACATGGGTGATAGGAAAAAAAGCTCCAATTAATGCTAAGGTTGTATTAAAAAAGAAATTGTATGATGTCACGTTGATATTTAAATTTTAAATATAAACCATATGTTAAAAATTGACTAGAATAAGCATGCATAGAGTTTTCATACTAACTTAATACTAAAGTTGTTTCCATACTAACTTACCACTAGAGATAGAACTAACCCTCTTATAACCTTTTTTCCTCGTTGTCTCTCTCTTTCCTCACTGACTGTGCTACAAAACCATAAACTCCCCCATTGGGATGAAGACAAAATTGAAGTCTAGATCCTCTTTCTGTTTCTTACCCACTTGTATTGTGTTGAAGTTAGGTTATTTCAAAATCGTCTTTTCCTTCTCTTTCATTTTGTGATTACTTCTCTTGCTAAATAAATACTTCTAGAGATCATGAAGGACTTGATTTCTAAATAATAAATAAAAGCCAACCCCCAAAGTCTTCAACTACCCCCTTGGCTGCGTGCTATGGCCGGCTATCCACATTTTGATTTATTTCTACCTCTATATCCACGTGACATCTTCTACCATTTTTACGTTCACATTCATCTTTTGATTTTCTCACTTTTCATCAGTCCCGTGAGTTATGTGTGTGTGTGTGTATATAGATATATTTCGATCCAATTGGCCGATACTTTAATTTTAAAAATGTGATTCAAATCCACATCTAATAAATTATATTACATACATTTTTTTCTAATCCAATAATTGGAAGGCAAAATGAGGAATAGCATTGCACCTATAAATAACCTCCCAAATCGGGTGAAGCCAATTTAGACTCAGTTTTAGGTCTTTATAAAAAAGGAAAATTACTCTTACTTTATCTCAGATTTCTCTGACAACTATAAAACCCTTTTATGAAGTTTTTGAAATAACATTGATGTTTTTTTTACTTTTATTAAAAAATAACAAAAATCTCTTCTCCAAGTGTTTTTTGTTTTTCAAAATGACTAAGGTGCTCATTTTATTTATTTATTTATTTGCTTGTCTTCGATTTTGACCATTTTTTAAACTTTTTTAAAGGGTTTTTTTTTTTTCATTTTATATAAAAATAAATAAATTTAAGATAAGTTAACTTATATTTTTTAATTAAAAAGATTTTAATTAATATTTATTTGAAAATGAAAAAAAGGGTTTGACAAAATTTGGTCAAAATTTTAAAAATGCTAAAAAAAACCAATATGAAAATGATACTTTTGCCTAATTTAGAGAAAAAAAAAAAAAAGGGTTGAAAAGGAAGTCTTTGTAGTTTGTTAATAAAAATATGATAGGTTAATGTCATTTTTAAAATATCAAGATAGATATTTATAATTTTCATAAACTGTAGAAGAAGTTAGTGTAATTAACTCTAAAGAAATTACTTAAAATTCTTCCTGACAATTTAATGTAGCGCAAAATTGAGAAGCAATTTAATTAAATTGGAATCCTATTTGGTTTGAATTTAACTTCAAGATTTGGCCTAAAGTATTATGCTTTTATTTAGTTTTAAAGGGTCATCCAAAGAATAACATATAAATATAACAGTAATATGGAGATGTTTTCATATAAGTTTTTTTTTTTTTTTTACAGAGTAATACTAAATATATCAAAACGTCTATCTTAAATAATATAGGAAAAGATTATAGGAAAAATATTCAATATATATATATATATATAATACTATTAATAATTTATTATCTCATCATTTGAAATGTAAAATTTAATTAAAAAAAATGACTTATCTAACAAAAGATGGAATTTTTTTTTTGGTGTGGTTAGATTCTGTATTGTAATTGAGTAGATTTAATGGAAAAGGGAGGGGGAGAGAGAGAGAGAGAGAGAGAGAGAGAGAGATTTTAGCAGTGAAGTGACAATGATGGAAAATGCTCTAGCCACTTAGAAAGTGGGTTTTCTATTCCCCATCGCCTCCAAATTTGAAACTAGTGGGGGGAGGAACTCCATACTTGATAACGTAACTAACCAAAAACACATTGTCCATGAAACCTTTGCAGTTTAGCATCTCTCACACACAAACACAAACACATGCAATTAGAAAGCTTAAAAAAAGAGGCAAGGCAAGGCAATGTTGTCAATGAGTAGACGCAATGATAGAAGCATATTAAAAAAGCATTGGTGCAGAAAAAAATGGAGGCTGCAGATAGTGATGCTCAATAGTCATTATATATTCCTCTGGCATCTTTGGCCTACTACTCTATCTCTTATGTTCAATAGTCATTATATATTCCTCTGGCATCTTTGCCCTACTACTCCATCTCTTTTATCTGACAAGTGATGTGATGGAGCATTTGTACCTGGGGAGTGGAAGAATAACATTCTATTTTCCTCTGGCATCTTTGCCCAACTACTGCATCTCTTTTATCTGACAAGTGGTCCTTAAAGAAGCTATATGTGATGGACCATTTGCAATTGGGGAGTGGAAGAATAACATTCTAGATGGTTTAGTTGTCACAGTACAAACCATTTAACAATTGCACGCCAAAACCATATTCCTTTCCTCTGTTTGTCTCCCCGAAGGAATTTTAGCCAATTCATTGGACCCTAAAGTTGAAACTCCATATAACAATTTAAATTAACCACTCCTATATATTATCTTGTTTTTAGCCATGGTTCTACTAGCTTTTAGTCCCTCTCAACGTCTGTAAAACCAATTAATTCCGTCGCCAAAAGGAACATGACAAACTTTGAGGAAAGTGATTTATTTTATTCCTTACTTTCTCCCCTCCCCTTCCCTCTATGGCTCTATGACAGGAAAGCAAAACTTTTTTTTTTTCTTTCTCCTGC
Organism: Nyssa sinensis; assembly: GCA_008638375.1. NCBI lineage: Eukaryota > Viridiplantae > Streptophyta > Magnoliopsida > Cornales > Nyssaceae > Nyssa > Nyssa sinensis. Next base: position 778,157 of record CM018046.1, on the reverse strand, counting down.
TTACCAAACAGCTTGTAAGGTTGAGATTCGGTTAGGTGATAACAATGTCTTTATCATATTACTAGAAAAAAAATTAATAAAAAAAAAGAAAAGAAATTTTGTTGGGTTCAGAAAATTAACTGGTTGATTGCACATGTTAATAAAATATTAATAATTTCAATAAGGCAGGAAGACTAAAGTGCTAAGTGATTTTTCTAAGTTGAAAAATTGGAATGTCGTCATGATTTCTCATTTTTACTCACATTCATCAAGGCTAGAAATGAAAATAAAAATAAAATAAAAATAAAGAAGAGAATTATTATTTTGGCCGTATATAACCATTTGTGCAAAAAGGGCAATGGAGCGAGGGATAAAAGGGTGACACCGAAACAATGTTTTAAAACTTGGACCGGACTGGTCAATTCAACCAGTTGAACTGTCGACCGGTCCACAAAACGATCCGGTTTAACTCATAAACCCGTTTTAAGTTCAAAACCGAACAGTCCGACCGTTGAACCGGTACTGGGTCAACCGGTTCAACCAATTCTTGGCTGCAATTTTTTTTTTTTTTGCTATTTTTAAATCTCAAATTTCATACAATTTTTTGGCTGAATTTTGGCTGAGTTAAGTTGGCCTTTGGTTGAATTTATTTTGGATTGTATTTAAAATTTTAAACCCTTGAAGTTTGAAACTCCAGTATTATATATTTGTATAATGTGATATTTTATTTTATTTTATTTTATGCATGATTATTAGTGTTTGTATCTTCTTCTTTTTTCATGTAGTTGAAGACTAAATTATTGGATTATACTTGAATTAGATGTTAAAATAATTTTTGTTATGATCCTTGCGATTATGGAAAAACGGCAATGAAGTTTTAACTTTTAATATTATAATAAAGTATATCTACTACATTTTTTTCTTGAAGTTTTACATATTAAGAAAATTTATATTTTATAAATTTTTTTATATAATTTTTAGTAATTTTTGTATAATTTTTTAAATTTAAAATATTAATAATATATATTATTAAATTAATTGATTATATAATTATGATACCATGATTTAATTTTAATTGATTTCAGGATTGAACCAATAACTCGTAATTTAAACATTCTTTTACTTCGTTAATCGAACTGAGTTTGAAAAAATTGCACCGAAAGAAGAGATTGACGATATATATATATATATCCCCTGTTATAAAAGTCTAACAAGTTGACAAGTAAATCCAAGGGAGCCAGTCGTCCTCCCTCCGTGGGTCCAACTACATTTAAAGAAGAGTCAATCTCAATCTTTTGCCTTTGAATAATTCTCCGCCACAATCACTGCACCAAAGCAAAACAACTCACGGCAACGGTCAACATCTCTCGACGCTTACGGTCCTGATGCAAAAGAATTTAATTCAATTATTCAGTAGGACCCGCCATATAGAATAGTTACTAATTAAAAGAATTTTAGCAATCAAAGGACAATTTGTCAAACAGTCTTGTTTTAATTAGATATTTTGGGTAGAATATTTACCAAATGGAATTAATTTCATCAATGATATACAAATTTACTTGACAGTGTGGATGATGTTATGTCCTGTTTCAGAATAGTATATTTATATGGTCTTGCTGACTATTTCCTATGATGTTTTTAGTACGGAGATGAAAAAGTTTGGTTATAAATAGGAAAAGTCAAGAAAACTGTTATTTTCTTTTTATTTGGTGAAGGGAAAGTGGAGTGGAAACAGTAGAAAAGGAAGAGAACAAAAGAGAATTCAGTGGAGGGATTACAATTTTTTTTCCCTATCTGATAGGAAGAGAAAAACAAATAGAAAATAGAACTAATTAGTGGATGTTTTCTCAAAATAAGTATCTAAAATTTAAAGTTTAAGAATAAATATTTTAACTCTAAAAGTTTTTGAGTTTTTAAACTGTGTAGGTCTCAAAGTCCAATAATAATGAGATGACATCATCATTTTTGTAAGGATTCGAAAAATTATAAAGGGTGATTTGATAAATTACTAATATTGACTAAGGACCAGATATGAAATCAATTAAAGATGTGTCAGAATAATTATGAAATCAACTAATAAAACCTCAATATGACATTGTAAGGCTAAATTAGAATCTTGATAAATTATTCAGAACTGGTATAAGTCATGGGACTACGCAGTCATTTACAAAACACAGATAATTGTGAAAATGAAAATGATTGAATTTGGAGAAACAAATAGCGTATTTGGAATCAGAGCGCCGAAATTAGTTAGGGTGCCAATTTTGGTGCAATTCTGAAAATAGTTCATGTTTGGGCGTGTGTGTGCGCGTATTTGGTCAAATGGCCACGTGGTGTCGTGGAGTGTGTGTAAAGCTTCCTCAAGAAGCTTGGTTGGGCTTTCTAGACAAGGACATGTGTCATCACTTGATTGGGTACAAGGGGATCCAATGTGAAGTTGTTCTGGTGTGTGAGGGTACACCATAGAAGAACCAAAAAAGTAGCTCATGCGCTTGATGGGACACAAGCCTTACACAACCCATCACCTCTCCCTTCCCTTTTCTGATTCTGCAGACCAAACCCTCCCCACACTCAACCTCTCTCTCTCTCTAGCTAGTGTGTGTGTGTGTGATGAGTGTGCGCTGTAAGTGAGGGTGTGAGAGAAATGTAGTGAGTGTAGTGGGTGTGTAGCTCAATGTGTAGATATGTGTGTTGTGTCTGTGTTGGACATACAATGAGCAATAGAAAAGGGAAAAAAGAAAAGGGAAAGAAAAGAAGAAAGAAGATAAGGAAGACTAAGAGGAAAGATGATAAGGGAAGGAAAACGAAGGAGAAGAAAAATAAGAAAGGGAAGGAACGGAGAGGACTAGACCAGACCTAGTACGGGTGGCGGTCATTGAAGCTCAAGTCGAGCTTTCACTCTCCTCGGGTTTCTCTCTCTACCCGCGACAATGGTAACAAAACAAATAGAGGTCTTTTCTAGATATCTTAAGTTCACATATACATTAAGTAAACATATATGTTGGGGTACAAAGGTGTGTGGTTGGTACTTATATGCGAAAAACTAGTGAACGAAACCCAGATCGGGTTCTGAATTTTTAGGAAGCGTTGATGTAGCTTTAAGAGGTTCTAGTCTTGGGAAGGATGATCCTTAAGCCTCTAGTAAATGGGGGGGAAGAGTGAGGGACCAAAAGGAGTGATCGGAAAGCAAATATATATCTTGCAAGTTGCAGGTATCTCAGTTGGAGGGATAGGTTTCCTCTGAAACCATTGATTTAACCAACCTTGATTCCAAAAACCTAGTCGAAATGATATTAAAAAATGTTTAGAGGGGGTTAGAACTGGAAAATGATTGAAAATTGTGTAAGAAAAATCAACAAAGAAAAAAAGTAAGGTTTGCGACTTTCTGGCGAGGTTCATCAGAGAATGTGACCATGAGCCTCGCCAGCGGCGATCAACTCGACAAGTTGACTGGTCAACCAGGTTGACCCGGTCAATGATCAAACTAGGTCGAGGTCTGGGGTTCGGGTCTGGCCTATGGTTGATTAGGTCTGAGGGGCTTATTTGGTTATAGTTGAATTAAGATTCCAAAAATTGATTAGAATAGGAATAGGGTTATCGTTGTTCCGAAAATTGAAATTCAAATTGATTAAGGCATGTTTGGTAATAAAGATTGAAAATTGATGTAAAGAAATTAAAAAGGGGTTGACTTGTTTGAGTTAATTAAAAATCAGTGAACTAATTTTAAAGAAATTACAAAAGGCCTACTTGTTTATAAAATTGAAATCAAAGCCAATTAAAATGAAATATGGGTCATTCTTAAGATTTTTGGGCATTTCGGACTCAGTGGCGGAGTCAGTTTGGACATTCGGAGATCTCGAGTGGTCCTACATGAATATAAAAAATTATGAAAGTACCCTAAGGATAGTTTAAGAAACTTAAAGGCTAATTGAAATTCAGAAGGAGCTATTCTGAAGTTGTTGGATGCTCGGGATTCAAATATATGATCAGATTGAATAAATAGGAATCCGGTGATGGTCCCACATAAAGTGAGAAAATGACAATTATACCTCTAGACTTAGATTAAACAATTTAAAGCTGAATTAAGATTCAAAATAGGTGTTTCTAATATTTTTTTATGCTCGGGACTCAAATATGATATTAGAATAATGAAATACGAACTTGGGGTAGTCCCATATGAAAATGTGAAATTATTAAAATACTCCTAGACATGAAACAGATACCTAGAAGCATTAATAAAATATAAAGAAGACATCTTTAGGATTGTTGAACCCACTGGATCCGATTTCAAGGTTAGTTTTGAGGGACGGCATCCTGGTAGACTCGTAAATTGCCCGATAAATTTTAAAAATACCCTTATTAGTTTAAAAGGCATTCAAATGACTTAGAAACTTTACTGATGAAGACCTCCTTAGATTCTTTTTGAGGCACGGGAACACATCTTTTTATATATCCGTTTGAAACAATGGACACTCAGTATGTAAGCTAATACGTAATTAACCTAAGAAAACTTAAAGAATCACTACGAAACCTTAGTGTTAAGAGTCGGGGTGCTCCCGAGAGCTAAACCTGGATTGTGTGAGTTATCTAATACACGTTGTGATAGACACAAGTAGTGTATCCTTATAGTCGGGATGGCGATTGGGATTGGGATTTGATTCTGATTAGTTGGTGTCTTATGCTTGTCATTGATCCTTATAATATGACTGTTATTATTCTGATGCTTGATTAGTGTTTACTTCTTTGGTCATAATTGTCATTATCATTCTGAAATTTTACTATTTAGTTTACTTGTGCCTTAGATACATGTATGGACACTCTGTGGAGTATATGATTTATATATATTGAGATGCCTTGCATTGTATTGTATGATTATTGATATGGATATGGTGAGAGCTTGTGTAGCCACCACGTATTATGAGATGGTAATGATATAGATAGAAATGAGATAGATGAAGGCTTGAGAAATGGGAAGTTATAAATGAGCCAGTGCAAGTTGAGAAAAGGGAAGTTATGAATGAGATAGATCCAAGTTGAGAAAGGGGATATTACCGGGGTTTTGTGATGGGGATTGTGTCTCCAATCGGTTTCAAACCGTAACCCTACGCTGGTGGTCGTATGTTTCTATCGAGTTAGTAGTCCGAAAAGCACTCAGGATTTACCAAGAGCCATTAAGTAGTCTTGAAGGATTGTAAAAGAAGTAGATAAAAGTATAGGACTAGTTGAGGTTTGACTTATTGTGTTGTGAATTGTGTTTGTTATAGATATAGATTGTATAGTGATTACACTTGTTGCCTAATTATACTATTGACTTGTATCGAGTATATTGTTATTGAATATCATTGTTTTGACTGAATTGAACAAGGAAATGGAGGCGTTTCGTGAGGTTTGTATATGATGATATACTTGAATGCCTTATCACTGTCGTTGTACCACGCGAAGTGGTTTCTTATTCTCTTGAATGTTATGTCCATACATATGGTCTGATTGATGATATTTGTATGTGTTGGAATTGCATACTAGACATTAGGAAATGTCCTCATCAGACTTGCATTAAGTTTTTGCACGTTGTATGCTTATGTGTTTTGAAAAATCCTATTGAGCGTTATGGCTCACTCCTGTTGTTCATGGGAATGATAGGTATTTAGACTTGTAAAGGACAGTTGTTGAAGCAGTACGAGATGGACAGAGACTTAAGTAGAATTAGTTTTAGATAGTTGTATTCATTCATTGTATATTGTAAATGGTACTTGTACCCTCTTGACATAATGTATATGTTGTATATTGACCGTTAGAGTAAACTTTGAACTTCACCTTGTTATGAATTGTTTATGGATGTTTTGGTTTAGTTGTACCTTATTGTGATCTATTTCATTTAATCCCGTTATGGGACTTGAACAAGTATAAGCATGTCAACGAACCGAATCAAATTAAGGAAAATGATTTGAAGAAAATAAGTCAATAAAGAAATGGGTTTGTACATTATTCATTTGACTAAGATGATTAGTCTTAATCACCTACCTAGCTATCTTATAGTTTGGGGTCTCGATGACCCCTTAGTCCGGTCCATCAGGGACCGGGACGTTACAATTTTATTCTCAATAACTAAATTTTCCCTACTTTCCCAGTTTATATCTTTTTCAAATGACTAGCCTGTGAAAACTGATGATCAACCAGGCATCATAAATCACCACTGTGTGACGCCGACGACTATCGATGCCGGCGACGTCTACATCTAATAGAGGCGATCTAGGCTATTTCTTTCTTCCTATTTTCTGATCTAAATCGTTGGAAACTTTAGATAATCAATACGGTAGACATCGTAGCAGAGAAATTATCACTATCTTACTTGTGTTTGAACAACACCAACATAAAGAAATTTCTAAAGAAACTGATCTATTTTGTGCATGATTGTCAACTACTTGGAATGGGTTTTTTTTTTTATTTGAAAGGCATGTCAATGGGTTGGGGAAGTGAAATTCATCTTATTGATGTCAAGTTCAATGACTTCTATTTGGAATGGTTTTTGTGGACTGATATCATCAAGGTATCATGGTTTCACTTTCCAAACCCATCATTCAGTGAAATTTATCTTATTTGAAAGGCATCATGGTTTCAATGCTTAATGTGGGTATTTGAGATGAAACCATGATGCAAGCACTGAATAATTATGGTGGTTTCTTAAGATCTATGATGGCTACATATGTATAGAAAATTGATTATGATTCAAAGTTGTTAAGATTTTTTTTTTTTTTTGGGAGGGGGGGGGGGGGGGGGGGGGGGGGGGGGGGGGGGTTAACAGGAAAGAGGCAAACTTCTGAAAGTCAAGCAAAGAGAGCAAGAGAGAAACAGAGACAGCCTACAAAGGGAGGCCATACTTGGTTGGGGCTTTCTTGAAGATGTTTTTTTTTTTCCCTTAAAACAAACCAACCCTTGGAGTTTCAGATGAAAAAGCAGTAGATACAACATGAATTTTTTAGCTTATAGCTAGCCATTTCATCTTATTATACTTGATGGGTATGTTAAGATATCTGTTGCATCAACTTGAAGACCTTGTAGGGCTCACTTGTTTTGGCCATGGCTATTAGCTAAGGTAAAGATGATGACCATACTCTAAGTATGACATGACTATCAAGTTAGAATAAGTTGATATAGATATCCCACATACAAAAATCTATGTTTTATGCTGCTGTGAAATCTACAAACACTGGGTAATAGCTAAGAGGTGAGAAGAAAAATTAATGAAGATTATGCCAACTATTGGATTGTTTGTCGGTTGGTTGGCTGCTTGATTTGTGATATATCTTGGCTAGTTGATTTGTGATATATATCTTGGGTGGTTGAAGCTGTCAATGTTGAATATCATTCGAAGGTCAATCAATTGGATTATAGGCATAAGGAATAAAGTTGTTTATTCCTTTGAATATTACCACTACTCTAAGGAACAAAAATTGTTCGATAGCATTATTAAAAACATGTATAATATTTTTTTATTTAAGAAATTTATCAAAATTCTCTATCTGAAAATAGAGAACTTTTTTATGAAAATTCACTGTTGAAAAAATACTAGCTTTTTGACAGAATTTTTAATTTATTTTTTTTTGTTTTATCAATGTTAGAGTGTTACCTACTTTCCTAAGGAATAACTATTGTTTGATAAATTGTTAAAAACATGTGTAATATATTTTTTTTTTTTGAAGGAATTTCTCAAATTTCTCAATTTGGGATAGAGACATTTTTTTGTTCTAGGATAGAGAATATTCTCTATCTTAGTTCTGTGGACAAAGAATTTTCGTAAAAAAATCACTATTGAAAAAACATGAATTTTTTTGAGAAATTTTTTAATACAATATGAATCTTGTTTGATAGATCTCGATTTTTAGAATCCAAATATATAATTTTATAGAAAAATGAATTCATATATTAGAAGTTATTTAATTTTAAAATTTATAGAAAACTTGGATGATGATGTCGGCAAGGGAGTGCGTCAGGCTCTAGGTTGATGTTCCATATTTTTTTCAATTTTCACACTAAATAGGTATTTTTCTCAACAAAAAATTTAGGGACTTTTTGAGTTATCACTTTTGGAGTTGAACCTTATACTAATTAAGTATTTTATGAGAGACCTGTTACTTCAATCCCCCTAGAAAATAAAAGAACAAACAAAGAGAGAAAGAAAGAAAAAAAATTATTTTCTTTTCTTTTGATTGAATTCGTCAATGAGTATCCTGAGCCAGGCTTTAAATTATTGAAAGCTGGCCTTTAAAATATTTTATCATCTCACTATTGAAAGCATTACTTTAAAATATTTTGTAATTTTTTCAAAAAAAATGTAGTAGCTTCCCTAATATCAAAATTATGAAGAAAAAAAAAAAAAGTTTTCAACTTCCTATATAATAAAAAATAAAATGAAATGAAAAGGTTACCCAAAAAGGATAAACTGATTGGTTTCGATCATTTTAATCATCTTTGATCAATGACTTTCACAAAAAAAATAAAAAAAATAAATCTTTGACTAATGGTTTTTTTATGAAGACCCAGAGAGAGCATGAGAAAGCCAAATACGCTAGAGATATGACTTTTCCAAGAGAGCAATTGGCATGAAAAGTCAAATGCATCAACGTCATTTTCAGTCTATATCCTATATTAAAAACTTTCCTTGTCTATTTATCTTTATGCTCTTCCTTCCTTTTATTCTAATAATTATTATTAAATAGTTTTAATAAAATTATAGTTTCAATAATTCACAATTTTCAAGAGTCATCTTAGTTATATTGACAAAGAGCTATGTTACATCCAAGTTTTTATTTTAAATAATGGGATACTTATGTGGTAATTCATTATTAAAAAATATTTTAAATTATATAATTAATGTAGTATAATAATATATCACATTATTATAACATCATTTTAGATAAAATAAAAAATTTATACAAATTTAAGAAGTGTTAATATTAATACTTTAAGGTTGCCATAGATTGAAGTTCTCGTTACAAAAAAACTCATATTTTAGAACAAATTGATATAATTCCATGTGATTGGAAAGGTGAATCAAAAATTAATTTAACTCGAATACTAAAGATGACAGTGAATCCGGTTGGATTAGGATAAGCAATAATGTCATAAATATTTCTATTGTTGTAAAATATTGATACAAATAGGCACAAATGCACACAGAGATTTACGTGGTTCGGTTTCCAACCTACATCCACTGAGTGGGAGAAGGGGTAACTTCACTATTAGAAAGAGAATACAAAATGAGATTAATTACACACAATCTCTCTGTTACTCTCTTCGCACTTCGCACTTCTCACTTTTTCTTGCTCTTTGTGCTATCTTTCACTGCCTTACTACGTCACCTATTTATAGGCATTTATCAACCCACAATTGTAAATTCTACCATGCATACACTAACACATTACTACTGCAACTTGAAAATTTCACCAACTTGGTTGTATTTTTTCATCTCTCATCTATTGGTTTTCATGCATTAGGTAAAACTTCCGGGCCTTCCTTTAGATGTCCACCACACAAACATCAATGCTCTTATGGGTTGTGAGGGACATATTCATCTACTAAAAACATGATCCCCCTCATTTCAATATGAATATTTAGTACCATGAAAGATCTTTGAGTCGACACATCTCACACTTATATATTAGTTTTTTGAAAGTTGTTGTTGGCAATACTTTTGTGAACAAATTTGCTAGATTGTCATATGAACGTATCTGTTTCACATTGATATCATCGATTTTCTGGAGCTCATGTGTATAAAAGAATTTTGGTGAGATGTGCTTAGTTATATCTCTTTTAATATAGCCTTCTTAAATTTTTACAATACAAGCTGCATTGTCTTCACATACTATTGTCGAGCTATTTCTAATTGAAGACAATTCACAAGATTCTTGAATGTGCGGGATCATAGACCTCAACCACATGCATTCGTAACTTGCCTCATGTAGTACTAGAATTTTAAAATGATTTAAGAAAGTAACAGTCATTTTTCGCTTTATAGATTGCCATGATATAGTAGTGTCATCACAAGTAAATAGATATCCTGTTTGCGACCTAACTTTGTGCGAATCAGAAAGATATCCTAGCATTCCACATATCTGAACTAACAGTGATTCAGGACTTTTTTTAATAAAATAAGCCTATATCAACTGTCCCACAAATATAGCGAAAAACATGTTTGATGCCATTCCTATGCCTTCTAGTTGGGGCAGAACTATATCTTGCTAGAAAATTAACAACAAGTGCAATGTCTGGCCTTGTGCAATTTGTAAAGTACATGAGAGCACCAATTGCACTAAGATATGATACTTCAGGACCAAGTATCTTCTCATCATCTTCATGAGGGAGAAAATGGTACCCTTTTCACATCAAGTGAGCAAACAACTATAAGTAATGTTAATGGTGTCACGACCCCGAAACCCACCCCACGCGGATTAGGGAGTCGCAACCTCCACCCTTAGACCCGTAGGCCGGCGGGTGAACGAAAATAGTAGTGCCGGACAGCGGTGCGAACTTAACATCAATAAATAAATGAAAAGGTTTTACGGTAGAGTGAACACGATTCGAACGACCACCCGGAAACACACATACACAATACATATACACAGAGCTTGCTAAATATATAGAGCTTCTTCTTAACTTGCTAAAGTTTTTAAAACTTTAAACATATTTCATGATCATTACCCCACAGGATTTAATTAGATAATTTGTCTAAAATGGAATACTACAAAAGGCATTGACAATCTATTAGTCTTGACATTCCCAAAATCATGTCTACTAAAACCCGTCTTCAGCTAATTTACTTACAACCAAAATGCTAACAAAAGAGTAAAGTTCCCGACACCCTTCCATTAATACGAGTAAGGCTCTTATTCATCAACATTACCTGAAAAGGACATGGCTAACAAATCCATGTGAGCTTTATGAAAAGCTCGTGAGTAATTTCAGTGCCTTGTCATGGGTTTTCAACTAGCATTGGTCTTAAGTGTAAGAGAGTTTATAAAATAACCACTACCAATTCTTCGTACACTTTAAATATAGAATACAGAAATCTTCAAATAGATAGCATTAAGCATTCAAGGCATTCAAATAAAGCATTCAGCTCATCAAATACAGAATACAGGAATTTTTAAAACATAAAACACGAAGCATTTAAGGCATTCAAGTAAAACATTTATTTCACGATACAAAATACGAGGATTTAGTTTTTATTATAATTTAAAACATAAATCCTTTGATTATGAAATCTGAACATATAAATCACGTTTAGAGTAATGGGGGATAAACCTTCTACCATTTCTGGACGTAACATTTTTTCACTTTTGTTTTAGTAGAATCTGTTACGAGTTAGACTATAAGCTTAACAGATCACTAGAGAAATCTCATGCCTGGGGGATAAACCTTCTACCGGGCATTTCATGATTATGAGTTCTTACGCACTCTTTATCTTGCATTACCAATTCGTAAATAGAGGCATTCAAAACCTAGTTCGTCAAATAGATTTTTTCAAAAGCATTTTAAACATAACTTTCAAGAGTATTCAAGATGTGGCTAGAATAAAATATCCACTTTCGAAGAAGTCATTTAAATCAAATTTGAAGTTCAAATAGGCATGCTAAAATAAGGACTTTATAAACAGTTTGTATTTAAAACAAGCACATTTGCATTTCATGATAGTGTTTTGCGAATGAAAGAAGTAGCATGTTTGAAACATGAATCATGTAAATATAAGAATTTGAATTTGAAACACTTCAAAATCATGGAGTTAAAACCTCCACTTCAAAGTCCAAGATTACTTACCTTGGTTTCCTCGATTGGCGCTACTAGTGGGCTTTTTCCTTTCCCTTGTAGCTCCTAAGAACAATTGATGGAAAGCCTATTAATTTCACATTTAACTTCAATCACTTCCTAGTTGGTGTTCTTAATTTATTCTTAGACCCAATGATTCCTAATTTCTTATAATAGGTCTAATTCCTTTTAAATTGGGCTATTCGTAATCAAGTTTGAATCTTTAGGGGTAGTTTAGTAAACTCGCATTTTCACGTGTCTTATTTTTTAGTACTTAATATGATAGTGTGGACCTAATCGTTGGGTCTAGAACGTTGGAAAAAGTCAAATTAGACCCTCTCGGACTTTCAATTGGCTTCGGGTATAATGATAATTATTACATTTTACGTGTTTTAATTTTTGAGATTTCATTTTGTAAAATGGACCTCGCCATTGGGTCTAGAATGCTGGAAAAAGTGAGAATACACTATTCCTTTATTTTGTTTGGGTACAGGACATTTTATTATAATTAAATTAAATTAATTTTATTTAATTTTTATTTAATAATATATATATTATTAATATTATTTCACAAGTGCCATGGTGGCATAGTGGCACATTTGTGGCTTTTAAGTTCCTCACGTGCGTAAGGTCATTGGTTCGAACCTGGGGAGCTGCGGCTCCCTATTTGTTTTTCTGATTTTCAGTTTGCCAAATAGCGAACAAGGGGCCAAATCAGGGATATGATATCCCAGGCCTGTACTCGACTATTAAACGAGGGCTTGTCATTATTTCTAAACAGACCGAATCACTTAATTTATTTAAACTAAAGACTCAGAATGACGCAGTTTCAACTTAATTGTTTCTGCGCCTAAACAGGTTCCAACCTGAACCCGAAACCGACTCGACCCGTACTGTTCATCTTTTTCCCCGTCCCGTCATTGTTGCCATAACTTCTGCAAATATTTAACTTCTATTTTATGAGGTTACAGGCAGCCTTTCGGTCTGGTTTTGTTCCTATGGTCTTCCGGGACACCAATGAGGGATTTGACATTGGTTTAAAGGATTAAGGTGAGCTAAATAGCTCGGTTGGAGGCTCGGTGCAACTCTAAATAATGGATTCATTAATGACCATTTCTTTATAAAAATTCATGGCCTTTGGTCTCTTTTGATCCTCACTTCAGTAGCTTCCAAACTGTGTTCTTGGAATTAAGCTTGGTACTTGATTTCAAGGAATTGGATTCTTGGACTATGACTGTAACTTGGTTTATCTCCTCCATTTCTGGCCCATTTTTTATGATCTTTTTTGTTTTGAGATCCTTGGAGTAACTAGTTCAAGTCCCAAACCAACAAACTTGGATTAGTTCCAATCAATTCAAACCCAAACCTTGAAGCTGCCATTAATGGCAGAATCTCATGAATCTTACTGTTCTAAGCCCTATTAGGTCTCATTTTCACTCCCAAGCTATAGTATATCACCAATAAAGGCCATGCATGTATTTTAACTTCATCAAATAACATGCAATAGTAATATTTTCCTAGAGAGGGAAATTTTGGGTTTTGTGTTTTTACTTTTTAGTATGAATCTCCCTCTCTTTAGGTTTCTTTGGGTCTACCTCAAGGTTTGCATGTAAGCTTCCCTCTCCTTATTTCCTTTTTCTCATTCTTCTTCTTCTTCATTCTTCTCCCTCTCTCTCTCTAACCACATGTCTGGATTGATTTGAAGTTGACACACACACACACACAACCCTCTCACGCAATGGTTTGATTTGCTAACTATATACCTTCAATGATATATTGTATGCATCATGTGGGGTTTGCATGAGATTTAATTAGCTAAGGGAGAGGTGCAATGAGGTTTTGACACCTTATTGCTTCAGCACTTTCCCACTCAATTCTACCTTATATGCTTATCTTTTGGGCTATCATAGTACATGTGTGCTGATAGCTTAGTGGGTTTAGATTTTGCATAAGTCTCTCAGTGTCTGGGTCTTGGGTTCAACTCCTTGGGTCAACACTTTAGCCTATTTTTCTTCTCTTCTTTTTATTTGCCTTTTTGTTAAGCTTTTTGTGTTTTAATTTTATTTTTACTAACGTACTAGTATTAGTTATTTTCTTCATGTGTTGGTTTCACTAGTAGGAAAGTCATAATCTTATTATTTTTAATAGCCTTTATTTTCTTGATTTAATTATTCTTTAACTATCATTTTACTTATTAAGTTTCTAATATTTAATTAGTGACTTAATCATTTAGTTATTGGATTGGGGTGTTACAAATAGTGTGCCTTATCTATATAAAATCGCTTTAGAATCTTCTCCGTATCTGCTGATTGTTGGAGATGGATTCCTTCTAAGAAGTACTCGATCTGCAAGCCGAGAAAAAATTTTGTTTTTCTCAAATCTTTCATTTCAAAAGAATTCTTTAAATAAATAGTAGTTTTTGTGAACTCTTCAAGAGTTCCCACAAGATTCAAATCGTTAACATATACTGCTATTATTATAAATCTAACATCCGATTTCTTTATGAAAACACAAGAACAAATTAGATTATTCTCTTATCCTTCCCGTAGTAAATAATCACTAAGGTGGTTGTACCACATGTGCCTTGATTGTTTGAATCCATATAATGATTGTTGTAACTTGATTGAATACATGTTGCAGGATTGTGAATCAATCATTTTAGAAACTTTGAATTCTTCAGGGATTTTCATTTATATGTTACTATCAAGTGATCCATACAAGTATATTGTGACTACATCCATAAGACACATATCTAGTCCTTCTGAGACTACCAAACTTATCAAAAATTGAAACATAATTGCATCCATGACTGGAAAATATGTATCCTCATAATCAATAGCAAGTCTTTGCAAGAAACCTTGTGCCACAAGTTTGGTTTTGTATCTGATGATTTCATTTTGCTCATTGCGTTTTCTTACAAATACACATTTGTACCCTACAAGCTTTATATCTTTAATCGTTTGGACTACTGGCCCAAATACTTCTCATTTTTCTAATGAGTTTAACTCAACCTGCATTGCCTCATTCTATATTGGCCAATTATTTCTACGTTGACACTCTTCGACGCTTTAAGGTTCAGGATGCTCATCACTTTTGGTGATTTCAAGTAATATTGTGAAGGCAAATAGATGATCAATAATAATATCACTTCGATCCCATGAATTCTCATTAGATACATAATTTATTGATATCTCATTGTTTTCAGATACCTGTACCTCTTTAGGGGCTACTTGTTCCGTTTCAAGGGATACAACTTCTTCATGAAGCATTTTGTCACATCCTAAAACCCACCCTATATAGATTAGGGGTATCGACCAGTTAGGCACGCTGTTAATATACCAACTTTGTAGCATACTAACAGCATGTCTAACTGGAGACCTTATAACTGATACTATACATTCTATGATTACATAATAGTGAAAACAAAACATGGTTACCATTGCTACATACTTATCACAATACATCAAGTTCAACAAGTATAACCCATAAGAGTTCTTCTAATAATTATTACAATGGTGTTATTGTAATTAAAGCCATAATTTCTTACAAATAATCATAATCTACGTCAAGCCTCCTTAGGTTTCATCACTTTGGCTGTCACCTAAAAATTATAGGAATAAAACACTGTAAGCTTTACGAAAAAGCTTGCGAGTAACATAAGTTCCCTGTCATGGGTTTGCCTTTAGAAACCCCTTTTCAAACAATCTTTCATAGATAACATTTAAAATAGTTATACTAGAAGTTACTGGCATTTCTAAAATGGATACGTATAACAAAGAGTTGCATAATGCATATATACTGAAATCATTATAAGAGTTTATGCCAGTCAGTTCTATAAGGCAATTAATCATAATATGAAATCTAGTACTGCAAAGTAACAGAGTAATACATCTAACATCTATAAGCAAAGTCCTTTGCGGGCCATAACTACCTCCCTTGTGGACCATAACATGTCACATTGGCGACATAATGTAATTTAGAGCACAAAGATATTCCATATCGTCTTTATTAACGGTCTCAATATGATATCCATTTTGGCAGATATCTTTAAAACTGAATAAATTTTTTCTGGATTTGCTAGAGTATAAGACATCATTTATACGAGATGTTGTCCCTTTTAGCAACGTAATGTCGGCTCTTTCGAAGCCTTCAATCATATTTGCAGTACCGGATATTGTGTTGACATTAGCTTTAAATAATTTCATATTCATGAAATATCTTTTATCTCGAAGTATTTTATGTGTAGTTGCACTATCTACTAGACATTTATCTTCATTATCTATTTTGGATCTATCAATTCATTATAATAAATAATATATTAAAAGTAAAGAACTAGAGAAGTTAAATGATATAATCTAACATAAACATTACAATAAGTTAAACAAAACAACATAATATAATAAAAAATACTAACTAGTGTGCACATTCCCATCACCTATTAAATAGTCAATTTTTTCACAGGATTTGCAAAGAAATCTAAGACATCGAAATGTGTGATATCTACAAGGCTATCAATAAAATCCATAAGATCATCAGTAAAATTCATAGGACCATTAGTAAACTTTGTTTCTATTTCTTTTCATTTTTCTTTAGTGAGGCTTGGTAAAGATCCACAAAATGTCCTAGTGTATGACAAGTATGCGACCAAAGCCCTTTTTCACCGCAATGATAGTAAGATTCTTTAGGATCTTAGGTCAATTTTCGTTTTCCTTTTCTATGTTTTGCCTCTATATTGTCATTATTACACTTCAAGTGCTGCGATGTATCTCTTTTGGGACAATTAGAAGACTTATTCTTGTGAGCACCTCGGTATGAGTTATTATGCCAGCTGCGACCATAACCACATCTACGGCCATATCCATGTCCACCCTCATGTTTCTATTTATGTGATGAAGTTGCATTTGCGTCAGGAAATACAGTTCCATTCTCTTTAGGGAATGGTGCAGAGCTAGTGGGACATAACTAATATTTTTTTATCACAAGATCATTATGTTGCTTAGTCAGGAGAATGCATGATATCAATTTAGAATATTTGGTAAATCTATGCTCTCGATATTGTTGCTAGAGGATAATATTCGAAGCGTGAAATGTAGAGAATGTATTTTCCAACATATCTGTATTTGTAATATTTTCTCCGCATAATTTCAGTTGCGAAATATTCTGAATAGTGCAAAATTATACTTACTGATTGATTTAAAATCTTGTAACCTCACGTGCAAGTAATCATATCGTGCCTTCAGGAGAATGATAGTTCTCTAGTGGTCATACATTTCCTTCAGATTCATTCAAAGGGCCAATGGGTCATTTACCGTGAGGTATTCTACCTTTAAGCCTTCATGAATATGATGACCAAGGAATATGAATGCCTTTACATGATCCTGTTGGGATGCAGTGTATCCTTCGTTGATAGTGTTTTCAAGATTGTTGGCTTCAATGTGAATTTCAATATCAAGCATCCAAGATAAATAATTCTTTCCAGAAATGTCCAAGGTAGTAAACTCAAGTTTGGTAAGATTTGATATTTTTCAAATTATAAATACGATATAAATATAATATAATAAAAAAAATATTCAGATCCAAATGTACTAAAATTGCCTTTAATTTAACACTTATGTAGTTGACCAGAGTTTCGTGCTGATAACGTGTTGTAAAAAATATGATAAATAGACACAAACAATCACACAAATAAACACAAAGATTTACGTGGTTTAACTTCTGGTCTAGGTCCACAAGTAGAAGAAGGAGGAACTTCACTATTAGAAAGAGAATACAAAATGAGATTAATTACACATAATCTCTCTGTTACTCTCTTTGCACTTCGCACTTCTCACTTTTTCTTAGTCTATGTGTTATCTTTCATTGCCTTACTAAGTCACCTATTCGTAGGTGTGTCAGCCCACAATTGCGAATTTTACCATGCATACACTGACACATTACTAATGTAGCTTGAAAATTTCACCGACTTTGTTGTATTTTTTCATCTCTCATCTCTTGGTTTTCATGCATTAGGTAAAACTTCTGAGCCTCATTTAATGTTGGTGGACAAGCCACCATTGTTGGCTTCACAACATTTATATTACTATTTGCAAAAAATATATTGTACTAACGAGTCGGATTTGAATGGCCAAAGCGAACAAAATCAATTCGTTCAATTAAGAAAGTAGATTCATACAGGTTAACAGGGCGGGTCAAAATGAGCAAGAATATATACCAAAACTAAATTAATAATGAACAGTACTTAAATAACGCGCGTAACACATGGACTATTTCACCAATCTGTTTTAGAGAAATGCTATGGTTAATCGCGAGTGAGAAAAACTCACGATCTCACACACCAATCAGATCGTAGGTTTCTGTCACTCGTGATTGACCATAACATTCTTCTCTTTTTTAACATATGTCCACGCGTGATATAATTCAAAAGGCCCCTATGACGACATTCTCGATGAGTTTTACAAGAAGTAATGCTATGTATCATAAACTTTTGTATAAAATGACCTCAAACTATATTATTAGTGTATCTTTAAATGATCCTCTAATACACTATCAATAATATGTTACATGATATAAAAATTTAGGATATTTAGTATTATTAGTGCTTAATTTTTTAAATAGTTTCAATATAATACCAAGTGTTTTTACAGGATAATATTTGTTTCAAATAACAACTCTCTTCTTATTTTTACAAGTGCATTTATCATATAATTATTTAATTTTAATTAAATAAAAACGTACATTATATATTACAAATTGTGTCACAGCACATTGAAGATCATACCAAATACCTTTGGTTTAATTAAAGTTGTAAACAAGTTGAGTAATGAATTATTTAAATTTGATTTGTTAAAATTAAGGAGTCGTTAATTGAGTTCTCGAGTAACTTAATTGTTTCTATTTAATTAGAATATTTATTATCTTATTGAGTTGAATTGGTATAGAGCTGAATATATTATTTGCACCTTTAATTTTAATATTAATGATAAACAATTATCTTATATTAATTTTTTTTAAATTTTAAAACAATTTTAATATAAGATAATTATTAACCCAAAAAAAAGTTGTTTTAAAAATCAAAATTAGATGTCTTTAATTAATGAGTAAATTACACTGACCTCTCCTGAGGTTCATGACAATTACACTAACTTTCTCTGAAATTACATTAACATTTCTTACTTTACAAAATGATATACACATACATCATTCTTGTCAACTTTTTTTTTTCAAAAAAGTGAAACTATCCCTTTTATTTAATTTTTTTTTTTAGCATTTTTCTATTTTTGACTAATTTATTCTAACTTTTTTTTAAAAGATTTTTAATTTTTTTTTATTTAAAAACAAATTTAAGGTAAATAACTTATTTTTATTTTATATAAAAATAGATTTAAAGTTTTTATCAATATTTATTTGAAAAATGAAAACAAAAAAAAATTGGTCAAGATTTAAAAAATTGAAAAAAAAAAAAATGAAAGTAGTAGTTTTGTCATTTTGAAAAAAAAATTGATTGGAGGAAGGTATCTGTATTTTATTTTGTAAGGTATGAGAGATCAGTATACTTTTAAAAATTTCAAAAGAAGTCAGCAAAATTGTTATAAATTTTAGGAGAAGTTAGTATAATTTATCTTTAATTAAAATAGATGAAATGAAAATTAACAATACTAATTTTGAAAAAAAAAATAGAATTTGAGGTTATTAATTAAATATTAGATGAAGGGGATAACTAAGTGAACTTTATTTTACGGAATAATTAATAATAAGTTCTGTATATAAACTTTATCTTAACGAGGTATCATATTTTTATTTTTTTTACAAAGTGACGATAATATCCCAATGTAGGGTCCTAAACCATCACTTCTTCTCTATCTCTCTCTGGTTGTGGTCGCCATCTATCTCTTTATATCTAGTCTTCGTTGCCGACAACATCCACCATGTCCGTCGCAGTCCCGTCCGACCCCAGCAACGACGATAGTGGTCGCGACAAGTATAAGTATAATCACTATCCTTGGGATTAACCTATCCCTGAATCATCGATTCAAATCTAATTGAAGATGTAAATTTCCAAAATTTTAACTGAATCCGAAATGGGTTATGGATCAAACTAATGAGAAAATGATGAAATTGGGGCAATTTGATGTACCTGATATGTTGGTAATTTTGTAAATTTGGCTAATGGAGATTTTTTACGAATATATATAGGTATTTTCCATTGGTTGGTTGAAGAAACAAGGGGAATAAAATAGTACAAGTACTTGTAGTTGTCGAGCTTTCACTGGATGGACATGGAAGAGCCACAATGGTAGGTGTCTGTTGACGATGGTAAATGGTGATGACTGACAGTAAATGCATCGGCGAATAGATGACATATTAAGTTAATACATATTTATGGTTGTCACTTGTCAACACAACGAAATTTCACCAAATCACACAAGTAAACAGTTAAATTTAATAATTTTTTTTTGAAATAGTGAAATTCCAATTTTACTTTTTTTTTTTTTTTGTCTCGAGTTAATTTAATATTTTTTAACAATTAATTGTTCATGAAATATATTAAATTTTTGCTATAGTAAAAGAAGTCTTATAGTGCATTTGTTGTACGTAGGAGTGATTTTTTATTTTATTTTATTTTATGAAATAGTACGATTTTATTATTTTAGGATAAAGTAATCAAATTTTACTATTTTGTAGTAGTTTTTTTTTTCAAAATTTTATATATAATATATATTTTATTTGATAAATCTTGATTTTTAAAGTATTTAAAATCTATTTTAATTAATGACATATTTTTGTATTTGAAAAAAAAAAAAACTCAAATTTTTTATTTGAGTGATATACACGCCAGCAAGAAGAATAAATGAGGCTCTTATCTCCCCCTATTTGAGGATGTGTAGTTGGAGTCCATTCGTCCAACGACTCTTACACTTTCACGACACCACCAATACCCTCTCCCTTCCATCTCTCTCTCTCTCTCTCTCTAGACTTTTATTTTTATTGTTAATTGCAGTAGCTGTTTTAGTCCAGTATGACGACTCTCTCTCTCTAGGTTTCTCTTCATATATTTAGGTCTCTTAATCAATTATTTCACAGCTGCTGTGTCTGCTAGTGATCTCTCTTGCAAAGATGGGGAGCAACAAGGCTATCAGTCTCGAGGAGATAAAAAACGAGTCTGTTGATCTGGTATCTCTTTTCTTCTCTCTCTCTCTCTCTCTATCTCTCCATATATATATATATGGATTTATATATAGCACCTCTGGTGAGGAACGTTTCTATTATGTTTTCTGTCAATGCCGTACAAGTTCCAAATCACGTATGTTATGTCGATCTCTCTCTCTCTCTCTCTCTCTCTCTCTCTCTCTCTCCTGAATTTCTGGTGGTTGGTGGATAGTTGATGGAGAGTTCTGGGTTTTCCTTTACCTTCTCTTCTATATATAATGAACTTCAGATCTGTTTCTTTCTCACTTCATTTCGATGATTTGGATAAGAGCTCCAAATGCGAAGGAGATTTCAATTTTAGAATCAGTTAAATGTATTTTCAATCTCTATATTTGTATGTGCATATATATGGCTACATATGCAATATTGCCTTTCCGGTTCTGTTACATCAGCGGGAACCTTTTCTTCAGATTCGTCAAATCGCCGGAACGACGAACCTTTTTGACCTTTCTATTTTTTGGTAAATTGTCTTTTTTTAACTTGTGCTTAAAATAAAAGCTGATTTCGTTGTTGAGGAGCGTGAGTAACACGAGTCCCACACGTGGAACAAGTGTTCTGACAATACACGCCTCTCTTCGGAGACGTGGGTGACGAGGAGTATAATAGCAAAGATCCGTGTGTTCAAACTTCAAACGTTCATAAGATTATCTATATTCTGTTTTGGTAAAAAATATCTGATACAAAATTTTGAAAGAAAATATTATTGCTGATTTTCTTAATCTACCCTGAGATTTTTGGTTAATTTTCCTCGAGAGCAATCACGGTTTTTATCTTTTCCACACTTCAACACTGTAGGTTGGAGTGTGGGGGAGGAATAATATAATAATATTATAATAATTGTGCCTGTCATTTCGTGTACTTAAAAACTTAACTGGCCGTCCCTGTCTTTTATTAGTTTTCTCTCAAGTTTTGGGATTTGAGCTATGTGGGTACATCCGTAGTACGTTGGCCAATTTATTTATTAAAATATTTTTTGGGGGTCAAATTTGGGTCTAATTCTCTGTCAGAGATGACCGCAGCAAACGCGTGTTGCAACTCATCGGTCAATATTCGTGTTTATTTATTTGTAGGAGATGATTAACAATTAACCTGAATAAAGAGAGGTGTTTATGATTATTTTTGTTCGCTAATATTCGATCCGATCACACTAGTCTGGGAAAGATCCCTTTTGATTATTTTTGTTCGGTAATATTCGATTCGATGACACAAGTCTGGGAAAGATCCCTTTTGATTTCAACTTTTTATGGTTCTCATAGAACTCGTGTACATATTCTTACTGGCCATCCTGATGGTTAATGTTACAATTTCTTCTATTTTTGGAGTATTGAGTTGTAAATATATATATATATATATATATTTTATATTTTAATTTTATTGCTTTTGACGGTACAATATTTTATCACGGAGCCTATTCCCACTACTTCGCAATACAATTGCATTCCAAAACATAGACATTAAATAATATATATTTAGAGTGCAACTGTATATTGAAGAGTTCCAATAACATTTTCTTTTTAAATTATAATTTTATATTTTAATTTTATTGTTTTTAATGGAAAATAGAATCTGGAATTTACCGTTAAGGCCAAAATTAATGAAGTAAATGGGTGAGTCGCAGGGATGGTTTTCGTGAAAGAATTGCCATGAAGGATTAAAGGTCAAAAAAGAGAAACACTGGAACTCATGCTTTGTTGCTCATGTTCTGTATAAAAAACTGGGTGCCAATTTTCTCAGCGTAAAAGACTGGGTGCCAAATAAGCAAATTTAGTAATTAGTAGAGCCAACTTCAATAATGTTGTGAGACATGCATGCATATTTTCTCTTATAATTATTACCAATAAAGCCTTATTTTATTAGCAAAAATATTTTCTCTTATACTATGTTAGAATGAAACGAGGACATGCATGCATATTTTTTTGAGGAAGATGCTATTTTTTTTCATAAAATATATACATCATATCTATTCTAATATAAAAGAAAGATCCTAATCTTACTTGTCAAAACAAAAAAAAAAGGTCCTAATCTCCTTCTTTGTCATTACTAATAAATTAATGTTACTAATAATTTTAAAATATTAGTTATTAGTGGATAAATTATAAATAGAAATATTGATATACAGATATCACCTATCATGATATGTGTAGTAGTAGAGCATCATACAAAATCATAAATCCACTTAGTTTCAGACTTCGTATAATTCAAGGTCATTGTTCCCTTAAGTTTGCGTAGCCCAAAAACCTGTACTTGGGGTCTACAAGAGAAAAAAATTGCAGGATTATATCAGAGTTATTTACAAAAGAATATGAGAATATACTCTAATGTTAAAGGAATTGAATGTATAGAGATTCAAAAAGGAGTCGATCTGAATTGGTTTGCTATATCTAGCATGGCTATTAGAGCAGCTTTAAGCTATAGTTTTTGTATGGTTCTGATGTAGATGGTAGTCTCTTCCTTACTGCTGCATAACAAAGCATCTTGCAAACATTAACATCAGAAATGAATGTTGGTAACATTTCCCTTATATCTTTGTTCTTTCCTGTTCTCTGAACTTTCTTGCTTGGGTACAGCTTGGGACACCACTCAGTTAATAGTTGGTGGTAAATTGGTGTGAAATAAAATGCAGATTAAGATGGGGGTTCCAAACAGAAAAAAATACATGTAGATAAGTAGCTCCCAAAATGGAGATATAGGATCCTGAAATAGACCTCAAACCATGTGAGAACAATTGAAGTGGCTTTTGCTGGGATTATTACATATTTCTGGCTGTTTGGTTGTCAGTTAGCTAATTGTTGTCTAGTTTCAGTTATTTGATTAATTAATACATTGTCGTCGCAGTAATTTTTCCAATTACCTCATCACTACAAGCTACCGAATATGTTGTAGTCAGTTGGTTGCAGTGGTGTATTTCATTCATATTGTGATCATGATTTCTGATGTACAGGAACGAATTCCAATAGAGGAAGTGTTTGAGCAGTTGAAATGTACAAGAGAAGGTCTATCATCAGAGGAAGGAGCCAACCGGCTTCAAATTTTTGGACCAAACAAACTAGAAGAGAAGAAGGTCTGATTTGGTCTTTCTGACGGTTGTCAAGTGTTCTCTCTTCATTTTTTCCCATAATTATTTCATAAATTAAAATTGCATCGAATGATGGTTTGGTATTTCAAAACAGGAGAGCAAGGTCCTGAAGTTCTTGGGTTTTATGTGGAACCCTTTGTCATGGGTCATGGAAGCTGCTGCTTTGATGGCAATTGCCCTAGCAAATGGTGATGGGAAGCCTCCAGATTGGCAGGATTTTGTAGGTATTGTTGCCTTATTGATAATCAACTCCACAATCAGTTTTATTGAAGAAAACAATGCTGGTAATGCGGCAGCAGCCCTTATGGCTGGCCTTGCTCCAAAAACTAAGGTAGAAATTATTCACAAACTCAAAATTTGTACATATGGCTATCCTATCATTCTTCCTGTCTTTGTTAATCTATTGTGATTATGAAATGTAGGTTCTCAGAGATGGTAGGTGGAGTGAGCAGGATGCATCTATCCTAGTTCCAGGGGACATCATAAGCATCAAGTTGGGAGATATAATCCCAGCTGATGCTCGTCTTCTTGAGGGTGATCCTCTGAAGGTGGACCAATCTGCTCTCACTGGAGAATCCCTTCCTGCCACAAAGAACCCCTCGGATGAAGTATTCTCTGGTTCAACCTGCAAACAGGGTGAAATTGAAGCAGTTGTTATTGCGACAGGTGTTCATACTTTCTTTGGTAAGGCTGCCCATCTGGTGGATAGCACCAACCAAGTTGGGCACTTTCAAAAGGTTCTCACTGCAATTGGTAACTTTTGCATTTGCTCAATTCTTGTTGGAATAATTGTTGAGATTATAGTCATGTACCCAATTCAGCACCGCAAGTACAGGGATGGTATCGACAATTTACTGGTTCTTTTGATTGGAGGTATTCCGATTGCTATGCCAACTGTTTTGTCTGTTACCATGGCCATTGGTTCCCACAGGCTCTCTCAGCAGGGTGCAATTACCAAGAGAATGACTGCCATTGAGGAAATGGCAGGCATGGATGTTCTCTGCAGTGATAAGACTGGAACTTTGACCTTGAACAAGCTGACAGTTGACAGAGGTCTGGTTGAAGTGTTTACAAAGGGTATTGAGAGAGAGCACGTAATCCTGCTTGCGGCAAGGGCTTCAAGAACTGAAAATCAGGATGCCATTGATGCTGCCATTGTAGGGATGCTTGCAGACCCAAAAGAGGTATAAATGTCTGAAGTAGTTTCTTTTGTATGATGATTGTCCTATGATATTTATCTTTTGAATTTGTTAATAGAATTAATACATGATCAAAGTTGTAAATTTTTTATCACTTCCGGCAGGCACGAGCTGGCATTAGGGAGGTTCATTTTCTCCCATTCAACCCAGTGGACAAGAGGACTGCCTTGACCTACATTGATAATGATGGAAATTGGCATCGAGCCAGCAAAGGTGCCCCCGAGCAGGTATATTTTCTTTTCATCTTGAGAAATGAAGCTTGAAACTTTTAGATTAGTATCTGGCAACTTACTTTTCTCTCATCCTTTACGAATAGATATTAGCTCTTTGCAACTGCAAGGAAGATGTCAAAAAGAAGGCTCATGCTGTGATTGATAAATTTGCTGAACGTGGACTTCGATCTTTGGCAGTTGCTAGACAGGTTTGCAAATGTAAACTTGATGCTCTTACTTTTTCATATTTAAATAATTCTTCCTGTTCTTATTGTTGCTTTCATGATCTATTCACAGGAAATACCCGAGAAAACAAAAGATAGTCCAGGGGCACCATGGCAATTTGTTGGTTTATTGCCTTTGTTTGATCCACCCAGGCATGATAGTGCTGAAACCATTAAAAGAGCTCTAAACCTCGGTGTGAACGTAAAGATGATTACTGGTAATAATAATCTATATGCGACTCCTTAATCTTGGTCATATTCCTCCACTGATCTGTCATTGCTAATTGTTTGTGTATTGTTCCATCAACGTATAGGGGATCAACTTGCCATTGCCAAAGAAACTGGCCGCAGGCTTGGAATGGGAACAAATATGTATCCCTCTTCTTCATTGCTTGGCCAAGACAAGGATGCATCAATTGCAGCGCTCCCTGTAGATGAGTTGATTGAGAAGGCCGATGGATTTGCTGGTGTATTTCCAGGTATCTTTTCTGTTGCATTATTGTCTAACTGGAAATGCACCTTAAATTTTTTTGTCTAGATTGTAGGAACTATTCCCTTCAACCATTTTCCACATTCCCTGAATTTTAGGAATATGCACCAAAATTCACCCAAGTTTGCTGAAGATGCCTAAAATATTCAACAATTCTCACATAACACTAATATTATGAATAAACTCTTCTCTTTTTTTTCAAGTTTTTTCTAAGTAATGCTTATCCCTCCACTATTCTCCAACATCTGTTGCTTTCTTCAAGTCATTAGATCTTCTTGATTGCATCCACAACACAAAATTTTTCCAGCAAAAAAATTTCTCAAGTTTGTAATTAGGAATATGCTTCAAATTTGATGGGCTACTCTTTATATGATAGAGCATAAATATGAAATTGTAAAGAGGTTGCAAGAGAAAAAGCACATTTGTGGAATGACGGGTGATGGTGTCAACGATGCCCCTGCTTTGAAGAAGGCAGATATTGGAATTGCTGTTGCTGATGCTACTGATGCTGCTAGAGGTGCTTCTGACATTGTGCTTACTGAACCTGGGCTGAGTGTTATAATAAGTGCCGTGCTGACTAGCAGGGCTATTTTTCAACGGATGAAGAACTACACTGTAAGTTGAACGCATTCCTTTCCAGAGATCAAAATTTTACAGTTCACTTCAGGAGTGTACAAGTTTACTCTATTTTGATCATTCTCATTTTCAGATCTATGCCGTTTCAATTACCATACGTATAGTGGTGAGTGTTCAGAAAATCCTGTTTATTCGATAATTGAGTTACTCAGATTATAAAACTTAAATTGTTTTTTTTTTATTCCCTTTCTTCTCCATTTTGCAGTTTGGCTTCATGCTTATTGCTCTGATATGGAAGTTTGACTTTGCTCCCTTCATGGTTCTAATTATTGCCATCCTAAATGATGGTAAGCCTGGATCAACTAGTCAATTATAACTCCTTGCTCAGTTTACTGTTACCTTTTATCATGATCATGAGTGATTGTGTCATATATCCCTAGGAACAATCATGACAATCTCAAAGGATCGAGTGAAGCCGTCTCCAATGCCGGACAGTTGGAAACTGAAAGAGATTTTTGCAACTGGGGTTGTGCTTGGAGGCTATTTGGCACTAATGACAGTAGTATTCTTCTGGGTTATGCAAGATACTGAGTTTTTCTCGGTAAGAAATTTATAATTTGTTTCTCCTATATCAAATTTTAGCATTACACAATGGTTAGAGGTTGTTAATTTAATTTTTTTATTCAATGCAGGATAAATTTAATGTAAGATCGTTGAGAAATAATCCTCGTGAAATGATGGCAGCCTTATACTTACAAGTGAGTATTGTGAGTCAGGCACTCATATTTGTTACAAGGTCTCGCAGCTGGTCCTATGCAGAACGCCCTGGACTACTCTTGGTCACAGCTTTCATATTAGCTCAGCTGGTAAGAATTTTCCTATAAAATCTCTATTTGTAACACATCCAGATATAGAGGACTGAATTTTTGCCAGTTTTTAAGACTAGTATTATAATCAGCAATTCAACATGGCTGATGTAAGTGTCTGGTTGAAGTTTTAGGCCAAAACTTTCCTTTTCAAATTCCTACCAGACTGTTTTTTTCAAAGAATGTCAATCAATCTTTAATGAGATATTTGAACTGATTTTTTTTCTTTCAAAGAATTCACTAGAAATGTAACATTTTACTGAATCTCAAACTTGTTGCCTCAAAGGATACATGTGTAATTTGTAAGTTTTCTAGTTGAAGCCCTTATGAGATTATTATTGTGTGTATGTATGTGTATTTTAACTCGACTCCATACCCTGCTATGAGAAGTAACTAAAATTTGTACTTCTCTCGAACCACATTTCTACATAAAAGTGATCATTTCTTTTTTTTCCTTTTTTTCTATCTCTATGTATCTTTTGGATTGCCAGTGAAAATCGAATCAAATCAGTTAAGATTATTTCGTAGTATCAAAAGTTCATAGTATACCATAGAGACATTACAAAAGTAAACTGAATTGCATCACAATTGTCTGATGTACTACCAAGAGAAACCTATGCTGGATTTTATTAAACAGTCGATAAGAAAAAAGAAATAGACTCATTTAAATGCTGTAAGAAACTAAATGAAATTCTATTTGAAGCACAATGAACTCATCTGATCTTCACTTAATTCCGTAGTACTCTGTAGACTAATCTACTTTTATCTATACGTGAATTTCCGGTCACTGCATTCTATCGATATTCTAATACTGATTTCTGGATAGTTTGTTCTAATGAACATGTAAACCTTTCTGTAATCGACAGGCTGCAACTATTATAGCTGTATATGCCAACTGGGGTTTTGCAAAGATAAAAGGATGTGGCTGGGGGTGGGCTGGTGTCATCTGGCTTTACAGCATCGTGACATATATACCACTTGACTTACTGAAATTTGCGATCCGCTACATTTTAAGTGGGAAGGCTTGGGATAATCTTTTGCAGAACAAGGTTGGGATTTCAATATATATGATTATTTTTTAAAAGAAGGATCAATTCAGTATATGAAATGGTTGAATCGTTGTGATTCTGCGTAGTTTCTGACTCTGGTATTTACCTGTGGTGCTTTTCCCTTGTAACAGACTGCCTTTACTACTAAGAGTAACTACGGGAAAGAAGAGAGGGAAGCACAGTGGGCTGCTGCACAAAGGACTCTACATGGCCTTCAACCGCCTGAAACCACTAATCTTTTCTCTGACAAGAGTAGCTATAGGGAGCTTTCAGAGATTGCAGAGCAGGCAAAGAGACGGGCTGAGGTTGCAAGGTAAGCAATTTCATATTCTCTTAGGAACATTCCTGCAGTCTATCAAACAACTGTCTTTTGAGCCTGACATCCTCAGAGCTGGGTTATGGTTCATGAGAAATTGAAACAAGACAGACACATGATGTATGCTAATGATGCACTCACAACGATACGTGGCCCAGTTGAGATCTGTCCTTAATAATATATATATATATATATATATATATATATATATTAAGACATTTGGCATAACCAGTAATGTTTTTTTTTGTTTCCATGCTTGTGCTTGAGATGAAAAGTTATATTTATTACAGAGTTGCTTATGAGAGATGGATTGACTTATTGTTATAGGTTACGAGAGTTAAATACACTAAAGGGGCATGTTGAATCAGTAGTAAAGCTGAAAGGACTGGACATTGATACAATCCAACAGCATTATACAGTTTGAGCAAAGGGCAGCATGAAGGAGATTGAGGAACCCTGTGGCTAACCAAAAGCTCCGTCATCTGGACTCCTGATCTAGAGTGAGATTCCTCAAGCTACTAATTGAAACTTAGTTTTGTTTGGTGCCTATTCTGAGCACAGAGGATATGTGTGTGTTCGCTTTAGAACAAAAAAAAAAACATTTCCTACAAAGCATGTATACAGTTTTCTTTTTATCTGCTCTCTCTCTCTCTCTAATGATTTAGTGCTCTTTTGTGGTTGTTTAGAATGTCATTTCAACAAGAAATACATCATTGATGGTTGTCTATGATAATTTTCTTTACATCTCTTGGTAATTCAAGGTGCCAAATTCTTACTGCCACTGTGAGACATTCTTCTTTTTTTTTAAATAAGATTATGCATTGGCACGGCTGCGCAATGTGTATGCCCAAAAAATCCCATAATTCCATTTAATTTGTAAATTGAGTCAACAATAATAAAAAGGGTGATGGAATCAAAAATCTCTAATAAAGTGTTTAATTAGCATGAGATCTAACCCCAAATAGCTTAATCCAAAAGTCTCTAGTAATTTTGTTTGACAAAATACCTTTCCTTGTAAAAGCACAGAAAGAAGAACTTCTTTCTATGACTCCAGTGATGTCATATCATCACTCTTTAGTTTTTGAAACTTTAAAATTAAATAACTTATAACATATGAATCCATTTTACATAAAAATTATATATTTAGACTCTAAAAATTGAGATTTATTAAACAAGATCTATATTGTATAGAAAATTTTGTCAAAAAAATTTGTATTTTTAGACAGAATTTTCTTCAAAACTTCTCTGTCCATAAAACTAAGACAAAGAATATTCTCTATAAAAGAACAAAGAATGTCTCTATCTTGAACAGAGAAATTTGAAAATTCCTTCAACAAAAAATATTACACACATTTTTAACAATACATCAAATAATCTTTATTACTTATGAAAGTGGTAATACTACAAAATTGATAAAATAAAATAAAAATAGATATAGAAAAAAATACACAACTAAAAAAATATAGCCTTTTTGAAAAATTCTCAGTTAAAAAATTGTTCATCCAAAAATTATCAGTTTTCTGTTTTATGGTAAAGTAGGCCATTTGGCCAAAATAAAAAAAAAAAAAAAAAAGACTTTGACCTGGAAAGTATGACGTGCAACATGGAACCTTTAGAGTAGGCCATATATTCTCTCTAGCTAAATATCAAAATCATGAACCATTTTTTTTGCTAGAAAACAGACTCGTAGACCTCTCCTAACGATGTATGGCATGCAATATGGAACATGTGGAGTGAAATTAGGTTTCACTGTAGTTACTATATTGAATTATGTTTTCTTATTCTAAAGTTGATAGCCTATGGAAAAGCGATGATCAATTCGGAGCTCCTTACCTCTGAAGCCTTTGTACTTAGCCAGTCAGATGAACTAACCATCTCATGATCTGTGTACTGAAAAACTCCTTGCAGACACAAGTCCCGTTCTGATAGATACAACTAAATTATGGTACATCAGATGGCGTGAGGCTAAGATGGTCGTCGCGGTTGATTCTAGTAGTGACTGGCGATGGCGTGTGATGGTGGTCAAAGTGGGTTTGTGGTAGTGGTTGAAATTCCATCAATTTCCCTCAATTTAAAAACGAATAATACTATTGAACTGGGAAGAACAATTTAAATTGGTTTTTCGTGCACTGGTTTTACCACAAGCATTGGCACACATTGCTTTCAAATCTAGGATCCGTTGAGATGGGAGTAGAGAGAGAGAGGGAGCAAAGGGTTTATTAGAACAGAGCAATTGTTCATAAGGGTAGTCTAAAATATGAAAAAATTATGGCAAAGCAACTGCTCCACGAAGCGAAATTTGACAAGTTTCAATCTCTGTTTATGTTTATAAAGATTAGGTTTCGGTAATCTACAATTACCCAGAGCAGAATATCTAATTAGCTGCAATGACTGTGGAGAGACATTATCTTTTCATGCTTCTTGATATCCTATTCATCCCAAATCCACCAATCAAGTACAATTTTACATCCCCATGACTCACCAAGCGAACAAAGGTAAGCTCAGCTAGTAAGTCAACCATGGATCTCTCCCCCATCCCACTCTCCAAATCAAAGCACACAGTTGAAAATAGTTCTGGGGTTGTGAAATACAAATACCCATTATAGTAAACAACTTCTTGATGAAAATTATCGATGTGATTTAGGTAGAAAGACTCAAATTGCCTACATAAATGAACCCTACAATCACACACAAAAGCATTACTTGATGACCCAGAAGAACAGAGCATGAAGATTTTGTACCTATTCGATGTTGAAACCAAAGTGAGCAGCTCAAAAGCAAATGGATATGCTAGGAACTCCATGATTCTTGAGGATTTGGACAGCGTGTTACATACTAGGAAGGAGGATGAGTTTGGGAGAGAGAAACAAAAGAGGCGATTAGGGGTGGATGAAAGGGTTGTGTAGTGGGTGCTGGATAAGACGACATAGTGGCAAAAAGAGAAGTTGGGTCATGTGTTATTTGGCCATTTTTTTCTTTTTGTAACAATGTGGGCAATTTTGAAATTTTAGAATAATTACGAAAGCCTCTGTCAATTGCACTAACGGCAACGAGAAATCTGTGCCGACAATTGAAACAAAGAAGGGGTCAGTGTCATTTTTCAAACTACAGAAGATAGTAGTTTAACAAGCCACAAACCTATAAATGGATTTGCATACAGAAGCGAAGTGCATTGATTATGAAAGCGTTTTGCTTTTTCACCAATATTTGGAATTAACTTTAAATTAAAATTACTGTCGGAATGTAATATTGATTGTTAATGACAAAAAAACCATATTACATAAAAAAAAAAAAATTGGGTTTAATTTAATATTTTAAATTTTCTCCCACTCAATAATTTTTTTCAAGCTGCCCCCACTATATTTGTTTTGACAAATTTTTTAATTAATCATATTTGTGGATGCATACCAGAAAAAATAAAGTGTTAAAGTATTAAACAATTATGCCATTTCTATAAATATAAGCTTTTTAAAAATTAGTAGTTTAAAATGAAATAATATAGAATAAACAGAGGTCTTAAGCTCAAATCTCACTGTTACCTTACTATTAATTGAGGTACATGTTAATCCACTAATGATAGACTACCTAGCTGTATGCTAAGGGGCTTATTAAAAGATTAAATAATTTAGATACACATTCTCTATTAACTTAAATTTGCATGACTTGTTGATTTAATACATTGAGAGTCGTAACTTCATTTTTTAATATGCTACTTCAATTGTTTATTCTTGATATACTATCATTCCACACATGTTAATTTTTGACATTTTTTTTCTTTAACTTTACTTATTTAAGATTAGACCTTAGGTAAAGAATTCATGATTTTTTTTTCTTCAAAGTACCATTCAAGGGTTTATTAAAAAAACCCTTTTTAGAGGCTTAAATTCTTATAATTTGGCATTCGCAAGAGGAAGAAAAAAATACATATACTAATAAACGTATGACTATATATTTCTTTATTTTTCATTTTAAATTCTCAATTGAAGGACACACCATAGAAGGGTTCTTAATGTTGCTTTCTTTTCAATATTTTTTTGATAGGTAATATATATATATATATATATAGAGAGAGAGAGAGAGAGAGAGAGAGAGAGAGAGAGAATTAGAAAGAGAGATAATGTCTTATGGATTCTTAAAATTGACTGAAAAATAGAGTAAAAATACTCTCGAAGAGTCTTAGTAAATATTTAGATATTAGTTAAATAGTTACAATTAGTTTATATTCCATAACTAATTCAAATATGAAACTCTTGAAGTTATTAATATGGCTACTCTATGAGGAATTAAAAAATTTAAAATAAAAGAATGGAAGAAAAAAACATCAAAATGAATAGAAAAATATGTGTTACTGACCAAGAGCACATTTATCGAGAACAGTTAAATTAAGATTTTTGTAGAAGAATTAAAAATTATGATTAATATTTTTATGGTAGTAATGTTAAAATCATGTACATGTAAATATTTTTCTTATAAATAATAGTAAAAAGTGTATAAAATACACCCAATTTAGCAAATTCCATGGATAACATGTACCAAGATTGCAAATTTTTTAATTATAGCAAAAAAAAGTATAGTTGTTAAATTCAACTTATCCTAAGTTTTTGTTAATATTATGATTAAATATTTATTATTTATTGAAAAAAAAATCAACTTTTTTTATGTTGTAATTATTGAAAATATATTTAGTAACAACTATTTTATTAATTTTTGAAATTAAAATTTAATTTTTGGAGTGAGTTTTAGAGTGCTGCCACTAACACAAAATCTTTGCTCTGCCGCTAATGACAATGATACATTGATGGCTGGATTATAATTTCGTTCAACATCATTTAAGATCTAAACAAATCGAGAAGTTATTTTTATTAACTTGTCACATGTCGATTTTAACAAAACAATTAGTATCACGTAAATTTTACAAAATATTAAAATTATAAAGACAACCACACTATATGTGATGGATAATTACAGTAATTATTGTAATTTAGTGATAGATTAAGAAGAAGGAAAAAGAAGAAGCAATTTCTACGTTTACGGCAGATCTATGTTGAAATAAATTTAAGTAATATTGCCTTGCAAGCATAAAAATAAATTTCTCAACTTATATCTATGACCTCCATATTAATATTGCGCCCCCTCTGTAATGAGAAGGGATTTAATTAAGTGGATGCAGCAAAGCTCAGCCAAACAATGTGAAAGAATAACGCCAAATCATTGGAAATT
This sequence comes from Nyssa sinensis, assembly GCA_008638375.1. Classification (NCBI taxonomy): domain Eukaryota; kingdom Viridiplantae; phylum Streptophyta; class Magnoliopsida; order Cornales; family Nyssaceae; genus Nyssa; species Nyssa sinensis. The sequence goes on along the minus strand of CM018046.1, from coordinate 743,941 downwards.
CAAGGAAATTTGAACATTTTGCTAAATGCTAGAAAATAAAAATAAAATAAAACTTTAGGTATCATTTAGTTGCAATCTATGTAGCACAAACATTTTCTTTTTTGCTTATGTATTTGTGTCAGACACGTACATATTCCGGACGTACGAAAAAAAAAAAAAGTGTTCAATTTTAAATTTTATTGTTCTAGATTTCAAACATTTTTTAAATTTTTTTATTTCTTATTGGACTTTGTCATCTTTTTCTCCTCTTCTTTTCCCCTTTTCTTTTCAGTTATGGATATAAAAATATATTTGTGTTTTACGTAATAGATAGCTAACTTATTTTAGAACTTGGATCCCGAATTGTGAATGGTTAAATGAAAATAACACTATTATTATTTTGATATCTTAATAATAGTATTGTAATTTATATCCCCAACGCATCGGTGTCCTTGTTTTGAGAAATTCTATGTCTACATGTTTCGTATTATAATGGTATCTTTGTCCCGATGTCTGTATATACATACTTCTTAAGTTGCAAGCTAACTTATCAGTGGTAGAAAATTAAGGACTCAGTTGAGTCTCTCGGAAAAAGCCTGCATGTAGAATGTTAAAACCATGAAATAAAACGATTTCTTTTCCTAATTGGAGAGCCTGTTACGTATATGCAATAAATGGTGTAATATCATACCATCTGTCCCAAGACATCGATAACCAAAAATGGGGCACATGGTATTTGTCTAAGCCCTTCATTTCATGCACAAATATATTACACACAAGTCGAGAGCAAGCAGAAATGTTTCAGAAACTGGTGTGCCAGATAGCCCCCTCCCCCTCCCCACAGCATTGGTGAACCTCCTCCATTCTCTCCACCGATTTGCATATGCCACTGCAGCTCCAGTCAAATGATGCACCACAAGCATTCCCTGCTTGGGCCTTCCATTCACAATCTATCACCATAGCATTTTGCTTGTCAGATCAAACATTTAAAAGTTGAGTTATATTTCTCTAGGAAAAGGATGCAATCATGCTAAAATGGGAATAACCCTCTTCCACTGCACAATTTATCGTTCCTTTTTTGTCCTTTATCGCTACATTTGGCAGAGACCTAACCTGGCAATGATAACAGATTGTTAGGGGTGAAAGTCCTGCGACTCATGCAGGTTGGTTGGGTTGGAGGCCAATCTGAGCCCAATCTTACGAGTTAATGAGAGCCCAACCCAACCTGATTACAGTTCAAGAACTTCAACGAAAAGCTGAGGTTTGGTCAGGCACAGTTGGGTGATGTAGGTTGTTGGAAATAACAATTTACTTGTATATGCAAATAATGCAATTGTTTTTTGACACATCTTATGTCTATTGTCATTTAATGCATTTATAACAATGTCCATTGATCACATATCTTTTTTTTTAGCAAGTGTCCATTGATCACATATCTTATGAAAGTAGTAAAATTAAGTTTTGTTTTGTTTTGTTTTTTTGGGGGGGAGGAATTTCTTGCAATGACGCTGCGTAATTAGCAAACAATTATCACCAATTAAAAGGAGGCTTTTAATTTCATTCATAATCAGTAAGAATGATATCTAGTCCGATGGTAATTTTCCCAAAAATTTCTTTCAAGTTTTTGACATGTAATCATTAACTAGGAGGATGGCGTTTAATAGAGTAAAATGGAAAGACGTGATCCATGGCATTTAATAGTTGGAATAAGACTTTGTTGAATTGCATTGATAAGTAACGGTTAACATTTTGTGTTGAACACGTAGTTATAACTAGAAGGATGGCACTCACTATATAAGCACACATGCACGAGTGGGAACGAGGGAGAGAAAGTAGGAAAGTGAAAATTCAGTTAGTACCTCAAATTTTCTTTTCTTTTTTTAACATTGCCAAGTGGCAAGTATTTAGAAAAGTGTTACTATTCATAAACCAAGCTAACTTGTTAGACACACTAGCTCGATGGGATAGAATAGAATATACCATACCATAAGCCAACCTCAACTCCTTTGGGGATTCCCTCCAAGTTTTTAACCCGACACCAAGTCCAAAAAACACAACACTGGGGTTGCAAATAACGTCCAAGTTCAGCATAGATTGTCTAACTCAACTAAGCTTTTGTGCCAACTATTTAGGGCACTTGCATGAATCCTGTTTCGCCATGTCACTTCCTCTATGACTATAAATTCAATTAAACTATATGCTAACATGTCATATATCTTACTATCTCAATCTATATTAATTTTGGTTTTCCCTTCTCCTAGCATTATCCCCAATGTGGATCATTCACTCCTCAGTGATGCAATTATTGACTTTGTTGCATATGACCAAACCCCTACCCCCCCCAAAAAAAAAAAGGCTCGGTATTTTGTCCTATAGAGCATGGTTGGTCTACTAACTATTTTATAAAATTTCCTTTTAACTTTGTAAGTATCTATTGACCAAAAAATATACCCAGAACACTCCACTTAATCCATCAAATTTTAATGCTTTGCAATAGATAATTTCCAATATCTTCATCTCTATGAATAATGGTGCCCAAGTAACAAAACTATTCACCATTTGGTATGTCAAGCCTTTCGATTTTTACTACGTCCTCATTTTCATTTACAATTTTGTTGAAGTTATATTCTATATATTCAGTTTTAGTCCTGCTCTTAAACCCTCGTGATTCTTGAACTTTTCTCCAAATCTTTAATTTAACATTTATTGCCGCTTTAATTTCATCAATTAAGATAATATTATATGCAAATAGCTTATGCCATGAAATCTAGTCCTAAAATTGTAGGGTCTGTTCATCCATAACTAATACAAAAGATGAGGACTTTCATTCATAACTAAGGCAAAAGATAAGGACTTAATGTTGATCCCTTATGTAAGCCTATAGTGATTAGAAATTCAGTTTTCTCTCCTACAATTATTCTTATCATAATCACAGCTCTATCGTACAAATCATTTACCATATCAATTCTTATTTTAACTCATTTATTTTCTAGATCCTCCATAATATATCTCTATGGGCTTTCTCCTAGTTCATAAAAGCCATATGAATATCCTTCTTCTCCTCTCTACACCTTTCCATAAATTCAACTTGTTTAATGCAACAAATTAATCATAACAAGAGGCATGAACTAAATATCAAAGTTTTTAACTCAGTAGCATTCAAAATGCATTGAGGCCTCTGTCCTAAATTGTGCGTGACTGCATGCATCAGTGATTCATATTGGCCCAGGTCAGCCAGTATACATCATTGTTAATTGCAGAAATGCTGAAGAAATCAGGACATGCAGTAGAACACATTTGGAATAGCAGATCCTTGTCCATTCTTAACAGTGATTAAGATGGGAAGTCTAAAAGTAAAGAAATATTGCCTTTGAATCTATCAAGCAAACTTGCAATTGACCAGCAAAATGTATAGAAATCATAGATGAGAGAAAAACAACAACGAGACTAAAATACTAGAAATACATACTGGCAAGTATCTTACCAGGAGGAGTCCCACAGCAAAGGCTTCGCTCATCAATATGCTCAACATCAAGACCAATAAACCAAGAACCAAGAGAGACATCTTCATTTGAATACCTATGAAGTATGTGTCTACAGAGAAAATTCCATTATGAAACAATTCTAAATTAACTTAAAACAACATAACACTGAAAAAATGGCATACCGATTAACTGAAATATAGGTGGCCAAATCTTTGGAGATTGCATATATTTGTCCTGTTGCATGTCTAAAATACTTATTTCCCTCCTCGCCAAATTTCCAGTATTCTGGTTCATGATACTTGACTCCTCTGCATACAGTACGTTATGAATAATGTGTATTAAGTAGTAATCATAAATAGTTGATAAGATTTCACTTTCTTACTTCTGTGCCAGAACAGGTCCAGACTTCATACAGCCAATATAAACATGAGGTTTTGACCGATGGCGAGCCAAGGTAGAACCAACAATACCTGTCAGATGATTAGACCAACTCAGCACCTCTATTACTTCATCCAATCAACAATCTTGTGTGCTGCTTTTTTTTTTCTTTTTTTCTTTTTTTTTTTATAATTTGAAATAAAGATTTTAATTAGAATAAAGATATACTAACCAAGATTGACATGCACATCATCATCAACTTTAATATAGAAGTCAGCATCCCACTTTGCAGCAGCTGTTGAAAAGTATATCTGAGTTTTTGAGGACAACTCATGATATCCTTCTACATGGTTCTGCAACACAGACAATGCTACTTCTGCATAAGCTTCACAAAGGATTTGGTTCAAAGGACAATCAAGAAGTTCTGGCGACTAAGGAAAGCCCACCAAGTGTGGAGAGAATTTGGTGCTCTCCCAACCCATTGAACCATTTGACCAGCTTGAAACATTATTTAGCCCATTAGATACTGAAAAACATTATGTAATCTAATTTAACCTCCACTTGATGCAGGAAATATACATAAGAAACTATCAATTAATCTTAAAAAACACCAACTCCACAACCCATCAAATTAGTGATTGTTTTGAAGGTTTATATCTATATCTATATCTACCTATCTATCTATCTATCTATATATATATATATATATATATATATATACTATAATAAAAGTACGGATGTTTTTTGTTTTACACTTTTAATGTTAAGACAAAAGTATCCTTTTTCCTTCTTTTACAAGACAAAAATATCCTTATCTTTCTTTTCTTTTCTTTTACGGCAAAAATATCCTTTTTTCTCCCTATTGAAGCCGTCACCAACAAACCCTTTTTGTTTCGTTCAAACCCTGTTTTCCCTTTTGATCCCTTCCCCCTGTTTATCGATTTCAATCGAAGTCCTTTGGGTGAGTCGAATATTGAATTAGAATCAGATTGAAGTTGTTTGTCTCGTAGATTGATTCATCAAGGTAAGCTATCTCGTCTCTTCGATTTATTCAACAATGTAATGAAGCCTTTTATGATGTAGAAATATATTATGGAAGCACTTATCTCTAATCAACATGTCTCCATTTTTTCGTTGACAGGGTCAGGGAGGGTGTTTTGACGAGTAATCTTCAGTGATGCACAAGCTTGTTTTGTATTGAACGCATCTAACTATATCATCTGATTTCTTAGGATTTGAATCCACCTAAATGGAATTTTAGAAGGGGTAGCCTTCCTAAAGCATAGTAACAACCTTTTATTTTTAATCTTAATCTTTTCCAATTCATGCATACATACTTTGATGCCCCTGATGGGATAGATCCAGAAAGTAATTTTTTTTTTTTACATTAGGTTATTTGTCATATTATGGTTCAGTTAATGGATATGGTGTGCTCTGTTCAGATATTGGTCGGGGGATTATTGTATTGCTTTCTTTGTGCTTTGTTGTGTTAATATCTTCTTTTGTCTTGTTTTTAGAATTGTAAAACTAGGAAATTAAGGTAAATAAGACAACATATGTTATTCTTTAATATTCAAATTTCAATCGGTTACACTTTATCACTACCAATTAACACACGTGTGTTGATATATGACTCCTACAATTACAAATAAAGTAATATTTTCCACATCTCAAAATTTCCACTCTCATATATTCTACTGTTCTTGAATACAATTAAACTAAAACTAAAGCTTCAAAAAAAAGAAAAAAAAATCAAAAACCAATAAATAAAAGTAAAATGAATATAAAACAAAATAATTCAAAAGCTATTTCAGAAAGTGAGTTTCAAGCTCAAATAGATCATGCAGAATCCAAGGAAAATATATGAATAGTCTAGGAAAAAAGAGGAAAAATAAAAATAAAGAAGACAAGAAACGCAAGGGTGTTTATAACCAATAACACTATCAGGTAAGAGATTCCAACAGTTCTACAACTTAAATTCACATATTGGTTGCAACAATAATATAAATACTAAGAACACCTAATCAAGTAAGTTAACTAATCTAGGTGTCACATAAAAATAGTCAATATTTAAAAAAATCAAGCTACTAATTGATCTTTCAAGAATTTTTAAGTAAAAAAATTATCAAAATATCAATTTCATAATTTTTCTTTCATGATTAAATTGCCCAGTATAAATTTAAAGATATTATTGCCTAAACCAAAATCCTAAAACAAAGATATTACTACCTTTAAAGATTGTTGATTTCAACTCCTAAATGTATAACAAGCATAACTGAAGAGGAATTGTTTTAAAAAAAAATTGTATATGTATATCAAGTATGACGGAAGAGGAATTTAAAAAAAACAAAAGTTGTTACAATCTTTCACTTTTGACTTTTGGAATCAAACAATGAGCTAAGAAATATAAGCAACTGTGAAAAATATGAGCTTGAGAAATAAGAGGTCAAAAGAAAGATTATAGAGTTGGTAACTATTGATTGGTTGTAAAAAACTTAAAAATAGAATTAGATATTTATAACACGTGAATTAACCAATTGCTTGTAAACAAATGGTCATTTTTTAAACTGTTGTGAGTAGTAAACTCACAATAAATTTAATCGAGCTCTATTGGAGATATATGGCTTTGGAGATTTGCTATTGAAAGAGAAGTCCTTTGGCAATGGGTGGTAGAAGGTAAATATGGTAGTGGGTGGACTGGATGTGTTAAAAGGTATGTGATCTCTTCTCATGGAGTTAGGCTTTGAAAGAATATTATGAAAGTTCGGGGAGAGTTCCTAGCCTTGAATTATTTTGGAATTGGTAGTGGTAATAATGCCAAGAAATAGTATGGCTAAAGTGTGACACAAGTAAAAAAAAAAAAAAAAGTTCTCATTTACAATACCTTTTGATTTGAATCATATGAAATTAACAAATATAATTACCAAGACATAGCATAAATGAGATATATATATATATATATATAAATATAAGTACATATATAATTATTTATATCTCTAATAATTAATATTATAAATAATTTTTTAAAAAAAATATTAACGATAGAACCAAGCTGGTTTCTTATTTTCAATAAACCTCAGCCATAAATTATTAGATATTCTTAAATGCCTTCCCTTGGATCTACGAAGAGACATCAAGCGTCATCTCTATCTTGATTTTGTTTAGAAAATTTGATACGACATTAGCAAAAAAGGCCATTGCTAATCAATTTTATACACGGAAGTGGAGGCTTTCTCATAATCCTAATCAATGTCTTGATTTTTAGGCTTAGAGTTTAATTCTGAAAATAACCCTTCAATATTTGCACAAGCTGCAAAACTTAGGAGGATGACTGCAACGAAGGAGAAGGAACTCACAAACTAGTATGTGATTTTATGATTTTTATCTAAACGTTATATTTTCTGAAACTTTTCCATTTTTTTATTTCGAACATGTGTAATATGTAGAAGCTATATTGGAGCTATGTTCTTGCATTATCTATTTTTTAATTTCATGTTGTAAGTTTCTAGGAATATGATTGAAAATTGAATGGAAGGTGGAAGCTGATGGAGAACTTAGGCTTTAGGGTTCATTGAATTAGGTTTTAAAAGATGAGTTTGTTGAAGCCATATCGACTATATAAGGATGTACTTTGATAGGCAAAATAAGAAAATATTAAGACTAAAAAATGGTTTTGATTTATATTATTCTATTACCAAGTGCTAATCAATATAGTACCAAACCTTATTTAATTGAGAAACTCTGTTATAAAACTCATCCTTAAAAAGGTCAAGAATTCTTAAAGAGCATTACAATTAGAATGGAAGCATGATACATTACAAAAAATCAGATTAGTTTGTACTTTTTCAAGAAATTAGATTAACACTTCAATTTGGTAATGACAAATCACATAAACACGTGGATTCAAATTATTAGATTTTGGCCTTGGTAAAATCCAAGTAATATAATGTGAAATGCAGCTTCCTAAATAACATGAATTGAATCTTCACAGGCAAATAAAAATCAACATAAAATCTAACAAATGAAATTATGAAGTAAAGATTCGAAACCAATTGGTATTTTTCTCAACCAAAACAGTTACCAATGTCTCAGCAAGATCCAATATTTTCCTACTTTGAATGTAGTAACCCCAAATAGATTTTGCTTGAAAACAGGGACTCAAGGCTAATGACACGCTAACTATGTCTAAATGAATAACTAATATTATCATTTAATTTTTATTTTATTAAAATAAAATATAAATGTTGGCCATGATAACATTATTTGGTAGTATTATTTTATTTTTTATGTGTTCTATCATTTTTTACTCTCTCTATTTAATTTAAAAGTGATTTTTACTTTATTATATTTGAATTTTGTCTTACTCAATATAAATAAAAAGACTTTACCTAAATTAGTTAGTCTCTGTTTCTTTCTCATACTCATCTTTCATTTTATTTCAATGGCCAAAAAAGAAAAATTTTAAAAATATGTAAAAGTTAGAATGTGTGTATATAACACATAAGAAATTTAAATTATAAATTTGAAGGTATTTGTCAAGGTTTAGAATCCCAAGAAATTAAAAAATGTACAAAACAAAATTATTAGATTAGGAAAAAAGGCCTGATTAAGATGTATTTATTATTTAATGAAAAACATGAATATTTTAGGAAACAATAGAAAAAATAGGACTTAAATATTTAAGAATAATTTTAAATTATTTTGTCTTATAAATTTTAGAATGGTAAAAGAGAATGGAATGTGTAAAAAATAAATAGTTAGGGAAAATATTAAAATAAAAAGTGGTAGATTTAAGTTTAGAATCTTAAAAGATTAAGAAATTTGTAAAAAAATTGACCCAAAAAAAAAAGTGAGTAACCTTATAAATAAAAAGGCTCTACCTAAATTTCGTTAATTTCGCTCTCTTTTTCATGCTCATTTATCATTTTATTTCAATGGACAAAAAGGAAAATTTTAAAATATATGGAAAAGTTAAAATGTGTTTATTAAAAGAAAAACAATGTGTGTATAAAATAAATAGTTAAGAAAAAAATTAAAATAAAAAAGTTACAACATTCCTTCTTCTTTTAAGTTTAGAAGTTTCTTTCTAAGCTTTAAGATTCTAAAATACTAAGAAGCATATAAAATAAAATAACTTTACTTAACTTTTCTTTCATTTTCATGATATTTTTCATATCATTTAAATTTAATTTCTTTTTAAATTTGCATTATTATTTTGTATGCAATTGTTAAATTGTTATAAATTTTACGATACTTAGATTTGCATAAAATATACCTTAATAATTCCATAAACAAGCTACATTAATCACTGTGCAACGCACTGTGCTCCCAACTAGTTTCCCTAAATATGCAAAAGGTGAGCAGCGTGTTTTTTTCCCTTGATTTCAAGTGGAGGTTAAAATAGTTGTAAACTTATAATACTGTCGTAAGCTAGAACTTGGGTATAAATATCTTACATCTATTGTTCAAGATATTAGGACTATGTTGATAATGGCATTATTGTAATTTTGTTAGACTCAATAATAAAATATAGAGGGGTGTAGGAATTATATACGATTCTAACCTCCTCCTCTGAAAAATACTCTCTCTCTCTTCTTTTCTTTTCTTTTTCCTCTTCTTCTCTTACAGCCCTCTCTCCTCTACATGTTTCTCTCTCCCCTTCCGACCACTCACCCACTTCCCTCTTTATTGATCTCTTCTTTTCCATCTCTCTCTCTCTCTCTCCCCCTCTCCCATGGGGTGTGATGGACGTGCACCATGTGTGTAGCACCTTCTAGTTCATATATTTTCTTGTGGTAAGGGAGTGTGGGTTAGAGGTGTCTGCACTTTGACAACCTCTATTTAGTTTTTTTGTTTTTAAAAAAAAAAAAAAGAATCTTGCATCATGACTGTGTGATTCTCCAATAAATCAACAAAAGGACAGGTAAACTATATCATACCAGTCGCAGAAAGTCATTGTGCTGTTCATCTTCAGCATCAATAGAACGATCTAGAATACCACCTGGTGTTGCACTGTACAACACATAATTCAATTCGTTATATTTTGACAAGAGCATGAACCTGACACAAGTTGATTAGCTACATGCAGATCATTTGCAATATTAAGGATGACAAACCTGTGTCCTATAACAAACCGTATTATAATTCCCTTCTCTTTCTCCAGTTTCCTTAAATCTTCTCCTAAAATAAATGACAATAAAAGAAGGATAAACAACTGGTTTTTATCAACAGCTACTATTGGTGTATGCAAGGGAAGAATTAATCACTAATTACCTTGAGGCATCCAAGTTTCTCTGATTGAGTCCCTGCGCTTTCTGCTGCTGAATGCAGTGATGATTCCCATAACAAAGAAAACCTTCTGACGCTTGGTCAATTGCTCAGTTCCTGGTTTCGTGATCTCTGGAGATCCTTCCTCATTGTCAACTTTGGCAGCTCTGGCAGCGGCAAGCTGCATCTCCAGAGAGGAAATTGTTTTGTCTAAAGTCCTGAAAGTTTTGTGCCATGAGTGTAGCATAAAAACCAGCTATACACTGAATGCATAGTAGAAGTTCCTTAGCAGAAATGAATATAAAAGAAAAGATAAAATAAATCTAAGACTACCCATAAATTTGAACACCATTATATTATTCAGCTGTTTGCAGAAAGTTACATTATTACTTCAGTGTGTTTGGGAAACTTGAGAAAGAATGTCCCCTGCCTCGACAGAAGCCTCCTGCAATAACATATATAAATTATCAAGACATGTTAATAGAGGCAGTGGGGTAATGACAATATCATATTTGTGACTTGCCTTCTTCTCACACTTAACAACAGGCTTGAAGTTCACTTGATTGATGTTTCCCCCCAGATGAAGCCTCCTCATCCATTTTGACTAGGATCTGGAATAGACCAAAACCTATGAACAAGACAAAAACAGCCCATCAAAGCACATTCATATACAACAAAAAGACATTCTGCTGGATATATGAGTGGTAAAAAATCCTATTTGAAAACAGAGATCCTTGAACTAAGGCCTCAAGTCATGACCCAACATATATCAATCTAATAAGAAAAGGGTTTATTTAAGATAGAGCTTTCACAAGAAAGCAGAAAATGTAAATGAATTTGCATACTTTGAGGTGTGCCCCAAACCATAATAGAGTAATGCTATCTTTACCATAAAATTTTACAAAATTTTTTACCTGCTGACATGGCTGTTCGGGTACTAGTCAATTAAGCCTTTTGAACTCACCTGATATCAAGAGGCTAAATTCACTAGAAATAAGAGGCTGAATTCACTAGCACCCGAACAGCCACATCAGCAGGTAAAATTTTTTGGTAAATGTTAAGGTAAAGATAGTATTACTCAACCATAATAATGCAATAGATAGAAGTTTCAGATGTCCCTGTCAGGTGCCACGCTGGTGTCAGCTACCAGACAGTACAAAACAAGATGCAGACCCACTAATGTGGGACCATGGTTACTACAATTCACTCCTCTCCTTGCGAATTGCGAATTGGGATCGCACGATCCAAAACGTGGATCATTAGCGATTTGGAACGCAAGATTTAGCGTTCCAATTTAAAATATCAAAAGTCCTTAAAAAAAAATCATACAAAATACACACATCATTAGAATTTTATTTTATAATACTTGGATTCGTTGAAATCTTTTTGGTGTATATAAATACCTACCAATATTATTACAAATACAATCAAAAAGCATATCACGTTCCCAAATAAACGTATTTCGTTCCAACAAAGAGATCCAAAAGAAGCCTACCCCTAACGTACCATGTTCTATAACAAGTGAAGATCTACGTTCCCGTTCCGTTCCGTTCCCGTTTCCCATACCATAACAATCCACGTTCCAGGTAACATTGTGTGGGACTAATATGGGAGACCACCATCCCTACAAGCTGTGACACAAATTGATTCATGCAGGAGAGAATATGGGCTTTTGGAGGCTTTTATTGATTTATTTTGGTGGCCAAATGTTGGTTAAAATATTGGGTCTAAGGGTTTGCAAAAGGTTAAGGAAAGGGTACGGAACTGGGGCAAAATTGGGGAAATTCAGCGGCTGTTTGTGCACTGGGAACGAGTAATTATGGGCTGGTTGATTGGTTCTTTTCTGGGTAAGGGTTAATTCAGTTGGAAAGAGAAGGGTTAGGGATTGTGAGATAGATTTTTCAAAGGTGGAAAGGGCTTAAAAACAAATAAGTTATGGGTTTAAAAAGCTTAAAAGTGAGAGAAAACTAAAAAGCTGAGAGAAGAAAGAATTAACAGAAAACTCAAATGGGAGGCTGAGGGTTCAAGTCCCCTTAAGTGGAAAGTGAGTGTGTATGTGTGTGTGGGTGATTTACCTATAAAAAAAAGAAGAAGAAAGAATTAGCAGAAAACTAGAGACATCACACATAGGTTCCCATACCATACATAAAGATTCAATATCATAGTTGGACCCAAAATATGATCATGGACCCTACTACAGCCCATATGCAGCAAATTTAGAAATTACTAAAGTACTCTTGACTCTTAAACTCAATAAAGTTGAAAAATAATTAAATAACAAGAAAACTAAATATAAAAAAGATAAAACTTAAAATAAAACTTAAAACTTGACTTTAACATGTCCCAACTAGGCTCCGGCTTGAAATCCAACCAATTCCCAAAATTATTCTCTTTCTCTGAGCTTAGTAGCTTACTCTTTAAAAAGCCTATTATGGACTGCATCATTCTCCCCCGGTTGGAGAAAATTCAATCACGAGTTTTGAAGTGTTGAAGAAAATAATCCACTTCCTCTTAAATTGAATCCATAACTTGTATTGAGAATGAAGATGATATGGATTTTCACTCTTTGCATGAAATTAAGAAATCAATCCTCCCAATTGTATTATTGAGTTTGTCTAGAAGTACAAAATCAATTGTGAAGCAATTGTAAGAGACATATCCTTCAATCGATCTCTAACTCAAACTATGGCATTGTGGACATTCACATAGAACTCCTTAAACTCCTCAATGCTTTCTTTCAGCATTTCCTTGATATCCCTAGGCATTATAATAATTTCGGAATCCTTCTCATTAATTTCTTTCATTATTGTAACTTCTTTTGTTTTCACTTTAGTCTCTTTTATCATAAAATCTTGGACAATAAGTGGAGGGGGTAGAGATTTTCCTGACTCATCAACTAACCTTGCTTCAACCTGACAATATGATCACCTATAATTTTGGGGTGGTTTCCATTATTTTCCTCTGGTTGTAACTGCAAGTTCATGCAATTTTGATTTTCGACTGTATTGTAAGAAGCTTTTGGTTTGTTTGCTCCATTAAATGATTGCAAAGGTGCTGCATTTGTATCACAGTTTGCATTAGCAAACCTTTTCGATGCCTCCTCAACTTGAGACTCAATTTTGCTAATTCTTGAATATCTCAATGTTCTACACTAATGGCTGCTGGACTAATTCTTGCTTTATATCAATGCTCAAACCATCCTTGAATAAAGTGAGTGTTTAGCAGGGGTCTTCCACAACTCGACTTCGAGCCAATAGTCCATCAAACTTGTCCATATACTTAACCACCAACATGCTGCCCTCTTTTAAATTAACAAGAAGTTCACAAAAACTATCATGATAATTCATAACAATATACCTCTCTCGAAACTTTGCTTTCAACGCTTGCCAAGTGTTTATTGGAAGTATTTCCAATCTTATATTAATATCGCCTTTAACATGAAACCACCACATTTTTTATATTCTTATCTAAGCAAACCTCACTCTCCGATCATCCATTATATTGTATCAATCAAAATACTCCTCAAGAGAAGCATTGGAGAATTGTGAATCATATTGATCGTTCTCTAACAAGTCTATGGCCCGATCAAGCAAGGAATATTGTGCACTCAGTGCCAAGCAGTACTTAATTGGTATATCCAATTATACTCCATCGCCAAACGCAATAAATTTCACTCAAGATAATATGAAACTAAGCTCACCGATGCCCAAAGGCAACCACGAGCAAATTTATTCCCAGTGTTCATAATCTTTGAAGAAATAATACACATTAAGGCTCCATTTTGATAAATGGATTTGGTTTTAATGATTTAAATAGTGTACTTTAAATTTAGATTTGATAGCTTAAACTTAGATCCCAATAAGATGCATGGATAGATAGATTTTAGAGCCTTGTGTTTGTGGATTTGAAACAATAAGGTGAAGGGGTAATTTGAAATCCATGTCAAGATAGATTCCAGTCATAGATGGATCCTAATAAAATAAATCACCCCTGCATCTATTGTCTCCAACGCTGTCATCCTTGGTGTTATCGATGAAACTCCAATTGCCAACTCTCATATATATATATATATCATTTCTAATACATTCATCCAAATGGAGGTTAAGGGTCTTATTCCAGTATTCCCCACATCTAGCAATTCATGTATTTTGGAGTCACTCAACTGGGTACCAACATTAACTATTTATATTGCTTAGTTTTTCAGAATTATTCTTGTAAGTTCGATGACAATAATGTCATACATAATTCTTGGAATGACCAAGTAATCTAAAATCCATATCCATCTGTGTGAAACCCCAATCCAATAAAACTGAAAGAAAAAAAGAAAGGGTTAACGTAAAGGAAAGGCTCTAACATCCCAATAATAGTAAAACTAAACTAAAGAAATTCAGTAAAGTGGTTCAACCAACACAGAATAGCATAAAACCCAATTTTGATCAAAACAAAAACTTTGAATTCAGAAATCAGAGAATCGATTGTTACACTAAATGTATGTCATTTGAAAATAAAGTAGGACAGAAAACGATTCTAAACAAACAAACAAACAAGATCAACAACTCCAGAAGCTGATCGTTTTGGAGAAGAGATCCTAAGAATTTTAGAGAAGAGGAGGAAATGATGAGTGAGAGAGAGAAGGAGGAATACCTGTTGACAACAAGAACTCCCAAGCAAAAGCTAGCAATGCAGAAGACAGAGACCCATCTTGTAGAGACACCAGTGCCAGGCTTATGGGGCGGTCTGGTCCCGAGCATGAGCCCCATTATTAACCAACACGCAACACAAGCAAAGCTTCTTTACCCTTTCATTCAGGGGTGTGTTGCGTTGAAATAGCGTTAAAGGGAAGAAACAACCGACTTCATTAGAGAGAACAGCAAGGGAAGTACAGACTACAGAAAACAGCTCAGCATCAATACAATTACAAAGTTTGAAACACTCGTCAATCGTCCTAAAGTGGAAGTAAATCTCGAATTGCCCCCTCTCCACCACAACCAGAACCAGTCTGGAAGGTGGGCAAGTTGTAATTATATTCGATTTCATTGCCTCGTCCCGTGAAATTCATAAATAGTGCAGGGACAAAGGTCATGAAGCTTTCACTACCAGAAGTGCCCTTATTATGCTCATAAAATTACCAATTCCTCCCCCTCTCTCTCTCTCTCTCTGTCTCTCTCGAATTCCTCTCTCATCTATTGTATATTTTTCTATCATTAACTGTTTTTTAACATGGGATAAGTTGAAAATAAAAAATTTCAAGAAGAGTGATACCATTTTTTCTTATTGAATTATCACGAGGGAGTGAAAATATTTAGGAGAATATAATTTTTTTTTCTTTTTTATTTATTGTTATTTTTTCTTTCTTTCAAAAATTTCAAATAAGTTGTAAGTCAAATCTAATAATATATTTATTTTTAAAAAATATAAATTCAAAGAATCAAGAGTCGAATCGAATTTGTTTAAAAAATCAAAATGAATTATAATGAACAAATCGAAAGGAACAAGTTGGTTTAACCAATTATATTTGTTTCTTCTCTTTAAAATAATAAAGATGAATTATACTAATTTTTTTTTTAAATTTATCTAAATTACATATGGATTCTATGATTTGAGAAATTATATTAATAAAATGAAATTACATTATTACCATTACACTTTAAACTAAAATTTATTGTTAAAATTAAATCAAATTCGTTTCTCTCTGTAATCAACCATCTCCAGTATCCTCCACTATTATATATTACATACGAACTCTATATATATATATATATATAAGTTTCAAGCGTCAAACAATGAACCCACCTTTGCTTTGAAACTGATCTCGAGAAAGGAGTTGGATCTCTCTGTAATCAGTTTTAGATTTGGATTGTCGCAATCCGTCGAAGCTTCGGAACGAAGTTGGATGAGAAAAGAAAAGACGTGGTGTTGGATCTCACCTCTACTGAAGTTACTTTCTCCAATATATACATATATATATATATATATATATTATTTGCTCCTTAAACCATACATCTATTGTTGATCTAGAAAGAAAAAGAACCGTTCATCTGACTCTAGAAAAAACAAATCCCAAGTAAGACATAACGTTTGATAAAAAAAAAAAAAAGAAAGAACCGTTCAACATATATGTAACTTCATCATTTCACGTTATATTTTAATAATATATTATCAGTTTTATTTGAATCAAAAAAAGGGGGCGACTAAGACATGAATAGTTTTCATAAATTCTATTATTAAAACTTTATTTCAAATCTTTTATAATGAATCGGAAAGGTGATATCTTTGATTAATTTGTGCGCGTCAAATTAAATTTATTTTTTATTTTAAATTTTATATTACTTAATCGCTAGGATTAGTTAAGCACTCTATTATTTATTATATTTTTATTCAACATCTATATTTTTTATGTTAAAACATTATTATAATTTTATATTGCAATATAAATATATATATATATATATCTACATATATACTGAAAATAAATGTATTAAAAATGTGTATATATATATATTTATATTTATTTATGTTATTGTATAAACTATTTTAATATTATTTTAAAATAATAAGTATTTTTATTTAAAAGTTATTCTTCTTGCATCTCAAAAAACTTTGAAGCATTTTTATTTATCTTATTTAAAATGTGTTTTTTTTGCATATCCAACAAATTTTAAAAACGAGTTATAAATAAATAACAAAATTAATATTTAAAAATAAAAAAGAATCGTCGATTTATGGGTGGAATAGACTCGATATTCCTCCCTAACACTGTTTGTTGTGTAATAACTTAAAATCTAATGTTATTTTCTTTGTCATTACTTTTAATAGAAAATATTATTATTTTAAAAATATATAATTGTAGTTGTCTACCGAGTCAACCCACCTGTTTTGTTCATAACCGCAATCCCTAAACTATGTAATGCTTGGACTTGTGCAAACTACCAGAGTAATGTTGTCAATGTGGTACAAAACTTTAGACTTGTACACAAATACAAAAAAAAAAAGGTTAATTAGGCCTCTAATTCCTCCTGTATTAGTTATTTTATTATTAGTTAATTTACCGTTAGTTACATTTTTGTTGTAAAGAACTATTCTTTTTCTTTTTTTATTATAAACTATAAAGTAACTTATGAATTACGTGTCATTTTTTATATTTTTTAATAACTAATTTATTCTTTTTATTTATTATCATTTTAATTATTGGAGTAACTTTCTTTTTTTTTCACTGATTGCAATTATTTTTTATTAGATTTTTATTTTTATTTGAATTTGAATACATTCTTTATCTAGTTTTGGTATCATTGGCCACACATTTCTTGAACTTGGTCACCTCTTTGTTTTTTTTTTTTTTTTTTCTATTCTCTTCTCCACTACAAATTCCCTTATCTAATTGGATCTTATCACCATTTTTCCTTATCTTCTTCTTTCTTCTTTACTGCTATCTCAACTTTGATTTATGTTAAAAATTATTTATCGGATTTACATTCATAATTAGAATCATTTTCCGTTCCATTCATAATCAGGTATGTGATTATATTTTTTTTCATATTAATTTTTTGTTCATTATATGCATTATATTCATGATTTTTTTCATACAATATTTGTATTATTTACGCAGTATTTTATTTATTTTTTATTTTTTTTTAGTTTAATATAAATTATTCGTTAGTCATTTCTAAAATTTTGTTTTATAATATACATTTTTTTATATGTTTTTATAGTGAATAAATCAATGTTTTAATTTTAAATATTTTGTTAATTTTTACATATCAGAGTTTTGTTTATTGATTTTTCACTTTTTTTCGTTAAATGTTCTGTAAGATTTTACATGTCAGCATTTTGTTTATTATAAAAATGCATGTGTTTATGTTTTATTTTCTTTTATCTTTATTTTATTAATATATAATTTCACAGTTTCATATTGTATAATTTTATATTTCACATATTTTGCCATAAAATTACATATGTTTATGTTTTCTTGTCGCTCTCTCCCTTTTCTTCTCTTGCAACAATACATTATATAATGTTCTCAAACCCTAAAATACAAAAAAAGGCAAAAATCGTGAAATTGAGCCCTAAGTGCTGATCGGCACACAGAGAGGGGGTTGTTGGCACCCAAGTGCCGATCAGCACTTCCTAAGTACCAATTTCACCCTCTGAGTGCCGATCGGCATACACGTGTGCCAATGGGCCATTTTCTGACTTTCTCCAAATGCTCTGAAATTTCTTATACCTATTGGTCAACAGAGAATTGGGGTTTTGGGTGCGAGTCGGCTCAAAAATGCAAGACACAAATAATAAATCTCCACATTGACTTGTATTCCCTCAAGCCACAAGCAAACAACCTTCTTATGTTGTCTTCTCCACAAAATCTCTAAGGATCAAATCAAATGGTGCGAACACCAATCAAATCCAAAGAGTGTTTGAACTTGAGTAGCATAATAGGCTTAGTCATCATATCTGCTGGATTCCCTATTTGTAGAAATCTTCTTGATTGTAATGTCACCTTGGGACATAACATCTTGAAGAAAATGATATCTAACGTCTATGTGTTTGGTCCTCTCATGATACATTTATTTTTAGTCCAATGTATTGCACTTTGCTTATCACAAAATACAACAGTAACATCCTGTTATAAGCCCTAAATCACTAACCAAACTTCTCAACCAAATTACCTCCTTGACTGCTTCTATTGCCGCTATGTACTCTGCTTTTGTTTTTGATAAAGCAACTATAGACTATAAAGCTACTTTCCAACTAATTGCACAACCAGCAAGCGTGAAGACATTACCTGTTAGAGATCTCCTCTTATCCAAATCACCTAGCATAATCTAAATCAACATAACCTACAATGGTAGAACCAAAGCCACAAGTTTTATCAAACATTAAACCAATATTTGAAGTCTCTCTCAAATACCGAAGTATCCATTTCATTGCCTGCCAATAAAACTTGCCAAGATTAGCCATATATCAACTGACAACACTAACTGTCTATGAAATATTTGGACGTGTGCAAACCATAGCATACATAATGCTACCAACTACACTAGAATAAGGAACACTTAACATATACCGTTCCTCTTCCTCACTTTGCAGAGACAATGTTGTAGAAAGCCTAAAATTAGAGACAAGTGGAGTACTCACTGATTTGGAACTTTGCATAGCAAAATGCTCAAACACCTTCTCTATGTACTTCTCCTGTGACAAGTACAACTTTCCGACTTTTCCTATCCTTAAGAATTTCCATATCCAAAATCTTCTTTGCAGCACCCAAATCTTTCATCTCAAACTCATTACTCAGCTGGGACTTCAAACTGTCAATCTCCGACATACTTTTGGCAACTATAAGCTTGTCATCTACATAGAGTAACAAATAAATGAAAGAATCATCTGTCAACTGTTTGTGATACACGCAACTGTTAAAATTACTTCTCGAGTAACCACTGCCCACCATAAAGGTGTCAAACCGCGTGTACCACTGCCTTGGAAACTACTTTAAGCCATACATTGACTTTTTCAACTTGAAAACATGATCTTCTTTATCTTGCATAACAAAACCCTTTAGTTGTTTCATGTAGATAGTCTCCTCAAGCTAGCCATGTAAAAATGATGTTTTAACATCAAGCTGCTCAAGCTCTAAGTTAAACAAAGCAAGCAACACGCGAATAGAGCTATACTTCACAATGGGTGAGAAAACTTCATTAAAGTCCACATCTTCTCTCTAGCTATAGCCCTTTGCAACCAAGTGTGCATTGTATCTACCATCTTCAACCCCTGGGATGCCTTCCTTTTTCTTAAAAATCTATTTGCAACCAACAGTCTTTAAGCCCTTAGGCAATTTCACCAAATCCCATTTCTGGTTCTTATGAAGAGATTCAACCTTTTTCATTCATGGCCACAATCCACTGTGCAGACTCACTACCCGTGACAACTTCTGAATACGTGGAAGGCTCTTGCACTACAATATCCTCTGCCATGGTAAGTCCATACACAACCAAATTTGCATACCCAAATCTCTGAGGTGGCCTAATTTGTCTCATTTCTCTACCAGTCGCAATACTATACTATAGTTCTTCTTTTGTACCAGAGTCAAAGGGAGAATTCTGTGTAAAAACAATAGGCTGAAGTTGAGTGCCCTCTTGCACTCTCTCTGAAGCTCCAACCTGTAGCTCCACATCCTTGCTATAACTCTGTTTATTCCCTAAAACAATAAACTCCTTTCTTGGGTGAAATACAACAGATTCATCAAAAGTAACATCTCTACTGCTAACTAACTTGGGTGACTTAAGATCAGTACACCGCAATCTATAACTTTTGACCCCTTGTGAATGTCCAATGAATATGCACTTCTTGGCCCTAGGCTCAAGCTTACCATCATTCATATGCTAATAAGTAGGACAACCAAATACTTCTAAATTTGAATAATTAGAAGGAGTACCAGACCATACCTTATTAGAAATTTTAGTTTCAATAGCAATATTAGGAGAACAATTCACCAAATAGCAAGCTGTATTAACGGCCTCAGCCCAAAATTCCTTAGACAACCTGTCATTCGAGAGCATGCAACGAGCTCTCTCCATAAGAGTTTTGTTCATCCGTTTTGCGACTCCATTTTGTTGGGGAGTGCCATGAACTATGCGGTGCCTTGCAATTCCCTCATTTTGACAGAACTTATTAAGCTCTCCATCACAAAATTCTGTCGTTGTCTGTTCTAAGCTGCTTGACCTATTTACCTGTTTACTTCTCAATCAAGACTTTCCACTACTTGAATGTAGTAAATGTCTCATTCTTGTGCTCCAAAAAATACACCCAAACTTTTCTTGAATAATCATCAATGAAAGTCAGAAAAATACCGAGCACCACCCTAGGATGGAATGGTTGTAGGACCCCAAAGATTCAAATGGATGTAGTCAACTGTACCTTTGGTTCTATGAATCATAGTGTTGAACTTCACCATTTTCTATTTTTTGAAAACACAATACTCACAAAATTCAAGCTTTTTTATCGACTGTCCATAAAGTAAACCTTGTTTGCTCAGAATTGTCTATGACGCAATCTCATATGCCACAAACGGGAGGAATCTGAATCTGGATTAACTGAAGATGAAAATGAAACACCTATAGAACCAACAACTATACTGCCCTGAAAAACGTAAAGGTCATTTACTTTATTATCTTTCATCATAACCAAAGATCCCTTGCAAACCTTCATAGCTCCACCTTTAGCGAAGAACTTGCAACCATTGGAGTCCAAACTGCCCAAAGAAATCAAATTTTTCTTCAAGTCCGGTATATGTCTTAAATTTGTCAAAGTCCTCACAATTTCGTCATGTAAATGAATTAGAACTATACCTATCCCAACTGTCTTACATGCCATGTTGTTGTCCATTAAGACTGAACCATCATTCATTGCATCATAGGTGGCGAACCAATCTCGATTAGGGGTCATATGATAGGAGTAACCCTAATCAAGAATCCACTCATCATTTGAGCGATTATCAGAAACAATAACTGAAAGGACATTATTTGCAACCTTAATGGTTTCTTATGCAACACTGGCAACATTAGCAGAATTAACATTCTTCTTTCCCCCTTGTTCTTTGAGCCTAGGACATTCGTTTTTGTAATGCCCAAACTTGTGACAATAGTAACATTCAAGCTCACTCTTGGGTGTTCTAGACTGTAATCGACCTCTAGATTCACCTTGGCCTCTACCTTGACCTCTACTATTACCACTACCAAAGCCACTTTCATTAGGTCGGCCTCTATTATTAGAGGAATCCGAAAGACCTTTCACAAACAAACCCTCTCCATATACATAATCACTGCCTTTCCCATTCAATTTAGTACTAAACTCTTTCGAGTTTAAAGACGCCTTAACATCTACTAAAGAGATGGTATCCCTTCCATATAACATGGAATTAACAAAAGTTTCAAAAGAATTAGGCAATGAACACAATACAAAATGGGGTGTTAAAACCCACTCACAAATGTCTAAGAAGACTTCCTACCGCTCTCTCCCTTTCCTTCTCTCGCAACAATACATTATATAATATTCTCAAACCCTAAAATACGAAAAGAGGCAAAAATTGCAAAATTGGGCCTCGAGTGCCGATCAACACTCTATGGGTGCCGATTGCACCCTTTGAGTGCCAATCGGCACACACGTGTGCTGATGGGCCATTTTTTGACTTTCTCCAAATGCTATAAAATTTCTTGTATCAATTGGTCAATAAAGAATGTGATTTTCTGGGTCCAAGTGCCAATCGATAGACCACCAAAAGTGCCCGAAACGGTTTGGGTTTGAGTCAGCTCAAGAATGCAAGACACAAATAATAGTTTTGAACCATGCCAATCAAAGTATCACTTTGCTAGTTCTGGTAAAGAACCTTTATTGAATCCAAAATATACTGTCTAGGTGAAAACTGACCAATTTCTCATTGGATGGAGCAATGCAAATCTTACTGACCAGGTGTTGTCCCACCATTTGGGTCTAAGTAGGTTTAGGTTGAGACTCTTTGGTTTCCAAATTTGGTCCTTAATTACACTCATAGATTAGTCAGCTTAAGCGTCAGTTGCAAACACTACATCAGGGTTCTAAATCATGTACTAAGTTTTTCAATACTATAAAATTGTTGCCCGACCAGCTTGCTGTAATTGGCAAGCCAATTGACGACGAGCTTTGGATATCCAATATTATTGGTGGTCTAAATCCACCATTCAATCCCTTTTTTACATCTTTCTCATTTGAAGTGCGTTTAGTAGGACAACATCAACAGGTTTATCCAGAGCTAAATATGGCCTTCTTGTCCAACAAGTGCATGCCTTGGTCATTTCCTAAGAAACAGAAATTCCCTTAGTTTCAAACCTCCAATAAAAAATGTACTTCATTTGCTCCATCACAACATCGCAGCTTGTGGAGAAAAATATGGTATGTATAATAATGTCCAGATTCTGGTATGATATAAAAACTAGTGATAACAAATATCTACCAAAAATGCAGAAATATTTATACCATCTTTTAATTAATTAAATCAACATTTAATTAATAAGGAACACATATTTTAAATTATAGTATTAATTAAAATAGATTACTATCAAAAATATTCTCTTAGTAAATATCTAGGATCTCAAATTCATGAAATTATCATGACAATAATAATAAACATAAGCAACATTTGCATCCACAAAATAGAGACACAATGATCCTAGATATTTAACAAGAGAATATTTTCGATTGTAATATCTCTTGATTAATAAGATAATTTAAAATTTGCATGTTCCTTATTAACTAAATGTTGATTTAATTAATTAAAAAGTGAATTAAATATTTTCGTACTTTTGGTAGCCATTTACTATCACTAGTTTTTATATCATAACAAAATCTAGATCATATTGTACGTACCATATTTTTCTCCACAATTAGTATCAGAGCCAATTCTTCTAGGAATCGAAATTATAGAAATTCTTAAACATTAGAAGTGTTTGAAATTTTACTTTACTTAGATGGAGTTTGATTCAATGAGTTCAAGTTTTAGCATTAAAAATATTAGTAAAAAAATTAGATTTTGATTTAGATTACGAAGGACTACAAAATGTCTATAATGCTATGGTTGCTGAATGTATTAGGTAGAAAAAGATAAACAAAAAATTGTTTGCTAAGGTCAATGAACTAGATACTAGAAAATATACACTTGAATTCGAATTCGAACAATCTAAAATACAAGTTGTTGCCTAGTTATTTACCCTAGGGGGGTGAATAAGGTATTTTACAAATATCGGCTACTTTAAAGAACTTTAAATATAAATGGTAAATATGCACAAGCAAGAAAATAGTAGAGAAAGAGAGAGTAAACACTTCGACTTACAACGTTCGAAAAACTTCATACGTCCACGACTCAAGCATCCCCATTTGATTTTTTCAACTATCTCGATCTCCTCATAGGTGGAGGTCAAAGATTTACAACAAGAGTTTTTCACTCTTTTTCCCAACAAAATATACCATTTTACCTTACTGGGTAGCACCTACCCACAACTCTCATCGTAATGAGATGATACAAAGTTTGTTTACCAAAAAGCACTCTCTTTAATAATAGATTTGGCACAATAAATGCTCACTCTCTATAGATAGATCAGGTGTAAGATCAGAGTATTTAAAGATGAGTAGAACTTTTAGATCTAAAGTTAAGAAAAGAGATGTAGAAATGTAAGCATGTCAATAGATGACATAGAATACCCTAGAGAACCTCTATTTATAGCTCTTAAAAGTATATATCTGTTGTTTTTCAAAAAGAGTCGTTTCTCCCATTTTTGTCTTTTAAAATTTGAATCTCAATGTGTCAAATCGACAAATTCAGTCGACTAAATCATCAACCAGTTAAGTGGATTTAGGATTGGTCGACTAATTAGGTCAACTAAATTGTCTAGAGGGTTTGAGGTTTAATTGTTCAAGAAAAAATAGTCAACTGGTCTTTTAGATCAGTCGATTGGTTCTGATGTACACTGTTTTAGCCTTTGAGAAATATTTGACTGGATCTTCTTAAAGTTGACTATATTGGACAGTGAGTTTAACTATTTCAAGAAAAGGTTACTCAATCTATTGGTTCTTGGAACTAGTCGATTGGTTTGGTCAATGTAAAAATAAGCCTTAAGAATCAGTCGACTGGTTCTAAACTGGTCAACTGATTTGGACAGTGTATGACTTCTTGCTTATTTTTCTTAGTGCACTTTTATCAAAACCTTTTGATATTTCAAAACTTAATTTACTTCCAATTGTTTTGTTTTGAAAAATAATTTAAGGTTAGTTATCAGTTGATCATTTTAAATAGTAAGAGCTTACGACCAAGGATCAATTTAATCCTAAATCACTCAAAATCCAAAATAAGGAAAATAAAAAGTCTTCACTTGACTTGTCTTTGAATCCTTGGGCTTGAGTGTGTCCATTTGCTTGATTTATCGTAAGAGCATTCCACTTGATTTGATTCTTGCCTCGAAGCATGTTCTGGAGTAAAATCCTTTAGCTTGATGAACTTTGTCATTTCTTAGTCAACAATCTTCCTTGACCTAAATGACTTATTTGCATTGCCACTTGAATAAGTTATTAGTCCACACGGACAATGCCTTGTTATCATCAAAATGATCGAAATGCCCTTGGTTGAAAACTTTTAGGGCTAACACAAGTGGATGGGATACAATCCTTATTAGTCTTCTTAGAGGATAAAGCAAAACTTCTTAAGGATAAGTTTCAATAAAGTAATTATGAGCAAAAATTCAATTCTTTCTAAAAATAAAGATCTTCAGAAGAATTGAATAAGGCTAATGAAACAATTCAAAAGATGAATGAGGGAAACTAAAAACTTGATGAAATTTAATAGGTTCAAAATTCTCTAGTGATAAGACGGGGTTAGAACATCACGAAAAACCAAAACAACCCAAACCAATAACTAAAAGAAAATCCTCCAGTAAATCAAATACTAGCGAACTGATAGTTAAGGAAAACAATCCTAGATCCTCTAAAATGGTTCAAAATTTAATAAGCGAACCGATAGTCAAGGAAAACAATCTTAGATCCTTTAAAATGGTTCAAATTTTTGATAAGAATCTTGTTCCTATTTGTTATCATTATAAAGTTAAAGGTCATATTAGACTATTTTGTTATCAATTTTGGAATCCTTCAATGAATCAAAAACCTATAAAACAACAAAAAGAAGTCCAAAATAAATTCCACAAATTAAATAAAAGTCTAGGAAAATAAATTATGAAATAAATAAACTAAAAATTGAGGCATTAAGAAATCCATTTATGAATCAGAAAAAGGAAGAAATACAAAGACGAACAAGTCTTCGTCAACCTCACCCAAAAAGACTAAGGATGTTATAAAATCCATATAGGCAAGCAAAGAATTGGTCAAAGCATCTACAACACATACTTCCTACAAAACTAGAATCACATAGACATGGATTTTTTATATTAGTTGCTCAAGACATATGACTGGTGACAAAACACAATTTTGTTATTTCAAAAAATGCAAAGATGAAACAATCATTGTAGGAGATGCAAATAAAGGTAAGATAATTGGAGAATATTTCATTAAAATACCTAGATTCCCTAAAATAGATGATTTCCTTTATTTTGATGGTCTCAAGGCAAGTTTAATTAGTATTAGTCAATTGTGTGACTCTCAACATAAAATGAATTTTGATAATTCTAGTTGTTTAGTAATAGAAAAAGATGGAGAGTGCATAGTATGATATCCTAGAACTCCAAATAATTGTTATTTAGTTATATCATAACTTACTTATGTATGTAATAGGACTAGCCTAGATACTATAGATTTATGACACCAAAGGCTAGGACATGTCAATATAAAGGAGCTACCAAGACTCTCTATCAGGAACCGAGTGCTTAGAAGCCGATAGTGAGTCTCTTTTTTTAATCCTTATATTATTTCTTTTATTTAATAGGTTAAGAGTATTTTAAAGATAATTAGAAATGCCTTTTGAAAAATGCTCCTTTCAAGGTCCTATTCTCACACATCTTTTCTTTATTGATAAATAATCATCATTAGATTTAGTAATTGTGAGGTGAAATAATTTTTAAATGAAAATTAATTTCGATATCATCGATTTGGACACAAATTTCACCTGATTTGGTTGAGAAATGAAGAAGTTATGGCACTTGAAAGTTTCTACAATGTTTTAGTCAAACCGGTTGGCCGCTAGGTGTACCGGTCATCTAGTACACTTTAGACTAGTTTTCCAAAATTTCAAATAGACCAACCATTCGTAGAATCGGATCTCCAATCGGTCCCTAAATTGTGACTTTACTTCTCAACTAGTTTGTTGTACAACTACCTCATGTTGAAAACTCCATATCTCCCAATTCTCTTATCCTTTCTCAATTAAATTTTAAAAGAATGTTCTAAATTAAGTCTAGTTTTTTTGGGATTTGAAATCACCTAAAAAAAACACAATTTTCTCTAGATATGGACCAAACAGTCCCTAATGGTCAAAATCTACACTACTTTGGTAAAATATTCACAACTAACTCATTTTTGACCTAACCATGGTCATTTTTATGCCATTTTAAATCTAAGAGACAAGAATTTTATTCTATGTAGGCCTCATGACCTGATTCTAAAATAGTAAAGAGAAATGTTTTCTATAAGTGAGTCATCATCGACTTAAAACAAGTCATTTAATTCAATTATACATGGAGACCACATTCAAATGTAAATTTCTCCATGACTAGTATATATACATATATATATATATATATGCAAGGCTTAGAGTTAAAAATAGGCTTGCATTCCTAAATATGTTATAATTAATCTCATTTACATAAGCCTATGTTAGAACACAACTTCTATGATCAGTAAACCTATTCAAGGATGTCAAATATGAGGTAAAACTTTTAATCATTTACATTTAGATTTTCCAAAATCACAAAAAAGATTTTATGACTCATCCACATGACAGTGATAGCTCCCAAAGTCATGGTTCTTAAAAAATGCATCAAAAACCTTGATTCCAAACTAATCATCACATCGTCCGCTCCTTGTCGTTTCCTGCATCTAGTATGGGTTCGAAAAATAACCTCGTAAGAGAGCCTAAAAAAGAGAGAATATAATGGTGTTCATGTATGCTTGTGCTTGTGTAGTGGTGAGCAATAATATCTCTAATTATGACATGTCCAATAACATTTTAAACATATTCTCCAACAACAAACAATGTAATGCAATGAAATATCAAACAAATGTAAGGTGATGAACAAGGGATAAACAGATTCACAAATACCAATAATGTCATCACTTGAGACATTAATACATCAAGTAAGGAAGTCCAAAAGCACCAAAATTACTCACATGAACAATTCATCAAACACCTTTTAAGAAATAGTAGCATTTCATGCCCAAATATTAACATATATGTGGTAGCCATCTCGAATGAAACTATTTCTACACTAGATTTGAATCAAACGCATAATATATGTTAAAAATATGAAAAATGAAGGACCTAGGGTCACACCAAATTAGCTCCAATTAGTCATTAATTTTTAATTAACTTTTAATTAATTAATGACTAATTAATTAAAGTTAATTCTACTAAATAATTAAAATTATACTCTAATTTGGTGAAATGGAGATAAAACCAAATTCACTGAACATATGCAGAGTGGGCCCCTCTACTTGGATATCAATAGTTACAATTTGAGCTTATACACTATCAAGCCAATTCTTAATTATTTTTAAAACTTAATTCACCAATTATTAATCACTATTAATTGTTCAACATCTCAATAAATAATTTATTAAAAAGACTGGATCTGAATTTCAGTGATTAATCAATTGAATTAATACATTGGTGATATCCTTCTCTCCAATATAGAGAATGTAGATCCCATCTTAAGAATATGTATTCCCATAACTTAAACAATGATTTACAAGATACCGAAGTATTGATCTAAGAGACCTCACTCATTGGTAACTCAAAGTCATCACCATTAAGAACTTAAGTCCATTATTATCTCAGGATCAAGAGCTTACTACTAATAGAGAATATAAGAATAACATAAAAAATGACAACATTTTGTGACATGTTTCTTATAGTGATCCAGAAACACCCTGACCTAATCTCTAGGTGGTTAGGGTCACTAATTAAATATTAATTAACATTAGTATGTGAGATGCATTAAAACAATGGTTAAGAGTAACTAAGTCCCTAACTAGAATAAAATGATAAGGACTATTATAAAGACAAAGATTTTAATTTCGCTTACTAGTGAAACTAGCAATTGTGATTTAAGTAATGTTAGCGACTAAAATTAGCAAACAAAAAGATAATTAACAAATAATTAAGAAAGCCTAGTGCCTAATAGATAAAAAGAAAGGGAAAAGAAGCCAAAAAGAGGGTTGGCCAAGGCTTAAACCCAACACCTTTAGTTAGGCAGAGCCTTTACCAAAAGTAACTCACCCACTATGCTCGGGTTTGGCCTTTGATCCGACCCAGGCACAAAATGGGTTACCCAAAGCTGCATCGTTTTAACCAATGCTTAAATATTTTAAAAACTAATTTTGGAGTGTTTGGTTGCACATCTAATAAATCGGCGTCGACGGATTTGGGATACGCTATCTATGTTTTATTGAGTTATCCGCTGTTTGGATGCCTTATTCAAAATTCAACAAAAAAAATAAAGGGAGCCAAAGCTCCCCAAGGTCGATCCCTCAACTCTAGGGCCTTAATGACAAAGTTCAATCCACTCAGCCACTGACTTCCTTGTGAACCAAATCACATAAATATATGTATAATACAGTTAAGTGAAAAGAAAAAAATAAGGGTAGCTATGCTGCACTAGGATTTGAATCCAAGAACCTTTGCCTAAAAGCCCAAGACCAATCCAACCGGCCACTGATGTGGCTTATATAAATTTTAGAAAATATATATAGATATATAATATGTATTACATACAATTAATAAATTAAATAAATTAATTAATTAAATTCTTATTGTAGCTAAATAAAATAAAAGGGTATCCACCCTGGCATTTTTTGACGTCCTGAACCCAATGGTAGGGTCCATTCTACCAAAAGAAGTCCCAAAAAATTAGACACGTAAATTTCAATAATTACCATTATGCTTTTAGTGACACTCAAAGTTGATTGAATATTAGAGATGGTCTATTTTGACTTTCTTCGATATTCCATACTCAACGGTGGAGTTCATACTGCCAAATTAAGTACCGAAAAATAGAACACATGGAAATATAAAATTACTAAAATACCCTTAATGGTAAAATTAGTAGTTACAGACTAAACCCAGGTTAGGGTATGGGACCTATCTTAGGGTTTTAGGGGTCATTGGGCCCAAAAATGGACTCCAACCAACTAAGAACATTAGACAGACAATGATTTAAGCTAAGTAGATATTAATGAACTTTAGTGACTTGTATTTCTAGGGGCAACAAAGGCAAAGGAAAAGCCTACTAGTAGCAAGAATCCTGAAACCTAAGTTGAGTAATCCTGAACTTGAAAGTGAAATTTTAATTCCATATTTTAATAAAATTCTTTTATTCAAATGTTAGTTTACTTAACTCCTAATTCGAGCATGTTTACTATTCTAGTTTGAATGTGCTATTGTGCCTTGCAAAATTCTTATTTAAATTTTATTGGTTTATGCAACTCTCATTTCAAGCATGCCTATTTTTTATTTGTGAACTCATAAAAAAAATAGTCTTTTCAAAATGTGTTGCTCATTCAAGCCACATCCAACTGACTCTTGAAAAGCATATACTTGAAAAATAATATTTTAAATAAATGTTTTCTATTTGTGAAATGAAAATGAAAGATGTATTCATAGTCCCTTTAAAAAATTTTATAGTCTTTATGGAAATTTAATTAATTTATAAAAATGTATTCACAATCAAATTAATATATATAATTATATTTTTGGAATTCATTTGGCTAAAATAGACTCCGTATTTGAGTTCGAAATGTCAAAAAACCTTAGGTTGGACTAAACTTGTTATTTATTTAGACATTACGAACATAATTGAATAAAATATGTATTAACAATATTATCATTATCATTACTACTACACATATATTATTTTTGTAGATTATATCACAAGGGTTGTTGGTGGCTAAGTGGGTGAGGTTTATACTTTAAGCTCTTAGGTTCTTGTTTCAATTCCTAGCCCTAGTGCCTTTGGTGCATTTTTATTTTCCAACTTCTCATATGGTTGGGCCGAATTGGCCCACACTACCTTCTAATTAGTGGCCTAATTGACTAGGTCTTAGTCCATACATAAGCCCAATGAAATCTGACCCTTAATTGAATTTACAGACTTGAGATTTACTCAAATAGAGGTCTTCTTCTCCAATACTCAAATAGAGGTCTTCTTCTCCAATATTCATGCTTGAACGCAGTCACAAATAGTGGCTCCAACCACTATTTTGACTCATTTTTCTTCAATTTTTTTCTCCCATTTTGGTCTAAAACATTTCTAATCATTAGTATGTGCATCAAGGAACTATGTTTTAGAAGTTAAAACATGGCAAAACTCCCTAAAATGTGAAGAACCTAACTCCATGGGTGACCTGCAACTGCGATTTTCTAGCTCATTTTTTCATCATTTTGCTTCGTTGTTGTTCCTATGGCTTCATTTTTTGATGGGCTAGGTGCCTTGAGTGCCCAAATTCCATTTGCTCAACATTTTTTGAAAACCCATTTCATGGTAGGTGTCGACAATAATCTTGTTAGCTTGCAGTTTCTTTATGATTTTCATTCTAAATGACTCCTTATGTAGTGTTTTAGACATATAAATGTTCAAATGTGATTTAAACTGATTTTATGTGTGTGGGAATAAGTGTTAGTGTGTGTGTGTATATATATATATATATTTAGGCTACTTTTGCTAATTGAAACACTCTTTGCTGTGCTCTGGAAAGTTCCATCTAGGCTTATATTTTTCACTATTATAGCTTATTGTCTCTTTTATCTCTAGAATACTTGAAATGTCCATGGATAAACCAATGTGAACTTTGTGAAAAGATCATGAGTAACATCGGTGCCTTGTCGTGGGTTTTAGAGAAACCCAAGGTATCTTTATATGGATAGCATACAAAACATTTATATGGCTACTAGAATTTTTTAAAACATAGTTGTAAATTGGGTTGTTGCAAAGATATAATAAATCATGCAATGCTCTGCCAGTAACTTCTGCTGCATAAAATTGTGCTAAATAACTTTAAACTTGTTATTGGTAAATAATGTATAAAAATGATTTAATTCTAAATGACTAGATATACGAGACCTAGTTTTGATAAAGTGACATGGGTTGTCGTGTAATGACCTTGGACACACAACGACGCTAGTAATTTAGAGCTTTTGGCTTACTTGGGCCTATCGGCTTAAGCCTCCTACAAGGTTTACTGGATGTTAAGTAACAGTGCGTCATATATACGGCATATGAAGACTTGTAATAAAGTTTTATGTTAAAAGATTGAATCAATTAAAAGATTTTTGTTAGTTGTGCTTCTAGAGTTATATGCCCCTCCTATTGATGTAGGACATTGTGGCCTTATGCCTTCAAGAGGCCACTCACATCCTAGTTGTAAGGCAAATACCTAGACCCTCTCAACATAGCTCAAAACATGCTTGGTAGAACTTTACTTTAGTTATCCATACTTTAAGAACATTTATAATGCAATAAAAGAGCATGTTGATGTTCAAAACTAAAATCATAACTTTACTTTCATTTAAGTAAGTAAAACAGTTACAAAGTGCACTTTAATAAAAGACACCAGTTCAAGGTATAGGGTTACTCACTTCTAGTCTAGAATCCACAGTTACTTGCTAATTGACTTGCCTCTATAGTCATCTTGTCTCATTTTCTCTTCCATTGATTTTAAATCATAGATGAGAATACATAGATACTAGATTAGTACATATCTCAGCTTAAATATTTCTTACTTAATGCTCTTAGTCTGTTTTAGACTTAATCTTCTTGTATTGGATTCCCACAATGTCAAGAATTAGGGTTCCTAATGCTTCTTAGCTCGTTCTATAGCTTACTATAGTCCTTAGAGGCATTTTGGTAATTTTACCCTTTTTGTCCCATTGTGTTATGTACTTCATTTGCCTAAATGGATTTCATTTTTGAGTCCAAATGGTCTTTAATACGTTGGTATAGGTCCTTTTATACTTCTTATACTCTTTTAGATGCTTAATTAAGTTTTAGGGACGTATTCATCATTTTATAATTTGTTTTGAGGTTCTATTTTTTCCAAACTGACATCACCATTTGGTTTGGAATATCGAAGATACAAAACGTAACCTTTTTCGGATCTTAATTAGCCTTCCTATGACTTATCTTATGCTTAGGGGCATTTTTTTAATTTTTTACTTCTATGTAGGGCCATGTTCGGGTACTTGGATGCTCAATTTGACCACATCATTAGATCCAGAGCATCCAATAATGTTGGATATGCCAATTTCTATATTTTTTCAATCAACCTAGTAGCCCATGTATCATTAATGACAGTTTTGAAATTACAAATTTTGTGTATCTATACTTTGAGTATCTCGTTTGACAAAACAAACTCCACCTTTAAGTTCAGAATGTCAAAAAATGTTAGGTTAGGTACCCTTGCGGTCATTGGTGTTCATTTGGTAGTTTAACAAACTCATTAAGACTTAATTGGAATTAGTCTAGTTTATCCATTCATATATTTCAGGATCCAATTTCCCAAATTAGGCTATGCCATTGAGTCAAGAATGCCTAAAAATGTTGGGAATGACGCTTCTTGCATATCAATTAGCCTTTGTTACTCTGTTTTTAGGCTTAAGGGTAAAAATAATAATTTTACCTAATTATTAAAGGGCATGAAATTAATTATTAATTAGTTTTTTGGGTATTTTTATAATTTTCATAAAAATCTATGGTCAAACTATAAATAAAAAAAACTATGGTTCAATGGTTAGGGCTAAATCCACTGGTTTTGCTTTAATTATTGAACCCTTCAAGTTTTTTTGAAAATCAACCTATCTAGTGGTCCATTAAGTGAACGGACATAAACCCTTGAGAACCGACCAGTCTAGTTCGGTCTGTGACATTCGCCTTGCGTCATCAAAATGGCAACGTTTCATTTAAGGTTTAATTACACTATGCCTCAAAAAATGTCGTTCTAATTAAAGCAA
Organism: Nyssa sinensis; assembly: GCA_008638375.1. NCBI lineage: Eukaryota > Viridiplantae > Streptophyta > Magnoliopsida > Cornales > Nyssaceae > Nyssa > Nyssa sinensis. The sequence goes on along the minus strand of CM018046.1, from coordinate 710,149 downwards.
GATCCATTTCCTTCATGGGTTGACCCAAACCCGATACGGACCTGACCCAACCTGACAATACTGTTCATTGTCTTCCCATTTCTAGGGTTTACTGTTCACAGTAAACCCTACTTTCTCAGACCCTATTTCGCTTCAATTTAGACCTCCATTCAAGCTTATTCCAATTTCGTTCGACTTTTGGGTTTATAATCTATAATTATGTGTTGGTTTTGTGCCTTGAAATGCACTAGGGAGCTCAATCTCGAGCTCCCATGGCCACACCTACATGTTCTTTGTACGGACTTATTTCTTAACCATTTTGTCTCAAATTTTTCTTGTTATAATCCTTATCTTATGAGGTTTCAATCCCTATTCAAAAATGTAAGTTAAAGGATCGTTTTAAAGAAATTCGATTTCGGCCCTTTCATTGTAACTCTCCGATTTTCTCTGGTCTTAGGGCTATTTCTTCTAATTTTCCCAATTTCATGAACCTTATAGCATGAAGTTTCATTTCCAAGTGTTTCGATTAAATTTGGTTTCGATCAAATTCTGATCAATCTTCAAACTAGCTTTAATGACGGTTTGGGTTGGTTTTAGTATTTTTGGTCCATTTCAAGTCATTTCCAATGTATATTTCACATATAAACTTCATTTCATGCACATGAAATCACTCATATGGCCTCAAACAGTAAATTCGAATGAAATTATTCTAAAGAGAAAAAAATCAAGTTTTTGGGTTACCTCTTCTATGACAATCTCTCTCTTGTTAAGATTGATCTCTAGTCCCCAATAGCTTTTGAATACCTTTCTCTAAGTCTCTGATTTGGTGTAATACACATGTATGCACACACTCTACAATTTTTTCACTTTCTCTGTCTCACTCTCTCTCTCTCTCACTCTCAGATTAGCTAGACTAGAGAATCAGAATTGTAATGACAACATTCTTATTGTATTTCATATATATATATATATATGAGATAGACTTGAAGATAAGATATTCATGACAAGTGGCTTAAAATCTTACTCTTGTCCAATGCTTCCTTTCAAGGCCATGCCTCTCATTATCTATTTATCTCCCTCAATTTCTATATTAATTTGCAGCATTTATAATTCTAAATATGTAGAGAATATGGTGGAATCTTCCACTATGTTCTTCCATCTTGACCATTCATCATTGGCCATGCTTTAATCTTATTATGATGTCCATCAATATCCTCATGTCCCAAATACTATATTTATACACAATTTGGTTTAAGGACCATAGTCATCAATTATGTGAACTTGTGCACTAATTCACTCAAAATTACTAAAGTGTTAATTCTTTACTCTAATTAGGTGTGACATCAAAATATTGATCTTGTCATCCAATCACTTTTATAGGATTGATCGTCACCAATTAAATGGCTTTGGCACATACATGTGCCTTTGTCTCCAATTTCATAGTCTAATTGCCTCAACCAAATTGCCCGTTGTTCTTTTGGGCTAGTCTCTAATGCTAATCATCATTGGTCTTAATTACCCAATAATATTGGGTTAGGATGTTACAAAAAATGTGAGTGAAGCTCTCTAACATAATGATTGGGTCTTTACAGTGCAATAGGAGCCATTTCAATTTAGTAAACTTAATGTGTGGGAGCTTGTACCTAGGCCTAGTAATTGCAATGCGATTGGTACAAAATGAATTTTCAAAAATAAATTGGATGCACATGGTATCATAGTAAGGAATAAGGTAAGGTTGGTAGATCAAGGTTATACCCAAGTTAAGGGTCAAGACTTTGAAGAGACATTTGCTCTTGTATCTTGGTTAGAGAGTATGAGATTGCTTCTAGTCATAGCTTGCCATTTGAAACTCAAATTATCTCAAATGGATGTGAATAATGTCTTTTATTATGGCATTCTTAAAGAAAAAGTTTATGTGGAACAACTCAAGGGGTTTGAAGATCTACAAAGTCCAAAACATGTTTATTGTTTCAAAAAAGACCTATATGGATTGAAACAAGCTCCTAGAGCTTGGTATGAAAGGATTTTGGCGTATCTTCTTGAAAGGGACTTTTTAAAAGGAGGAACAGATAAAATTATGTTTGTGAGAAAAGAGGGTAATGACTTTTTGTTAGCCCAAGTCTATGTCAATGACATAGTCTTTGGTTCCACTAGCACCAAGCATGCTTAAGCATTTGTTAAAGAAATGCATGTAGGATTTGAAATGAGTATGGTTAGGGAACTAAACTTCTGTTTAGGACTTCAGGTAAAGCAATTGAATGATGAGATTTTTATCCCATAATCAAAATATACCAATGAGTTAATAAAGGAGTTTGGTTTTAACTCTACTAAGCATGCTAGGACTCCAATGAGCACTAGCACCGAACTTAGCAAAGACACTATAGGCATTGATGTAGATCCTACTTTGTATATGTAGTTTACTCTATCTCACTTTTATTCGTCCCGACATTGCCTTTAGTGTAGGGTTATATGCCCAATTTCAATCCAATCCAAAGAAATCAAACCTATTTGTAGTTAAGCGAATCATTAAGTATGTAAGTGTGACTCAAGAGTATGGTATTTGGTATCCTTTTGATACCAAATTTACCTTGGCTACATATTCTGATGCAAATTAGGATGGTAATGTTGATGACCAGAAAAGCACTTCCGGTGGTTACTTTTATCTTGGCAATGCCTTAGTTTCTTGGTATAGCAAGAACCAAAATTTCATATCCTTATCCATAGTTGAAGCCGAGTATATTGCGACAAGTAGTTATTGTGCTCAACTTCTATGGATGAAACAAATGTTGAGGGATTACGGAGTTAAGGTTGGCTCAATGATGGCATTTTGTGACAACTCGGGTGCTATCAATATATCCAAAAATCCAGTTCAGCAGTCAAGGACAAAGCATATGATATTCACCATGATTTCATTCATGAGCTAGTTGACGAGACTGTTATCTCAATGCATATGTCTCCACTAAACACCAACTTACGGATATCTTTACCAAACCATTAGATGGGTTTAGGTTTGAAAATCTTAGGAAGTTTATCGGTGTCTATTCTATCGAGTGGGTGTTCATTCTTTCCATAGTCTAGGATGGTCTACTTATCCTCAAATTCTTCCTAGGTCTACAGTTTGGAATTTAGGATTTCATGTTTTGGTTCTTAGATTAGTTTTCTTCTCTTTGTTTTTATTAAAACAAAAAATCCAAAAAGATTTGCTTTCTTTGTCAAGTCCAATTTAATGTCTCTAAATGTGAAAATAATTTTTTTTTTTTTGCACTTTAAGTACTTAATGATTTTTTAGTTTATTGAGTCTTACTTGTGGTCTGCTATACTTGATTGCATTTTGACTTTTCAGTCACTCATTCTTTCATTTCACATGCACGACCATTCCATGAGTGTGAACTTATTGATGAGTTTTGATCAAATCAGTTTCATGTTTAATTTTTAATGCGTTCATGGCTGAAAAGATTACCTTAGAGTGAAAGTCCTTGTTTAAATGAAAAGCATAGTTTTAAAAAATTATAATATTCAAGTGTGCAAGGAAAGGAATACATATGAGATAGTATGAATACTATCAAAGGGGTTAGTGCCTTTGAAAAGAGCTACCTCTTTAGCAGTGTAAAAGCCACTTTGAAAAATTTACATTCCTTGAAAACTTCAAAACCGTTGTTAGGACTTGTAGTCTATATTTGCATTGGCTAAACTGTGTTTGACAAAATTATAGAATTGTAATGTATCCAATTCAATTTAAGCTAAGTTCATAAGCCTTTTAGTCATCTCAATATTTCGAGCTACGAAAGATTCTTCTTTGATGATGATGGTTGCAATTGTAAGAAATGTAATGTCTTTGGATATATTTGGTTCATGGATTTCACACATATACATCATGCATTCAAAATGTTTTTCAAACATGATTTTCTAAAAGTATGGCCTTGTTATTAAAAGTTCTTATTGTTTTAAGGATACTTAATTTTTATTAATGAGTAACTTTTTATTAAGTGTGTATAGTTTCAACTGAAAATTCTGCCTCAATCGTTCGAACAAACCTTAATTTCATTTGAACTACTAGGATAGTGAGGGCTTCATTTGAACGACCAAGATAGTGAGATCATGTGAGTTATGTTGTAGGCTTGGTCGTTCTAATGATCAGATCATTAACTTTACAATATGGACTCATGGGATTTTGTGGGGATGCTCATTAAATCAAAGTGTCATTGAAAATTTGTATATGAAATTTTACAAATTGTAAAAAAAGTTATTTAAATATTACAAACATTTATTAATTATTAAAAATATGAAAAAAATAATATTTAATAAATTTTTAATTTTTTATGCCTGTTAATTATAAGAAGAGTCAACTCTATCAGTAATTAACCTTTGAAAAAAAAGGCTTTGTGACCCAATCGCGGTGGTTACTGGGCAACTTTACCATGACGTTTTCATGGTTGGAGGCTGACGTGGCTAATAAGTGTGGTTCGTAAGAATTTGAATGCTATAGTGGTCTTATAATAGCCGTCGATTAACGTCAATCGATGGGTGAAATGATAGATTTACTTTGACGCGGATCGATGAAGTGAACCGTCGATAAGGTTTCATCCAACGGCAATAATTGGGCGGCAAAATAAATTTCGAAGCTCGCTTGGCGCCTATATAAACGAACTATCCCGAGAGCCGTTTCCATCCATCGAAAGAGGCGAAGAATCAATCAATAGAATTATTTCGGAAACAGAGGAATGTCAGGGAGAGGGAAAGGTGGGAAGGGTCTGGGAAAGGGAGGAGCGAAGAGGCACAGGAAGGTGCTGAGAGATAATATTCAGGGAATAACAAAGCCAGCCATTCGTCGATTGGCTCGCAGAGGAGGCGTCAAGCGCATCAGTGGCCTCATCTATGAAGAGACCAGAGGTGTTCTCAAGATCTTCCTCGAGAACGTCATTCGTGATGCGGTCACTTACACTGAACACGCCCGCAGGAAGACTGTCACCGCCATGGATGTCGTTTATGCCCTCAAGAGGCAGGGCCGCACCCTCTATGGCTTTGGCGGTTAATTTGTATTAAAAATACTTCTTTTTGGGGGATTCCTTTGTTTTTTATTTTTCCTATTGGATTGCCTTCTAGAAGTTCTTGAATCACTGAATTTGAATCGTTAAATTTGTAGTGGATCTACTTGTGTAATTATTTCTGTTAAAGCAGGTTTAAATTTCAATGTGTAAGGATTTGTGATTCTTAAAGGATATTTTTTTTTAGTTGAATTGGGTTTATTTGTTTGGGTCAATCAAATGTAAGGGAGAATTGTTATTTTTTGGTGGTGACTCAAGTTGAATTTGGGCTTCTAGCTAGGGTTCGAATGAGACTCTAGTACAAATATACTTGGAGGGCCCCAATCGCGATTCTGGGGTAGGCGTTTGCGGGCTGTGGTGTTTGGATGGGCGTTGCAATCCAAAATTTCGCGGTAACGGGCTGGGGAATCCAGCCCAGCAACATGGGCCAGTCCAGCGTTCCAAACCCAGCACTATTTGCCTTGGACCGTTGCCACTGAAGTTGGATTTATTTTCCCGAAAAAGAAATCCCACACTTTTTTGTCTTTTTCCTACAATTTTTTACAAATCTCGGAGGCCAACTTTTTGTCATTTCCAAAAGCATTTCTATCATGATGCCATCATCTCTCTGTATTTATATATATATATATATATATAGGGTAAATTATGTTAGTTTCTCTTAATATTTATAATAATTATATTAATTTTTTTTAAAGTTTTTAAAATTATACTAATTTTTTTTATTTTATAAAATAATATTTAAATATATTTTTTTTGTCATTTTTATTTTTAAAATGATGAAATTTTTTATTTTATTTTATTTATTTTTTATTTTTAATTAATTTATTCTAACTTTTATTTAAAAAAAATTTAAGATAAATAACTTATTTTTATTTTATATAAAAGTAAATTTAAGTTTTTTTTATTAATATTTATTTGAAAAATGAAAAAAAATTGGTTAATATTTAAAAAATTTAAAAACAAATATAAAAGGAGTAATTTTGTTATTTTGAAAAAAAATTGATCGGAAGAAAGTATTTGTTTATTATTTTGTAAAGTAGAGGAAGTTAGTATAATTTTAGAAATTTTTGAGAAGGTTAATGTAATTATTATAAATTTTAGAGAAGGTAAGTATAATTTATTCTCTATTATATTATATAAAATCAAATAACATATATATATATATATTTGTATAATATATAATCAAATAATGTGTATAATTAATAATCAAATAATATATAATTATATAATATTTATTATAATAAAATTAATATTTATTATAGTAAATAATATAATAAATATTATTTTTTTATAATATTAAAAATATTTATTTAATATTAAAACTTATAACATGATACCACACAATAATTAATACTATTTAATAATATAAAAGACAAAATTGACTTTCATTTCTCTAGAATTGTTTTTTAAAAATTTTAATCAAATACTCGATAAGTTATTTTGACATCATAAACTATTCATATTTAAAATTTACTTGGCAGAAGCCATTTCACATAATCTATTTTCTATAAGTTGAAGCTCTCTTCAGCTAGCACTTTTTTGTTTCAAAAATAAATGATAAAAAATATAAATAAAAGACTAATATCATATTCAAGTTGGATCAAATACATGACAAATCAATCCAGATCCCTATGATCTCGAGTTGATTTTCGATTTTACTAATTTTAACAATTCTATAACATAGTAATATAATGTTTTTTTGCATTTGTCTTTGATAAGTTACAACACTAGACCATAATTTTATTATAAAAAATATCATAATTTACTTAAATATCTTAAGTGAAATAACTATGTCAAAATTTTCTACACGTTTTGAGTATTTGAATAACTCTTTTAATTTATTCTAAACTAGGCTAATTACTCTCTCTCTTTTATATAGAAATTTAATAAACTTATTTTGAACCAATTATTCGCTTATACTAAATAGATGCTAGTGCAAAATATATTTTTCCCATCTCTGACATCATGTTAAAGTACTTTTCATGACAGAGTAACCTAAATATTTCAAAATAAAAAATTTATTATTATGTAAATTAAATATGTTAATGTATTATCTTACTTAAATGTTATATAAAAAAATTATTATATAAATGTACTAAGAAAAATATATAAAAAAATTATTATATAAATGTACTAAAAAAAATAGAATTAGTGGGAACTTTTGGACTTAAAATGTTTATTATAAATTTTTGGTATTTTGCATGTAGGACCCAAAAACTACTCTGATACTAAATGTATGATTGAAAATCGCTCCGATACCAATTATAAAATTAAAAAGAAACAAAGTAGGAAAAAAAAGAAGACAAGAAGATGGAATTGTTTTGTTTTTCAACCACAAATAAACTTCTACTATTTTATTTAACCAATATAAAATCTCATACTCACAAATATATTAGCATAACCTTTCATTACTCTCGGATCTACGGGCACACACAATTATGACAGCCATAATTCGGCTTGCTACATAAACACACACTCTCACGGTGCAGGCTCTCGACTCACGGCCTCTTTTTCCTACCACCACCTATTATTTTTGTGACTTACAATTCAATGTGACAGAGACCCACATATATATAACATTGACTCTAAGTCCTATATTGATTAGGACATCTAATCTCATACAAACTAGCAAATCTTATTTAATTATAATCAGAAAATTAACTCTCATTAGAATATTAGTCCAACTACAATTAGGATTACCCAAAAAGATTCTAAATATTATTATGATTCAATAAACTAAATTAAGAAATTTCCTAAAATTTATAAACTTGATTTAATTGGCCAACAATACCTCCCTTAAATCAAGCTCGCTAAAGTAGCTTTACCAACACCTTCATGAGTAAGAATTTTCAAAACAATTTCTGCCGATGTAAGAAGCTTTTGTGATAGTAATCTGGAACAATCATCTGTCTTCATCTTTACACGTGGATGTGGTCGAATATTATACTTGACATACAATTTTTTAGCTTGTTCAAAACGATCAAAGAAAAAATCTATGCTCATCCATTCAAAATCAAAATTAGTAAAATAATTATCTGTGTCAATAATTTTATCATCATAATGATGCAAAGCCTACCAATATTTTAAAATACCAAAATCTCCTTTTCGAACAAAATCTGTACCAATAAAATTATTAAGATCCAAACCAATATTGTAGTACGACAAGAATTTATCAACACCGATGAAATCACAAATTTCAGACAACTTGGGCTTCTTAATTCTCAAAAATTCTTGAAACTCTAAAAATTCTGTCTTCACAAAATTCACATGGTCTCGAATAATAAAATTCTCAATACCAATAAAATAAAAAAACTTTAGATTGAAACGTTCTTCAATTTCATTATGTTTTAATTCCAAAGTGCTTGGCAAATCAAATAAAGTAGCAAGGCCAAAATTTTCAAAATCTTCAACTGCATCAATAGCACAACATGCAAAATCTTCTTCTTTCTCAACAATTAAATTCTCAAACTGAGTAGGCTGAAATAATTTTTCAACAACTCTCAATTCACCAAAAGCAATTTCTAACAAATTCACATTTTCATCACTATGAGTCGAAGTCAAACTTTCAACCATACAATTATTTTCATATTCTTCAACTTCCAAAATATTTCTTTCCTCACAACTAATATTTTCTTCCTCAGAAAAATTGACAAAACAGTCAATATTATATGAATCTAAATTCAACACATTATATGAATAATCACAAATTAGAATGAATTCTAAAAACAATTTTGAACCGTCAATGTAACACCTCGACCCAAAAACACCTGAGCAATTTGACTCGTACTACGAGATTAAAACTATAATTTAGTACAAGCTACGAAAAGCCGAATATCCGGATACATTGCGAAATAAATACGAGTATATATAAATGTGAGTGAGCAATATGTATATGCATACGTGTATATATACATGTGAGTAGGTAAATACATATATGTATCTATGTATATACATATTAGTATATATGTATATGTATATGTATAATAAATACACATATTAAAGTGTGTATATGTGTGTGTATGTATAAATCTATATATATATATATATAATGAAATGTAGAAGGAAAGGGGAAAAGAGTGGGCTGTCGGTAGCCCACTATGGGAAAATTGTGTGTCAGTATGTGTAAAATGTGCTGGCACATATGTATATGTATTATATAACATAAGTGATGTGCTGTGATATATCTATACATATTTTACATAAATATCAAAGAAGCATTTATGGAAAAACAAAAAAATAGAAGTCAAAGAAGGTAGGAAAGGCAAAGAGAGGAGAGAGAAAAGGGGCGGCCAAGGTTGGGCTGTATATATACATGCACCAAGCATGCATTTTGGAAGGATATTTGGAAGCTGAGAGGTCTCTGGGTATTCAGAAGAAAGGAACATAAGGAGAAGAAGGGAGCAAAAATAAGAAAAGGTTAGAAAAAATTTATTGTATTTTCAAGTTTTAGATTTCTAGGTTTTTTGTAAACTTGCTTATAACTTAGAACAAATTGCATAGTTAAATGCTATGAGAGAATGGAACACCTAGGAAGAAACCGCATGTGAAATGGTGAAGAAATGAAGAAGATATTGAGGTTTATTGGAAAGTTTTAATTTGAAAATTTTAAATTTTCATTGCGTTTTAGTAGTTTAAATTGATATAAAATGTCCTCAATTTGTATTTTAGGAGGTTTAAAATAAAAAAAAACAACCTTTAAAACTAGTAAAAAATGAAGAAAAAAATATAGGAAAACATGGCAGTCCAGTCACCGTCGTCGGAGAAGGTGACCGAAGCTGCGCAGAGGTCACCGAAAAAACGAAGGAAGAAGAAGGGAGAGGTTAGGGTCACCGGTCCGAGTCGGATCCTGGGTCAGGTCAGGACCCGCCCAGGCACAGTGAAGGGCAATCCTAAACTACGCCGTTTTGAAGTTAAACTTCATTGTTTTAAAACTGTTTGGGTTGTTAAGAAAATATGAGGGAAGTGCTACCATCAAGGTTCGAACGCTAGACCGTATGGCGTGTGGGAACATATCCCCCACATGCCACCACCATGCTAAAAGGGCACTTGTGGATACTTATGAGGAATATATATATATATATATATATATAATATAATATAATTAGTTTAATTAATTAAATTAGTTTTTGATGTCCAAATTCAACAAATAAATAGTGTAAGTTTATTATCTTGGGCCTTCTGGACTCAATGGTGAAGTTCGTTTTATAAGACGAGACTCTAAAAAATAAAGATATGTAAAAGTGTAAACTGACTATTTTGCCCCTAGTACCCTTAAAGTCAAATAGAGGTCTGAAAGGGTCTAAATTGACTTTCTCCGATATTCTGGACTCAATGGTGAGGTCCATATTATGAAATAAAATATAAAAAAATATGACATGTAAATATGTGAAGTTATGAAAACAACCCTAAGATTTAATGAAGCTACTAGAAGAATATACTTAAAAGATATAAAGCCCTAAGATGGAAATCAGGATTTAACACGATCTAAGAATAAGTTGAGAGCATTAATAGGTGATATTTGAAGTGAATGTGAAGTTAATAGACTTTTTATAATTGTTCTTAGGAACTACAAGGAAAAAGGGAAAGCGCACTAGTAGCATTGACCCCAAGGACAAAGGTGAGTAATCTTTTATTTGAAGTGGAGATTTAACTCCACGGATTTGAAGAAGTTTAAAATTCAAAATATCTGAAGTATTTGAAATTCAAATTTAGTATCTACATTGTCACGCCCCGGGTCCCATAACCCGAAGGTGTGATAGTTAAATTAAATTAAATTAAAATGATTAAATTAATTAAAATATCTTACTAGATTTTAGAAAAAAAAAATTGAAAGGGTTCGCTTTAATTATAGGCTAATTTTGCCTTTCATGTACAGTAATTATATAATTCAATACGTACGTCATTTCATTTCTAAATCACTACATCATGTTCCAAAATACATATCAAGCACATTTACATATTCCAAGAAATATACGAATTCCATACTACATGATTAACAAAAAAAATAATGGAGAACATTCCATTAACGTCATAGTATGTCTTCGTATATGTCACGTAAGCCCAAAAAGAAGAGGCACATCAAGTCTATCACCATGTACTTCTCAGGACGCGGGATCCTTCCCGGTACTTGCATCTGGTAGGGGTCAGTACCCCAGTAGGATAACTAAAACAAATGAAACGTGAACGTTGCATAAAAGTGTATGCTTGTGCTCGGTGTGTGGCATGCTATAACAGTTCATAATCAATTAAGCATATACAACATCCATATTTGTCTCGTTACATTTTATGAGATTTACTTAAGTTCCACTTGAGTTCATTCAAACAATGATCAATTTTCTAAATCTCTAGGTTTTATTAAAAACCCAAAAAAAATCCCAAAATCCTAATTCATCACTCATCAAGTGATCACCTAGCCTCCGATATAGCGAAACATGGTTTCACAAGCTACTAACTTGTAGGCAACCATAACCTGTACTACCGCGCGGGACTCTCGACTCAACCGTCGAACCTCGGATATACACATTCACAACTCAACCCATACTGCAACATTTCGAGTACTCACATCATCTCATAAGCACACAAAACGCGTTCTAAACCAACACTCTTGGTTCTTTTCATTCTCACTCATTATTTTATCCTTCCAAGGATTTTTCTAAATTTTTTTTTCTATGTGCAAGACAAATAATTATTTTAATTTTTTTTTTTTCACTCCACACTCATCACAAGTGTGAGTGGTAACAATATTATTTAATAAAACACATGCTTAGGGTCCCAACAATCCAAATATAAATATAGCTTTCAATTTGAGAATACATGGACATGCTTCACATATATAATAATTTATAAAATTGAAATCTAACACACAACATGGCAATCCTAGCATGCTTTTATACATAAATGTCATCTAGCAACCTATTCATTCCTATTTCATAAGTTTTAGAAACCCTACCTCACTTTTGTACAATTTTGGCAAAGTGTTCTTTGATTTTTTTTCGGTTAAATTGCTCAAAATCAAAGAAAGCGGCAATAGATCTGGGCCCTCACGGAAGCCCGAATGATTTGCCAAATTTTTCCCTTTTTCTTCTTCCTCCTTTCTTCCCTTTTTTTTTTTCCTCTTCTTTTCTCCTTCTCCACGCCGTTGTCCGTCTCTGGATTTTAGTGTATGTTTTGTGTGAGTTGTGTGTGTTACTTGGTGTGGTTGAAGTCAACCACACCTTTATCTTTTACCTTTTACCTTTTTTTTTTTTTTTTTTTTCTTTTGCTTTCACCGCACACACTTTCACTTCTTTTCATTTTCTTTTTCTTTTGTTTTATCCTTCACATAACCACAGCCACACACTTTCACTTCTTCTTCTTTTTTTTTTTTTATGCAAATTTTATATCTCAATTTATTTAATTAGTTACTTAAATTTTAATTTTTTCTAAAAAAATTATTTATTCTTCTTTTCTTCTTTTTTTTTTTTAAAATTTACGAATCTTTACATACATGATTCCTATTTTAAGTATTACTGCTCTCTTGAAAACCCTATTGTGACATGCAAGTGACTTGTTTCTACTACAGACTCTCTTTAAAGTATGTTTCAGCATGTCTGAGTTTAAAAATGACAAATTTTATTAAATGTTCTAAATTTTCATATTCCAAGCATTTGAAGACTCTATTATAAAATCATGAAAGTCATGTTTTGAATAATGATGAAAAGCATCTGTTTAAAGAAGTCATATTTCAAATGCTTTTGAAATGCATATATTTGAAGAAGTCATATTTTAAATGCTCATAAAAGTATCTAATTGAAGAAGTTATGTGTTACATGTTTTTAAATGCAACTACAGGGAGGCCATATTTTAATACTTTTACATAGCATCTATTTGTAAATATTTTATTTACCTCCTGTTGTAACTAGTAATGCAAGATAAATCATGCATAAGCACTACGAGGACGTTGGGTTCCTTCGGAACTTAATCATGACATGAAGAAATGTCAGGTAGCAGAATCTAATCCCTCAGGCATGAGAATCTCTACGTGAAGTAAAACTGGAATCTGGTTCGACACGGATTCTACTAATGAAAGTGAAAAGATGAGACATTTAGAAATGGTAGCAGGTTTATCCCTCTATTCCTAAATGTACTATATGTGTTGATCTCATGAACAAAAGTTTTCATGTTTTCATAAGAAATGGATAAGGTTTTCAAAACCCCCATTTACATGAATAAGTATTTGTTTTAAAGAAATGACCCAGTTTTAAAATAAAGGGTCATGCCCTCTTATTTACAAGAAGAACGATTTTTATTCATCCTATTGAGAAGCAAAAGATTTAAACTCTTTTGGTCACATTTGGCCACTATACATGTTTACAAGTTTTACATTGCATATTGAATACCTCACTCGAATGCTTTAAAACGCTTCGTGTTATATGTTTTGAAGATCTTTACACTTTGAATACGTGAAATATCTGTTTTACTCAAATACTTTAAATTGTTTCGTGTTACGTGTTTTGAAGCTTCCTATATTCTATATTTGAAAAAGTACATGCTTAGCTTGAATACCATGAATGTTTCAAAGCTATCTGTTTCAAAGAATTCCTATATTCTGTATTGAAGTATATGAGCAATTGGTAGTGAGTGTTTTTATAACTCTCTTATAGTTAAACACTGCCAATTGAAAACTCATGACAAATACTGAAATTACTCACGAGCTTAGTTAAGGTCATATGGATTTATTCGACAAATATACAAGTATCTGAAGGCACTTATGACTCCTTTTAGTGATAAAGATGGTTGGGAGTCTTGCCCGTTTGAGGAAGGGTGTAGGAATCTCCACACATGGCTAGCGTATTTTGGAAGTTATTAGGACCCATAGATGGTCACTTTTGTTATAGTAATTTTGAACAGTATTGTACTTAAGTCCCAAGTGACAAATGTTATGTATATGTATCAAGTCTTAGAGTTTTAATTATGCTTTGAATATTTAATCATGTGTACCGTTTTGAAGAGCGGCAGTACCGGGCGGATGTGCGAGAAATTTAAAAGAAGAAGAAAAAGTTTTTCATGCTTCCGCAATACAAGCCGCACCGCCGTTCGGCATTGCTGTTGACGTGAGCCTCACCCGACGACCCCAGGGCTGGAGGGTGGTGGTCGCCATTCGAGATTCGCAGAGGGTGAGTTTCGGGTCGTGATAATCAATCTTTTATATTTTCTTCAAACTTATCTCTTTCAAAATCAACCACACAATATCTATCTATGAAAGGTTCATAACCGTTCTGCAATTTGTTTTTATATGTCGAAACAAGATCAAACCAAAACTTATGTGGTGGTGGATAGTTTTGTGTGCAAACAAAAGTATTCCAATGTGCCCAATGTATTATCTTTCTTATTATCTGGTAGAACCATTTAACCTTTTTTTCATAAATTTCTTTTGATAAACGCTTCAATACAATATCCAATACATTAAATACATTGTAAGCATTAAGATAAAGTGTAACACGATGTAACCACTCATCAATATTCTGACCACATACCCTTAAAATCTCAAACTTTTGTCCATTAACCAAAACTTTCTTCATAATTTCAAATAAAAAATTTATTTAAATCACGTACCTGAGTTTGTCCAAAAATTAATCTCGACGTTCCCTTTTTTTTTTTTTCCTTCAATTTGATCAAGCTGGCCTCCTTATCGATTAAACTAGAATTTCTTTTTTTTTTGCTTCACAAATATTTGTACCACCACCGTAAGATCTTTTTATGATCTAAACAGCCGTCGAATTTCAATCGAATAGCTCTTCAATAAACCACTCAAGACCTAAACCTTGAGTAATACGAGAATTACAATTCTCTGCAATAATTTAGGAACAAGACCAAACTTTGAGTTTCTGCAACTTTGATAAGTTACCCAAGATCGTAATTAGCTCTGATAAGTTATTCTAAGATCGTAACTGACTCTGATAAATTATCCCGAGATCGTAACTGGCTCTGATATCAAATGTAGGACCCAAAAACTACTCTAATACCAAATGTATGATTTAAAATAGCTCCGATACCAGTTGTAAAATTAAAAAGAAACAAAGTAGGAAAGAAAAAAAGACAAGAAGATGAAATTGTTTCGTTCTTCAATCACAAAATAAACTTCTATTATTTTATTTAAGCAGTATAAAACTTCACACTCACAAATATATTAGCATAACCTCCCATTTAACGTCGCTGCCAAGAAAATTAAGTGTTGATGTTACGATTAATTACTTATAAAACTTTTCTTTAGTGATCAAACCATGGATGCTTCCAAGGGGAAAAGGGCGGCAAAATGTAAGTTGTGTTGGTTATGGCACGGCCCGTTCTCATATTAATTGGACTATTCTATTTCTACAGTTACAATATGAAAATCAGGACTTAGATTAGATAGTCCTTGTCACTGCCTCGTACTGATCCCGTACTCAAACCAAGGTCCCATAAAACTTGTTTTTGCCTGAGGTTTTTTTGCTGTCAACTTGTTGTCTGATGAAATATGGAAATTAGAAATTTAGGTCTAGAAAAACTTCATTCTCAGCCGTGTTTGGTTAGGTTTGGACGCTGAGTTGCATTTACCTTGAAAAGAATAACTAAAATAACAGTAACTTGTCCCGAATAATAATAATGATCGTTTTGATGTACCGGACATTTTCTGGTATTGGGGTGGGGTGGGGTGGGGTGGGGGCAACGGCAAGTCACTCTCATAATTGTTGTTTTAAACGTCAAACTATCCAACCAAGTAAATCCTTTGCTCTTTGTAACTACAGCGACCTCAGCAGCTTGGGCTACTATATTGCTGCTCTTTCTCATGTCAACTTTGATCAATGGTATTGTTCTCTTGTGGACATCACAAAATTATTCTTTTTGGATAAATTATATTCTATCTCTTCTAAATTTTTTGACAATTATACTAACTTCTCTTAAAGTTTTTCAAACTACACTGACCTACCTTACATTACATAATAATATACAGACCTTTTCATGTTTTATTTTCAAATTTTTAAATTTTAACTATTTTTTCATTTTTAAAAATAAATATTAACAAAAATCTTAAATTTATTTTGATATAAAATAAAAATAAGTTATTTACCTTCAATTTATTTTTATATAAAATAATAATAAAAGCTTTAAAACAATTTACAAAAAATTAGTCAAATTAAAAAAATGCAAAAATAAATAAATAAAATATACAATTTTGTTATTTTGAAGAAAAAGTTTGATTAAAAGATGGTATCTATATATTTTTATGTAAATTAGAAAAAATCAGTATAATTTAAAAAACTTTATAAGAACTCATGTATAATTATAAAAAATTTGAAGAAATGTTAGTATATTTTATCTTTTCCTTTTTTTTGATTTAGGGGAGGGGGAGGGGTGTTTTCCTTTTTTTTGATTTAGGGGAGGGGGAGGGTGTTCTTTCGTTTTTTGAATTAGCCTAATGTTTGGTAGCACGTTCACAGGCACAAGGGCTTTTATTCTGTTATTCCATTTCCCTTTTAGCTTCTGCCATTTTTGTTATGATTTTATTAATTATGTACTCCATTTGTCTTAATTCTTTATTCTATTTTGAAATGTCTCAATTTAAAAATTTTTTTTAAAAATTCAATAAATAAGTTATTATAAAAATTTAAAATTTTTCTTTTTACCCATTTAATTTGAATGTGCTACTTAATGAGAAAGAATGTTAATTTTGTATATTTATATTCGTATTAAGTATAAAAACATTAAATGTCGTTCTTAAAAAATTAATTTTCTCAAAAAAGGACTCATTTACTGAGAGACTGAGGGAGTATATATATATATATATATATATATGCATCCATCATGATGTGGCATGGAGAAGAAATATAGTAGTTATTTGTAGCTCATGTGAAGGTAATCTGTTGACACATTTTTTAGGTTTCGAGTTTTTGAGGGTGGAGTGGAGCTTTGGACCCCATCTGAATGTGGAGGTTTTTACCACCTGGTAATACTTGCCACTGCTTCATAAATATATCATAGTAGAAGACGATACAGATACAAAGAGAAGCTAATTCTGAGATTGAAAGACAAAAGGGTTAAATTAGACTTCATCATTCTGATGCACCTAAAATTAAATGGACTAGATATAGATATTCTTCCAAAGTAGTTGAATGGATATTTGGTGCTGATTGCTGAGTCATATCGTTAGACTCAAGACACACACCAAATCTAATACTGAAAAAGAAGGAAACAGCAATAGTTTAGAGTCACTGATGGAGAGAATCTGTAGGCCCCCACTCCACCACAAATTGCCCTCTCTCTCTCGCTCTCTCTCACAGGTCAATCATCATCGTACCCACTACAATTATCGATATAGTGATAACATTTAAAAAAAAAAAAAGGTAAGTATGTTTTACCCAACCTGCTCTTCACCACCAACAGCACAGCTTGAGAGATTTAGAAATCCCTTTGGAGAAAGCAGCATAGATCTACACAAAGGGCAAGTCACCTGACCCTCATCCACCCAACTGTCCAAGCACTCTCTGTGAAACACATGACAACAGTTGCACAGCTCTCTGATCTCATGACTGCTCTCAATGGAATCCAAGCACACCGAGCATGCCTTTTCCTCCTCTTCGTTCTGGATTCTTTTTTCGAGGAGGTAATCGCCGTATTGTAAAACTGGGAGCTTCTTCTTGATGGCTGCTGTTACGACGTGGACTGGGATTGGGACTAGCGATGGAGATGACCCATCTAACATTACAACATAAATGGTTGAATTTTCCGAGGAAAAAGCTTCTTCTGGTGTAGTCAACAGACCCAGATGAGTCAGAGCCATCATAACCATCAATTTGAGATACCTTACCAAGTTTACCGTGAATGTAATGCTTATGGCCTTTGGCATCTTGATGGCAACACCAAGGAAACCCATGAATTTTCAGAGAGAAGAAGAAATAACAAAAAGAAAGAAGTTTTAGGTTGAACTAGTGGAGGAAAACTAAAATTTATGGAGGTACAAAAAGATGAATGATTCTAGCAGCAGAAGGAATGCTTAGCTGGTGGAAAAAAGGCTGACACAAAGTACCAAACAATAATAAACTATTTTGTTTTATTCATGTCTTTATCTCATTACAATAAGATTATTATAATATTTTATTTATATTCAAAGAAATCCGTGAAGGCTGCCAGCTTTAACATTACAGGGAGGCGCGAGTGATACAGGATGGGGAGTAATTTTTTGATGCCCATGCCATCTCTCACCGGTTCAGAATATCAAATTTATATATTATTATTATTATAATATTAAAATATTATTTTTTGATAACTCTACTACAATATTAAACATCAGAATTCTGTTATCAAAAAATAAAGTGACTTATAATATTACATTACCATACATAAGATTTATAAATTTATTATGCTGCTGTTATAATTCTCATTTAAAAAATATTCTTCACTAGGCACTTTCATATTGTTACTTGGCTTGCTTGGAGTGAATGAAAACAATTATTTCATGGATATTTAGGTGTTTTAAAATGGAGGTTGTAACTAACTTTTCTAATTCTAAACGGCTATATGAGTTAATTTGTTTTAATTACAAATTGAAAGGAAAAAAAATATTTAATTACATTTAAGGTTGGTGTTATATATGTGATTAGGTTTTAACTCTATTGAATTCATAGCAATTATTGTTTTTTAATATTATATTGCTAAATAGAAATTATTTTAGAGACATTATTATTATTAAATTCCCACCGTGATTTAATCTTGTGTCCAAGATTGATTTCAAAATGAAAGTGAAGTGTGTGATTGGTTTTGAATTGATGATTGATTGAGGTGTTTCATATTTGTGGCTCGAAATGGATGAAAGAATATGACGGCATAATTAATTTACATAATGATTATAGTACATGAAACATTTCGATCTAATTAAGTAAAGTAATTAACGATAATGACGATTATTATAAGTTAATTCGTTTATTAACCATGAATAATTCTAATTAAAACTAGTAATTCGTAAATATGGAAGCAAGAATATAAATGAGAATAACTAATTTTAAAATTGGAGACGACTAATTTGAGAATGTAAATTAATGCCAAAGGTCATAATTTGATAACGAATTACGACTAGTGTTAATCGAAGATTAACACACAAGTAGTTATTAAAAATTAGTGCACAAAGTGCACTTAAGCAAGATTAGCGCGACACGTGAACAAAGTGAGTTTAATCAAAATTATCTCAATAATTATAATAGACTTTTGAAATAATTAAAGTACACTAAAATATACCAAAACAAGACTTGTAATGCATGGAATGAAACTATTTGTTGTGAACATTTATGAGTCTTTTGACTCCTTAATTATATACTATCTTTGTGATCATTGTGATTCATTTTGTTGTGAACGTTGTGACCTATGTATATATTTATACCTTGTGGAATCCTTGCCAATGACATTATTATGAGTACCTGGGAGTTGTGTTTGTCACAACACGCATCTTGATTCTTTAGATGCTGATGACCTACGGGTTGGTGCTTGGGAATGATACCCAGCACTTAGTCCAATGAGGACATGATTTTGAGAAGCTGGTGCTATTTAGGGAAACCCAGAGATGAGTGGTGAACTTGGATAAGTGCTATTTGGGGGGTATCCAAACCCTATTTGTGATAGCATCTATTAGACTTAATTTGTATATGTTAGATTCCACACTATCTGTTTATCTGATGATCTCATTTTTAAATGTGTAACCCATGGGAGGGTGAATGATTTACTTACTAAGCCAAGTTAGCTCATTCTAAATTTATAACAATTTTTCAAGTGACATAATATGGACGAAAATGCAATGATGGCGACTAGTGAAGCTAGTGATGTGCTTGTGGGTAACATTGACGATGTATAACTCCAAGTTATACTTTGAATGTATATATCTTGTAAGGTTAATGTTAATATCAGTTATTGTGACATAGTGACACTAGAAATGATATTAGACTTGAATGATGATTTGTGATGCTGAAAATTGTACTTGTAGATAATTTTATTGGTGATTGTTAGAGTTCGATTTGTTATTAGACGAGTTGCATATGTGTAGCTTCCGCACTTAATACATAAAAGAAAAAAAATTATCACTCTTGTGCAATTTATTTAATTTTTTATGACTTGGCCGAGCGACAGTGTTGGTCACCGACCCCTAATCAGCATAAGGTGAGTTTTGGGTCGTGATAGTACATATTATTTAAGAATTCGTTGTGTATTAAAGAAAATAATTTTGTGGATAATGATTTATACACTGATGAAATTTGGGAGAGAATAAATTTTAGTTTGGGAATATTGAAAATGTGGGGAGTGATAAATTAGAGAATAAATTATTCTATTTTAAAATGAAACACATTCCTTGGAAGCTACCCCTATAATGATTTTGAGTCAATTATATATAAATTAATACTTACTTGAAGTTGATTGATTTATTTATTGGAAATAAGTAATCAAATATAAATGATGAATGTTGAGTTCATTAAATAAAAAGATCTTTTGCTTGAATGGAGATTTGAAAGAAAAAAAATATTTAGACTAATAATTTATATGATCTGAAATCAATGCATGCTTTGAGAAGAAAATATATAAACTATTTTTTAAATGTACATGAGAAAATGTTTTGAGAATAGTGGGGGCAAATTCTTTAAGAATTTGAACTATTACAAAATTTATATTATGGCAAACATAATAAAATAGTAGTTCTTAATATGTATGAGAATATTGGCCACTATTAAGGGGGTAGTTCCTAAGAGTAGGTTACTAGTCACTTGAGTAGTGATTCCTAGTAGTAAGACAATTGGCTACCTATCGTTGTGAGATACTGGACCAAATTTGATGAGTCGAAGTTTTTGAGAAAGTTTTTATGTTGCCTATCAAACTATATTTACTTGATGAGTCCATATGAAGAAAGATTATATTTACTTGATGGATTCATGAAAATTATTGTCTCGAGAACAAAATATTGAGATGAATATGCTGATCAACGATTGACCCATGGGGGGTGTGTTTTGGACTAGCATTGAGGTTAGATACTAATTTGTCAAGGGGGATGAGCATAAACCAACAGGAAGTCACCTAGGAAAGTAACCCAACTTCTGTGATTAGGAACACCATGAAAGAGGTTTAATGGGTAAGAACAATTCATACAACGTGACTTGAGTATCCAACACTATTATAAGGAGTCAAAATTTATATTGCTCCTGCTCATCCCTAAAGCAACATCTTGTGTTATGTGGTAACCGTGAGGAAGAGATTTCCCTAAATGAGCACGAGGTAAGAAATCTCTTGTGAGGTATAGGTCACATATACCTTTGGAGAACTCACCTAAGTGGGAGCCGTCGTGAGGCCACGACCGTGGGGATTGGCTGTCCTCTAAAAACTCATATGAGAATCAAGATCGAGTGCATGGCCTGTAATATATAGACCCGATTTTTTTTCCTAAATTATAAATTACAAAATAATAATAATACAAAACTTTATTAAGAAATTAAATTTTTTTAAATGAAATGACTAAAATGGACTTGGAAATAAAAATAAGGAAAAGAAATAAGGAGGGGCAAAAAGGAAATTTCACATTTTGTCTTGCTTTTGGCTTATAAAGCCAAAATCCCTACACACCTAAAACACACATTAGAAACACACGCACATATTTGGGTAAAAGAGAGGAGGGAGAAAGGGAGAAAGAAAGGAATAAAGGAAAATCGAGGAAATTGAGAGATTCTTCAAGGATTTGTGACATCTTTTGGAAGATTGACTAAGCACAAATCCTATTCTACCTACAAGCACCAAGTGAAGTTAAGGATTTTGAAGATTCTAGCCAAAACCATCAAGAACACATTTGGGGTTTCTACCACTACTTGAAGAATTGAGGTAGGAGATTTCTAAACCTAGGTATAAGAAGTGTGTAGGTAGGTTCATTGCATGTCTATCTTATCTATTGCCATAGAATTGTGAATTTTTATATTTTTGGGCATATATTACATGTACCTTGAAAATTTATGTATTAGTTAAATTCTTGCTATGAAATGAATGGTTTTTACTAGACCTGGCAAAATGGGCAGGTTGGGTGGGTTTGGGTTGGTTGAAAATGGGTCGGGTTGAAAACGGGTCAGACCCAAATGTGACCCGCAACTGAACGGGTCCATTGCGGGTCGGGTTAAACTCGGGTCGGGTCGGACCGGGTCAACCCGTTTTTTGATAATAACTAGACAGATGCAAATCTATGCATTTAATCATACTCCTTTAGTGTCATCTGGGCAGCCAACATAAAAAAAAAAAAAAAAAGATAAAATTGAAGTGTAACCAGGATTACAACTATCATATCCAAAGATACAGACAACAATGAATAGATTATGTAGATTTCACAACAATACATCCACTCAATAGCAAAAACATACAAAATTTAAAAGAAAAAATCAGGACTTATTTCCTATCAAACTATATATGTTGTTGGAAATTGCAATTGAGCTTGTTACTATAGCCAAGATTACCATTGTGGTAGCAATGATCCTGTCTCTTCTTGTGGATATGCCATGAACATCTCTGTCATCAAGAAAACAGAGAAATAAAGATATCTCCAAAAAGCAGGTTGTATATAATACCATTACCCACATAAATGTGTGTGTGTGTATGTGTGTGTGTGTGTGTGTGAGAGAGAGAGAGAGAGAGAGAGAGAGAGAGAGAGGGAGAACCTCAGAGCAACTACAACTGGGAAGATAAAGGTAAGGCAGATAGCAGAAGTTGATCCCATGAACTGAAAGAAGTACCATATATTTGGGATGGCAATTGCTGCATAATGGATAAATATGGTTTCAAAGAAACATTACTTTACACACATGAAACAAAAAGGGATGAGATATATGATACTGAAGAAAAAAGATAGAAAGTGATAGCAAAGCACAAGAAATGCATACAGAAACCATTTCAAAAGGCACTTACACGGAGTGAGGGACTACATTCAATGCTGCAACCAGAGACAATAAGAGGAATGTTAATTTCAAGCTCTTTATCTTTAGTTGCAGAAGCAAACTCTGGAAGGTTCAATGTTGCAGTTACAATAACAGGGAGTTTATTCTTTGTTCCTTCATTCAAGCCCTGAATCATGCTGAACTGAAAGAAGTAACATTTAGTAATGAACTGATTGTTGAACCAGAACTCTGATTAAAATTTACCAGTATATCAGAACTCAACTGATATAACTTTCATCAATTATTAGCGTCATTTTTTTTATCTTTTTCCTCAAATACAAACCAACAATGAGTCGTGCCAAACTGAAGAAGATGAACATATAACTAATAGGGTTCAGGCATACCTCTTTTTTCACTTGAGCTTCCAGTCTACTCATGCAGTATCTAATGTATTAGAAGTGCACCCAACATACAAACTCAAACAAATAAAATTGGTAAGAAAACAGGGCATGAACACAAAGCTACCCTTAAAAATCGAAGCATAGACAATAGGATAATACAGAAAGTTAACATGACAGATAAAATTTCAAAAGCAACAGAAGTTAGTAAACATGATTTCAGTGTTTAAACATGAACCAGAACATACATACAGACATTTGAACAGGTTTACTAGTCACCCAGTCCTGATTCTCATTTTTCTAAAACTCCTTACTAAGACTAACCTAAATGGCTTATGAGAAACTAGAATGTGAATCATTTGAACTATTTTTTAGGGTTGTAATTATGCTTTCAAAATCCTCGGCAAGTTCTTCATCTTCCTCATCTTCATTTGAAACTGCATTTGAGAAATACCAGCTAGAATAAATTAAATAAATATTTATGTACATATATATAATATAAAAATACCAAGTAATTACTTACACTTAATATTACCTCTCTCGTACAACCAATCTCGTGTACATAACAAAGCCTCCGCATTCATTGGTATGATTGAACTGTGATATTTATTAAGAATTTGACTCCCAATGCTAAAGGCTGACTCCGATGCAACAGTTGTGATAGGAATACTTAAAATGTCACGCGCTGTCACGACCCGAAACCCACCCTCTGCGGATTACCGGATCGCGATCGCCGCCCCGAGACCCGAGGGCCCCGAGACAAGGCTCGTATATGCAGCGGTATCGAATAGATGTGCAACATACGTTTTGCGGAAGCGTGAAAACTTTTTCTTTTTTTCTTTTCTCATTTTTAAATTATGCACATCCGTCCGATACTGCTACTCCATACATAGCATACATGGTTACACATTCAGAGTATAACGAAAACTTAAAGACTTATAACATTAATACAATACATGTTCAGTTTCCCTGAGGGCTTAATACATATTCTTCCATTGTCTACTAATACAAAATGTACTACTAGAGTTCATAGGTTTCTCAAGAGAAACTACTTAACTATATCTTCCCAAAATCAGCAGATTCATCATCAACGTCCTCAAGTCAAGTCTGCTGCTAATTACCTGAAAGGGGGATCCGAACAAAGTCCGAGTAAGCTAATCTAAGCTTGTGAGCAATTCCAGTATTTGTCATGAGGTTTTTAATTAGCAGTGGTTTAGTACATAAGAGTTTGTAAAATAATCACCGCCAATTGTTCGTATACTTTGAATACAGAATATATGCATTCCTTAAATCATGTAGCTTTGAAACATTTAAAGTATTCAAGCTAAACTCATACTTTGTCAAATAGAGTATATAACTCAAAACATATGCATTTCGTAAAACAATAGCTTGAAACATTTAAAGTATTCAAGCTATACTTATACTTCTTCAAATAGAGTATATAACTCAAAACATATGCATTTCGTAAAACAATAGCTTTGAAACATTTAGAGTATTCAAGCTAAACTTATAATCATGAACTTCGAACCATATAACATAACACGTATTTCTTAAATAGAGTATAAAAACTCAAAACATATGCATATTGAAAATGAGGGTAAAACCTGCTTCCATTTTCAAATCATTTGTCATCTTATCACTTTCATTAGTGGAATCCGTTTCGAACCGGACTCCCATCTTACTTATAAATGGAGATATCTCATGCCTGGGGGATTAGATCCTGCTACCTGGCATTTTGACAGTCAATTGAGTTCCGTGCAACCCAAAATCCCATCATGTTTTTAGAAAGTCGGCTGAGTTCCGTACAACCCAACCAAAAACCATAGTGCTTAGGCACAGCTTTTCTTACATTCAAATACATTTAATATATGATTTCTTCAAATAGATGTTTCTCATAAACATTTAAAACATCATGTACATAATTTCATAACAAATCCTTTAAATGCTTGATATAAACAAATTCAGAACACTTTACATAATTTGGCATTTAAAACTTTAGACATGCTGAAATATGTTTTAAGAAAACCATGACAGAGACCATTCACTAAGCATGTCATAATAGAGTTTATAAAACAGAATAATTTAACTGAATCATGTAAATACTAAATTCGAAATTTCAAACACTTCATATCTTTGCATTTAAAAGCTTTTCAAATCCATGGAGTTAAATCTCCACTTCAAATACAGGGTTACTCACCTTGGTTCTTTAGGGTTAGTGCTAATAATGCGCTTTCCCACTTTCCTTGTAGTTCCTAAGAACAATTCATAAATATCTCATCAACTTCACATTCATTGTAATATCATCTTGATATTCCTTAACTTATGCTTAAATCGTATTAGATCCTACAATGATTTCATAAATTCATATGTACTTAACGTAACTCGTATTCTTAACCTATGACACAATTTAATGTGTTAGAAATTGAATCTACTTCAATTTATACTCTTCTGGGAGTTCCATTAACTTTAATTTAAAGTTATTTATTTGACATGTTTACGTGTCGTGTCTTTTCGTATTTCGTTTCTCGTACATGCCTTAGTATTAGTACTTTGGCATTATTTCAGTTCATAGTCATCTAACAGATGCTATTCATCAAATTTTATGTCTTTTTATTTTAGACATTTCTTTAGGTCGAATAGACTCTACTATTGAGTCCGGAGTGTCCAAGAAAGTCGGTTTAGGCTTTCCAAGAATTCAATTTGGACTTTTATATGTAAAAGGGCAAAATGGTCATTTACCGTTTTACATGTCATATTTTTCTGTACTTCGTTTCGTAATTCGGACTCCATTATTGAGTCCGGAATGTCAAAGAAAGTCAATTTAGGCCTTCTCTAATTTCATTTTGGCTTTAGGGGTACCAGGGGTATTTTGGTCCTTTTTACCCCTTTACGTGTCTTTATTTTTTCGGGACCCCGTCTCGTGTCATGGACCTCACCATTGGACTCAGAAGGTCCAAAATAATAAGAATACACTATTCATAAGCTTAATTTGGACTTCGTTTGCTATATTTATGACCCAAGGGTAAAATAATAATTTTACCTTAGTTATAAAATAATTAAATAATTATTTAATTATTTAAATATTTTCTCAGGAGTGTATTTGAACAAAATCCTCAAAATCTGGGCCACAGTAGAATTTCCCAAAACAGTTGGGGTCAATCCGTAATTAACCAAAGGTTTGGTTTATTTTATTTTAATTAATTTAGAAAAACCAAAGGATTCAGTTAAAATATAAGTGAACCGGTCTGGTTCAGTTGTAACCCAACCGGTCTATCCGGTTTATTACATGTGGCTGACGTCATGATGACGTCAGCCCTAGATCCCATTTAATTTAAACCGACACTCAAAACGGCGTCGTTGCATTTAATCGGTGGCAAGCCCAGAGGCTGCCACCTGTCCGAGTCGACTCAGTCTCATTCAAAGGCCGAGTTGACCCGTCTTCTTCTTCCCCACTTCGACCGACTGAAAACCCTAATTCCCGTTCCCTTTTTCTTCTATTTCGTGACGTTTTACTCTTCTATTTTTTCTGTTTTCCTTCCCAATCACTTCCTAACATCTAAATATATGTTTTAGCATTGATTTGAAGCTTCGAATATGGCTCAAAGTTTCGGTTTTGGTCGCGATAGCTAAACCTGTATTATCCTCGGTTCATACTCGTTTCTTGACCATTTTTGATAAGGCTTGGCTTGTTGTGATCCCCTCTTCATGGGGATTCAGTTTTCATTTAAAGAAATGGCTTAAATCATGAGTTTAGAGGTTTGGGGTGTAAACCCGTAACCTGCACTTTGACATTTGAGGGTCGATTTTTAAGCTTCAAAGTCGCGTACGTAGGTTTTTAACATGCTTGTAAGGTCTACTAGAGGTCCCTATACACCAAACAAAGTTTGGTTTCCATCGGGTCAGACCTGCTATAAGCATGGTCTTCAATGGAGGATGCTTCTGGGTTAGGTGTTTTTAGGTGTTTTAAAGCTTAAATTTCATGTTTAATACACTTCTAGATACATCTTAAGCATCATATATACATAACAACTCAAAACAGTTCCTATCATGTTCAAAATCTTAGAGAGAAAAATGTAAAAGTTTGGAAACTTTACCTGTTATGCCTGATTTCTATCTTGTTCTACTTCCAATTCTCTCTCTATTCTCCTCACTTCTTCTTCCTTTGGTTTCTTTTGCAAGAAGAAAGCATGGTTTGCATGCTTGGCTTTTTAAAGAGAAGGTGACCGACCCTTCTCTCTCTCTCTCTCTCTCTCTCTCTCTCTCTACACGTCCCAGCCCCTATTCTTGACTTCTCATAATTTTCCTTACACTTAATCACTTTAACTTTACAATTTTTTAGCTTTTCCTTCAATCTATGCTTGCTATTTGTATATATATGTATATGATATATATATATATATATTCACATACCAATTCACATGGAGACACACACACACACACACCTCAACCGACACACACACACACACACACCTTTAGATATTTTCACTTTCTTCATCTATATACATGTATACATACATGCTTCCATATACATACATATATATATATATATATATTTCACTTTATACATATATACATATTATTTAATTAATATATATAACATTCCTTTACCCTATATTAATTAATAATTAAATTAATTAATTATTTTTTGTAAATTCTCGTAATACGTGTCATATGCCCCGGTATCCCGGGTCGGGATATTACACGCGCCATCAAAGCAAGTTCAGGATACCGCAATTTGTTAGCCTTCCAATAACTAAGGATATCTAGATTTTGCTTTCGATCAAACTTTTGCTCTTCCAAGAACAAATTCAACTGTGACTTGTTTCTAGTCAAGCCATAGTGTTGACTCTCATATATATATATATATCAAATTCCTATTAAAATTAAGCATTTCATAATTATCAATAATAAAAGTAAGAAATATAATCTAGAAATAAAAAACCAGCCAATTTTACTTTCATCCATCTTATCACCTATATTATCACCTCCATAGCACAAGCCACTGATGATTGATTCGATGTTGAAACAGAAGAGAGACACATATATTCTTCAAATAACATATATAACTTTTCCCGGATGAACTTTACCCTATCCACATATGTCTCTGGATATAATTTTTTAAAACAAAACTCTACAAACTGTAACTTATAGCGTAGATCCAATATGATGGCAAAAGATAACACAACGCTATAGCATTCCCAATATTTATCAAACTTCTCCTTCATTTGTTTGGCTATGCTACTTATAGCATCACATGAATTTCTCATTTCCTTCTTTATTAGCATTTGTATCTTCCAAACCCTATGAAAATACAAATTCGCTGTTGGGTAATGAGAACCAGAAAAAAATGTGGTGATATCATAAAAAGGTTTTAGAAACTTGGCATTTTCAACCTTAACCCACTCATCATCTGATGAGCAAGTCTTAAAATGTACATCAATTAGTTGTAGCTGGTCAAATGCACGACGATACATTAAAGCACCGTCAATCATCAAATATGTATAATTCCACCACGTTGGCACATCTTAGCATACTTTCTTACTACAACTTAAAGATAGTTGAGCAATGCATTTAACAAACTTAATCTTTCTTCCTTCAATATCTCTAACATACTTCACACTTTCTCTAATCTTGTTGACTGCTTCATCAATCACCTTAAGACTAGCTTGCACAATCAGATTCAAAATATGCACACCACAACGCACGTGAAAAAACTCTCCACCACAAAATAAAGTGTCAGTTAAATAAAGATGACACTTCAAAACATCAATTAACCCATCATTATACTTGGCATTATCTAAGGTAAGGGAGAATACTTTCTTCTCAATGCCCCATTCTTTTAGTAAATGTATAACTTTCTCCGCTAGAATAGGACCACTATGTGGTGGGGGCATATGATGGAAACTCAAAATCTTCTTCTGCAATATCCAGTTCTCATCCATGTAATGTGCAGTTAGTGTCAAATACCCATCTGTTTCTATGGATGACCACAAATTAGAAGTCAAGCATATCCTACTAGGGATGGACTCTATGACATGCTTAAGTTTATCCTTTTCTCGCTTGTATAGTTTTAAAACATCAGATTTTGTCGTATTCCTTGTGATGGGTTTAACTATTGGGTTCAAGAAGTTGTGGAGATCCCTGATCCCTTCATGTTCTACAAACATGAATAGATAGTTATGTCTAATTATTGCTGTAGATATTTTCTCACGATATATGTCTTGATCTACTTGAAAGGTAGCTTGTGGCATCGATTCCTCAAATACACCTTTAGGGCAACAAGTAAGATGACATAGTAGATTACTAGTGCCATTTTTTGCATCTGCAACGTACTCTTGCTTACACTTCTTACAGCTCACCTTTTGTTTTCCACTAGCAGTGATAGATAATTTTTTGAAGTTATCCTATACTTTAGAAGTGGTCCATTTTCGTTTTGAAGTGGTTGAAGAACTTTGCTCAATGATATGCTCATCACTGTGTTCCTATTATGCATGAAACAAAAATTCTATTGCTTCAACTCCTCTAAAGAGGTAAGTGTTCATATCTCATTTGTGAGAATACGAATTAGAAGATCATATAATAACATGCAAGAGCACATGGATTGCAGATTGCAAATGAAAAAAAAAGGCAAAACAATGTTTTCCAGTAACATATCAGAGCATGTATACACAAATCTGTATTGGAAACAGTATTTATAAAACAAGTTATCAAAAGATGGGATTTACCTCATTACAATGGAGACAGATCCACAACAATTATATCTCAAAGAAAATATATGCATGTAGCATCATGGTAAAAACAAAGACGTACTCATCTACAGAATATAGACAAACTAAATATTTGTTAACTACTAATAGTAACTATATTAAAGAACAAAGATTGTAAAAAGTAATTTAGCATTCAACTAATCAAAATACCACAATCCTTTGAAGTACTGAATATAGATTTTAGGCTAGTTCTAGTGGATTAACTAACAGCCACACAAAAAACCACAATGTATAAGGGCAGATAAGAGTGAAGCAGCAACAAATGTACAACACAACAATGTCCAATTATCAACCAAAGATTTCATTGCCTGCAATCACGAAATCACCACAACTATTCAAGGCATTTGTGCCCAAGAAGCTCTCATACACTTGAACCAAATACCCATTTATAAAAAATAAAATAGAAAGAAAGAAAAGATGAAATCAGATCAGTACAGAATGCTGATTTAGTTTTGCAATACCACAAGGTGCAAGGCATGCTGGGGTAAATTGACAAAAATGGTTTGACATGACCAGCAGCATAAGCTACTAAAAACAAGAAACATAATTTTTCTTGATTAAAAAAACTCAAAACGAACTCTTATCATTGAAGGACCAAACTTGAAACATTGTCACAGAATAAATTAGTCATAATTATACAGTTAGCTGGTGTCTATTATTATTAAACCCAAAAAGTAAGAACAACACAAAAAAAACTGGATTAAAATAAAATAAAAAAAAATTACCATGAAAATTCTAGGCTTGCACAATCATCTATACAAATGGGTGTGTGTATATATATATATATATATACACACACAAATGGGCTGTTGATTTTTTTGATGAAATCATTGGCTCTGTTGACAATTTACAGAGAGGGGCAACCACCCTTAGAAACATCCCATCTCCCTGTTTGAGCCTCATTCTTGAGCTAAACCCTAACAACGGATTGAAGAATAAAAAAAAGAGAGATAAGAATGGGCTTTTACCTCGGCCATAACTGATCAGATCAAACGGGACGATGAGAGCTTCCAACCGGGAGAGCATAGACAATGGAAAAATGAGAGAGAAGGGCGGCCTGATCAGATCAAACAGGATGATGAGAGCTTCTAACCGAGAAAGCGCAGACAATCGAGAAATGAGAGAGAAGGGCAGCCTGATCAGATCGAATGGGACGCTTAGAGCTTCCAATTAGAGAGTGCAGCCGATCGTGATTGAGAGAGGTGGCTTGTGTTGAAAGGGGAACGGGAAATGATAGAGAAGCATAAGTTATATACCAACCCGTTTTGAACCCGTTTCTGACCAGTGCTCAACCCTTAAAATTGGCGGATTTAACAAACCCAACCCATCTAAAATATAAAGCCATCCAACCCGTTATTTAATGGGCGGATCCGGGCGGGTTGGTGGATCCGGATTATGTTTGCCAGGTGTAGTTTTTACCCTATCTTGATATTGATATAACTCCCGATTGAATGTGAAAATGTTTGATTGGTGAAATTACAAATGGAGTTTTATGTATATTATGCTTAATATTATAAATGGCATGCAAGGTGTTTGTGAAATTGTTTGAATGAATCCTTGATGTGAAATTATAAAAATTTAATGAAGTTACTTGAGTGTTTAACCCTTATAATGAAAATATGATGAATTGTGAACATAAACATGATTGATAAACCCTTGGAAGTGTGAGAATGAATACTTGAAAAATGATGAACATGGGGCTAGGATTAGGCACGTTAATTGTGTGATTTTAAGCGTGGTGAAATTGTGCTTACCCGAGATTTTTATTAGTGTTCAGAATGTTGTCTCCCTTTGGCTTACAAGCCGTAAACCCACGTATGTGGTCGTATGTCTCCATTGGGTTAGTAGTCGTAAAGCACACAAGGCTTACCGGGAGCCAACTAGGAGTATAATCTTGCGATTAAGACTTAAGAAATGAACATGGAAACTTTGAATAATTGAAAGAACTCAAATGGAATGAAACCTTAAATTTTGGAATAATATACATTACTTTCCTTGATAATGTTTCTTTGTAATGCTTATATGCTTTAGCACATGAGAATTTGGTTATTGGTTTGAATTCTTATTGTTGATAAAGCATGCTTGATGAGCACTTGATTGTCACTACAAGTGCACAAGTATACATGTTTCATCACATGTTCTTGCCTATGTTTTAGATTTCTTCTACTGGGGTTGTTGAATTGACCCCTACTAGATGCTGGAGTGGGCAAAGAAACGACCGCGAATTGAAATACCATTATCACTAAGCTATTTTTGGAAAGATATCATTTTTGTATAGTTGGATGACCATCGTGTGAAGAATGTATTTATATTCATTTTTGAACAACTCTTGAACATATATATATATATTTGAAATTGGTCATATTGGGTAGAAATTGAAGAACTATTAAAGTCTCATTTAAAAGGACCTTATTTTGTTCAGTTGGACATCATAAAATTTTTGCGAGGAGCTTGCTTACTTGTGTATTTATTTTTATAAATGAAACATGTAGTTGTAGTTTAAATTGTATATAACTAGATGTGAAATGATATTGGTATGAGTTTAGCATTTCTGCTGAAGGTTGCAACAACCCACTTTGAAAGACAATATCTCCCCCATCTTATGGAATTAGAACCTCATATTTTACTGAATTAAACCTCCTTGTCTTAAATTTCAAATGGCTCTAGAATGACCTTAATTAGAAAAATATTGAGGGAGTTATGCTGATTTTAAGAAACCTGCGCAGAATTTGACCACTGTTTACAAATCAGTCCATAACTTGAGTTTCAGGTACTCTTTTTGAGTGATTCTAAGTTATATGGAAACTAGAATTATAGAGGAATATGGCATATAAAGATCATAATAGCAGATTTTATAAATTGGGAGATACAGAGCTTTAAACAAGGCAGACATGCTGTGTGAACAGAGCAGTTTGGACTTGCCTTCACCTTTTTATTAATAACTCGAGCTACCAGATATATTTTTGAGTAATTCCAAAGTTCACTGAAAGTATACTCATATTAGAACATGTTCTAAAAGCTCAAGATATCAAGTTTTATGAGTTGAGAGATATGGGGTTTCAAACAGGGCTGAACTGTTTAGTGAACAAAAAAGAAATGAACTATAGATTGATTCCTAAATGAATTTGTTTTTTGGTTTTTGTTTTTGATGCATGGGGATTTAAGAAACAATGTGATATACCACAAACAGACACACCAATCACTTTGAGACACGTGTGCCCACTGAGTTAACAAATCTCGATCCTACAGAGCTGACAAATTCGATCATACAGAACAGCCAAAAGCCTTCAGGGTATTTTTATTTATGTCTATCATACAGAGCAGCCACAAGCCTTCAGGGCATTCTTATTTATATATCATTCAGAGCCGATAAACTCGGTCATACAGTACAGATGAAGCCTTCAAGGCATTCTCATATATACATCTTCCAGACCTTCCGTTCTAGACAATATTTATTTAACACTTCATATGGATCCAATCTTATGGTTTCCTTAACAACTGTCGAGCGGGGAATAAGGAAACGGTCTTCAATGCGGAAACTACTATTTATTATTATCTCCATCTACGACTCAAGGATCCATAAGGTAACTACAATCTCCGATGATCATATCCCTATATTCATGGCATCGAATCCTAATTAACTTAGGAAAGCCACAGCTTATATATTAAACCCTAGAGGTACGCTTTTACTTTCATGCTCATTCTTTGGCTTTCAATACAGTCCTTCAATTCCCTTACTCACTTAAGCATCGGAGCGGCTACCGCCGGAGCCAATCCGGTGGTCCTCTGATCATCTTTCTGAGTGTTCTACAGGTCACGAAGCCCTCACGTGTTGCGAGTCAAAAAGTGCAGCATCAGTTTGGCGCCGTCTGTGGGAAACGACTAATCTCCAAAGTGCTCTACTCATAAAACTCATCTTTTTCCCCACCGGAAAACCATGGCACCAAATCTCCGACCACGACAGAATGCTCAGAATGCGCAAAACACTCAACGTCAGCCGCCTGCTCCCCGCACAAGGGGGCCAGCGGCCAATCCCATGCGACAAGAGATCGAAGCCATAAAACGACACAATGAACTGGTACAGGAGCAACTGCTTACCATCACTAGAACGCTGGCGACACTTATATAGAACCAAGCGACGGGTTCTCCTAGCCCGCCAATCAACTTCGCTGCAGGGATGCAACCTCCTGTTGCTACAGAAAACGTCGAACCCCATGCGCAGGCTCCAACTAACCTGCTTGGGCACCCCTCCAGCGTTGCTCGCGCTGGTCGAGATCCACAGCCATCAACAGTTCCTGGCTGGGGAACATCCGCTTTCGTTCCCGACGTGCATTACCGAAGCACTACTCGAGCCCCAACTCCTAGGGTTTCGGAAGCACCGCCGGCACCGCAGGAACCTTATCATGCAGCACCAATCCCTCCGGTTCGGATTCCTCCTCCGTCCGAAGGGCGTAATCAACCCTACTACCCTGAAGCCGAGGCTGTCAGACAGGGTTCACAAGATGTCAGAGTCAAAGACCCGCGGAGGGTAGAAGAAATTGCCGAATCAATAGACCGAACAGTCACTATGAGAGGACCTCAGAACCCTCCAGAACGAGACGAACTGGCCAGGCTGCTCGGAAGACTGGCCACTCCGTTCACTCACGCTATCATGTCAGAAGAGAGGCCCAGAAAGTTCATGGTGCCCAAGTTCACTCTCTATGACGGATCTGGAGATCCAGGAGATCACCTTTCTCATTATCAGCATACGATGGCCCTTCACGGAGCTTCGGATGCTTTCATGTGCTGGACGTTCATCACCAGCTTAAAGGGAAATGCTCTGAAGTGGTTCCACAACCTCCCTCCGAACTCCGTTACCAGTTTCTACGAGCTCGGTAGGCAGTTCTTGGACATGTTTATGACCAGTAGGAGGCTCAAAAGGGGGCCAGAATTCCTGCTGAATGTGAAGCAGACCAGGGAGGAATCCCTCCGAGCCTATATTGCACGCTTCAACACCGAACTCACTGAGATCACGGATTGCAGCCCGAAATTCCTTGTAGCAGCCCTTACAGCCGGGCTTGCCCAAGGTGGGTTCAGGGATTCCTTGACAAAGAGCCCTCCAGCCGCCGATATGGCAGCACTAATGGATCGGGCCAGAAAATATATCAACCTGGAAGAAGCCAACCGCTCAGCCCAGAAGGGCAAGGATCAGACCCAGAGGGATAATCCGAAGTGGGAGGATCATAAGAAGGAGGATCACAGGAGAGACTCTAACAAAAAGAGGGCCAGGAGCCCAAAGAAGAGAACAGCTCCCAGAGCTGTGTACAACTCCGCACCAAGGGAGTTCACCAACTTCACTCCCATGAACACCACTCCGAACCAGGTACTCTAGCAGATCAGAGATCGGGAAAACCTGAGGTGGCCGGAGCCAATCAAGGGAGATCGCAGCCTGCGGGACCAAAGTAAGTATTGTAATTTCTATAAAGATCATGGACATACAACTAACTCTTGCAGGACCCTCCGATATGAGATAGAGCAGCGCATAAAGAAGGGACGTCTTCGGGAGTTCGTCAAGTAGGACGGACGACAGAACCCCCAAGAGGACAAGCCTCAGCAGCGGCCAGATCAGAGGCCCGAACAGAGGCAGGAGCAGAGGGAAGGACGAAACGAGACTTAGAGGCAGAACAATCACGTCATCTACGTCCTCCATGCTGACTCCCCTGTTACAGGAATGTCCAACAGGGCAAGAAAGAGATATGCTCGGGAGGCCAGAATCGCCCCAAACGTCCTGCAGATCTCCAACGTCGAAAAGAGGCTCAAGCCAGGACCGGAGATCCAGTTCACTGAGCAAGATCTAGCAGGGGTACACTGCCCTCACAGTGATGCCCTCGTTATTACCCTCAGAATCGCCAACTTCGAGACCAGAAGAGTCCTGGTCGACACTGGTAGCTCAGTCAACATTCTATTCCATGAACCGCTTAAACAGATGGGCATAGACCAGGACAACGTCAAGCCCACCACTGCCGTGATGGCAGCTTTTGATGGCAACCTCAGCACCCCACTGGGGAGAGTTGACCTTCCTACCACTGTAGGAGAAGGTGAAGGGCAGAAGACCACCATCACGGAATACATGGTGCTGAACATGAAGTCTCCCTACAACGTCATAATCGGGAGACCCTGGTTGCATCAGATAGGGGCAGTTACTTCGACGCTTCATCAGTGTCTGAAGTACGTCCACAACCAGAGCGTACACTCGGTCCGAGGATGTCAGCCAACCTCCCGAGAGTGTCACGCTATTGCCCTCAAGGAGAAAGCGCCGAAATAGTAATTACAGTACACTCGGGACTGTGCAGATCCGGTCTTTACTCACACTCCCAAGGTGGAAGATTGCCCCTCCAGCGTTGAAGAACCCCTAAGTCCAAGGGGACGTGACAGCCGAGCCAAACCTGTTGGCGAGCCCATTAAAATACTGGTCAGTTCTGAAGCAGAAGGGCGTTACTTGTATATCGGCCCAGACCTTACACATACCGAGCAGGAAAAGATAGTCAGGTTTCTGAAAAACAACCTCTCTATCTTTGCTTGGGAGACCAGGGACATGGAGGGAATAGATCCTAACCTAATAACTCACAAACTAATGGTAGATCCGGATCACCCCCCAGTCAGACAGAAGAGAAGGCCGATTGCTCCTGATCGGCATCGGATTATAAACGAAGAAGTCCAGAGGCTGCTGGACGCCAGGATGATACGGGAAGTTTTCTATCCCGAGTGGATAGCCAACACCATGCTTGTCAAGAAGAAAAACGGCAAGTGGAGAGTCTGTGTTGACTATACAGACCTCAACAAAGCATGCCCCAAAGACAGCTTTCCACTGCCAAGAATAGACCAACTGGTTGACGCCACTGCAGGGCATGAACTTATGAGTTTCATGGACGCATACTCTGGATACAACCAGATCCAGATGTACCCTCCAGATCAAGAGAAGACTGCCTTCATAACCGAAAGAGGACTCTACTGCTACAGAGTGATGCCTTTCGGTTTGAAGAATGCTGGAGCCACTTATCAGCGGTTGGTGAACAAGATGTTCAGCCCACTACTCGGTAGCACCATGGAGGTTTACATCGACGACATGCTGGTAAAGAGCCTTCAGAAAGACAGTCACCTGCAGCACTTGGCCCAGACCTTCGATATCCTCAGACAACACAAGATGAAGCTCAACCCCTCGAAATGTACCTTCGGAGTTACGAAGGGAAAATTCTTGGGATACATCGTCTCTCAAAGAGGTATCGAAGTAGATCCCACTCAGATCCAAGCCCTGATTGGGCTGAGGTCACCAAGAACCAGAAAGGAGATTCAGGCACTGAACGGTAGAATTGCCACATTGAACAGATTTATATCCAAGTCCACCGATCGCTGCCTACCTTTCTTCGAAGCTCTGAAGGGCAGCAAGACTTTGCACTGGACAGAAGAATGCGAGCAGTCCTTTCGAAAACTGAAGGAGTATCTAGCCTCTCCAGAGCTCCTGTCAAAACCGGTACAAGGAGAAAAGCTGCTCCTGTACCTTGCAGTCTCCGAGAACGCGGTCAGCTCCGCACTGATTAGACAGGACAGAGGAGTACAGAGGCCCATATTCTACGTCAGTAGGGCACTACTTGACATAGAGAAAAGATACCCAGAAATAGAGAAGCTGGCCTATGCACTGGTTATATCAGCTCGGAAGCTTCGACCTTATTTCCAGGCCCATCCAATCGAGATCCCAACTGCCTATCCCCTGAAGTCAATACTGAGGAAACTTGAAGTATCAGGAAGATTGGTAAAGTGGTCTGTGGAGCTAGGGGAGTTCGACATAGCATATGTACCCCGGAACTCCATCAAAGGGCAGACTTTAGCTGACTTCGTAGCCGAGTTCACCCCGGCACTTCAGAGCAAAGCACAAATCACCGAGACTTCGGGAACCTGGCTGCTGTACATTGATGGATCGTCAACCGATCAAGGATCAGGGGTAGGCCTGGTGCTACAGTCCCCTGATGGGCTCACATCAAAAAAGGCAGTTAGCCTGGGATTCAGAGCTTCTAACAATAAAGCCGAATATGAAGCCCTAATCTTGGGGATGAAACTTGCCTTGGAATGCGAGGCTCAGAACCTCGATGTCTTCTCTGACTCCCAACTGGTAGTAAGCCAGGTCTTGGGAGAATTTTCCATCAAAGATGACAGGATGCTTCGGTATTCCGAACTGGTGAACCACTTGAAGAGTTCCTTCCAGACGTTTACCATCTAGAAAATTGAGAGAAGCCAGAACTGCAGAGCAGATGCTCTGGCTAACATGGCCTCCCGCCTTAAATCTGAAGCAGACTCCACAATTAAAATCTCTTTTCAGCCAGGATCCAGCATTGAGGAAGCACAAGTTGCTCAAATCGACGAACAGCCCCAGAACTGGATGTCCCCGATCCTCCAATATCTAAAGTCCGGTCTCCTCCCAGAGGACAAAAACAAAGCCAGGAGAATCCGAATCAGAGCGGCTCGGTACCTGATCCTGAACAACAAGCTTTACAGAAGGTCGTATTCTCAACCTCTGCTAAAATGCTTAGCCCCATACGAATCACAATATGTCTTGGCTGAAATACATGAAGGAATTTGTGGGAATCATAATGGGGGCAGAACTATAGCCCACCGAGCTCTATCGCAGGGCTACTACTGGCCCGGCATGTTGAAGCAGGCCAAAGAATATGTTCGGAAGTGCGACAAGTGCCAGAGATTCGCCCCGTACCAACATCAACCTCAGCACGAGCTTATCCCGATTCCTAGTCCCTGGCCCTTTGCTCAATGGGGAATGGACATTGTGGGCCCGTTACCACGAGCACCTCCAAACAGGAAGTACCTCTTGGTGGCCATCGACTACTTCTCTAAATGGGCCGAAGCCGAGCCTTTAACACATATTACAGAAAAGGAAGTCGAAAGCTTCACCTGGAAGAACATTGTCTGCAGGTTTGGCATACCACGTGTAATTATCTCAGACAATGGGACACAATTCACTGGTAAAGGCTTCAAGGCATTCTGCGAAAATCTCAACATCAGGCAGCACTTTGCCTTTCCAGGCCATCCGCAAGCAAACGGGCAAGCAGAGGTCACCAACCGAACAATCCTTGACGGGTTAAAGAAGAGGTTGGAACAGGCCAAAGGAAAATGGGCAGAAGAACTCCCTGGAGTCCTTTGGGCCTACAGAACAACCAGAAGAACTCCCACCTCTGAAACTCCCTTCTCACTAGCCTATGGAACAGAAGCAGTAATTCCGGTTGAGATCGGTATGCCAACTCTAAGGACTGAGGCCTTCGAGCAAGAATCCAATGATCAGCAGCTGATGGAAAACTTGGATTTGCTCTAAGAAAGAAGGGATCAAGCCAGCATCAGGATGGAAGCTTATCAGCAGAGAATGGTCAACAAATCCAAGGTAGGACTCAAGACAGTCAACTTTCAAGTTGGAGACTTCGTCTTAAGAAGAGTCTTTCAAAACACCAAGGATCCTACCATGGGAAAGTTGTCACCAAACTGGGAAGACCCCTACAAAGTAACAAAGGTCGTTCGACTTACCACTTACTGGCTTGAAGACATGATTGGGAAACCTGTTCCTAGGCCATGGAATGTAGAACACTTGCGGAAGTATTATCAATGAAGATTTCTTTTTACTTCCATAAACTGTTCATCTATTAATGCACAGGCCTCCAGAGCCTGGTCCATAATGTACGAGTTTTCACTCGGTCCATCTATTAATGCACAAGTCTTATGACTTGGTCCATCTATTAATGCACAGGCCTCCAGAGCCTGGTCCATAATGTACGAGTTTTCACTCGGTCCATCTATTAATGCACAAGTCTTATGACTTGGTCCATCTATTAATGCACAGGCCTCCAGAGCCTGGTCCATAATGTACGAGTTTTCACTCAGTCCATCTATTAATGCACAAGTCTTATGACTTGGTCCATCTATTAATGCACAGGCCTCCAGAGCCTGGTCCATAATGTACGAGTTTTCACTCGGTCCATCTATTAATGCACAAGTCTTATGACTTGGTCCATCTATTAATGCACAGGCCTCTAGAGTCTGGTCCATAATGTACGAGTTTTCACTCGGTCCATCTATTAATGCACAAGTCTTATGACTTGGTCCATCTATTAATGCACAGGCCTCTAGAGCCTGGTCCATAATGTACGAGTTTTCACTCGGTCCATCTCTTAATGCACAAGTCTTATGACTTGGTCCATCTATTAATGCACAGGCCTCTAGAGCCTGGTCCATAATGTACGAGTCTTCACTCGGTCCATCTATTAATGCACAAGTCTTATGACTTGGTCCATCAATTAATGCACAGGCCTCCAGAGCCTGGTCCATAATGTACGAGTTTTTACTCGGTCCATTTATAGATGCACAAGCCTTCAAAGCTTGGTCCATGATATACAGATCTTAAATACTTGGATTACTCTCTAGATACGCAGGCCTACAGAGCCTGTATTACTCTTATATACAGGCCTTCCGAGCATGGTCCGTCTCCAATCTACAGATTCTATGATTCAGCCCATCCACAGACAGAAGTTCCGGGCATCTACAAACTGAAGTTTCCTAGATCGGAACACCTTAGATCTGACGCTTATAATTTGGTTTATCTGTCAAACAAACAAGTACTATGGTTCCGACCAGGGGTAAAAGTACTTCGATTCAAGCATTTTTTTTAAGTTTCTTTGATTTATTCTCAGAACAATCAGAAATGCACAAGAAAGTGTTTAAGCTACAAAAGAGCACATTCACAGAAAACGTCAGATCTGAGAAGAAGAAATCTAATTTTATTGATGATTCAGAAGATTTACATCAGTACAAAGATACCACTACAGAAGCTATTACAGAAGCTACGCTTGGCAACATAACGACTCTTCTCCTGGGATGATAAAGGGGCACAGGAGCCAAACTTCCATTACCGCCGCTGACAGGCTCCATTTGAGAGGAAGGAGCCCTGAACCCCAGTCTGCATCAAGAAGTGCCCAGGCCATTTCATCATCACTATCACTGGTCTCATGACCAACGGACGATGAGGGCTCTGGGCCTCAGGAGACTTTTCATTCTCCACCTTTGTAATTGGCATAACGCCCCAGCCAATTCAAACAAGGGTTCCTGCCAAGTCACAAAGGGGAGGAGGCGGCCCTCATTCATCTCCCTCAGAGCAGTTGTCACTACCAAGTTACAAGAGGGAGGAGGCAACCCACCTTCAATCTTCTTCTTCACACCGTCTGTTTCACCCCAGCCACTTGGAGCGAGGGTCTCAGATAGGGCGTGAGGAAGAGGAGGCAACTCGCCTTCATCTTCATCACCAAAGCTCCAGGCCTCGGTTGAATCAGGGAGGGGCCACCACCAATCGGAGAAATCTCGACCGAATGCCAGAGGAAACAAGAAGACTTGTATTTCCTTCAATCCTTCCTTGGAGACTGAAAAAAAGGGAAGGTTAATTCTCGGCCACGGTTTAATTATTCCTAACTCAGGCAAGGAATCATCCATCATCTCCGGACAAGTGGAAAAACCCCGGCAGCATATAAAGATCTCTCTTACGAACGATTCGGGGAGCAAAAGGGTTGAGCGCAACCGTATGCCCTCGTTTTCATATATATAGACACTAGAAGACCAAAGGCCACCCAGTTGAACCGTCACAACGGTTAAGCGAAGTGCTAGCTTCGAAATCCCAAACGGCGGAGGTGCAATAAATGGAGTATTAAACCACCCTCTCGGGAGAAGCAAAAGGCAGGGCCATACACGTAATACACAGGCTTTTAATCTTTTTCACGTATATGACGTGACGGTTTCTCCATGTCATTAACACTTAGAGGGCCACGTGTACAACAGAGGTCCATCAACTATGACGTGTCGTGATTTCTAACAGGTCTAGAGGCAGAAGTTCTGATCAACCAAACTACAATCACAAGGTATCTGCTTATTATCATGTCCCCGGGTTCAGGACGATCAGCTCTGAAATACTTCAAAAAAGAAGTCTCCAATTACTGACCTAAGACAAGTAAAGAAGATCGGAACACAGCTACCTACAGAGGAAAATCTAATTTGGAATACACTAAACTCCAGAGCAGCGCTACTAGCAACACTTACCACTATCAACTACATGTTGAGGCACCATAGAGCAACAGAACTCAAGACATGCACAAATACTACAGAACAATATAACAAAGGAAACGAGCATTAATCAAAAGATTGTTCCATTAACAAATGTATGTTCCAAATACATTGAAAGATAGCAAAATATTTGTCTTAAGCCTGATCAGCAGGAACAGGATCAGCAACCGGAGAAGGATCGGCAGGAGCAGTATCAGCCACCTCAGTCGGTACAACCTCTTCCGTGGGATCGGCAGGGAGGACATCAGCCACTTCACCCTGGATGACAACCTCTGAAGGTTCAGATCCAGGTGGCACAATGGAGGAAACGTCTAGGTCAGGAAACTTGGCAAGAAGCCGAGAGCGGAAGTTATTAAACCTAAACGTAATCAAACGATGGGCCATTCCTTCCAGCTTCGACCTCATCTCCTCCTCATTGTCCACCAATGCCTGCTCCACGGCTTCATCGAGCTGTCTACGGTGCTGGTACCGCAAGCCATTCAGCTCCACCTGCAACCTCTTTGCCCGCTCAATGGCAAGGTTCCTCTCCGACTCCATCACTATCAAGGAGTTCTGACACTCCTTCAACTTCTCCGCAGAATCGTGAGCCTCCGACCGAGCGGTACCAAGTTGGAGTCCCAGATCGTCCAGATTGGCCCTAAGTTGGTCAAGCTCCTCCACAGATGGAGAAACCTCCACCAAAGCAGAAAGGGTATGCAAGGTCTGCATAACACAAAGAAAACAACTCAACACCAGTATAAACGCTTAAAGGTAAGAAAAGTATGGGCCTGACGAGCTCACCTTAACCTGAAGAGCGGTCAAGTCAGCAAGAAGCTTCCCCGACGCCTGAGGCTTAATTTTAACTGAGCCTTTGGCCCAGAAGTCACTCAGAATCTTCTTGGCCCCCTGACCAGCAACATCAGGAGCCACCGATGATGATGCCCCCTTACCCGTTTGACGAGACGGGATTGGGGGAACCACCGTGATAGGGATAGGAGCCTCTTCCTCACTTTCAGCAGGCTCG
Source organism: Nyssa sinensis (assembly GCA_008638375.1). Classification (NCBI taxonomy): domain Eukaryota; kingdom Viridiplantae; phylum Streptophyta; class Magnoliopsida; order Cornales; family Nyssaceae; genus Nyssa; species Nyssa sinensis. The sequence continues at coordinate 666,916 of CM018046.1, read as the reverse complement.
GGAGAGGACAAAACTAGCCTCCGCTTCTTCGGAACGGGAGGAACCACTGGAGAGGAAGCCTCCCCCGTCGCCACCGACGGTGATGGCCCGGACTCCCACTGAGCCATCACATTGTCAGCAATCTCCTCGACACTACCCCTGGCAGCCATCAATTTATCAGGGTTGACAATGGAAGAATGGTCCCTAATGCTGGGCTTCAAGAGCTTCTTCTATTGCTTCTGAATCGAAGAAGAGAAGTCTGGTCTCTTCCACGCACTCTTAACTGCAAAGCAAGCACAGAAATTGATCAGTTCAACAACTTGGCAAACAAAACGGAGTCAACGCAGCCACGGAAAAGTTGAGCCTCACCCCTTGGCCCAGTGGTTCGAGGGAATGTGGAAGGTTGACCCTCGAAGTTCTTGAATTCCCATCCTCCTTTAATAAAGAAGTACCATTTCTTCCAGGTCTTGTTGGAGGAGGGCACAGAAGTAAGGGGTCTGAACCCACTATCAAAAGACATATAAAAAAGACCCTCCGCCTTTTGAAATTTTAGATCCATATTGCTATGGATCAAGTCAAGGGACACCTCGACATTATTCATATGCCCTAACACAATAAAGCTCAACAGATGTCTCCAACTGTTAAGGTTCAAGTCTGCAGGGCAAAGGTCAAACCAACAAAAGAATTGTTTTATTATATCAGGAAAGGGGAGTGTAAGACCCATTTCAAACCAGGCCAGATAGGCACAGATTTCCCCCTCTCTAACATCGTCCGGGCGATCCTGAGAATCTGGGACCCTGAAAGTTACATTATTGGGAAGTTTGAACTTCGCCCATAACTCCTTCAACATACTTTCAGTAATTACACTCTCAACCTCCTCTCTGTGACCAGATTGACCAGAAGTCTCACCCGCCCTATTCGGGGGCTCATCAAAAGCATCAACAATCCTAACCCCCGGACTAGAGGGAGGATCTACCAGCCTATTTTCATCAATGCTCACTAATTGCATTTGAGGATCGGTCTCAGAAGGACTTCCCAAACCAGAGTGTGATTCTAAGCCAGACATGGCGAACAAGAGAAAGAAATGAAACAAATGAGAAGGAGTGTAGAAGGAGACTAAAAGTCGAACCTGAGATCAGTAAAGGATTATGAACACCGGGTAACCTCCAAACTTCAGGATATGTCAAATGGTGGTCTGGTACTGTAGAAGTAAACGCAGAAGAAAGGTACGAAAGACCTTTCCCTCTCTTTATATACACGTTCGAAATATGAGCCTTCCAAGACGAGCCGACACAACGGTTGAGAGTAATAATAAATTCTCAAGTATCGGCTGCGCAATAAGTGACGCGTTAAACCGACGTCTTGAGAAATGGGAAAGCAAAACGTATGACCCTTCACAAAACCCTCAACCCTAGTTAAAACCCTAGCTTTTAACAAGGGCTCGGGGGGGGGGGGAGTAGCTGATATACCACAAACAGACACACCAATCACTTTGAGACACGTGTGCCCACTGAGTTAACAAATCTCGATCCTATAGAGCTGACAAATTCGATCATACAGAACAGCCAAAAGCCTTCAGGGTATTCTTATTTATGTCTATCATACAGAGCAGCCACAAGCCTTCAGGGCATTCTTATTTATATATCATTCAGAGCCGATAAACTCGGTCATACAGTACAGATGAAGCCTTCAAGGCATTCTCATATATACATCTTCCAGACCTTCCGTTTTGGACAATATTTATTCAACACTTCATATGGATCCAATCTTATGGTTTCCTTAACAACTGTTGAGCGGGGAATAAGGAAACGGTCTTCAATGCGGAAACTACTATTTATTATTATCTCCATCTACGACTCAAGGATCCATAAGGTAACTACAATCTCCGATGATCATATCCCTATATTCATGGCATCGAATCCTAATTAACTTAGGAAAGCCACGGCTTATATATTAAACCCTAGAGGTACGGTATTACTTTCATGCTCATTCTTTGGCTTTCAATACAGTCCTTCAATTCCCTTACTCACTTAAGCATCGGAGCGGCTACCACTGGAGCCAATCCGGTGGTCCTCTGATCATCTTTCTGAGTGTTCTACAGGTCACGAAGCCCTCACGTGTTGCGAGTCAAAAAGTGCAGCATCACAATGTATAATATTTAAGTAGTAAATAGTATATTTCATGGAATGAAGATCAAGTAGGGTGAATTTTAAATATTACTAGATGTACCATTTGGGAGTCGATCACAACCCAGGTCTTTGGGGATTTGGGATGTGACATATAATAACATTAACCTGTGAACTTTGCTAAGTATCAATGCTGTGTGTGTGATATGTTGAAGTTTGGCACAAAGAGTCTAATTCAAGGGGTAATTCATTATGATCCTTCAGATGGAAAGTATCAACACTAAGTGTAAGTTCAAGTCTGGAAGACACATACACCTACTACATAGTAAAAGTTGCCCAACCTTTGTATAAATATTAAAAGTTTTGAAACTTGTGGGGGATTGTTAGAATTTATTGATTTTTTGAAAGCTTCAAACATTTTAATTATTTCAGTTTTCTAAAAAATATAACATAAGATCAAATAACAAATGCACACGAGATGGTACTTTTGAAATTTGATTTTAAATAGCGGATAACACGAGACAGATGACAGACACATATAGCCTCGAAATATGACGTTATAGTTGGGTTTCGGGGAGGGCTTGACTTTCCAGCGAGTGGCTGTTTTCCTATTTCAACATGTTTCATTCACCCTTTTGAACCCGTTTGACCCATATTCAATTTCTGGAAGCTTGGGGAACCAATCTATATTTTTAAAACCAAGGAAACAACGAAATTGTAATCACCCCAAATTTATTCCACCATACCTGCAACTCAGGATATTCCCATGGTCCCTTGACCATTTTTTGTTGCGTTAAGTTGTAGCATACTCCAATTTTGATGCTCTTTTGAGCCATGGAATTTGTTTAAAGCTTGGTTCAAGTTTCCTTCATGACCTAATTTCTTTAGGTTCGCCCATGGTGTTTCTTAGGGTTTCTTAAGTCTAAGCTGACCCATTTTTCTCCTATTTTCATCCTCTTTCCATATTAGATACATGCATGTATGTTAGTTTCCTCGAATCACACAAAATAGTGGCATGTTTTTCCTTCGAAAGAGAAATTGAATTTAATGATTTTTACCTCCAAATGGTTGTCCTACTTACTTGGTTTGAGTTACTGATTTTCTTAGGGTTAGATTTTAGACTGCATGCATGAAACTTCTCATTCTTTTCTTCTTCTTCTTCTTCATTACCTCTCTCTACAATTCTCTTTCTCTCTCTATCCGTACATCACACACACTTGCTCTGATTTTTCTCTCACATATGCACAGCACACACATTATATATATATGGCATCTATATGTATATATATTTGATTTGTGCATGAAATTTGATTGGGTGAGGTGAAGGTCTAATGAGGTGTTGACACCTCAGCTTTTGAGTATGCAAACATGTAGTTTCATATAGGTTATATACATATCTTGTGGGATATATAGCACAAAAGTGCTTATAGCCCAGTTGTTAATCTTTTTGGTATAAGTTCTTTTTCACTTTCTTGGTCTTGGGGTTAAGACCTTGGGCCAACACTTTTTGGCCTTCTTTTCTTTTTATTTGCCTTTAGTTAGGCACTTTATGCCATTTTTCTTATTACATTATTTTTATTTCTTTCTCATGTACTTGTATTCTTTTATTTATTTTCTTCATGTGTCAATTTTCATTAATGGAAATCTTATCAATTTTTATAGTCTTTATTGTCTCAATTTAACTCTCCATAAGCATTATTTTGCTTTATAAGGTCTCTAATATTTAATTAGTAACTAAATTTTCAATAATCGGATCGTGTTACAGGTTCACTCCTTTAAAGAAATCTGCACTCATTTCAACTAAAACTAATCTTTCTCTTTTCTAATTTCCTTGATTTCACTAATCAAATATATATATATATATATATATATTGATACATATATAATATAATAATAGGTTATCTTACAGATGAAGATTGAAATTGCCGTTGCCAAAAGCAATTGAAGGGGAGACGATTAAAGAAATGGTTGGGTAGCGGTGGTTGTTTCGTTGATCGACGACACAAAGTGAAAAGTGGTAGTCGGTGTTCAACAATTAATTAGATCAAAAGATCGTCGTCGTTGGACTCATCGGATGAGTCGAATTACGTTGCAAAGAGAAAGAAGACGAAGAAGATATTTTGATTTCGCTGCACTAGTGGCATTGTTCAACAAGATTTAACTCTCCACGTTGTCCTTTTACTTAGCTGCATTGATAGAGTTAATTTTTTGACGTGCAGGTAGTAGTGAGGTTTGTGGTGTGGTAGTGGGGTTGCACGAAAAAGAGATGGATGGTAGGGGTTTGGAGTGGTGTGATTGTGGTAAATGAGTAAGTATGGATATGATAAATAGGCAAGAGAGGTAGAATAGTCGTATATTAAAATTAAGTGGTGCCAACTCATTAAAATAGATTTGAGTTAAAAAATAAATAACAATTTTTTTTTTAACTCAAAAGTGATAAGTCCTTCTCCTGTATAATAATTCAATATTTAGTCAAAGAATTTAACACTAATTAATTTTTTTTTTTAAATAATTTTTTTTTATATTTTACTATTGCGGTTGAGAAAAGTAATTTTCAGTATTGGAGGGGGGAGAGGAGAATTAATACGTCGTGCGAAATGGCTCAATTTAGAAATAGGGAGGTGGAAATTCAGATAAGGTATATTTGATCCTCTCAATCACTCGCTCATTCACAAACTCTTCTCTTCTGAATCAATAAATTAATGGCGTCTTCTCTGTCCACTTACCATCATCTGCCTCCTCCTCCTCCCTCTAATCTTTCTTCAAAGAATGGCGGCAAGCTGTCATCTTCTCTATTACTCACTTCTTCTGTCAACTTGTCTTCAAACCCCAACATCTCTCTCCAATTTCTTCACGGTAAAAGCCATCATAAGCAATCCCTAGTCCTCTCTTCTACTCCGAGGCCTCTTACTGTCATTTCAATGGCTCCCCCTAAGCCTGGTGGAAAATCCAAGAAAGGTGTTTTCCCCTCCCTGCCTCAATGTCTTCATATCCCTTCTTATTCCAATGTATGTTTGTGTTACCGCTCTGTATGTATGTTGCAGTGACCGGATTGATTAAGCTGGCTTTGGAGGCAGGAAAGGCAACACCTGCGCCACCTGTTGGGCCAGCGCTTGGTTCTAAGGGTGTGAATATCATGGCATTTTGTAAGGATTACAATGCAAGGACGGCCGACAAAGCTGGTTATGTTATTCCTGTTGAAATTACCGTCTATGATGTAAGTTGTTTGCTTTCTGTATTTTAAAATTCTCCTTCTCATTCGCTTACTTTTAGATTCTCCGTTACTTTTGTTTTCCATCTGAAAGTTTGCAGTTTAATTGTAGCTCTTTTACAAATTTCTGATTTCATTAGATGCTATCTCTATTTTTAGTGGTTTTTTTTTTCGAAATATATTCCTTGTTTGCAGGACAGAAGCTTCACTTTCATCTTGAAGACACCACCAGCTTCAGTGCTGCTCCTTAAGGCTGCAGGTATGGTCCTTTTAAGTTTCAACCTACCCTTCAAATGTTTCTTTCTTTCGCTTTTTTCTTTTCTTTTTTGATTACTATTTTGAAAGTTCCCTCTCATTATTTCAGGATGAGATTTCACTGTCTTGATTATAGTATCAAGCCTATTATGCTCCCGTTATTGAGGTGGTGTGTGTCTCAGTAGTTTTGCAATACCTAGGATTTGTGTTTGGTTTCTTAATTTATGATAATCCCATTTGATATTTTGAATTTTTGTTTGGGGAATAATTTGGCACAATCAAGGTTGTCAATTATGCTCTTTCAGTTTGATATATTTTTTTTCTTTCTCAAATCAGAATCAAGTCACAAATTCTAATAAAATTTCACTGAGATTATTGGAATAGTTGTAATGAAGGATTAATGGTGATAAAATTAAAAAATTTAGAAATTTCTTTACAACAGAATCAAAAACCTATATTGTGGTTGTAGCACAGTGGTTGAAAGTGTTGGCATGTCATCTAAATAGAGGGAGTGGGGTCAGGGGTTCAATTTTTAGTGTTGTCAATTAAAAGATGAAAACCTTGTTTCAGGCAACTATTGCAGCGGCCATATCATTATAACTGTAATATTTAAATTTGAAAAAATAAGAATACAAATTTTAAGAAGTAGTAATAAATAAATTTAAAACTTAGCCAAGGAAAAAAATAATTTAAAAGGCCATATTTGGAGATAATGTGGAAATTGAACATTTCCAACTGTCTATTGTGTTTGGCATGAATTTTATCATAAAAACATTTCATCTTGAATGGGACTGCTAAAAGAAATTTTTATGTTGAAACAAACCTAACATATAACATTAATAACCTTTCAAGTCCTAAGACGCTTTAGAGAAACCTTTTTTTTTGGGGCTAGGGGAGGGGGAGGGGGAGGGGGGGGGGTGTTTAGGCTAGTAGTTTAAGTGCCCGATGATTGGGATGTGGTGTGCTACCCTGTGAGGGATAGAAGTTTAGCTATTGAAATTTTTTGAATCAAGTTTGGCTAATGAAGTGTTTTGATATTTGTCAATACCCTTGTGGGAAAGGTGGTGGAAAAGATTTTTGGGAAGCACGGTAAGATTTCCCTTGCTTGTACTTAGGGGATCCCATGGAGTTGGGTTGAGCAAGGGCATTTGGAAGGGTTTGGAGGAATTTTCTTAGCATATTAGCTTCTTGATGGGGATGGTCATAGGTGAACTTCTGGCATCCTACTTAGGTAGGAGAAGGTTGCTTTTAAAGAGATATTTCTATATTTTTATTGGATTGTTATAATGATTATTACAAATAAGAGGCCTTTCATTGCAGATAATGTTAACATCTTGAAGAGCGGAGTGGTATGGGACATTGGAACATTAGGCTTAGTGTAGGATTAGCCGGAATTGGTATATGCCTGTTTTGACTTATTGTATGGCCCTTGCATCATTAGTGGTAGGAAGGAAGCTTCAAGATGGAAGGCTTGAAGAATGGTTGGTCTATGTGAGTTCTTACTCTTAGTTGTTGAGCTGCAAGAGTGTTGGGTAAATAGCCAGTCTCATGTGGAAAGGCATTTGGCAAACCAAAGTGCTGTCTAAAGTGGCATTTTTTGTGTGGATTGTTGCCTTGTAGAATATCTTGAAAATTGACAATTGGTGGGTAGGGGAAGATGCTGCCGAATTGGTTTTACATGTCTAGGAATGTGGACGAAATAGTTAACCATCTTTTATTGCAGTATTTGATTGCTAGAGGATTGTGGCCTATTCTTTTATCTTTATTTGGGACCAATGGATTATGCTAAAGTTAGTGCTAGAGTTCCTAGAGTCGAGGCCTAATATTAGAGTTAGAAGGAGAGTGAGGCCGGCGTGGAAAGTTGCATTATTGTCTTCGGTGTGTATCTAAGAAGAGTAGAATAGGCACACTTTTGAAGGAGAGGAACCCTCTAATTTAGAAGTCGAAGTATGTGATGCTCAATTCTTTGTTTTTGTTGGTTTCAAGGGGAGATTCTTTATATTTCGATTCATTTGTAGACTTTTGGATTATATAGCTTGGTATTTTATTTTGGCTCGAATACATTCGGGACATAGATACGTTCGACACGTCCTAGACACGTGCTTGAGTATTCTTTTTTTTTTTTTAGAATTTCGAACATGTCTTGGATGTACTGGGACATGTTTTTCTTGGATTTTTATTTATTTTTCATTCTAGATCTTCCCCCTTATTTTCTCCTCTTGTCCGCTCTTTTTTGTTGTTGTTATATCTATAATATTCTATGTAGTAGTTAGAAATTTGTTTGAATTTGGATCATGGATGTTGATGATTAAATGAAGAAGTTTTTGAATTTTTATTTAATAGCTTTGTTATTTTGATATTTTATATATTTTTTTTTACGAGCAATAATAAATTCTTTGTATTAATCACAAGGGGTCCTAGAAAGGCACCCCAAACTATACAAAAAAAAAAGGGACCGGCTAAAAAAAGTCAAAGCCTAAGATCCCCCCCAAAAGCCAAAAGCCTATCTAGATACATTGGGAACTCTTCCTTAATCCAAAAAAATAAAGTTTTCAAAAAAGTATGTTTGAACTTCCACACAGGCGCCTCCACCCCTTCAAAAACCTTGTAATTCCTTTCCCTCCGTACGCACCAAATGTAACAAATGAGAGCCATTGTCCATGCAATCCTCATCTCCTTTCGAATTTTCCTGCATCTCTATCCCAACAAAAGCTGCTTCACCTTAGCTGGCATAACCCATAAGGACCCAAAAAGACTAAAGAGCAAATGCCAAACATCTATAGTTAGCTTGCAGTGCAATAAAAGGTGGTCCCACGTTTCCTTCTCCTCCTCACATAACACACAATGGCTTGTAAGATAATAACCTCTCCTTTTCAGATTATCGGCCGTTAAAATAGCGCCCCATGCCACCTCCCAAGCAAAAAAAGGCATCTTTCTTCGGAACTCTAGTCTTTCAAATTAACCTCCATGGCAAGGAGGAATCCTTTCCATCCACCAAATGCCCCTGCAAAATGATAGTACCGAGAAAGATCCATCCACACGACCCTTCCTTCTAATCCCATCCACCCTATCATCCTTTAAAACTACCTTCCCTAAAGGCCAAAACCACCTCCACCTCTCCAATCTCTCAATCAAAGAAATGTCTTCTAAACTTTGGATTCCATACCCTACTCCCTCCCACATGATCAGTATAAACTGCCACTGAAGTATCCTTATCCACAACAATGTTATAAATATTTGGGCACTTATCTTTCAAAGTCCCCTCACCATGCCATGGGACCCCCAAAAACTCACCCTTGACCCATCCCCAATATTATAATTAATGCACGAGATAAATCCTTTCCTACCCTTGCTTATAGCTTTCCACACACTATAACCATATGCACCACTAGGGTCCTGAGATAGCCATCCTCCTTTTTCGCACCCATACTTAGTGCTAACTACATTCCTCTATGGGCCTGATCTTTTGTAGCAAATCTTCACATCCATTTCTTTAACAAAGCTTTGTCCCTAACTTATCTTAATAATATTTTTGTAATATATGTTTCTTTTTATACCAATTTTGATTGAAATAATGTTAGTTTTTTTATTATATAGTCATGTAAAAATAATATTCAACATGTTTGTGTCCTACTTTTTTTGAGAAACACCATACTTGGGTGTCTATGTTGTATCGGCAACCTGTCTCCTTACTTCTTAGCTTTTGGGGTAATGTGTTCTACAAGAGTTTGGGTTGTAGGTGGTCTCCTTTGTATGCTTGTTGAGTTGTAAAGAAAAAAGAGAGTTAAGATATAAGTGGCTTATCTCTTACAATGTTGCGATAGCCCTTTATATATTAGTAAAGGGAAAGTTACAAAATAGCCTATATAAACATAACTCTTAACAGCCCCAACACATACAACTCTGAACACCCCCTCAAGGTGGATCATAGACATCTATCATGCCCAACTTGTTACAAAGACTTTAAAAAAGTCCCTATAAGGGGGCCCGAGGGGTAATTTAAGCCATAGTTTAAGTGCCAGGTGATTGGGATGTGGTGTGCTCCCTTGTAAGGGATAGAAGGTTAGGTATTTGGATTTTTTGAATCAAGCTTTGCTAAGGAAGTGGTTTTGTAGATTTGTCAAGGATTGAGGTTCTTGGTGGGAAAAAGATGGTGGAAAGGATGCTAAGAAGCACGGATACAGATACGGGACATGAATATGACACGACACGACACGACACGTAGACACGTTATTTATCAAAAAAGTAGGACACGGACACGTTAGGGACTCAGTTGAATATATATAATTTTTTTATATTTTTATATGACCATATAATAAAAACCTAATGTTATTTCAATTAAAATTGGCATAAAAACACATAATTTTTTAAAAATATTATTAAGATATTAAAATAACAAAGTCATTAAATAAAAAATAAAGAGCTTCATTTAATCATCATCGTTCATGATTCAAATGTCCGGACACGTGTCCGAGAGTGTCGGTGTCCGACACGGACACGTGAACCAAAATAGAGTGTCCGTGCTTAATAGAAAGGATGTGTGGGAAAGCAAGAAAACATTGGCCTTTGCTTGTAGTTAGGGGATCCCATGGAGTTGGTTTGAGGAAGCGCCTTAGGAAGGGTTTGGGGGAATTTTCATAGTATATTAGCTTCATTGTGGGGGATGGGGATAGGGTGATCTTGTGGCATCATACTTGGTACTTGGTAACAGAAGGTTGCTTTGAAAGAAAGAATTCTATATTTTTATTGAATTGTTATAAAAAGTAATTGGAATGTTACAAATAAGGTAGCTTTCCTTGCAGATAGTGTTAAGATCTTGAAGAGGGAAGTGGTGCAAGACATTAGAATGTTAGGCTAGTGCAAGATTAGCTGGAACCAGTATATGTCTGTTTTGACTTATTGTATGGCACTTCCATCATTAGTGGCAGTGATGATGCTTCAAGAGGGAAGGCTTGAGGAATGGCTTGTACAAGGTGATTTCTTACTTCTTACTATTAGTTGTTGAGTTACAACTTACAAGAGTGGTGGGGGACTAGCCAGTTTCATGTGGAAAAGCATTTGGCAGACCAAAATGCTCTCTAAAGTGGCATTTTTTTTTTGTGTGGATTGTTGCCTTGTAGAATATTTTGACAATTGGCAATTTGTTGAGTAGGGGAAGAAATTTCCGAATTGGTGTTGCATGTGAAAGAATGTAGAGAAAATAGTTAACCATCTTTTACTATAGTATTTGAATGCTAGAGGATTGTGGCCTATTCATTTATCTTTGTTTGGGACCAGTGGATTATGCTGAGGTCAATGCTAGAGGGTCTTGGAGTTGGGGCCTAATTTAGAGTTAGAAGGAGAGTGAGGCCAGTGTGGAAAGTTGCATTGATGTGTCTTCAGTGGTGCATTTATAAAGAGCAGAGTAGGCACATTTTTTAAGGAGAGGATCCTCTAATTTATAAGTTGAAACATGTGATACTCAATTTTGTATTTATGGGTTTCAAGGAGGGATTCTTTCTATTTTGATATCTTTGTAGACTTTTGGGGGAATATATGTTCTACATAGAGGGTTTGGGTTGGGGGTCCTTATAACATCCCGACCCAATTAAGTGAAGCAATTAAGTGTGATGATGATTATTATAAGAAAATTCTTTTAATAATCATAGATAATTCTACATAAGGCTAATAGTCTATAAATATGGAGACAAATGTATAAATGAGAGCAATTAGCTATGAATTAGAGACAACAAATTTTAAGAATGTAATTTAATGTCAAAGTTTGTAACTTGATAACAAATTATGATTGGTTTTAATTGAGGATTAACACATGAATAACTTTGAAAAATTTGTGCATAAAATGCACTAAGTCAAGACTAGTGATACATGAATTAAGTATGATTAATCAAAAATTATTGCAAAAATTATAAGAAACTTTTGAGAGATTAAAATGCAAATTTTGGGAGTGGATAAAATACGGGTAACAGTGGGAAATAGTCAAGACATTGAAGAGATGACTCAGAGTGCGCAGCGGAAGTGTGGCGGGCCCATAACCCACAGGTCCCAGGACTAAAGAGATAAACACTGAAATACTAATTCAAGAATTTGAAGATTGAGTTTAAAGTTTTGAGGCACTGAGAGTAAAAGTTAAAAAGTCAAGCCCTTGACTTTCAATATCACTATTGAATTAATCCTGTAAGGATGATACTAATATTAGACATTGTGATTTAGTGCTACTGGAAGATGTTATTAGGTTTGAATTTTGATCAATGATGATGAAAATTATACTCAGAGATGATCTCATTGATGATTGTTCGAAGTTGATTGGTTATCAGATGAGTTGTATATGTGTGGCTTCCGCACTTGCTAAAATAAAAGAAAACAAAATCTTACTGTCTTGTGCAATTCATTTGATTTTGTACGGCCTGTCTGGGTGATAGTGTCGGCCACAGGCCCCTAATCGTTTGAGGGTGGGTTCCAGGTCATGACTAGTGCTCTCCTTTGTGTACTCTTACCTATACTTGGGTTGTGTATCCTTTGTCGCTTTTTATTGACATCTTTTATTTATCGAAAAAAGAAAAAGAAGAAAAAGTCATGTTTTGTCTCATTCTATCCCAGGGCAATCTTGGTGCGGTCATGACTGGTGCTTTTTACAGGTCATTGACTTGCCTTTGAATTAAGATTTGGGCTAGCAAAGAACCTTGCTTCAAATTTCAAAGTTCTACACTTTATGTTGAATTGTACCTCAGGTTCTGGTAATAGGTTCAACGTTTGATTGTTACTTGCAGCAGCTGAAGTTTCAATTTTTTTAGGGGGGGAACAAATAATCTTTGGGATCTTCAATATTGGTGGTTAACCGAAAAAAAAATGTACTTGATTGTAGGTCACCAAAGTGATTTTGACAACATGTGTTATTTAACTTGTTTACGAGCACATAAGCGAAGAGAATATCACACTCCATGGGATATTTAAATTAGATTACTTGAAACTTAGTGAGGTTTGGGGTTGTAGTTTTCTTCAAATCTCCTCCATTATGACCGAATTATGAACCCCTCAGGGTTAGCTCCAATGATAAGGTCTTAAAGATGAAGGATTATATTCCCAAGATGTCCTCAATTCAAGCTATGCCAAAAGCATGCCTCATCTTATCCGATATGTAGTTTTTGGGCTGGGGTGCCTAAAGGTCCTATGGTTGGCAGGTTATCATAAACTTGTGGGCTTCTCAATATGATCGATTTTATTGTCTGTTTTAACTTCTTTAACATATGGAGTATCCAACAAGGCCGGCACCACTTATAAATCATGGACACATATGGGGTATGATATGACCTAAGAAGCATGGACACATGACATGAATATGGCACGACATGAACACGTGGACACGACATTTTTTCAAAAAAGTAGGACACGGATATGTTTAGGACACGTTGAATATATATATATATATATATGTTATATTTTTTATATGATCATATAATAAAAACCTTAACATTATTTTAATTAAAATTGACATAACAACACATAAATTACAATAAGATATTAAAATAATAAAGTCATTAAATAAAAATTTAAGAACTTAGTCATTTAATCATCAACGTTCATGATTCAAGTTCGAAGACAAATTTACTAACTAATATATATAACATATATATACGTATAGCTAAGAAGCACGGACATGGACATGACATTTCTACGGATACGTCAATTCTATATTGAATATATATTTTAAATGACTATATAATAAAAACCTAACATTAGTTCATTAAAATTGGCATAAAAACATATAAATCACAAAAATATTGTTAAGATATTAAAATAATAAAACTATTAAATAAAAATTTAAGAATTTTTTCATTTAATTATCAATATCCATTATTCAAGTTCCAAAGCAAAATTGCCAACAACTAAATAAACGACACACACACACACACACACACACACATATATATAAATAGCAGAAAAGAGGAGAAACAGAGGGAAAAACTCAATTAAAAAAAAAAGAGAAAATGTGTCCAAAATATTTACATGTCTAAAATTTAGAAAAAATAAAAAATTTGGATATTCTTTTTTCGTGTGTTTGACACGTATCTGGAAAGTGTTCAAGAGTGTTGGTATTTAACACGGACACGTGAGCCAAAATAGAGTGTCTATGCTTCATAGTATATAACTGAAAAAAAAAGAGAAGAGGAGAAAAGGAAGGAAAAATGTCCACTGAAAAATGTGTACTAACATGTCCATAATGTGTCTGAAATTCAAAAAAAATTAAAAAATTTGTTGAACTCTTTTTTTGATGTAGAACAAGTGGCTGATCCTTGATGACCCGATAGGACCTGAAATTTTTTTACTCGACTTTTTGACCCCTTTTGGGATATTTTGGTTTCCTAATTTTGCTCGAATTAGTATTAGTAGTTTCTCGTTTTACAAGAATAAGGAATTAGTAGTTTACTACTTGGATTAGTATTCTTTAACCTTATAAATATGATGTATTAGGACATTATTATTCAGTTTTTCAATAATATATACAGTTTTGAATTTAGAGAGTTTTCTCTCGTTGGGTGAGTAATTCCCGTGTTACTTGGTTTTCAAGGAATTCGACGTGTTCGACTCCTTTTACATTTTTGTGCTGCGTTACTTTTTTCACGTATTCGATAGTATCGGTGTCCTGACACGGACACGTGAGCCAAAATAGAGTTTCCATGCTTTATAGGATATGACACAATAGGGATTTGCACAACAAATTTTTAAAAAGTTGTTTTTTCAGTAAGAAGAATTAAAAAAAAAAAAAAGACTGCCATTGTTCGAAACTCAGCTTCTGCACATGATCTAGTGACTACAGATCATTATTGCTACGTCACAAGGTACAATAATCTGATGTGGATCTCTTATCATTTATTTATTTTGATAGGCAAGTGGCCTTGGAGTTGGAGTTGAACTTGGGACCTTAGGGATATTACCCAAGAATTTTCCCACTAGAATAAATGTAAGACCTAGGGGATTTTTCCCAATTAGAATAAGTGTAAGAGTATATTCAAGTGATCATGCCTCGAAATAGGAGGGCTTTTCCAAGAATACATTTTAGGTGTTGAAGAATTCTAAAAGCTGCTTCCAAATGAGATAACCTTGTTGCATGCATATATTGAACTTAAACAATCATAGCAGCCAATAACAGATTGAGTGTGAGAAAAATAAATGAGCTTCCCCACCAATCTCTAATATCTCCCTTTATCACATGGGCCACTCTCATCATTGTTGCCTAGTTTTTGATTAGGTTGCTTACGGGCTTACAACCCAACGTTCAAATTTCTTTCAAGAGATCTAGGATGTACTTTCTTTGAGAAATGAAGAATCCTTTTTCTGACCTGTTGATTTCAACTCCATGTTTTTTTTCTTTTGATAAGTGACTTAAATTCCACGAAAATACTTCAATCTTCCCAAGTCTTTTATCTCAAATTCTTTAACTGAAGTACTTTGGTTTTGCATTTCCTCAGGGTCATTCCTTTTCATCACAACATCATCAACACATAATAAGTGTATTAACTTTGCCTTAAAAATGCTTAATAAAAAGAGTGTGAGCAGCTTGACTTTGTCTTCCACACTAACATAGCTCTATGAAATCTCTCAAACCAAGCTTGTAGAGATTGCTTCAAAGCATATAAAGTCTTCTTCAATCTACATACTTTTCCTTCTACAGAGGAAGATGTGAAACCTGGTGGAATGACCATATAAAGCTCCTCATCCAAGTCCCTCTATAAAGGGCAATATTTTTCACATCGAATTCAACATAGCTCTATGAAATCTCTCAAACCAAGCTCGTAGAGATTGCTTCAAAGCATATGAAGTCTTCTTCAATCTACATACTTTTCCTTCTGTAGAGGGAGATGTGAAACCTGGTGGAATGACCATATAAAGCTCATCATCCAAGTCCCTCTATAAAGGACAATATTTTTCACGTCAAATTGTTGAATAGGCCATCCAAGGTTGGTTGCTAGAGAGAGTAAGGCTTAAATGGAGATCATCTTGGCTAAAGAGGCAAAGGTCTCCTGGTAATTGATACTATAAGTTTGAGTGAAACCTTTAGCTACTAGCCTTGCCTTGTACCTTTACATAGAATCACCTGCCTTGTGTTTCACAATAAATACCCTTTTGCACTCAACCATCTTTCTATGATCAGGATGAGTCACCAATTCCCACGTGCTATTTTTCTTTTTCTTTTTTTAGTAAGTATTCACTAAAAAAGCACCAAAATGAGGTTGCACTCATGTACAAACACGTATACCAAAAAGTATAAAAACATTCAATCTATGTTTTCAATTGATCAAAAAAATCTACAAAAGAGTCCATGTAAAAAAGAAAACTCCTTTAATCCAAAAATATAGGGAACGAAGGAAATTTTTCTTCAAAGCCCCAAACGAAGATTTCATTCCTTCAAAAGTTCCTTTTTTTGGATAAGTAATATCTCATGTATTATAAACAAAGGTGCCAAGGTTCTATTCCTTCAAAGTTCTTATATTCATCTTCATCCAAATTTGCCACCATAGGCAGAGTGGAGCCATCTGCCACACATCCTTCATACCCTTTCTCATCTTCCTACTCCTCCAACTAAATAGAACCTCCTGAACTGAATGAGACATCACCCATTGAATACCAAAAATGGAGACGGGAAGAGACCACAACTCCCTCATCACTTGACAAGTTGACATACAGGTATTATATTTCTTGAGAGCTCTTATTTCCTCTAACATGGCTTCCTTCCACTTAGGCCCATTTGATGCATCCTTCCAATCACATGGGACAGACAGAAGACAAGGGGACTAAAAATGCATATAGGAGGGTGAAAGATTGATAAGATACAAATTTAAAGATGAGAGGTTGAGTGCAAGAGCGCATTCCTTTGTGAACTACAATAGGAAGGTCATGATCATCAAGTGTAGGCATAGAAATGATAGGAACAAGACTTTAACTCATTACCTGTGTTATGACCCAGAGCTGGAGAATTTGATTGGCAAGGAGCATGAGAAGGTTCAATGGTCTTATCTCTCAGTTTCCAAGAGTAAACTTCACACTCTTTACTACTTGAAATTGTGTCATTGGATGAAGAAAAGAGCTCCAATGGACATGAACAAAACAATCACATCCAAATATGCAAGGAGGAATAGGAAAGAGCTCCAATGCTGCTCACAACATCTCTAGTGGAGTTTTTAAACCTAACACTCTAGAATCTAGATGGCGTTCAAATGATAAAAAAAGTAGTTGTACGAATCACATCACCCTAATAAGTCTTCGGAACTTCTATAGCAATAGCATAATCAAGGACCTTGTGCCTCTATAGCCCACACCTTAGAACCGACATTTTCCCATATTGAGCCACTGTTGCAACATAGGTATAACGGGTGTTCATACATCCACTTCCACTTATACAATAGGGCAAGGATGCGCAGTTGCTCCTGAAGCCCACTCCTTCCGAATAACTGCCTTCTTGTGTTTGTGTTATAGTATGGCTTAAGTGAAGGTTACCTCTCGTACATCAGTAATCCTGGTGGTTTTACACCATCAGCTATAGCATTTAGGCCTTTAGCAAGTGTTGGTTTTTTCTTTTCGTAACCACATTTTGTTGTAGAGTGTCTATGCAAGTAGTTTAATGGACAATCTCATGTTCCTTAATATAGGAGAGAAAATACATTATCTATTATTTCTCTACCATTATTTGAATGAAGCACCATATTCTTGGCTTTGAATTGTGTGAAAATCATCTTATGGTAAGTCTTAAAGCATGAGAAGACTCCACTCTTATCATGTAATAATATACCCATGTTACGTGAGAAAAGTCATCGATAAAAAAAGGATTTCCCAATCTTCTATGCCACTCCAAGAGAGGTTAGATGAAGTGGAAGATGCATTGAATGCAATTGCACAACTACCTGAGTGTGAAAAAGCAGAAGTAGCCATAGCATTGTAAAGTTCTAGCTGAGCCATAAGTTGTCTGAGTGACTCTTGCCTCTTGTCAAGAAAGAGTGACATAGGGCAACTGAGTAGAAGTTGAGGCATGATTCGACATCTCTGCTGATGAGGTGCAATGAGCACGAGATCTAGAAGCACCTCAGTGTTCACTTCTTCCTCTTGTAGTTTGACTGTGGAACTTCTAACAATTCTCCTTTATATGTTGACTTTCACCATAATGATCACATTTAAGTTTGTCCTCATAGAAACTAACTCTCCTGATCATTTAACTTCACACATTTTACTACCCCTTTCTCCATCTCTTTGAGATGCTAGAGTTGATCTCTCTTGACTAATGGACTGCAGCATTGCACTCCTACTTTCCTCCCCCTGAATGTAGGCGTAAACTTGATTTTGAGAAGGTAAGGGATCTCTGCCCAAAACTTGATCATACTCAAAAGGTAGAGAAATCAAACATTCGTTCTTGTTCCACCATCTTCTTGTATTTGTGAGCATCTCTAGAACAGTCAGCATGAAAATCTTATTAGTGATCTAACTCCTCCCATAAACTCTGATATCAGGTTTCATAGAATGAAGAAGACAAGACGTGACACTAGAATTTTTTATATCCCATTGCTGATACTTGGGGTCAGATTCATCCATTTCTTTTTTTTTTCCTAAACAAATGGCCCATCATTCTTTGGGTCTTAATGAACAAGAGTGTCGATTGTGACCAAGTGTTGGTACTTGGTTTACCCCTACTACTACCTGTACTTGTGGCAATTCTCATCAGATCGTCATATTGTAACAACCTGGAAGCTATGTCATCAACTTTATACCTCACACGTGGTTCAATCCCAAGGTGACACGTGTCATCGACATACTATCATTGCACTTCCATACAGTTGCTCGACAAATTAACTTTCGAGTACGATCTCATCTATTGGTCGATCCATTCTGTGCTCTCTAGACATGTTTGAGCTATTCCTAGTTTCGAGATGTGGTGTGGTGGTCCTGGACTTGGTCAAGCTAATCCTTGGTTCCTATTATGGCACAATTCTCCACCACATGTAAGTTTTCACGAGGAACTACAGCTCTTTGAATGGCCTAATGTGTATCTAGATGTCAAGTATTAGACCCTGGGAAGGGGGGGGGGGGGGTTGAATAGGTCTATATAGAAAATTTAAAATTATCTTGAGCAATTTTAAACTTGCTTCAAGGAGATTAACATTATCACTTCAATTATGAGAGGATTAGGGTTCTCGTGAGACATGCAATGATTAACTATAGTAATAATTAAAGAGCAATAGTAAAAGATAAAGACAATGTACTGAGTTTTTTGATGAGGAAACTGTCACATATCAATTGTATCTGCTTAGAAAAACTCTGGGGCTCTGACCCAGATGTGAATCTGCTAGAAAATGTTTGATGATTACAAACTCCGTATAAACACCGACTTACCCTCTCAAGCCGTGTTCATGATTGGTATCTTCTCAAACTCGAATCCTCAAGTATTCTCAAAGTGAATCCACCGCTTTGAAATCCACGAACGGCAAACTCTAATCACAATTGCGAACTCCACGCAATTTCGAACTCAGCCGATTGCACAAACTTGAGCTCCACAAGTTATACTCAAAAAAAGTTGTATAGAATGAATTTCAAGGTTCTTGTGCAAAGGTTTTATCCATGTGAGCATAATGTGCATGGAGAAAATCTTTTGAAATTAGATAGAAAAACTCTATTGAAGCATCCAAAAGTGCTACCCAAAACGCGACCAAAACCTTTTATAAGAAGGGTTTTGGAAATCCAAAATACACCGTTAAAATCCAATTAGGAAACTGCTTTATCAGTGACATTTGTTTAAACGAATGATCAGTTCGTTCGCACGAACATAGGTTCGTTCGAACGAATTTCTTTTGAGCACCTACTGGAAAATTCGTTCGAGCTTTGTAATCAATCAAAGATTGCACGAATTATCCTTTGGAAAATTCGTTCGAACAAAGGATCAAACGAATCCCTCAAAGATCAAACGAATTGGGTTTTGGAATTTTCGTTCGCACGAATATGGATTTGTTCGAATGAATGCTGATGGAATTCTAGGCACTCATGGTTTAAACTGAAGTATAATAGTCCAAGTTTACCTAAAACTGAGTTTTACTACGTTGAAACCAATTGAGTTGTTATTATTCATCAACCCATTCACACTTAACCAAAAACTAAATAGTTTAAAACCCTTTTAAGGCATGCAGTGTGTGTGTTAGATTAAACCAAATGCAACCAAATCATTACCTTTGCTTACCATTGTGAACACTGCAAGAAGACGAATCCGATCATGATGCTTTCCAGGCTTGAGTGAACACAAGGCTTGAGATCACTAGACTCATGGAATTGGTAGCATTACAACTCATGATAGTTTTGTGAACATGGATTAGCTAACACAAACATAGTATAAAATACCTAACACCCTTCCATTCCATGGCTGTCTAAAGGCTTGGGGGCAAGTCTTTGAGAGGCTTCTAAAGCTTGAAATGTGGCTATAGTGTGATCTCCTCGCTAAAGACCCAGTTTCGGGATATTTAGGATTTTGTGACATGGCGACTAAAGTATTGGGTTATATAGGTGTCAATCACATCACGTATGCCAGAATACTTGGACGTTTTAGAATAGAGAGATTCCACCAACATTTCCTAACCTTCTATCACATTTTAATATCTTCTTCTAACTACCTTCTATTTTGAATACTAGTGAAACACATGACCAATTTATTATTCATACGTCATCCCTAATTGAACGTCACGTGCTAGAACTACTATAAATAGTACTTTCACGTTATTGTGAACAGAGATGATTCTAAACTGGCTTCATTACTTTCATTAACTTCCCAGCCAATCATTGAAGTGTGCATTGGATATCATGCTACAATCATTATCCTTCTTTGAGATCTCAATACACACTCGTACCTTTGGCCCCACACTCTTCAGGAATCTCTCTGTAGTTGTAGATTGCCTCTATTTTCTCCTTGTCACTTCATCTGAAGAGCTCTCAGCTGTCTGACATGGAATACCCATACTCTGTACGAACTATTCTTTGGCTTATCACTTTTTTTATCACTATCAACACCAAGCAAGGTAATTGTTGTCATCTAGCTTCATTGTTGTGATTTGCAAACTGGGGCCACCATGGTGGGCACTAATTTGGCCCTTTACAGCACCACTGCAGATATCAGAAGATGTGGCTTTTAGGCAAGTCTAGCACAGTCACAAAATGAACCCAACAATGCAATAATCAAGTGCTAAACCGAAGGAAGAACCTCTACTAAGAGCTAGAGGAAGTACCCAAATGCAATTTAGGGGGCCAAAGCACATCAGATACAAAAAAAAATTGCAGCAAACAGTAGTTATAAACAATGAAACTATCACACTGACGTCAGCCAAATTCATCAAAAAAACACCTAAGAGATAACATTTTCATAGAAAGAAAACACCAATACTAAATCATCATACTGGAACAATCCTTCTTGAAGCAGTTAGATTTAAAAATAACCTCAAAATTTCAGGAGTGTAAGGACCATTGCTCGGTGCAATCATAAAATTCTCCGACTATCAAGTGTGAAAACACGGGTTCAAGTCTTGAGAGCTGTCACTTTTTGTAAAAAGTAATACCAAAAGGTTAGGTTTGTCTCTAGTCTACCCCTCCAGCAGCCTGTGTAAGTGGGACCAACAGTAGGTAATGGTCTAATTGTTGACTGACCTCATTGAAGAAAATTTTTGGCCCTCCCTACTGTCCAGTATTATTGTCAGCAAACAGTAACTCTGGTGTTTGCTTCTTTGTTAGTGGTGGTGGATAGTTGGGAAGAAATTTTGTTTGTACTTGATATTTGATTATTAATATGCCATCTTTTAACTGTCTCCTAGGAGATGCTTATTGGTTTTCTTTTGAACTTCGTCAGAAGAAAGAATAAATCCCAATCCATATTGATAAAAGATGCTCTTCTGCAATACCACTTCATCCTGATTTACGTTTTTTTTTGCATCTATCCTGAGTTCAGGGAATGCTGTTAATATAGTCTTAAATTGGCCCCTCTATGGGTACATTATGCTCTTGTCAAGAAAAAAAAACCAAGCTTTGTACCATATTTATTGTGATTTTGATATTTTTGTTTGAAAATGTGTCCATTCTTGTTTCCTCAACAAATAGAACATTTTCACCCTTGTGTTTCTGCATGTGATGCCAAAAATAAGGTTAGTATCTAGCTACTCCATAAAAAATAGTCCTGACGTATAGAGGTCCAAGCGACGTGAGGTGTGAAGAGCTCGTATAATCTTTATTTCCTCGCTGATTTCTAAGGTTATAATATGGCACCCATTGAAGATAAAATGAGGGAGATTCATCTAACATGACTACTTGACAGGGTGCAATGTTGACCAACACACAATATTATGGAGGAGTGTTTTGATTCGAGTTGAAGGTGCCAAAAAATATTAGATGGCTCAAAGGAACGTGTGTTAAGGCCGTGAAAAAGGCAGAAAGGATACATTTGCTTGGATATAATTGAAGATATGACTTTACAAAAAGTTGATTAAAGAAGATGGATCTATATAGCCCAGCTCAAGTAGTTGGGTTAAGGCTTGTTGAGTTGAGTAGACTTTAGAAATTATATATTAATAGAAGATTAGGATCATCAGGTGGAGTCCTTTGAATGGCTGCATTTTTAGTGAAAGATCTTTCTTTGGGCTCTTTTTAGAGGAGGGGTTCAGAACTTCCCGCAAGAAGGTATTTGACATTGGAAGGCTCCTGTAAAGGTTGCCTTCTTTGCATGGTCAGCTACTTTGGATGCCATCCTAACTGTTAGCAATATGAAGAACAAAGGATTCATAATGACTTGTTAATATTGCTTCCTCAAGGAGGATGAGGAGTCAGTTAGCCGTCTGCTTCTCCATTGTGGGTTTCTTTGGGAGCTTCTTTACCCCCTTTTAGGTTGGAAGGATTATGCCTGGTTCTGTTATGGATTTTTTTCAGGAACTGGAGAGAGTTGCATTTGGTGGAGGATGAGTAAGGTGTGGGATATACTGCCCTTTTGTTTTTTTTTGGGTGCAATATGGGGTGAATGGAACAGGATAGCATTTGAAGGTAAATGAGCTTGTAATTGGATTGAAGAGTTTGTTCTTAAGAACTCTTTATTTTTGAATTGTAGAGTTTGCTATTGTAAATGTGGATTCTTTTGTAGATTTTTCAAGAGGAATGAGCCTTTTTACTTATTATTTTTTTGTATAGCTTTCGTATGCCTCGCTTATACATGGCTTACGCCCGTACTTTTTAGCGCCTTTAGTGAAATATTATTACTTGTCAAAAAAAGTAATGGAAGATTTGAAGGCAAGACGATATGAAGGTTTTAGTTGCTACACTTCTCTCTGCTTGCATTTTATGGGTCCTATGATTGATTAAAAATCAGTGTATGTACACAAGTAATCTATATTCATTCCTCCAATATCTTTTAGGCTGTCTAAAGTTTTGATAAATTCACAAGATCAAATGCCAAGTCCAAGTAGTTGGAATTAACGCTTGTTGAATGGTACCAAAAAAAAAAAAAAGGATTTGTTGGATTGAGTTGAAGTTATAAGACGTGATATGGTAATATTCAAAGATTACATAAGGGTCTTGACCAAATTAATGAATAAACACTTCGAAGGAAGTTGAAGATTACATAATTATATAATCTATCATATTATAAATTCATGAATTCATGGATGACTCTTTATGAACTGAGAGATGCTTTACATGTACAAGATACACAGTGGACATGTTTTGCTTTATGTGATTTGCTGTTAGGACAGTTATACTTGAGTTTATTTGATTAAGAATATGTAATATGTTGTTGTCATATGAACTGTTAAAATTTTCATAACAATTTGATCTGTTCACACCAGCTCATGAACACGCATTCTTATATATTGTTTATGCAGACGAGTTTTAGGGCTTTTGTTTTCCAATGTGTTTTTCCATTACATGATATTCTAAATTCTGTGTGTTATGTCGAGTGGTTTCTCAGGGGTGGAAAAAGGTTCAAAAGACCCAAAGTTAGAGAAGGTAGGGAAGGTAACAGTTGACCAATTACGTGCAATTGCAACTGAGAAGTTACCAGACTTGAATTGTTCTAGTATAGAATCAGCTATGAGAATTATAGCAGGGACTGCTGCTAACATGGGCATCGAAGTCGACCCTCCTATTCTTGAACCCAAGAAAAAACTACTTGTGTAGTCAATTATTATTTTCTTTGTTACCGTTGACTATAACTGTACTATGAAGGAAATGTGCTAGATTCATGTTGTAATAATATTCTCTATTGCCTCCAATTTTGGGCTTGAGGTATATAGTTAATTTGAGGAGTTAGGATGGTGTGTGATTTATTGTTCATTTTTTCGGATGAGTGATGGCCAGACTTGCCTTTGGACATACATTAGAGCCTAGAGAGAGAATTGATATCAAAGTCTAGACGCCCGGCATTCTCACGGGCTTTGAGTTTGGTTTCTTGACACTTCTTCCATGTGTATAAATTGTTTTGATGGAAAAAGGGATTAGTTATGAGTTGGGTATGGTCGACCTTTTTGGGCTTTTGGTTCACAATCACAGATTTAGTCAGGAAAAAAGCAAATGGAAAGGAAAAGTAATTTCCTCCATATTTTCTCTTCATTCTATATAAAATTAAAATTATTGCTTTTTTCAAAAATAATCAGGATTAGGAAACGAAAGAAGGAAAAAAAAAAGTGGAAATAACATGTAAAATTCTATTTTTTTTTCCATACGTTTTGTGTGTATTTGTTTTTCATGGTAAAGAAAGAAAAAAATTATTGTCATTTACATTGCCACCTCCTTTCCATCACAAATCTATGAAATAAACGATCTTGAAGTATTTGAGAATAATTACAGACATAAGACTTCTTTCGTCTTTGATTCGGTTCATGATGTTTGGGTCTAATTTGAGAAGCAGTAGATGTCCTTGTTCTTGAATTACCGGTAATTCTCTTATAATTAATAAAGGCTGATTCGGCATACAGTCTACAAGAGATTAAAAATTATCGTTAGGTCCACTTCTCAAATACATTAACTCAATAAGTCCTCTAGTTATTTTGTGACTAGAATACTCATTCACTGTTTTTTTCATACTAGTCAAACTAAATTCCCGTAAAATTGAAATACTATAAGAAAGTTTTGCAAAATTTATTAACTTGTAACTTATAAATCTGTTTTTAATACAATTTATATATTTGAATACTAAAAATTGAGATCTATCAAACAAGATTCATTTGCAATATAAAATTTTGAAAAAATAAAATTTACTTTTCAAAGGTAAAATTTTACATTAAAAAGAAGGTAATGAAATTTTCAATTTCACTATGAATTTCTTTTTTGTTACTTAATTTCTTTAGTTTTTTGCGTTGCGTTTTCGGATGTCAAAAAGACTCTTTTAAAGTAACAAAAATTACAACAATAAAAAAAAAAATTCTCTTTTGACATAAAAGTAGTAAAAATGTAAAATTTTATAGTTTCGCTGCTTTATGAATAAACACACTCTCCAACACAAAATTGTGATCGGAAAGAGGGACTTAAATTTCAAGGAGGTTAACAAGAGGGGTCTCATTGCTAAAAAAACAGTGAAGAATAATTAGTGAGAGTAGGGAGCATTAGTAAGAGAGTGAAAAGAAGAGACTATAAAATTTTACAGTACGCGAGACCAATGTCAAAGTTTATAAGCTTTATTGAATAATAATTAGATTTACAAAGCAATCAAAATTACACCTCCAATTTATTGCTTTCAACTATTTTTTCTCTCAAAATTAGAACTTGTAGAGCTATAATTATGAAGGTACCTTGATGGATCATGGCTCAATTGAATATATTGTTCTTCTAATCAAAGTTACCGTGCTGCATTAATGATAACCATTGCTTCCATTGAAATCTTTTGAAGATCTATTGCAACTTCAAGCAAAATGCATCCTTCATCATTAATGATAATCATTACAAGATCTGGCACCTTTCAACAAATGCTACAAACAAAATGCATCATTTTTTAGGATCTTTTGAAGTCATTGTCGGCAAACCTTCAAAGGATTTTGTTCCTATCTACTGCTCCCTCCATCAAATATGGATCAAGATCAAGATCAGAGTTTTTGAGATCTAAAAGTGATGCTATTGAACCAACAATTATCTCAAAGTGAGACAACAATGAATTTGTTGTAGATTGGTGGTGGCGATTGGGTTGCTGGTGTTGCCGCAGTGATTCCCGGTTGGGTATCTCCAGCCTATTGGGCTGAATCAGGGAGGGGGAAGTTAAGAGAGTTGACGAGTGTGATTGGAAAAGATGTAATATGATAAATGACCTAAGGACAAAAAAGTCGTATATTAAAAATTGGTTGGTGCAGCTCATCAAAAAAGGATCTCAAGTTTTAAAAAAATGAAATGGAGTATACACCAATAAAAGATCAACTATGGACTCTAAACTAATATACCATCCATTGGAGGGACTTAATACTAATTAACACATTAATAAACATGAGAGGTAAAAAAAATTATTAATTATTGGATTGATATTATTAAGTTTTTCTTATATTTTTATTAACTAAAAGGTTTCCTTGCATGTATATGGTTTTCGGTAAAAAAGAACACATCACATGTAATTTTTTTAATGATATTTCGGTCTTTTATAATAAAAAAAAAATACATACTATGTTTAATTTAAGACATAAAAAATTATTAGAAGCTAAGTAACAAGGGAACTCCTTACCCAAAAGGAGAAAAAATCTCTAATTCTGAAATTAAAATATTATTGATAAATGGTATAATAATGATTGGATACATCATATTTATAAAATTAAGAGGCTACCAATCTAAATAGGAATCTACTAATTCTTATGTTAAACCTATTACAAATAGGAAAATAAGAAATCCTAAAAATAAGAAAAATTTGGAATAAATAAAAATTGAAATTTTTTTGAAAATTAGAAACTAGATAGAATAAGGAAAACATAGCCACAAACCGGATTCAATATGGAATTTCCTAGCCAAAGTAATTGCAATCTAAGACTTACTATAAATGGTAAAAAAAAAGTCTAATTGAAATCCTAAATGAAGGTATTTGGCCAAAAGCTAGCTTAGGCCATGGGCAGAGGTGATGGGTGTTGTTCGTCTCACTGTTTTGATTCAAAGTCGGGTCTCAGTTTACAAAAACGTGACCGACCAATTACATCTACTAGTGCTTTTGCTTGGCATAGGACTTGAAGCGCTCCCATTGCTCCACAAAGGCTTTGGCAACTTGTTTTACATTAGTTCTTTTCACTTGAAGAGAACCTGAACTCAACATGAAATTTGGATGGAGAGACACTTCTACTTGGTACTCATAAATATCAACAACAATGAAGGTCCTTGAAATATGCATGGTTTCTTAAAAATCAACAACATAAGCACTGTCATTGATTTTTGTACATAATCTTGTAAGGCCTGTATTTCTTTTGCTTTAGCTTGCTGTAGCTCCCAATTGGAAATCTCTCTTTGCACAAGAAGACCATAACAGAATCTCATTCCCTAAATACCTTGGCTCGCTTATGCTTATTTATAACCTTCTTATACATGGCATTAGTTTTCTCTAATTTCTACTTCACCTCAGCATGCATTGCTTGGGCTTGTTTTGTCATATTTGTTTGTTGCAACACTTACACCATGGCCCTTAGGCAATCGAACCAAGCCCACTATATGTTTTGGCAAAGTGATATAGATAACTACAAAATGTAATTTTTCTATGGCACTATGAGCAACACTATTGTATGCAAACTTAGCTTGTGGAAAGGCATGATCCCAAAAATACTGTGAACTAGGTTGCCTAATGTTCATAGTGCGAACTAGGTTGCCTAATGTTCCGTTTGTCACCTCAATCTATCCATCAATTTGGAGATGGGTTGTATCACTGCGCTTCAAGGAAATATCTAACATCCGCCACCAAGTAATCCAAAAATAGCTAAGGAACACTGTGTCTCGATCTAAAGTAATGGACTGTGGAACTCCATGAAGTCTAATAATCTCTCAAAAGAACAATCGTGCTATATGTGAAGCATCAAAAGTCTTTTGGCATGGAATAAAGTGCGTTATCTTGGAGAACCTGTAAACAATTATAAAAATAGAATCTACCCTTCGTTGTGTTCGAGGTAGTCCCAACATAAAGTCTATAGACAAGTCTTCCCAAACAGAATTAGGAACTAGTAAAGGAGTACAAAGACTAGTGTTTTGTGACTGACCTTTAGATATGTGAAAAGTATATAACTTTCAAACATAATTACCAACGTCCCTCTTAACTTGTGGCAAAAATTAATGCTCATCCACACTTGTTATTGTTTTATCTCTATCTATATGTCCACTCAACCCACTGCCATGTAGATCATGAATAAGCTTTTCTCATATTGATGTTCAAGGGATGGAAAAATGGTTGCCCTTAAACAAGTACCCCTCATGCACATAGAAATCTACAACAACTTGAGACTCTTTACATTTGGCCCAAATCTCCTTGAAATCAACATCTTCTTCATACAACTCATTCAAGAACTCAAATCCCACAACCTCTTGAGCGAAAGTCACAAGAAGATTAGCTCTTCTACTCAAAGTATCTGCAACTTGATTCAAGCTACCAAATTAGTTTTTCTGTAGGCAACTTCATGTGATCTACCAACTTCTTAGCCATAAAAATTCTCGTAGCTTCCACTATCAACAATTGAATTACAGACCTTTCGATTAAATACCTAGTATGATCAAAAGATGTTGTGGCATTAGCTCATGTTTAACTGCTTTGGCGCGTACAACCGCTATTGCACCACATAACTAACTCGTTTTCCATATTCTTTTGCGAATTCTGCCCCTTTATAAAAATTATATTCTCATGTAGGTTCACCTTCTTCTACTTCCTCCACAGCCTTTTCATTATCAACATAATTAACAGGATGTAGATTTGGACAACTATTAAAGTGATGACGAGGTTTTCCACAATGATAACACTTACCAAGTATTGACTTGGCATAGGGATTTGTATAAGTAGTGGGAACTGCCTTCTTTGGAAGGCCTCTGCTAGCACTGCCCTTTGCTTGGGTTGTTCCTTGCGATTTGAACTAGACAAACTAAGTAGGAGACTACATTGTTAGTACTTGAATGCCTTTTCCTTTGTCATTCACTACATACAAGCATTTAGGAAAATTCCTATGAAAGGGTATTGCAATTGAACTCCTAACCGTTCTTTCTCTCTCCAATAATTTTTCCTTCATTGCCATATTATAAGCCTCATAAACAGTCCACAAACATTGAAAGCCAATTTTATCACGAATTGAAGGCTTCAGTCCACTCATATATCACATGTGACGACTTGGAAAATTGCCAAAAAGTGTGTTGGTAATGTTTTGTTTAGATTAATTAGAGTTGGCTAAAATTTCGAGGATAAAATTCTTATAAAAGGGGTGGAAAATGTAACGACTTAGAAAATTATCAAAGGACAAATCAATAATTTTTTAATCTAAATTAATGGTAGATAATTAATTAAATGAAGATGCACCATATAAATTGTGGAATTAATTTATAAATGTAACTATAACATTATGAACCTAAAATAAAATTTTAATGATTTAATCGGGACTAATGTGGACTACGGGGTCACATAGTCATATTTAGAACATAGATAATTTAAGAAATTTTAATAATGGTACTTGGAGATGAAAATTATGGCTATGTTTGGATAGGGACCCAAAACCAAGTTTGTATCCAAAACTTTTTTTGGTTATTATTCGATTGACATGGACTTATAGATTTTTCCTGAGATGCAATAGATTCAACAGGCAACAAATTTATTAGGGTTGTAGCCATATTTGGTTAATGTGCTGAAAATGCACTTTTTGACGAACCCATCTAATGTCCAAGCCTACGTGAGTGATGTGTCTGACACACACGACAGTCACATCAGTAACTCTCTCTCACCCATGAACGATTTCTCTCTCACTCACTCACTTAATCTCTTATTCTTCACAATAACCCTAGTCACCTCAACTAATCTCATATCTCTCTCAATTGTTGCTGCCCATTTGATTCACCTGGTCTCTTTGTCCTCAACATTGATTTCTTCTTTCAAATTATTTGTCACTGTCTCTCTCCATCTATCTGTCGAATCTCACTGAGCATATATTTATGTCAATAGAGGGTTAAGTGTTAGCTCTCTGAAGACACGATTCCCTCTAAATCCTCTGTGAAAAATAAATTTGGGTGATTATTTCACTTATCAAATCCATCAATCTGGGTGCATTTCTTCACTAAACCATCACTTGAAGCTGCTCTATTTATAATTAGCTCTATGCGATTATGTGTTACAGAAAGCGATGTTAACTAGAGCCCAGAAGCGCTAGTGTGAAGAAGAACCCAACAACCATTCATCCTGCAGTTATACAGACGAGAAGCAAGTGTCGGTACCTTTATTGCCATTTAAAAATGTGAATACAATCCTTATATCTATCTTAATTGAAGACCCTCTTTTATAAATGTGTATTACATGTAAAATTGCTCTTTCGTGATTTTTCTCATACTCCTTTTACAATATTATGGGTTGTTGACATTATTGAAATTTTTTGGATGTGATATATTTTTTTCATTAATTATTTGTATTATCTAGAAGACTTAATTGGCATTAGAAGGATGGCAATCTGCCACTATTCCTACCTCTATATGCAAATGAATTTCTGTCATGTATTTTCTTAAATCAAATGTGTTATTTTTGTTTGGGTAAATTATACTGACTTTCCCTAAGGTTTATGAGAATTGTACTGACCTCCCCTTAGGTTTTTGAAATTACACTAGCTTCCCCTACTTTACCTGATAATATACAGATACAACCTTCCAGTCAAGTTTTTTATTCAAAATTGTCTATTTTATTTATTTATTTTTACATTTTTTTAATTTTGACCAATTTTTTAAAACTTTTTTTAAAGATCTTTTATTGTTTTCTTAAAAATAAATTTAAGTTAAATAACTTATTTTATTTTATATAAAAATAAATCTAAGATTTTTGTCAATATTTATTTGAAAAAAACAATTGGTCAAAATTTTAGAAATATTCAATATATATATATATATATATATATATATATATATATGAAAATGGTAGTTTTGTCATTTTGAAGGAAAAAATTGATTGGAGGTGTGTATCTGTATATTATCAGGTAAAGCAGGGGAGGTCAGTATAATTTTAGAAACCTCAAGAGAGGTCAGTGTAATTAGCAGAATCTTTAGGGGATGTCAGTGTACTTTACCCATTTTATTTTTATTTAATATTTTTAACACATTTCTGTATCTCTCGTACTTGTTTCATTGTTTAAATTTGGGCGTCCTAAAAATGTTGGTGGATTTCAATTTTTATATGTCAACACCATTACATATGATTATTAGATGTCTCAACAAAATGTGGAGTATGAAGATCTTATGCTTTGGCCGTCACAGGTTGAGGGGACCTTAATAAGACTAATGGATGATGAAGTACAAAAAAATCCCTTGCAAAAACATACGTTTCACCCTCGGGTTTGGCAAAAAATTGAAGAAAACCTATTTAAATTTCGTAAAAGGTGACATACCCTTCAGCAATTGAAATCGAAGTATAGTAGGCTACGCTTGAAATATAGGAAATTTGCCACTTTGTTGGGGATAAATGCTCTAGTTTTGGATAGGACCAGGAAACTAATACGGTGACTGCACTAGAGGATGCATGTCAGCGTCACCGTAGGGTAAATGTTACTCACAAATTTATATGAGTTTAGAGTAAAATGACCCTTTTCAAAATGTGTTTTTACTGACTACATATCACTTGTCACACATACAGGCACACCCTCATGCCAAAAATTTTTGAAAAAAGGGCTGCGAGCACTACGAGTTGTTGGGAATCATTTTTAACACCACAACTACCACATGGTCATTAGTATGATTGTATTTTTAGTTGCCACCCACATTGGATGAGGAAAAAGAGTTAGACGAGAATTTTTTATGGGTCGGTATGTATGTTAATCCTACAACACGTACACAACGAAGTCCAATATCACCCAACCTCAGCCCATCATCTTCTGGCAAACGTGTTTCATCTGGCCCCCAGTCACATAGAGCCTCAAAAATGAGTAAAGTGTTAAGTATGGATAAGGATTTGGGTCTTTTTATATATTATGCCAAGGCTCATACGAAGAAATTAGAACACCCAAGCTCAGCTGTTGAGGCTGTCTCTAACCTCAATGATCATTACTAGGTTGTAGCATGCATAGATGTGTTAAACTCATTGACAAATGTCAATGATCAACAATATGTAATGGTTGCTAAATCCTTTGCGAATACTGAGTGGCGCACAATGTTCATGAAAATGCATGGGTCTAGCAAGTTGGCTTGGGTTTAGAGTTTGTAGGGGTTGTGGTGGTCTATGGCATTGTTGGTTGGTATGTGTCTTATGCATTTCTATGGTTGTTCCTTGTCTTTGAAGTGAAAAGAAAATGAAGTGAAAACAATGACTGAAACTTGACGAAATAGAAAAAAAGTCTTCGCCGAAAAATTGGGGTCCGCTGAAGCAGCCACTACAACTACCTATTTCAACGGCCAAACCTACGTGAAAACAAAATCCGACCTTGAATATGGAATCCCCATGAAAAAATGGTTTGAACCAGGTTGGTTTTGTCACTGGAAAATAGTCGGTGGCGATCGTCGGCGCCGGAGAAGGCGACCGGAACCCTCGCTGAAAAAACAATGGAGACGAATACTGTGTGGGTCAGGTCATTCGGGTTGGATCCGGTTCGGGTTCTGACCCATATCAAACAGATCCACGGGCTAATAGAACAGTGTCGTTTGGTTTAACGTGGCATGGCGTTAGCATAACATCATGCTGACGCAATAAACTGGATTGAACCATTTGGTTCTTAACCTAACTGAGCTGGTTCAATTAAATTGCGACTAAACTAGACAGTTTATTCAATAATTTTTTGAATTTATATTTTAACCCCCAAATGTTTCTGTTAATTACGGAAGGGCCCAGGAAATTAATTAAAAACTAATTTTAAATCCTTTTTAAATTATAAAAAATTATCAAAATGCCCTTAGGCCAAAAGTAGGCCAAATGAAGGCCAATTAAAATGAAAGAAGAGTCTAACAAAATATTTTTGGGCATTCTAGACTCAATGGAAGAGTTCGATTTGTGAAATTAGATTCCAAAAAATATGAATGGACAAATGAAAATTTTTTAATTCTGTGATAATGGTTAATTATGCGATCAATTAAACTCTGATGACTATGAAAATACCTTCTTAACATTTTTTGGCATTATAGACCCAATGGTGGGATCCATTTTATGAAACGAAGTCCTGAAAATATAGACATGTGAAATATCATAATTACCAATTTGCCCTTAGTAATCCAAAAGCTAGTTAAATGTCAGAGATGACATATTCTGACTTTCTTTGATGTTCTGGACTCAATAGTGGAGTGCATTTTAGTAAACAAAGTATCAAAAAATGGGACATATGAAAGTGTAAAACTACGAAAATACCCCTAGGCTTAATATAAGTTATAGATGTGCAAATTAAGATCCAAAAAAGCCTAAATGGGTTATCTTCAATATTCTGGACCTGATGATGACATCCTTTTGGAAAAAATAAGACCCGGTAACAAACTAAAAAATGATGAATACATCCTTAAGACTTAATGAAGTTACCAGAAGTGTATAGATGAAATTAAAAGGTCTATGTAAATGTTTTAAAGACCGACCAGACTCAAAATGAAGTTCGAATACATAAATCATGTACGAAAAAAAAACACGAGACAAGAAAAGTGTAAATTACCATTATGCCCTTGAAGGGCCAAATAAGCTATAAAGCATTAGGAACCCTAAATTGGGAATTTGAGGATCTCTTAATCGATTAGACTCAGTTCAAAAGAACTTAAAACGCTGAATAAAGATGCTTGAAATTAAAATCAATACTAATTCAATATGCAATGCATTTTTGATTCATGATTATAGGATCACCCAAGTGATGGAAAAATGGAAGAAGGCTATGGGATAGTACCAGTATGAGAATGCAATGTTAACGACCCAATGTAAGTAAACATGAACACTACTATGTGAATTTCTACTCTGCCAATGTGGCCTACTTGGATGACTGCCAATCCTTGTTTCTTGAAATTTTGCATCAATAAATTACTTTGATTCCACAACCTACTGTTCACTGTGATTTTCATGTTGTGAAATTTGTGATATGTTGAGATTTTATTGATTGTGAATATCAATGAGTCCTTGACTCCTTCATTTTATCTTATCTTTGTGATCATTGTGATCCCTTTTGTTGTGGACATTTATAATCTATGTATATGTACATACCTTGTGGAATCCTTTTTCTGATGACATTATTTGTGACGACCCGAGGTTGTATTTGTCACAACACTCGTTTTTGTGATGCTAATGACCTACAGGTCATTGCTTGGGACTGATACCCAACACATAGTCCTGATGAAGACATGATTTTGATAAAAGCTCTTGGTGTTATTCAAGGGAACCCAAAGATGATTGGTGCACTTGGATGAGTGTTGTTTGGGGATAACCGGGCCCTATTTGTTGATAACATCTATTTAACTCAATTTGTATATGTTTGATTCCACACTCTTTGTTGATTTGATAACGTTACCTTTGGATGTAAAATACGCCTTTGAGGCTTATCTTTGTATTCGATTTGAACCCCTTTGACTTTGGCAACTAAACACTTTATGTTCATCTATTTGACTTGGACTCTCATATCTATTTGACTTAGATTCGTATATCCATTTTGCCTCAGTGTTTCATATGTTTGATTTCGCACTACGATTGTTGATCTGTTAGACTCAGATTCTCATATCTATTTGACTCAGACTCTCATATCTATTTGACTTAGATTCGTATATCCATTTTGCCTCAGTGTTTCATATGTTTGATCTCGCACTACGATTGTTGATCTATTAGACTCAGATTCTCATATCTATTTGACTCAGACTCTCATATCTATTTGACCCAGATTTGTATATCTATTTGACTCAGTATTCCATATGTTTGATTTTGGATTATGATTGTTGATTTATTAGACTTAAATTCTTATATGTATTTGACTCAGACTCTCACATCTATTTGACCCAGATTTGTATATTCATTTGACTTAGTATTCTATATGTTTGATTTCACACTATGATTGTTGATCTATTAGACTTGGATTCTTATATCTATTTGACCCAAACTCTTATATCTATTTGACTCAGATTTGTATATTCATTTGACTTAGATTTGTATATCCATTTGACCCAGGATTCTATATGTTTGATCCTACACCATTTGTTGACTTGGTGATGTTACCTTTGGATGATAAATACGCCAATGAGGCTTATCTTTGTATTCAATTCGAATCCCTTGATTTGGGTAGCTAAATATCATATGTTGATAAATTTGTGCTTGTTGACTTGCTTAGTCATTCTTATCGCATTTGTGATCCCCTTATGAATTGTGTTATTCTGGCCTGATAGCCAATTCCTTTGAACTTGAAATCCTATGATTATTCACTTGTTATACACCCTTGTGTAACCCATGGAAGAGTGAAGGATTTACTTACTAAGCTAAGTTAGCTCACCTCAGAATTATAACAATTTTTCAGGTAACACAATATGGAAGGAAAGGCAATGTTGGCGACTAATGGAGCTAGTGATGTGCTTGTGGTTAATGTTGATGATTTATAGCTCCAAGACTTAGTTTGAATTAATCTTGTAAAGATGATATTAATATTAGACGTTGTGACTTAGTAATATTGAAAAATGATATTAGACTTGAATAGTGATTAATGATGATGAAAATTGTATTGAGAATGATCTTATTGATGATTGATAAAATTGATTGGTTATCAGATGAGTTGCATATGTGTAGCTTCCGCACTTCTTTAAAAAGAAAATTTTTTATTGTATTGTGCAATTCATTTGATTTTCTACGGCATGTCTGGGTGATAGTGTTGATCACCGACCCCTAATCCACATAGGGTGAGTTTCGGGTCGTGACATTATATGTTGTCTATCTAATCAATCACGATGTTTGGCCTATCGCCATTTTTTGGGTATGCCCAATGCAATTAATTATTAGTAATGATGAAACAGTTTCATTTTTGAACATTCATCATATACATGTGTTTTTTTTCAAAAAAAAAAACTTATGAATTAATAAATAATAAAATGATTTGACAAGAAAAAATTATGTAATTTTCATGTTTACAATTTTTTTCAAAAGTTGTATTTCTTTAGGATAATATTTGTTGAGTTCATTTGAGTAGGGTGAACTACGTTAGTCTTAAATTGAAGATTTAACGTAATTTAAAATAATGATCCCATGCATATCATATATTACAATTTAGATACATAACTTTAGGATTGTAATAATTTTAAATTTAAATTAAGGTTTATAAGAACATTGGGTGGAATTTAGTTTTAACCTATAGGCTAAATTTGATCTTTCGTGCTTTATCAATTAACTTCTAAACTTATTTGTATTGGTTTTATGACAAAATGACAAAAATCATACGACCATTGTCCAAATGCATTAATGTTCCATTAGAATAGTCTAATTAAATAGAGTTAATTGTTAAAATCAAGCTCAAAGGCTTATCATCCGAATGACTCATGGTATCGTCTGAACAGTAACTCG
Organism: Nyssa sinensis; assembly: GCA_008638375.1. NCBI lineage: Eukaryota > Viridiplantae > Streptophyta > Magnoliopsida > Cornales > Nyssaceae > Nyssa > Nyssa sinensis. Next base: position 630,687 of record CM018046.1, on the reverse strand, counting down.
TATGAAGGCATGACCTCATGCCATCCGAACACATGTTGGTTAAGTATGATTTTTTGATTGATTGCGCAAGACCTTTTCCTTGATGAATTAGAGTTATTACATTTTTGTTATAAATGGTACCTTATTGTGTCTTACATAAGAAATCCTAATCTCCTGAAGATAAAGTCTAATTGAGTGATTTTTTGCTTCATATTTTTCATATAGTCATAGTTTTTATTGTAAAGTCAATTGCTTATGTGAAAAAGTCTATCTACCTAAGCGCTGGCCAGTATATTGTAGGGACATATAGTGAGTTAGTGCAATCATTGTATAAAAAGTTGCACCCCGTGGGGAGTAACGGATTTGTGGACCGTGGAAGCATGTTTTATAAAAGACTAATTAATAGAGTAGATAAGAGACGAGAAGAGATTATGTAAATAGATTAGCAGTAATCCATAGGGACGTGTTGAGTTAGTTATTTGAGAATTGTCTTTGTAGACTTGTGCTGACATTTTGATGATTAGAAAATTCTTTTAATGTGAAGGTTTTTATGTCCCATGAGAATTGTTTCATTATATATCATGATGTCCTTGTTACTATATTTTATTTCTTATATTTGGTTTGGTGTTACATGAATTCATAATCTTTCTAACCTAATAAGAGGATTTCTTTGATCATTGTTCAATTTAAGATATTAAATAAATTTATTTTATGGGTATTTGTGTCCTTATTAATTAACTAAAGAGTTTAATTAATTAAAAAAATTTATAAATTATTCTGCACTTTTGATAGATAATTATGTCATTAACTTTTATATTATTTGAAGTTGTTAAATAACCAACTCATTTAAAAGCTTAAGCTATTAGAAATGGTATAACTTTATTATTATATTCTCTAACACGCCTCTTCATGTGTGGCCAGTTTGAGTTTACACGTGCATCAATTCATATTATTAGGTTGATGGTAAGATTTGAATTAGAATTTTTTGCCTGTTCCGATACCATATCAAATTACCAACTTATCTAGAAGTTTAAGTTATTAAAGAGAGTTTAGCTTTATTATTATATTCTCTAACAGAACTTGACTTTGCCTATTACATTAGACTTTTCCTATTACATTATTTGGTATTTACTATTTAACAACTTAATATAAGTTAGGGTCGTTCACTTATAGGGCCACAGAGTACAAAAATTATCGTCAAGTACCAGCTTAAACTTAGTAGCCCAACAAGTCCTTTAAACATTCGATGACTAAAGTACCATTAGATTCCTAATCAGTTTATCTCTTTAAAATACCAGGAGCGTGACTGGCAGGCACCTTTTTTCAACAAGTTTTTTAATATTTCAAAATTCAATTACTTATATACTATAGATTCGTTTTTAATAAAATTTATATATTTGAACTCTAAAAATCAAGATCTATCAAACAAAATCCATATTGCATACAAAATTTTGAAGAAAAAAAAAAGACCTAAAACTATAAAAGTCATCACAACAAAAGGGTAAAATTTGACACTTGTTATTGAAAACCCCCATCTCAACAAAAATGTACAATTTTACACTTTCATGAAAGTGTAAAAAAACTACACTTTGATAGAAATTGAGAAAATTCTCAATTTTGTTTAATTTTATTAAGCTTTTGCCACATGTTGGATGCTCAAAATCTAATTTTGAGAGTGTAGAATTTTGTATAAAAAAAAATGAAAATATACTAGTCATAAAAGTATAAAATTTTATAGAGATAATTACATTTACCTCCCCTGAGGTTTCTGATAATTACAGAAACCTCCCCTATAGTTTCAAAAATAACACTGTCCCCCCTGTCAGAATTTGTCTCCCAACGGCGTTAACGGATTTAGCCCATTTACCAAATTACCCTTCCAAATCATGATTAAATGACAAAATTACCCTCAGACAAATTTTATCCTTCCATCTCCTCTCTCTCATAACCCTCATCACAGAAACCTATAACCCTTCCCTTCCTTCCACCCACCACCTCCACCGTCGTCACTACCACCATTTACAACACCATCGATTGACATGATCTTGCGATTCAGTAGAGCTTCCAAGTGATGTAGCGGTGCGGCAGCTTTGATCAGGTCCCGTCCCAAAGGTTGGATTTGCTGTTGAAAGTACTAATTGTTGAAATCTCTTGCTCTGCCATAGTTTTCTGCATGTTGATTGTTGAAGTGTCTACCTGACTTATTTAATCTGTCCCCTCTGAAGCTAGATCTCCCTCTGCCTCTGCCACAAAATTGATTGGAAAATCTTTTGTTTGGGAATGACTGTGTTCTGGTTTGTGAGACTGACATTGCAGTGGGGATGTGAGCATTTGCATTATGTCTTCATCATCAATCTTGATGGAGACTCAGGCTAATTTATCTCTGGTCTTTTTGATTTTTTGTTTTTCAATACACCACTCGTTGAAATGGAGATGAGATTCACATACATACACACCCGTTGGTCGGCTCTGCTGCAGCTTGTTTCATTGCCTCAATTTGAATAGAAGATTCATAGCACATTCATAAGCGATTCGCTTTGGATCTAAACCCATATATATATATATATATATATATATATGGAAAGAGAAATGAGAGAGGAAGTTTGGAGTGAGACAGGAGGGGAAACAGGAAGATTTTACTATGAGCTCAGCTTATAAGCTGTTAGAAGGGGATGATCTGAATGAGGTGGGTTATGACAGTCGCTGGAAGAAAATTTGGTCCATCTTCTTGCGGAATCATTTGATTCTAGCGGCCCCTAAATCACCCTTACAAGAACAACCTAATTCAATAGCAATCCCAATTTCTTGATTTCCAGCATCAACATTTTTATGATAGAAAACATATTGAATCAGGGTTTGTCAGGGAATATGCTTCCTTTCCCTTGGATTGGATCTCTAAATTCAAGAGGTGGCAATTCATCAAGTCCTTTTATTCTTTCCAGAGAGAGAGGTGCTCCACCACGAGATGACACAAACATCAGAAGCACCCAGAGAAGCAATGCGGAGCATCCCATGTTTATTCCTGCAACTGAAATGAGAAATATGTCGCAGGACCCAACTAATTGGAGTTTAGCTACTGGAAATTCAAGCACTTCTGAAATTTTGTTCTTCTGAAATTCAAGCACTTCTGAAATTGGAGTTTAGCTACTAGAGTTTATCTTAATATTTTTCTTCTCTCCCATTCAATAATTTTGTTACGAATTGTATTATATATTGAGCCTATAACTTTCCTAACCAAAACTTACTGAAAAAATAAAAATAAGAAAGGAGGGTGATATTGAAGGAGCTCTAGTTGTTAAGCTATACATCATCTAGAATAAATATGTAAATTCCTTTGGGTAACTACAGCATTCAGAGTCGTTTGCTGATTGCAATTTAATAGAAAGTTAGAGACAAAGACAGAGACGATAGAAAGAGAGAAGTGAGAGAGAGAAGATAGACTGGTATTAGTCATCTTCAAAACCCTCTTTTACAGAGAGAGAAGATAGGAAAGATTGCAGAGAGAGAGAAGATAGGAAAAAAAAAAGATTTTTGTTAAAATGAGTTAACTCACAAAAGGGTAAATTTGGTATTTGAAAAAAATTAAGATGATGTCAGCATTTTTTGTTTAGTCAACTAACGGTCAACTAACGGTTGACTAATGGAGGGGAGGTCTTTGATACTGATATTAAAGTAGAAGGGAGGTCAGTGTAATTTTTTAAACCACAAGGGATGCATGTGTAATATCGATAAACCTCAGGGGAGGTAAGTGTAATTTACCCAATTTTATACAATTTGAAAAGCTATAAAAATTTAGAGTTTCATGTGAACATATTGGATACGTAATGGACAGGGAAATTCTAGATTTCAAATGTTCCAACACAATCTTTTGATAATAATGATAAAAAAAAAAGAGGCTAGAGAGAGAATTAGGAAGAGAGAGACAATAGAGAAAGTAAACTTGGGTGGCTGTGAAGTTCTCAAAGAGTAGAGCTCCCACATTACCATCTGATGTTGCTTTTTTCTGGTCAAAAGGGCCTCCTGTCCTTTACTATTTGTCAAGAATTTAATATCAGAGGGTCACCAGGAAGGCTGCAGTGATAGTTGCTCCCATGATAACATTAGTAAAGAAATAAAAAGTAGTAATTCAAGAGAATAATTGAACATAAATTGAAAGCGTACCTTATGACCTTATTTATAGGCTGTAGATCTCTTAAGTTAAGTAGGATTAGGAGTTGTAAAAATAGGAATTTAAAGATATCCTGAAGATAGTAGTTGCCGTATTGAACTCTATTTCCTTATTTTGAGGTCGGTATGATATGGAAAGCAGTGCTAGGCTCTGAACCATATACCTCTGACCCCTTCATGCCTGGTTGACCTGGATAAAATAATCTTTCTTAATCTGTACCCTGAAGAGCTCTGTACAGACACGTATCATGCTTCGAATATGTTTGTCACTTTATGGTATATCAGCTACTCCTCCCCCCCTCCCCCGAGCCTATGTTTTAGGGCATGCTCAGAGTTGAGGTTAGGGTTTTTGAGATTTTACACGTGTGGTTGTCATAAATACACCGCTCTGTATTTCGAGGAGATGCCGTTGATGCGACATTTATTGTGTCAGCCGCCGGTTAGAATTACGAGGCCATCATTGTTCTAACCGTCACGGCGCTTTAGAAGCGTAGGCCTCTCACGTCAACACTTGTTGGATCCTTATAAAAGGGGGAGGAGCACATCATTGTTCCCCCTTTTAACACTTTATCATTCTGAGAACTTCAAACATCAAGAGAGGGAGAGCTTGATACTTTGACCTTTTTAAACAACAAGAGAGATTTCTGCAACAGGCGAATTCTAGTGTGCCATGAAAATCAACTCCGATCTAAGCAGTGGTCAAGTTCAGTTCATAAACACTTTTTTTGAATCTCTTCACCTTCTCTCTTCTTCATCATTTTTTATTATTTTGGACAATGTCTGCCTCCGACGCCCAATCGAGCACTAGTCATGAGATTGTAGAGTCCTTGGAAATATATGATCAGATAGAAGTGAATCTTGTAACTAGTAGCCCATTAGAAAACGTAAAAAGTAGGATTGTTGGTAACCCAACCCTGAGTTTTGAAGTTAGGATAGTAGAGGCTTTCATAGAGCCTAGGAACATTGGTGGGCAAACCTTAGGTAAATCCCACAAAAGGGAGGAGGAAGAAAGCACCATGACTCAGAGCATGATAGATGCTTTGAGGGCTGCTTTTGAATTCCTTGAAAGCATGTCCAGTAGGGTACCAGGACATATAGACCATCCCTCTAGTATCCAGCAAGGCGAAATCTGTGCTTACCTTGAATGGTTTAAGATAGGGGCTCGATTTTCCTTCCACCCTTTCATTAGGGACTTTTTTAGTTGGTTTAAGATTTATCCAACCAAATTGAACATAAACAATTTGAGGTAATTTTTAGGCTTAATAGTTTTGGGTCATCTGAATGGCATCGAGGTAAATCTCCTTTTAATTAAGAGTAACATAGATCTGAAGTACCTGAGGACGGAAGGTATGTTTTATATGTCTTTCGATAAGTCATTCAGACCTCTTTCCTTTGTACCCACTTCCAATAAGACTTGGAAGAAATGGTACTTCTATGTTAAGGGAGGCTGGGGGTTCGAGGATTTCGATTTCAAGAACCAAGTTTCAACCTTCCCATGCAGGACTGGTATTAAAGGTGAGCCCTCCCACCCCTCTTTTTGTTTTTGTGTTACCTTCCCTCGATCTTTTATTTTTATGTATTTTTATTTAACTCATTCTATCTATGTAGATAAATCAGAGTGGAAGAGGTCGATTTTTACTTCTGACCTCTAGAGGAAGTACAAGAAACTTCTTCAGACCAAAGACCGTTTGCACGAAGCCATCTTCACCTTAAAAAACCTGATAGACACTGGGCTGGTGCATGATCGCACTATGAGTTTGAAGAAGTCCCTGGTCATGGGGTGGGTGCCAGCGAAGAAGAAGAAAAAGATTGGGAAGAGTTTGTCCCCTACCGAGCCTCCCCCTCTAGAGAAGAGAAGAAAGCTAATCTCCAACTCCCCCAAGAGAATTGTCTTAGAGGATTTAAGAATTTCCCCTACTTGGGAGGCCCTTCTGCCCCCAGTACCTTCCGCACTAAAGAAGAGAAGGGGGAAGGGCAAATCAGTTATTGCATCTTCAAGGCCTGATGACTTTGGCATGACAACCATGAAGAAGGCCTATGAGGATTCTTGGGCAATAGGCCCAAACAAATTCACAGGGCTAAATCCCTAAAAGACAGCCTAGGACTTGATGGCTATTCACATGAAGGTGAGTTTTACATCATTTCTCTTTGTTTTCTCTATTATTTCTCTGTATTCGGCAATATTCAATTCTGATCTTGTCTTGTGTCGTTTGTTTTTTTAGGTCGTCCATGGTTTGGCAGCCATTATGGACTGCTTTGAGAATCCCGAGCAGATTGACACCCTCCAATCTGAGCTCGATGAGACTAGACTCCAGTTAGGAACAACGCAGTCTTTGGTGGCAGCTGTCGAAGAGAAATTGAAGGAGGTTGTCAACTCCTACTCTATCTTGGAGTCTGAGAGGGATGCCTTTGCTACCGAGCTAGAAGATTTTAAGAAGAGATTTGTAGACTTCTAGGTTGCATCCATAAAAATGGTTCAGGACACTGCCGAAGCTGTTAGAGCCTAAACTGAGGTGGATCTGAAGGCTAAAGTTCAGGATCTAGGGGGTGAACTAATTGAGTATGGGTACCAAACCTTCAAGATAAAGCTCCGTAAGAAGTATCCCGACTTGGACCTAACTGGAATAAATGATATCAAAGTCTCCCAGGTTGAGATTGATACACCAGATGCTGATGACAAAGAAGAGGAAGCGGGTCCAGAGCTCTTGCAATGGATACAAGGTTTTCAGGGGTCTATGCATTAGGAACAATCTTTGAAATGAATCAAAAGTAGCTTTATTATTGATAATATTTGCGTTAAGTGTTCGATGTTCCAAGGTCTGGATACAAGCTTCCTAGTTGAATCTTCCAACCAATAAGTCATAGGTCTGACGATCTTGGTTACTTTGTAAGGTTCTTCCTAGTTGGGGTAGAGCTTCTACATGGTGGGATCTTTAGTGTTTGGAAACACCTTTCTTAGGACAATATCTCCGAGCTGAAAATTAATGTGTTTTAACTCCTGATTGAAACATTTAGCTATTCTCTGTTGGTAGGCTTTAGTATTAATCCGAACTTGCTCATGTCTTTCTTCTAGAAGGTCCAGATTTTTTATAAGTTGTTGGCCATTGGTCTTTTGGTCAAAGTAGTCTGTTTTAAGGGTTGACATGCCAATTTCAACAGGGATGATTGCCTTGGTGCCATAGGCTAGAAAGATTGGTGTTTCGGTAGTTGGGATTCTTTTAGTAGTGCGGTAGGCCCAGAGCACCCAAGGGAGCTCTTCGACCCATCTTCCCTTGGCTTCTTCTAATTTTCTTTTTATGGCTTCGATGATAGTACGATTGGTAACCTCGGCTTTCCCATTAGCTTGAGGATACCTTGGAAAGGAGAAGTGGTGACTGATGTGTAGGTTTTTACAGAACCTCTCAAACACCTTTCCGGTAAACTATGCCCCGTTGTCTGAAATAATAACTCAGGGTATACCGAACCTGCACACAATATTTTTTCAAGTGAAGTTCTTTACTTCTTCCTCTGTGATATAGGTCAGTGGTTTAGCTTCTTCCCATTTAGAGAAATAGTCAATGGCGACTAGTAGAAATATTTTATTTTGAGGGGCTTTTGGTAATGGCCCTACAATGTCCATTCCCCATTGGGCAAAGGGCCAAGGACTCGCAATAGGGACGAGTTCATGATGAGGTTGATGTTGGTAAGAAGTGAAACGTTGACATTTGTCACATTTCAAACATATTCCTTTGCCTACTTTAGCATACTAGGTCAATAGAAGCCTTGAGTCAGTGCTCAGTGAGCTATGGTTCTACCTCCGTTTTGGTTGCCACAGATTCCCTCATGTATCTCGGCTAGGATGTAATAGGTCTCTTCTGGAATTAAGCACCGTAGGAGAGACTGTGTGTAAGATCTTCGGTAAAGTTTATCTTTAAGAATTAAATACCAAGCTGCCCTAATCCAAATTCTTCTGGCATGATTCTTGTTTTCTAGAAACAACCCTTCCTTTAGGTACTGAATGATGGGAGTCATCCAATGCTGAGATTGCACCAAAATTTGAAAGGTTTGTGCTACTTCAATACTAGGTTTTGACTGGTAGGATATTTTTACCATTGAGTCCTTTTCTAGCTTGAGATGGGAGGCCATATTTGCTAAAACGTCTGCCCTAGAATTTTGGTTTATTTCAATCTTCTGAATAGTGAACTTGCGAAAAGACCGCTTTAATGATTGCACCAGCTTTGAATATCTGGTCATTCTATTATCCTTGGTAGAATATTCTCTCAAAACTTGACTCACTATAAGCTGAGAGTCAAAAAATGCGTCAAGGTCCAGAGCTTCCCTTTCTAGAGCTAATTTCATCCCAATGATAAGTGCTTTATATTCAGCTTCATTGTTAGAGGTTTTGAATCCCAAGTTAACGACTTTTTCAGTTACGATCCCATTAGGGGACTGAAGTATTATACCTACTCTAGAGCCCTTGTCTATAGATGAACCATCGGTGTAAAGTAGCCACATTGAAGTGTCTGCAACGGTTTAAGCTTTCGAATGCTATGTTCCAGTGAATTCTGCTATAAAATCTACTAATACTTGAGCTTTATAGAAGTCTGTGGAACATAGGATATGTCAAATTCTCCCAGTTCTATTGACAATTTGATTAGTCGTCCCGAAACTTCGAGTATATGTAGGACTGATTTTAAAGGATCGGATGTAGGGATTATGATAGGATGGGATTGAAAGTATGGTCTGAGCTTCTGAGTGGATATTAGTAAGGCTAAGGCTAATTTTTCAATTTCAAAGTACCTCGTCTCGGTGTCCAAAATTACTTTACTGACATAGAAAATAGGCTTCTAAATTCCTTTGTCTCCCCTAACCAATGCAGAGCTGATGACACTTTTTGACACAACAAAGTACATGAGTAGTTTTTCTCTTCGCATTGATTTTGAAATGTGTTCGGGGGAGGCTAAGTATTTCTTGAGTTGTTAGAAGGCGTCTTCACATTCAAATGTCCATTCTAGGGCCTTATTCCCCCTCAAGGCTTTAAAAAATGGGAGGCACCAATCTGTAGATTTAGAGATAAACCTATTCAGTGTTGCTATCCTTTCATTCAGCTATTAGATATCTTTCTTAGTTTTGGGTGATTCTAGTTCAATTAGAGCCTTGATTTGTGAGGGGTCTGCCTCAACTCATCTTTGGGAAACTAGGAATCCAAGAATTTTCCTTCTGTGATCTCGAAGGTACATTTTAATGGGTTAAGTTTTATTCTGTGTTTCTTTAGGATGTCGAACGTCTAGTTCAAGTGCTGGATATGGTCACCCTTCCAAACACTTTTGATGAACATATCGGTGATGTAAACTTCCATTGTATCCCCAATTTGGGGGCCAAACATTTTGTTTACAAGCCTCTGGTACGCAGCTCCAAATTTCTTCAAATCGAATGGCATCACTCTATAATAATAGAGACCTCGTTCTGATATGAAGGATGTTTTATCCTAGTTTAGAGGATACATTTGAATTTGATTGTATCCAGAGTAAGTATCCATAAAACTCATCAGTTCGTGACCTGCCGTGGCATCAACAAGTTGATCAATTCTGGGAAGAGAAAAACTGTCTTTAGGACAAGCTTTGTTAAGGTTGGTATAGTCAACACAGACCCTCCACTTGTCGTTCTTCTTTTTTACAAGAACTTTATTGGCAAGCCACTATGGGTAGAACATTTTTCTTATCATTCCAGCATTAAACAACCTATGGACCTCTTTATTGATGATTTTGTGACGTTTTGGGGCAATTTTCCTCCTTTTTTGTCTTACTAGGGGATGGTCTAGATCTATCATCAGCTTGTGAGAGATGAAATCATGATCTATTCCCTTTATATCTCTAGTTTTCCAAGCAAATACCGAAAGGTTGGACTTTAGAAATTTAACAATAGCCTTTTGCTTAAAAGGAGACAGAGTTGAGCCAATGTGTACGTACTTTCTTTTTCTTCAGTGCTGATGATCACTTTGATAGGCTCTTCCATTGGTTTGACTGCGCTGTCTCTTCCTCTTGGACTCAGTGGCTTGTCAATCTCGGAAGGACATTTTTTTACCTCATGAAGATTGGAAGATGAGGAACTTTCCCTTTCACGAGGGTATTGTAATTTCTATTTGGAAGACTTTTCTTTTAGTGCGAGGGCATGACATTCCCGAGCAGTGGGCTGACAGCTCTTGATGGCGAAAATTTTGTTATTATGGACATATTTCAAGCATTGATAGAGGGTTGAAGTAATTGCTCCTAACTGGTGGATCCAGGGCCTCCTAATAATGACATTATAGGAAGATTTAGTGTCTAGGACCATGTATTCAGAAATCAGCATCTTTTGGCCATCCCCCTCTTCTATCGTGGTTGGTAGGTCAATTCTTCCCATTGGGATGCTGAGATTCCCATCGAATCCTGCCATGACAACAATAGTAGCTTTGATGTCATTAGAGTCGAGTTTCATGTGTTTGAAGAGTTCATAGAATAATACGTTGGTAGAACTTCCAGTATCTACGAGAACCCTTCTAATCTCAAAATTAGCGATTTTGAATGAGATGACAAGAGCATCGTTGTGGGGACAATGTATCCCAATAAAGTCCAATTTAGAGAACCAGATTTGAGGTTTTGACTTCACTTTTTTTCAATGGTCGAGATCTGGATGATACGAGGTTCTACCCTTGTCTCCCGAGCAAATCTTTTCCTAGCTCATTTAAACGTTTTTGTCATCGTATTGTTAGTATGAAGCATGAAGATGACTTGATTATTTTGTCGTTGCTGATTATTCTGAATTTTCCTTTGTTCAGGCCTTTGTTCTTGCCTCTTTTAAGGTGGTATTTCGTCATGGGGGTTTTGCCTCCCATCTTGGCAGACAAACTCTTTTAGTCATCATCTCCTGATGAGATGTTCTATTTCTTACTTTAGAGCCTTGCACTCCTCAGTCGTGTGCCCCTGCTCCTTATGAAAATTACAATACTTGTTCTGATTCCTTGAGTCAAGGCGGCCTTTTAGTGGCTCCGACCACCTTAGGTTTTGACAAGTTTGGATTTGTTGGAGTATGTGGGTAAGAGAGGCATTCAGAGGGGTGAAAGTCCCATAGCTCCCAAAGTTAGAGTTGTTCTGGGCTCTGGGTGTTGTTATCTTATCAGGACTCCTGATCCTCTTTTTTTTTAGCATTTTTATCCCTCTTCTAAATTTGCTCATCCTTCTGAGCTTATTCTTTAGCTTTTCGGAATGAGGTTTTTGTATCTTCGAGATTAATATACTTTCGTGCTCTATCCATGAATGTTGTCATATCGATAAGAAGATTCTTGGTCAAGAAATCCTAGAAGCGTTAATGCCCAAGGCCTGAAGTGAGGGCGGCCACTAGGAAACTTGAATTGAAATCGGTTATCTCCGTGAGTTCGGTATTAAAATGAGCAATGTACTTCCGAAGTGATTCTCCCTCTGCTTGCTTCACAGTTAGCAAGAATTCTGGTCATTTTTTCAACTTCTTGCTTGTTAAGAATCAGTCGAGAAATAACCTACTGAGCTCATAAAAGTTGCTGATTGATTTCTGAGGAAGATTGTGAAACCATTTAAGGGCAGTACCCTTTAGGCTAGTTATAAACGTTCGACACATGAAGGCATCAGTAGCCCCGTGCAGAGCCATTGTGTGCTGATAGTGAGATAAGTGGTCTCTATGGTCCTCAGACCCGTTATAAAGAGTGAATTTTGAAACAAAAAATTTATTGGGTCGCTCTTCTGTCATTATGGCAGAGGTAAAATGGTGTGGAGAACCTACCGAGCAGTTTACTTAGTTTGTCTTGTTCTTAAGGGACGTGGAATCTCTTGGTTGAGACCATTTGATCGTGAGAGTCTGTTATCTCCTCTACCTTCTGAGGAGCTTTAGGCGGGACTTGTTGTGTGATCGGTACCTATTGTTGGTCTTGTCCCATGCCTCAAGGTCCTGGATTTACAGGAGAAATTTTTCTAGTGTTGGCAGGAGGATGTTGTTCTCCTAAGGCTGAGGGGGACTGAAATCTCGGGAGGTTGGAATTCTTACAGCGCTGGATTAACTCCAGAAGCCGTTGGAATTGGTATCCTCGTTCTGCTATGGTAATGGATAGCAGGATGAAACGTGGACATTCCTCTCCCTACATCTATTGACGAATAGAATCGATCCCCATATGAACGGTAGCATGAAGGGTATACCAGTTGCATGTTAGGCAACTCCTTATTATGGGATCCTTCACCTGTGGTGGTGGTAGGAGGTTGAGGTTCTCCGTGAACAACGTTAGTTGGAGGAGGAGGATTACTCTATTGGTTTTGAGCCAGTGCGGCCAGAACTTGTGATATGGTAGTGAGTTGTTCCTGTATCTGGTCAGACTGCCGTTGAATCCGATCAAGCTGCTATTGTAAACGAATGAGTGTTTTTTCCCTTTCCTCTTCTAGTAAGAGGTTGATTTTGAGGGTTTTGGGAGTTCTTTCTAGGACGAAGGTTGGGAGCCATTGACTTTTGGAAGAAAAAGACCATAGATTTGTTATTTGAAGAAAAAATAGTAAGAACGATTGTAGTTCTAACAGAAGGCGCCAAGCTGATGTTGCTATTTTCTGGTTAGAAAGGCTTCTCGTCCTTTGCTATCTGTCAATAACTTGAGGTCAGAGAGTCACCGGGAAGGCTTCGGTAGTAGCCGCTCGAATGATAAAGTTAGTAAAGAAATAAATGCCGTAATTTAAATGAAGAATTGAACATAACTTGAGAGCATATCTTATGGCCTTATTTATAGGCTGTAGATCTCCTAAGTTGAGTAGGATTATGAGTCGTAAAAATAGGGATTTGAAGATATCCTGAAAATAGTAGTTGTCGTATTAAACCCTACTTCCTTATTCTGAGGTCGGTAGGATATGGAAGGCGGTGTTAGACTCTAGACTATATACCTTTGAACTCTCTGTGTCTGGTTGACCTGGATAAAACAATCTTTCTTAATCTATACCCTAAAGAATTCTGTACAGACACGTATCATGCTTCGAATATGTTTGTCACTTTATGGTATATCAATGACCATAAGACCAACAATAATTTATGTTTCAGATTATTTTATTTTATGAATATTATTGTATTATTTTTTAAAAAATATTCAACTTTTATGTACAATATTTATTAAGTAATTTTTTTGATACAGTGATAAAGAAAAGAAAAAAAATTCAACTCATGTTAATTACATGAAAAATAGACATTCACACCACTCGAATAGATCTTTAATTTGACTTATTTTTATTTATTTTGGTCCTACTTAAGCGTTATACTGAAGAGAAAGTTTGGTAAAAAATGAGTTTATAATAAATAATTTTAAATTATTGAATCATTTAAATATGGTTATTCTTTATTTAAAAAATAGTAATACAATGAGTGTGGGGAACTCTGGTAGAGAGATGAATAGGAAGTAGGTCACACGTGGTCCAAAATATCACTTTAAAAAATATTAGGAATAAAATAATTTGAAGGAGGTTGAATTGGTGGACGTGGGGGCTGCGGCTGTTTGCAAAAATGCGAAAATAGAATGTGCTTTATTAGCAATTAATAACTACCAAACAAATTACAATTCCCGGCAGGGGAGAATCTCCCGAAAAAAATCGTAGTAGCGTTGAGCAAGGGAAAGTCACAGTGAGCGCCTTACATTACTCAACTGCATCATAACTTCCCTTTTATATATATATACTTGCGTTTGTTTCGTTCAATTCAAGGGTAATTGCCAGAGTCTCCCGGGAGTAGGTTGCAATTACGAGAGACTCTCGTCCACCATCATACGAATTCAAGGTATCCCTCCATTCAATTCAATAAACCGAATACTACATATATATATATATATATATGTGTGTGTGTGTGTGTGTGTGTGTCTCTGTGTGTGTGTATAATGCTTCTATCTCTTCTTCCCCTCACCAAAAATAATTTTTTAAGAATCTGTCTCTATGCGTGAGCATTCCTGGTGATCATAGTTTTTTATGTTTGTTTTATTTATACGTGTTCCGAAATTTACTTTACACGGCATTCTGGCGGCGTCTACTTTATGTTTGTTTTTGTTTTCTATATATTTTGACAATATTATAATATAGTATTGGGTTTGATGGGTTCTTGTGATCTTTGTTGTTCTTATTCTCCCTCCCCACTCTCTCTCTCTCTCTCTCTCGCTTTTCTATTAGTGTTTTTTTTTTTTTTTAAGATACATAAAATCATACATATATATATATATATATTGTGTGTGTATATATTAGGTAATCTTCGCTGCTTTGAGTTTGTGTTGATTGATTGTGTCTGGTGTTGTGTTTATTTTTTTTCCTTGCAAAACTTTCTGATATATGATCCTTTTTGTTTGCTGTTGAAGGTACGCATATGCAATGCTTTACGTCTCTGTTAGTTTTTTTAAGTATGAATTTTCCGTTGTTCGATTGTTGTTAGCGTGCCTTGATGATTGCTCTTATAAACAATTATTAAAGGATTTTTGTTTTCTTATTCCTGTTTTTCTTTCAATGTTGTTTGAGGGTCAAAATCGGACACAGGGTTTTGTGTCCGACTTGAAATAAGTGGGACATAGGCTTTATGCTGTTGACTTGAGCTTAATACTGGGAATTGACAGTTTGAATTGAAGAATTAATGAATTGTTTAAGTGCACTTCTGTAGATTGTATCATTGTAGTAATCAGACCATTCCTTGATGTGGCATTTGGGGGCACTCTGTTCTGGTCTAGTTATACACATTAAGCTGCTAAAGAATCATCTATATCTGTTAATGTTTATCACTTAATGTCGTATGCATCTTCTTCTCCTCTTCAATAAAGCTTTGCTTTGTTAGTGGCTTTGGCAATTCGGGGTGGAGTCTAATGCGTTATGGAGGGAGGTGGTGACATTTAAGTATGGATATGATAATGTGAGTTGGTTCCTTGGTGAGGTGGTGGGGTCTTCGAGTTGCAGGTTGTGGAAGTCGATTTAGTATGGAGTGGAGGATTTTAGGTGGTTGGTGAGGTTGGGGGTGGGGTGAGGTATGAGAGTACAATTTTGGGAAGACATATGGTATGAGTACAAGACTTTGAAGGAAGTTTTTCCTCATTTGTACAGTTTAGCGAGTCATCGGGGTGCTGTGGTGGCAGACTATTTTGTCCGTGAGGGTAGGGAGGTGCTATGGACTCCTCTATTTAGGATGCATATTTATGACTAGGAGATGGAGGAGGTGGAGGAATTGATGAAAGTGCTATACGGGCCCAAATTAGCGTAGGGAAGGGATGAAGTTTTGTGGTGGGCTTTGGATTCGCATGGTATATTCTCGGTGAAGTCATTTTATCAAGAGCTAGTGGGCGAAGAGGACAGTTTCCATGGACGATTATTTGGCAGCTTGGCGTTCTGTCAAAGGTCACATTTTTGCTTGGGTTGGCTACTTGGTGTGGTATTTTGACTGTGGACAATCTTCAAAAGAGGGGATTTCAACTGGCTAGTAGGTGCTACATGTGCAAAGCAGGAATAGAGATGGTTGATCACCTCCTCATTCATTGTGTAGTGGTTAGTGACCCGTGGCATCTTGTTATGTCTATATTTGAGTGTTCGTGGGTGATGTTGGCTAACTTGAAGGAGATATTATTATGTTGAGGAGGTCTTCGGATCAGGAAGGAGATTAGAAGGGTGTGGTGGATGACACTTCTTTGTTTACTTTAGAGTATATGGAGAGAGCATAATAGTAGAGTTTTTTAGGGGAGTGAAAACCCCTTTTGTTTTAAAGGCACTATGTTTACGTCTTTTGTTTTTTTGGGCCAAGAAGACCTATTCTTTGTATGCAGGGTCACTTGTAGATCCCCTTTTGGTCGCATTTGAGTACAAGTTATATATATATATATATATATTTATATTTATCTATAAAAAATGTCTCTTGCATCTGCTTATTATTGGATAGAATGCCTTAATAGCTTTTCTTGTTTTTAAGATTTTTTCCCTTTGTGGGGGTGTGGGTTTGGGTGTTTAGGAGTTAAATCTCTTAGAAGCTTTAATCAATCACCATGCCTCCCTTGATGTATCTTTTGAGCGGGATTGTTAAGAAAATAACAATGTCCTATGCATCTGCTTATCATACAGAATGCCTTAATAGCTTTTCTTATTTTTAATAATTTGTTTTGGTGGGGGTGGAGGGTGTTTTAGAATCTTTAATCAATCAACATGCCTCCCTTGACGTATATTTTGAGTGGGATTGTTAAGAAAATAACTAATGCAATTGTGTTGAAGGTCATTGAATGAACTAATGTTTTTCAACCTCACAGAATTCCAGTTTAGCAATTGTGCATTCTTTATGCAATCTGGAACATGTTTCTTGCATAAGGAATTTGATTTGTTTGGAAAACATATAAATTTATTCAGACAATTATTTATTTATTTATTTGATTGGCATTAATGAACTTGGGCAGTGTTTTTTAGCATGAAAATAATGAACATTGTGACTTAGAATGAGAGAGCATTTGTATTATTATTATAAATTTATAATGATACGATACATTTTTTTTTTTTTTGTTTCTAATGTATCATCATCATACAAGAAGAATAATGTAAGATGTCCTAGTATAGAATTAACTATAAGCTGTAATGTTTGCTTTTCTTTTCATTTCGCTCTCTCTTTCTCCTCTTTATTTATTGTTTTAAAGGGGATGGGGGGTGAGTGTCATGAAATTCTCAAGGACCTTTTCTCTGGTGACTCCTAAATATTGCCTTGAAGAACCTTCTTTAACTAAAACTTATGGAGAGGTTGGAATTCGAATTAGATAAAAGAAATACATTGTGGATTTCTTATAATATTTTATCAGTAGCCATTTGAAATGTGGTTATTGTAGGTGTTGAAGAATCTAAAGAATGTTGTGCAGAAGAGAGAGGAGAGTTTTGATAGATAGGAATGCTCTTATGTGATGTAGGACATATATGGTACATGCTAGAAACATTGATACATGTTTCAGAGTTATTTTAGGATTTCTTTCTTTCTTTTTTTTTAATAAGTAAAGATGTATATATTAAAATTGTGCCCAAGAAAGGCAACAAGGGCAAAAACCCCCAAAAAACTTTACAAAGATCTTAACGACCCCAAGAAATCAACAAAAAAAGAGACATTGACTGGGGATGCCTCTTTAGCCCAACAAAATAATAAGCGCAGAAATGAGTCTTTGAATATGGGAATGGGAAGCTCCACATCTTCGAAGACGCGTTTGTTTCTTTCAAGCCAAATACTCCATAATAAACAAACGGGGGCCTAGACGCCAAGGACTTTTAATCTCTTCTGAGAGGTTGCACCCTGTCCAAGCCAATAGAAGATCCTTGACGGTGCCAGACATGACCCAGGAAACACCTAAAAAGGGCAAAAATCATGTTCCTAGCAGTTCCAAGAAAAAGGACAATGGATAAGAACGTGATCCACCGTTTCCTCTTCCTGCTTACAAAGGTAGCATCTACTAGGCCAAAATGAAGTCCTCGTTTCTTCAAATTGTCCTGCTGTTAAGATGGCTTTCATGAGGCTTCCTAAGCGAAGAAAGAGGCCTTAGGGGGGGCTTTTGAGAACCATATGAGCTTCCAAGGGAAAATAAGACTTTCCGACGCGAACAGACTCTTGTAGAAGGAGTGGACAGAGAAAGACTTCTTATTCGGAAGCCACACTCGCATGTCCTCCCTCCCTTCCCTGGCTCGGTAAGTACAAATGTGACCAAGAAAGGAGCCCACTTCATCTAACTCCCAATCATAAAAGTTTCTCCTAAAATGAGGGGTCCTAGACAAGCTTGTTCCTTGCTCTCTCCAAGTACTCACATACCTTAGCCACCTTGTTAGTAGCCAAACGATATAAAGAAGGGAATTTCACCCTAAGCGGCACATCCCCATTCCACACGTCATCCCAAAAGCTGACACGGACCCCCATTCCCAATGACAAAACGACACTTATCATTGAAGATCCTCCAACCACTTCTAATAGATCCCCAGGGACCACAACCTCGAGGCCCCTCCACTTTGCTCGAGCACCAACCTCCATTGACACACCCATACTTAGCAACAATGATTTCCCTCCACAGCTCTCCCCTCACTCTCTGCAAACCTTCATAACCATTTACCTAAAAGAGCTGTGTTGAAAATGCCCAAGTCTTTCACCCCAAGACCTCCAGAGAGGCACTGGCTTCTTGATCTTGTCCCAAGCCACTAAATGAATCTTGTTGCGTTCCCCTTCTTGGCCTCATAAGAAGTCCCTTTGGATCTTTTCTAACCTTCTACTAACTGACTTTGGCATAAGGAATAGAGACATGAAGTAGGTGGAGAGATTTGCCAAAGTGCTTTTGATGAGGGTGAGCTTGCCTCCCTTAGAGAGGAGTTGACCCTTCCAACCTACCAGTTTGCTGAAAAACCTCGCCACAACAGGGTCCCAAACCCCAGTGGAACGCAGAGAAGCACCCAGCGGAAGGCCCAGATAAACCAAGGGAAGACATCCCACTCTACAACCTAACGTGCTAGCTAACATGTCCAACCCCTGCATCAAACCAACCGGAGTAATACTACTTTTTGAGAGATTGATCCGCAAACCTGACAAAGCTTCAAAGCACACAAGGATACATCTCACAAAACGAAGCTGGCGCGCCGAAGGGTCGCAGAAAATAATGGTGTCGTCTGCAAACAAAAGGTGGGAAATGGTGACCCCACCACCTCTTTTGTCCCCTAAGTCGAAGCCTTTGATGAGGCCAACCTCATCTGCCCGGAACAAAAAACGGCTCAAAGTCTCCATAGCAATCACAAAGAGAAACGAGGATAGAGGGTCCCCCTGCCTCAAACCTCTAGAAGAGGGAAAGAAACCTGCCGGGGAACCATTGACAAGGACTGAAAAGGAGACTGTAGAAATACACGAACGGATCCATTTTCTCCACTTGCTCCCAAAACCCATCTTAGTCAGCATGCTCATCAAGAAGCTCCAGTTGACGTGATCAAAAGCCTTTTAAATGTCCAGCTTGCAAACAATTCCTTTCCTTTTCTGCTTTAGCCTAGAGTCAATGCATTCATTGGCAATGAGAGCCGCATCTAGGATATGACGACCTTCCACAAAAGCAGACTGACTGGAAGAGATGATACTACCCATAACCTTCTTCATCCTTAAAGAAAGAACCT
Organism: Nyssa sinensis; assembly: GCA_008638375.1. Lineage (NCBI taxonomy): Eukaryota > Viridiplantae > Streptophyta > Magnoliopsida > Cornales > Nyssaceae > Nyssa > Nyssa sinensis. Next base: position 611,410 of record CM018046.1, on the reverse strand, counting down.
TTGCTATCAGTTTGTAAACACTGCTGACAAAACTAATAGGGCGGAAGTCCTTGATGCAACTGGCACCATTCTTTTTAGGAATGAGTGCTATGAATGAAGCATTGAGGCTTTTCTCAAAGCTCCCTTCCCCGTGAAAGGCCTCAAAGACTGCCATAATATCCACTTTCAGGACATCCCAGCATTTTTTGAAGAAAGCCATAGTAAACCCGTCTGGACCTGGGGCTTTATCCCCATTGCATGCATCCAAGGCTTTCATAACCTCTTCCTCCAAGAACGGAATCTTCAAATTAGAGGAATCATCCCCGTTCAATCTATCCAAGCACATATCATCCACTCCTGGTCTCCATCTATGCGGCTCTGAATAAAGTTTAGAGAAGAAATCAACAATTCCTCTCCTAACGGGCCCATCCTCCGATAGAACATGATCATCAGGTAACAATGGAGGAAAATCTTATTCTTTCTATGATGAGAAGAAGTCGTTCTGTGGAAGAATTTTGTGTTGCGATCGCCTTCTCTAAGCCAAATAGCCGGAGATTTTTGCCTCCAAGAGATTTCCTCCATCTTGAGAATCTGACCAAGCTGGCCCTTAAGCCCTTCTCTTTCATTCCTTCTCTCATCAGAGAGAGGACCTAATTGATCCTCCCTGTCCAGCTCCATCAGGTTATTCAATAAATTCTGCTTTCTGATCTGAACAATACCAAAGACCTCATGGTTCCACTTTTCAGGTCTTCTTTGAGAAGCTTTCAGCTTTCTAGCAATGCGGTAACTTGGGGATCCAGAAACTTCATAGGAGTCCCACCAATTCCTCACCAAGTCCACAAAGCCTGTCCGTTTCAAGCCACATGTTTTCGAATCTGAAGGGACTTTTACCTACACTAAAACCCCCACAATGAAGCATAATGGGGTGGTGATCAGAGCAAGGCCTGTGGGAGACACTTTTGAAAGATACCTGAAAAAACATCCTCCCATGTTATTTGAGATTAGGAATCTGTCCAAACGGGACATAGCCGTCTGGTGACCTCCTCTAGACCAAGTGAAACTCCCTCCCTCCAGCTAGTAAGTCCACCAAACTTTGAGAATTTATGAACTCATTGAAACCCCTCATTATTGAAGTTAGCCTTCCGCCCCCTCGTCTCTCGTCCGGATACCAGCACTGCGTTGAAGTCCCCTCCAATGCACCAAGGGACCTGCCATGAAGAAATCATCGACTACAACTCTGCCCAAAAAGCACCCCTGATACCATCAACCACTGGACCATAGACACCACAAAAACCCCACTCAAGGGAGTTGGAAGCCAATCTGAACTTGCAGGAGATGGAGAAATCACCCACTTTGTGCTCAATATCAGTGATCAAGCGGAAGTCCCAGGCGACCAAGATACCTCCAGCAGTGTTGTGAGCATCCAAAGCAGCCCATTTGATCCATCTTGAACCCCAAATGGAACGGACTAAGCTCCACGAAACCTTTTCCAGCTTGGATTCCTGAAGACAGATGACTGTAGGTTGCCATTCCTTTAACATACCTTTGATGACTAAACGTTTGTCAGGATCATTCAATCCCCTCACATTCCAAGATAAAATTTTTTAGATTCATAAGACAAAAATTAGACCATTTCCATATCTTCCCCAAAGAGTACCAGCTCTTTGTTGCCCCCATAATTGACCGAAAATGATAACTCTTTCAATACCCTTCTCATTCTTCTAGCTGATTTGTCCTCCTTTGTCTTCCCCGAGGCCTTGCCAGAGCATTACCTTGTTAACGTGTTACTCTCTAGCAATTTCTCTGAATAAGTCCTGCAAACGATCCTCAAAGCCTGTGTTTGTTGAGGCGGCTTCCGAACCTGCCTAGATCACCTGAACCTGCCGATTAGACATCGTCTGAGAAAATTAAGGCGGCTTCCGCACGACCCCAAATGAACCACCAGATCTTCGTAAGCTTGAGCTGGGTTCGAATCCACCGTAATGGGGTCCGCAGGCCAGTCTACAAGTCTGCTAACCTTTAGGTAAGATTCCTTGTGTTTGTTGGTTATTTCTGGTTTAGATAGACCCAATGATCTGAATACCTGTGAGTAAATTAACCATCTCCCTCCCTGATGGATCTTTCGGCAAAAAAACAGAATGAGTCCCCTTCGACGTACGGCCTTCAATCCTCATAAAATTCCCTCTATGGTTTGAACCTTTCCAAAGAAAAGAACTTCTGTTGCGACCATGTACACCGATCGGGAACACTATTCTTCTTCTTCCTTTTGAAAAAGCTTCTAAGGTTTGACAAATCCAATCCAACTCCCATCTTCGGACTACCCCTTTACCTCGTTCAATGATCTGGAAGAGTTCTCCAGACGGATCCACTTCGTGGACAATATCAAAAGATTTGTCCCTCAATCTGAGCAAACATCATGAATCATTCATCTCCAATAAACTTCTTAAGAACTTCCCTAATTGCATTATCCAACTGAGTCGAAAGCAATCTTGTTACATATTAGTCACAATGCAAAGGTTTGGAGGATTGTGTGCATGCGCCTATAAATTGAACAACATTTTTGTGCCAAATTTTCCTACAAGAACCAAGAGAAGTCACAAAAAAAAGAAGAGAAAAGTCAGAAACCGTCAAGAGCAAGTATTATTGTAGGATTTCTTAGTTTCCAAATTTGAGCTTATCTCAAATTGGTTATAAAATATTTATTTTCTTTATTTTTTTTATTCAAAATAGGATTCTTTATTTTGTTAGGATTAGGATATGGATAGGAGTTATAGTTTCCTAGTTAAAATAGTAGTTTTTTAGCTCTATAAATATAATGTCATAGGTCTTTATTAGTAAGTTTTTTTTTTTTATCAATAATAATATAATTTTGAATTTTAGAGAATTTAGTTTCTCTTTTTATTTTTTTGGGTTGATTGTTCCCTGTTGGGTGATGATTTTCCGTTTTGGATATTGACTGTTGGTTGTATCCATCCTTTCATGTTTCTGTGTTGCGTCAGTCGGCTGGTTGAATGACAATTGGTGAAGACAAAGTTAGAACTCCTTGTGATGACATTCGTATGATACAATTTGTTACTCATTTCGGAGTCTTGGATACAAGAGAATCGTGAAGACTACACTAACAATAGAGTTCACAGTTAACCTATTCGTGGACACATTTCTATTCGAAGGGCTTTGCGCAATTAGGAAAGACTTTTTGACTTTGATGGTACTTTTTATTATGAAGACTTTTATGATTAGATAAATGTTTTAGATGATTGTCTTGATGATATGAGATTTTTAGAAGAAAAAGAATATTTTTGGGTATAAGATAAACTTATAAGATTAGTGAAAAGGTGATGGTTTGATCTACAAATGCATAGGCAATTACAAGGGAAAAAGTGCATTCGCTCATGGCGAAGAATGATGAGATTAATAATGGATAGATTTTTGTAAATAAATTATTTGCAGATTTTAGAAGATAAATATAGACCAACTTGGGATTATGTTTAAGTGCTAGAACGTATCTTTGAGAATAAAAAAAAATTCCAAAATCTTTTCTTAGCACTAAAGGACAAAGCAAATAAAAAATCTAAAATTGTTGAGGCTACTTAGAGTGATAAGGTTGCAAATATTACACCGTTTAAAGACGTGCGCATCATTACAGAGGACTCTCTTATCATAAAAAACTGAAGATCAAGTTATTCCATGCCTTGAAGAATGATCACTAGGACTTAAGAAAAATAAAGTGGAATATATTTTTGAAGATGTTGTTCAAGAAACAGAAGAATTTGCGCACTCAAAAAACAAGGTTATTGCAACAGTCGGTAATTCTGAGGCCATGAACATCACCGAGTACCTAGAGTCCCATGTGAGTGTTAATCTAATGGTAATGAACAAGTCTCTTTACTCATTTTTACTTTAGACAAACACCTACCACCTATTGAAGCTTTGAATATCTTAGGCCTAATTCTCACGAGCTATATTGACCCATTTCTTGGAAAAAGCCACGTTTATTCACACATGCATGGAGATAAGAAGAAATTTGGCATACTGTTCGAAGAGAAAAAATTATTAAGAGAAATTGTGGACGAAGAAAATTGGTGACCCATGCAAATTACGAAATATTCGCGAACAATTCAATGGTATGTTCTTTCATATTACGGACTAGTTCAAGGTCGAGTTCATTCAGTTAACTGAAGGACAAGTTCTTTTCAAGTGGGGGAGTTTGATGTTGGACAAATATGATATCTGCTAAAAACATGGATACATGTTTCAGTCTTATTATAGGATCCTTTAGGGCTCGTTTGATAATGTTGTTGTTTTCAATTTTTTGTTTTCGTTTTCAATTTTTGAAAAACTAAAACAAAAAATGCGTTTGATTGCCTTATTTTTTTTGTTTTTATTTTTTTGAAAACATTTTTAAATTTAGGCTAAAAACTAGAAATGGAAAAAAGTAGTTTCCAAAATTTTCGAAAATGGAATTGAGCCACGGGAGCAACTCGTCCTCTCTAAACTTTAATGAGGCTCGGATATCGACTCCCATTTCACTTTTTATAACACTCCTAAAAAACTTTTAATTTCTTTTCAACTCTTTCATGCATCTATCGTCAAGTTCTTTGGCTTCCCCTTCAAGGTTTACTATCAAGCCTTCGTCGTCACTTTGCCATTAAGTTATTTGGGTTCCCTTCAAGGTGTACTCCAAGACCCATTAAGCTCGTTGGCTTCCCCTTCAAAGTTTACTTCCAAGCCTTCCTCCAGAACATAAAGACACTTTCTCTGCTCTGTGCACAAGATGTTGTGTAGAGACATATATACATAGGTAATATATATATATATATATATATATATTACTAACACTAAACGGTTGAGCCATTTAGTGTGTGTAAATATATATATATATATAAGTAGGTAATATCTTGTGTAATTAATATATATATATATATTACCACTTGTCAAAAAATATATATCTATATATATATATAAATTACCTACTACCTGTGTGTAATTAATAATATATATATATATATATATATATATTAGGTTTGACGTTATATTGGTTTTCAAACATGTTTCCTAATTTTATTTTTATTTTTTAAAAACAATGTTGCTGTTACCAAACATGTTTTCTATTTTTATTTCTATAAAAAATAAACAGAAACTAATTTTTGTTCTTAGAAAACTGAAAACCAAAAACAGGAAACGTTAACTAAACGCAACCTTAGTTTTCAAATTTGAGCTCATCTCAAATTGGTTATTATCGATAAAATATGTATTATCTTTCTTCTTTTTTTTATTATTCAAAATAAGATTCTTTATTTGGTTAAGATTAGGATAATGATAGGAGTTATAGTTGCTTAGTCAAAATAGTAGTATTGTAGTTCTATAAATATGATGTCATTAGTCTTTATTATTAAGTTTTTTTTATCAATAATAATATAATTTCGAATTTTAGAGTTTATTCTCTTTTTTTTGGATTGATTGTTCCCCGTTGGGTAATTGTTCCCCATTGTGGATATTGACGTTAGTCATATCCATCCTTTCATACAGTATAGTTAAAGACAAAAGGTGCCTTCAAGGCACTAAGGTCTCACATTGCCCAAAAAACGAGGTGACAAAAAGGCACTATCCTAAGTGAAGCAAGGCGTTAACTAATCAAAATAATCAAAAAAAATATTACACGGTAAAAGTTAATTTATTTTAAGTTAAATAATATCTAATCATTATGGTAACACAAAAAAGTTCAATCTAACCTTACATATGACACATATAAGTGATCTAATAATTTTAAGCTTTAGTGCTTTTTTTTTTTCTAAATTAATATTCAAAGTTTTGTTATTTATATAGGTCTTATTTGCTAGTCATAATAATATGGAAGACATTGTAGGTCCAATCTAATAGATATCTAAATTAATTCTCAAAAAATCAGGCCCATGTTGGGAAGACTTTCCATATAGGTGATCAATTTGGTTGATGGAGGAAAGATGTTTCATAGTGGGAAAGCTCAGATTTTGTAAAGAATGATGATAGTTAGCTGTTTATAGAAGATGAAATGTCAATCCTTAAAATTTTTATATGTTGAAAGTGTTACTTTCTCCAAAACTTTAAATTTTTGACAATGTCTCAAATAATTTAACTGTTTATTAGGCTAGTTTTATGTTTGATAATAATACTTTTATTACTATAATAGATTAGACAATAATACTTCTAAACTACAATTATGTTCTTTTATATTGATACGTCTCTTACAGAATTGTTAAGTAAGTGTATAAAACACTATAAACATAAGGGACATACAAGTAAAATACGTTATAATTAAAAAGGCCATTACCCGGTCGCCTTTCGCCTTACTTTAGGTGATTGCCTAGGTGTCATCTCTTTGAAGACGCTTGGCTTGGAATATGTTAAGGCGATATCACTGAAAATCACCTCGCCCGATTGCCTAGATAACGAGGCGATTGGCTTTGACAACACTGCTTTCACGTTTCCGTGCTACATTATTATGGATCTTAAGTAATCAAATTCTTTGTGAACCCTTGTTGTTGTGTTGCTGTTGGTGCATTTTTTTTTTTTTTTTCTATGCTCAGTAAGGATGTTATTTTTATTAAATAAAATAATTTTTTTGTATAGAAACCACAGTCGTACTCTCTGTATTACCCCTTATATTGACAAACTAGATCAGCCTCACCACTATACAACAGCTATACACAAACTAAAGTGGCTCAATCGGCTGCCAATAGACTGTTATGCCCATTTTCATAAAAATTTCTTGCTAAACCTGAATCATTGACCCAGCTGGCCGACCTCTTTTTGTCTTTTTGTGATATCCAACATAATAGAACCTTTATCATGTTAATTATTCTTAAAAATCTTCTTATTTCGCTTAATCCATACATGGTTTAAAAATGCTGCAAATGCAATTTTACAAACCAGTTTGGAAATGAGTTACCTTCAAATTTCACAGCTACCCATGGAATAGTCTGGTTCCATCACTTGGGACCTTGGATAGCATGCATTGTCTCATAGTTATAGCCCAAAGGTCCCTTGCAAATATGAATTGAAATAGAAGATAATTATGGATTCTATGCATCTCTGAGAAAACATGCAAAATCTCTTGATATGATCCTTTTTTCCATTAATTTTTCTTGTGTTAATAATTTCTTCTTTATTGCTAACCGAAGTATAAAAGAATGGCTTGGAATATTATTACTAAACCATAACAAATGGGTCCACTTTACTTGGGGAATCTCTCTCAATGCTCTCCAAGTACCACCCAATGTGAATTTCCATTAGTTGAGGACAACCATCCAATCCAGTCTTCCCTATATGCACAAGGGTTACACGAAGAACCAACAGCTTATCTAACTTCTATGAGATCTATAGAATATGCAGGAGGGCATACCTAACCATTAATATCAAGAATCCTATGGACTTTTGTAAAATGTCACAAGCCTGCATCATATATAATCCTATCCCCATATGATCTTTCACACCACCTAAAGGATTCCAATTATTATACAATAACAATGTATTCCTGCTATTCCCAATTATGTGGTTAATAGAAGTCTTGGCTTTGTCTCTCTGTGTCACGACCATGCACAGTCACAAGGAGTCGGAACAACCTAGATGCTACCTTCTTCGATTCTTCTGTTGTAAATCCAATCCACCCATATAGATTTCTTCCTAGTAGCAATCACCCATAAGTGCTGCATCATTGCTGCCTTGATTAAATCAGCAACTTTGTACAGCCCAAGACCCCCTCTGGATTACGGAGTACATCCCAAGCCACTTTTGCATTGGTGTTCTTCATATCAGTTCCAAACCATAAGAAAGCCCTAAGGATGTGATTAATTTTTGTGGCTACTTTTTAATGAAATATATATATTTTTTGATAAGTTACTTTTTTAGGAAATTTAAAGACCACTAGTCCAGTAACTTTAGATACTAAAAAAAAGAACATATTTTAGTTGCTGTAAACGACCTGCGAATGACAAATACTTACTAATTGAAACCTTGATACAAGCTGAAATTCGGTTTGCTACCAATTTACAGTGCCCTGGAGCCAGCTTTGTGGATACTAATGGGACTCCCAAGTATTTAATAGGGTAATTTCATTCAACAAACCTCCATAATTTTCCTTTTACAATTATTATCCATCCCTAAAAAAATACTTGGCTCCTCACAATTTCCTTGTGACCCAGTAATTCCTTTTAAACCCCCTTAGCACCTGAAAAATTGTTTCCACTGGTTCAATATCTCCATGATAAAAGATGCACAAATCATCAGTAAAACATAAATGAGTTACCGTTTGGCCAGCACTCAGAGATGGTATTTGAGTTTTAACTGAGGCAGTCACACTCAAAACAATCCATTGATAATTTCCATCACCATCGCGAACAAATATGGAGACATTGGATTACTCTGCTGCAATCCTCTCTTACCTTAAAAAAATATAGTTGACTCCCCATTAACAGCTACAGAGAATTTCTACTCCCACTCCAAGAGCTACTTACCTATACAAATAGAAAAAAAAACCTGCAGAGAATTTGGTTGTAGTGGTACATGCTCTAATCCATTTAATAATTTGACTAGGAATTCTCCACTTCTCCAATGTTTTGATAGTGCATTCCCAATTCACTATATCATTTGATTTCCTCAAATCAACCTTTATAGTGCATTGATGTGACCCATAGTTCCAAACAGTCTCTTAAGTCAACAAGATATTATCTAAATTTCAATCTCCCTGGCACAAAAGCAGACTGCTGAATTCAGTAATTCACCAATAGCCCCTCTGATTTTCTGACACAATCTTTGAAATACATTTATATAGAATATTGCAAAATGATATTGGACGAAAGTCAGCTATTGTAGATAGATCACTTTAGGTACAAGAGAAATTGGTGTAGAGAGTTTATTTCCCCCAAGAGTTTACCTGAAACAAAGAGATCTTGAATTTCTGTAACCAAATCCTTCCTAATTATGGACATGTAGCCTTGAAAAAGTGGTAATTAAATTCATTAGGGCGGGCGGCCTTGTCCTTATTGAAAGAGAAAAAAGTCCTTGTTTCCTCCCCTATAGCCTCTGTTATTGATCTTCAGATAAATATGACCTTCCACTAATCTGTCAGCATCCTTCCACTGCTATGAGCTGCACATGTATCCGCAAACAAATCTGAAATCCCTAATCTAGTTCACAGCTTCTTCCTTTATCAGCAGCTCATTGGTAAGAACACATCCTTCTTTATTAGACATTGATTGAATAGGCATTCATGTTGTGATGTGACTTCATGGCCTTATGGAAGAATGAGTTATTATTATCCCCCAATATAAGCCTAGAAATTCTAGATTTCTATTCCACAGAGCTTCCTCTTCTCTATCCAAGCTGCAGTACTTGGCTTGACAATTTTGCTCAGTTTTAGCTGATTCATCATTGAATAGATCCCTGTACAACCTATCTCAAAATTTTCTTTAGCCTTGGTACGATTTGATAGTGCCCCTGATTGAATTTCTTGAGCTCTTGCTTTATAAGTTTTAATTTCTTTTAAAGATGAAATATATGACACCCATCATTTTAGTCTTCCAAACTTTGCCTACAATAGATAGAAACTCTTCATTTTCAGGTCCAAAAGTTAAAGAATTTAAATGGCTTTTCTTACCAATTGTTTAATCTGATAAAGACACTATTGCTGGTGTATGATCAGAAATTTCTGGATTCTGAAAATCAACTTCAGAGCAGAATTCTGAGAGCCAAGCATGATTAACTAGAACTTAATCAAGCTTTCTTAGGATATGCATTTCACTCTCTCTTATTACTCCAAGTAACCCCTTCAGAATTCAAATATGAAAGAGTGGCCTCGTATAGACAATACCTAAATTTGCATAAAGAATTCAGAACCTACCCCTGTCCGCACATCTGTCCCCTTGTAGGATCCAAGGAACACGAATATTTTTCGAGAGGCTTACCATAGAATTTTTTTTCTTTTGTTGATGGGTAAGTGGCCCTTGGGGTGGGAGTTGACCCTGGGACCTTAATTATATTAGCCAAGCCTCTTGCCAAGTTATTCAACTCCAACGGTTGAGAGACTTACTCTAGATTGCCACAATCTATCTTTCCAGAAAATTGTTTAGCCCATAAACCACCAAAATACAACAGCTTTCATTAATCTCCAGAAGAGTTACTTTACCATGCATAATTTGATCTGATGAGTAAGTACTCTTAAATCAATCAGAACAGATTCCCACCCAATCCAAATGTCAACATGAATAGATTCGTCATAATTTTCTATTCACTTATACTCTGTAGCCACAGTCCTAGCTCTTTTTTGCATTATTGACTGATCTCACATCTAGTTTCAACTAACCCAGCAAAGCAAACTGGATTACTTCTGATGAGGTTCGTTACCTCATGTTGCTTGAGAGGGTTATTAAGCCCTCTCACATTCCATGCTAAAAACTTAATCATGGTTGAGGGAAGAAGGAGAAACCTTCACATTCTTATTCAGTAGCAACTTCCACTCTGGACCTATTGACTGAGCACACATTGGTTTCAACTAACCCAACAAAACAAACTTAATTACGACTGATGAAGTTCTTAACCTCGTATTGCTTGAGAAGGTCATTAAGCCTTCTCACATTCTGTACCAAAAACTTAATCATTATTAAGGGCAGAAGGATACACCTTCACACCATTTTTTGGGGACACCTTCAAACCACTGCCCTTACCTTTATTTTTCTTCCTAGTGTTAGAATTTTGCACCCCTTAAGCATTCGCCACCTCTGCCTGAGATCTTGAAGAAGTTGTCTGAAGTATCATAGGAAAACTAACCAGAATAGGAGGATCAGATTCTGTCACATTATCTCTCAGTTTTGTCAATTGCACTTTAGAAGGAATTTCACTAACATTAATTTCAAAACATATTCTGATGTAATTCTCTCTCTAGCTTCACTTGCCGCATCCATAGACGGGTTTTACCAATGGGACTTGCCAAGGAACTAATTCCTTCCGAGTTCCAACATTCCAACGGACATAGAAAACTTATTTATATTGCAAACTAATGTTTATTTTTTACATTAATTTATGTGTTGTTCACGTCAGTACAGTGGACATTGATGAAAGAAATAGACTTCAAGTTTAAATGATTATAAAAAGTAAAATGATCAAATTTTCTATAATTTAAATTTTCTAAGAACAAAAGTATGGCGGATGAATTACCAAACGAAAAAAGTACCCATGTGATGGTTTTAATGGAAGGAATAGGGCAGAAGAGACGCATATATTCATACATGTTTAAATATGTGATGCGACAAGAAGATACATAGTTGTAAATTACTTGCTGACACTAATGCATATATCTACTGTCCATGCTAATGCACACTTGATAATTGTCGTTGGTGCAGTTGATGTTGGTAAAATTAGTTAGACTGTTCTTTCTACACCTATTATTTAGATTGATGCATTCTTGCATGCATGTAACTTTAGATCCATTCAAGAATTGCTGAGGGACACTTTTCTTTCTTATTACACGTGGTACAAATTAGTTGTTGGCATTGAACTTTGGTTCACTCATGGGCCCAAATCCAAGTTAACAACTTTTATGTCTTGTCTGATGGGTGCTATGATGAAGATGAAGAGGGATTTTGGTTTATGTATTGGTGAAGCTGGGTTCACTAATGGGACCAAATCCAAGTTAACATTTTTTATGTCTTGTTTGATGATGAGTTACCTTGGTTTATGTATTGGCGAAGTTTGGTTCACTCATTGGATCAAATCCAAGTTAACAATTTTTATGCCCTGTTTGATGTGTGCCACGATGAAAATGATGAGGGATTCCAAGAGGAGCCTTCAAATAGATAGCAATTGATAGATGATGAGATAACTTGGTTTATGTTTTGGATATATAATTAAGGTTCTTTGTGGTTTATGGAACTTGATTTGATTTGATTTTTATTCATTTTTGTTTATTTTTTTGATATATCATGTTGGTTATTATGTTGCACTATCGCATTTGCCCTATCTAGATGTGCATTTCTTAAGGTTAGTGATTTACTTTGGAATTTGGAGCTATGATTTTGTAATTTACTGTTTATATTCTTCAGGATGTATGATATTCGATGGGGATTGTCAGCTGTTTTTATATTTTTAAGTCGAATTTGGAGTCACTTATTTAGTAATTTAATTTTCATGTTCTCAGTTGTTGAGAGCTTAATATACATTGTTGGCCCATTCTTTGACAACTTAAGTTTTTAAAGCAGTTGGTGATATAACATGGTATCAAAGCCTTGGTTATGAGAGGTCTTGGGTTCAAGTCTCTCCATTTGCATTGATCTCCGTTTGTTTGTTTGTGCAAAGTTGCACTCTGTTGTACTTTGTGTTTGTTGTGGTTTGTTTGCCTCTCCACATGCGAGTCTGGGGTTGCACATAAGGGGGAGTGTTGAGAGCATACATTGTTGGCCCATTTTCTGACAGTTTAAGCTTTAAGAGCAATTGGTGATCTAACATTAGTTATTTGAGATAACGTCTTCAGCATATTTGCTTGGTCTAATGATGCCCTTAAAATGATAGAAATAAAGCAGAAAGTTGATATAATTTTTTTGGCTTAGTTTTAGTTTTTTTTTTTTTTTTATAATATTTATGCCAATTTAAAAAGAGCACAAATAATAAATTTTACGTTTTTTATTTCCATTCTAGCCAACAAGATGTTGCTAGTAGCCTAATCCCCGCATTAAAAAAAGGGTTTTTTTTAATAATTCTTTTCGAGTACCAGTTATAAGAAGATGCCGTCAGCCCAGGACTCTCTCAAACCCAAAAGAAAGAAAGAAAGTGAAAAGGGGATTGGGCTTGGTTTAATGGTGATTCTCTGATATATCATGTTGATTATTAGGTTGCAATGTTGCATTTCCCTTATTTGGATGTGTATTTCTTAAGGTTAGTGGTTTACTTTGGAATTTGGAACATGATTTTGTAAATTACTGTTTATATTCTGTCAGGATGTATGATATTTGATGAGGATTGTCAGCTGTTTTATGTTTTTTTAATTTAATTTGGAGTCAATTATTTAGTGATTTAATTTTCACGTTCTCTGTTATTTGAGATAGAGTCTACAACATATATGCTTGGTCTGATGATGCCCTTAAAATATTAGAAATAAAGCAGAAAGTTGATATAATTTTTTTTGGCTTTCAGTTTTAGTTCTTGCCCAACATGGAATTGGGATTTTTTTTTTTTTAGTATTTATGGCAGTGTAAAAAGGGATAAAGAATTTTATTTATTTATTGTTGTTTCAATTTCTAGCCGACAAGATGTTGCTAGCCTAATGACCCTGTTAAAAAAAAAAAGTTCTTTTTTAATAATTATTTTCGAGTTCCAGCTATAAGAAGACACCGCCAGCCTAGGACTCTATCCCACCCAAAAGAAAGAAGGAAAATGAAAAAGGGGGTTGGATTTGGTTTAACGGGTTGGATCACCAACTAGCTTCGACCCAAACCCGAACCTGCCCGAACCCACTAACTTGCGAGGCCTAGTTACATGTATGCTTATTCTTATGTCCTTAGATTACTTTCTTGTGTTAATTGAAGTTTATATACTGGATCAAATGCTTATTCTTAGAGGTGGCAAATGTTATCCAAACCCGTCAACCCGCCCATTTAGTTAACGGGTCATAAACGGGTTGGGTAATAAGGAGCCCGTCAATTTAGCGGGTCAATACGGGTAGAATATAAGTGTTTAACGGGTTGACAATGAAAAATAACAAAATAGTATAAGAATATATATATATATATATATTTATATTTATATCTCCATTTGAGAAAGAACAAAATACTTTTAAAAAATTGGTAAGTAAATATGAGTTCAACTACGCAATTTTGGAATTAATGCTTTGACATGTTTTAGAACCCATAAATGAATGCATAACATCAATTTCACAATTGAATAGTTTGTGAATTCTTCAAACAAGCAACTTTGCATCATTGAAAGCCAAAAGAATCTGGTAAGTAACAACAATACTTTTAAAAAATTGAAAGAAAAACTTTCATCTTAAGTTATTATCTGAGAGGGACTTTCATATAAACCAAATTCCCTAACCTAATAGATTTCATAACTCACATCACCTTTCCAATTGAATATACATATGTACATCTTCCCAACCAAATATATCATAGTAGCCAACCAAATTACAAAATTTTCAACAGATTCCTGACCGAATTGACGCACCGAATTGCAAAATTTCCAATAGGTTCCCAACCAAATTGCTGCAAATATATATATATATATATATATACACACACACGCATATATAAACATATATTTACAAACAATTGAATTTTCTAACTGGTACTAAGGATGGCGTCGTTGTTGTAGAATAAGTGGTTTCTCTATGTGAGTTTCTTACCTTTGCAGTTCTTGCCATTTTTTAGCCCTTCTCTTTCGCAACAATTTTTTTTTTTAATGTGTATTCATATTACTTGATTGAGATGTGGACAATCTTAGATAGTGTTTTGTTTCTGAAAAAGGTTGGGTAGCAGGTCAAATTCGAGTTGACCCGACTCATTTATGACCTGACTAGTATTCGACTCGATCAATTCGGGTCAAATATGAGTTCAACCCGTTTATGAACCGACCCGTTCCAACCCGCCCCTTTTGCCGGGCCTACTTATTCTCATGCTATTTAGGTATTTACCATCTCTAGCTCTTTTACTGGTTAGCCTTCTTGTATTGTGGTGTTTTTTGCATATGCTTGTTTTTGTAGTTATGTGCACATTTTCTATGCTTGTTTTGAATGATGCAAGATCTTATAATCTCATATTTCATGGTCTGACAGAAATTATCTGTAATCACAATAAAAATTTTAAGTTAGTTCATGTCTGTGATTGTTGATTGATGTTGCAAATTTTCAGATGGAAGTGCAAAATCCTGAACATGGCCATATAATTGAGATATGTGGAGATGTGCCAGTTGTGGAGAAGAGCTTCAGTGGGAGTAAGATTTGTGGGGGAGCGGCATGTGGATTCTCAGATGCTAAAACCAGTTCAAAGGATGCTAAAGAACGATCAGCATCCATGAGAAAACTTTTGATGGCAGTTGTACTTTGTGTGATTTTTATGAGTGTAGAAGTTGTTGGTGGTATTAAAGCGAACAGTCTTGCGATTTTGACTGATGCAGCTCATTTATTGTCAGATGTTGCAGCTTTTGCAATATCTTTGTTCTCGTTGTGGGCATCAGGATGGGAAGCAACTCCACGCCAGTCTTATGGTTTCTTCAGGATTGAAATACTTGGGGCATTGGTTTCTATTCAGATGATATGGCTTCTTGCTGGGATCCTTGTTTATGAAGCCATTGCCAGACTCATCCATGGGACAGGTGATGTTCAGGGATTTCTTATGTTTGTTGTATCTGCTTTTGGTTTAGTTGTTAATGTCATCATGGCTCTCTTATTGGGTCACGATCATGGCCATGGCCATGATCACGGAGATGATGGCCATGGTGAACATGATCACAGCCATGAGGATGTTGATCATACTCACAGACATGGAGTAAGCATCACCACCCATCATCACCATCAGGAGGGGCACCCTGAACATCACGATGGGCACAAACATGCCCATGAAGCAGATCAGACTGAGCCTCTGCTTAAGACTTCTTCTGAAGGCAAGAACAAGTCAAGAGGTGGAGCTAAACAAAAGAAGCAATGGAACATAAATGTACAGGGAGCTTATCTTCATGTATTAGGGGATTCCATCCAGAGTGTTGGGGTGATGATTGGTGGAGCAATCATATGGTATAAACCGGAGTGGAAGATTATTGATTTGATATGCACCCTTATATTTTCCTTGATTGTCTTGGGCACAACAATAAAGATGATACGGAACATTCTGGAGGTTCTGATGGAGAGCACACCCAGAGAGATTGATGCAACAAGGCTTGAGAAGGGTCTGTGTGAGATGGATGAGGTAGTTGCAATTCACGAATTGCACATATGGGCAATTACTGTAGGGAAGGTGTTATTAGCTTGCCATGTCAAAATCAAGCCTGAAGCCAACGCAGACATGGTGCTAGACAAGGTTATAGACTATATTAGGAGAGAATATAATATCAGTCATGTAACAATTCAAATAGAAAGAGAGTAGTTTTTAAGGTGTGTTGGACATAGTTTGGGTCTTGTACTTGGGCGGGTGAATGGTTCTTTGAAACCCATCATTTTATTTTCTTTCTTTATTTTATACAGTGAAAAAGATCTCTTAAACTGGGCTTAGTTTACATTCCTTGTGGTTGGAACTTAATATTATTTGCAGGGAAGGTTTTATTTGGGTGCATGTCTACATGCCTTGGTATTTCTTTTGGTTGGTGAGGAGGGATTGGGCAGTAGCTGAGGATGAGGAAATGTATGTACTTACTATATTGTATGTTGTTCAAACTTGATCTATGAGAAAAGTCATGCATGTTGTTCCAGTAGGGTACATCATATGAAATGAAACTAAGGCCGGTAGGGCTATACTAGCAGGGATAGGAATGGTATTTTCAGGCCACTTTCCCATGGCCTTTATGCAATGCTTTTTCTCATCCCAATTCCTACTTTGAAGATGGAAATCAAAGTATTAGTGTATTCGTTTTGTAAGTTGGCCACATCAGAGAAGTATTAGTATATTCTTTTGTTATTAATTAATCAAGCTAGCTAGGGTAAATTGTTATTTTTGTTTCTATCTTCTTTTTCTGATGCTTTCATAAGCAAGCATCTCCTGATGGAATAATGAAAAAGTAAAGTAACACACCAACTGATCGAAGTTGGTTAAATAGAGGCTTAAGGAAAGGTGAATGTGTTTGATTATGATACCAGCAGTCATGCTCTTCAAATGCCACTTGAATGCGGTTGGATACATATATTCCTCAATTATTATAATTTATTTTGATGCTTTTCACTTTTCACTTTTCACTTTTCACTTCTCACTTCTCACTCATTTGGCCCCGTCATTTCAAATCAGAGGATCTATGTTCCAACATTTTCATATGTATAATAACCTTTCTAGATTGGAATTCATTATTTATCATGTGGGGGCTGGGAGATATTCCTGGGTTTTCTATACCGCCTAAAGATATCATATTTCTTAATTACACCTTGTTATAATTGTTTTCATGATTGTGCTGGAAATACAAAACTTGCTGCATATAAGCATGTAAATATTCAATATTTATGAATATCTGATAAATAAAATCATTTGTGTGTATCTGTATGGTTGTTTGTTAATATATTTTAAGAATAAATTATACTTACAATTCTAAAGTTAGGTTCGAATTTGAATTCCACCGTTAATGTTTCAAATTTAACACATGTATTTTCTGAAATTTCACAAGGGCCTAATAACAAAGTGGATGGAAAAAGTAAAATGACTTATATACCCATAATTTTCTTCTTTTCTTTCTCCATCTTCTCTCTTAAAGTCAAAGGCGCACATTCTTTTACAAGGAACCATCTCAAACCCAGTCTCTCTCTCTCTCTCTCTCTCTCTCTCTCTCTCTATATATATATATATATATATATATATATATATAGACACACAAACACTACATTTCTAAGTTTTTTACTTTAAATTCAGTAAAATCATATTCTTTCTTTACGTTTCTAGTATTTTCTTCTCACTAAAACCTTTTATATCCATGGATCCAAAGCCCTATATTGCAATGGTAATGATGTTGAAACCAGGAATAGATAGTAGAAGAGAATGGAGTGAAAACGGTCATCAAGTACGGTTCCCATTGCCTCTCTGGTGTTTGGCTCTTTCAAAGGGATATTCATGTTGAAGATTTGTAATAGTAGATGTCAACGAGACAATTGAGCATAGGAAGTAATTATTGTGGTTAGAGAAAGAGGTAAAGTGCTAGAATAGGCTTATATCACATGTGAGTGGCTCTGTTTTAAAGATTTTCTTAAGGAAGAGTTGTATCCACTCTTTGTCCCACCACTATTGGTGGTCGGCGTTGGGTCAAAGTATTAGGATAAATGTTCTCACATCCAAGACATTTATTATTTAATAAATTTGATTTATTATTATTAAGTTTTATATTATCATACATGTGAATGTTATTATTTTATACTGTGAGATTAGTTAGTCCTTGAATTGTTATTGAAAATAGTTCATGTATATAAATGAGATTTATGTACAGAAAATATAAACTTATGATCAAACAATTTTAAAATTATTCACAGTCATTGATGAGATTGGGCATCTTGTGTGGAAGACTGTAATAGACTTGGCCTCTATGTAATAGGATGATTTATCTCAACTACTAGAGTAGTAGACTTTGGATTATTGTATTGATGTATTTGGAATATATTGAACTGGATCACTATAAGGAACACATCATATAAATCTGTCATCTTTGATGTGATTATTATATTCTCTATTTGCAATAAGCTCTTATTGTATTAGGTGTATTTGGAATATATTGAACTAGATCACTATAAGGAACACATCATATAAATCTGTCATCTTTGATATGATTATTATATTCTCTATTTGCAGTAAGCTTTTAATCCTGAGAGAATAGTGGATTCAAGTTCTTAATAGTAGTGACTTTGAGTTATAATGAGTGAGGTCTCTTAGATCAACACCTCGGTATCTTGGAAAATCATTGTTTAAACTGTGGGAACACATATTCTCAAGATGAATCTGCACTCTCTAAATTAGAGAGAAGGATATCACTAATGTATTAATTCAATTGATTAATCACTGAAATCCAGATCTAGTCTTTTAATAAATTATTTATTGAGATGTTGAGCATTTTATTGTGATTAATAATTGGTGAATTAAGTTGTAAAAATAATTAGGAATTGGTTTGACAATATATAAGCCTAAATTCTAATTATTGATATCCAGGTAAAGGGGCTCACTGTATATGTTTATTAATTATAGATTTTTTTACTATTTCACCAAATTAGAGTTCAATTCTAATTATTTAGTAGAATCAATTAGAATTAATTAGTCATTAATTAATGAAGAGTTAATTAAAATCTAATTGACTAATTAGAGCTAATATGGTGGGACCCTAGATCCTTCATTTTGCCATAATTTTGCAAACCCCTACAAATGTGATTTAAAAGTAATAGCCGTACACAACAACAAAAAAATTATTTTCTTGCGAGAGAGGAAAGAGGAGCCTACTCTTCCCTTATTGCTGAGATTGGGCATCTTGTATGAAAGACTGTAATACACTTGGCCTCTATGTGATAGAGTGGTTTATCTCAACTACTAGAGTAGTAGACTTTGGATTATTGTGTTGGTATATTTGGAATACACTGAACTAGATCACTTTAAGGAACACAACATATAAATCTGTCATCTTTGACGTGATTATTATATTCTCTATTCGCAGTAAGCTCTTAATCCTGAGAGAATAGTAGACTTAAGTTCTTAATGGTGGTGACTTTGAGTTACCAATGAGTGAGGTCTTTTAGATCAACACCTCGGTATCTTGGAAAATCATTGTTTAGACTGTAGGAACACATATTCTCAAGATGGAATCTACACTCTCTAAATTAGAGAGAAGGATATAACTAATGTATTAATTTAATTAATTAATCATTGAAATCTAGACCGGTCTTTTCAATAAATTATTTATTGAGATGTTGAGCATTTTATAGTGATTAATAATTGGTGAATTAAGTTGTAAGAATAATTAGGAATTGGTTTGACAATATATAAGCCTAAATCCTAATTATTGATATCCAGGTAGAGGGTCTCACTGTATATGTTTATTGATTATGAATTTTTTTCTATTTCACCAAATTAGAGTGCAATTCTAATTATTTAGTGGAATTAATTAGAATTAATTAGTCATTAATTAATTAAGAGTTAATTAAAATCTAATTGACTAATTAGAGCTAATATGGTGGGACCCTTGGATCTTTCATTTTGCCATAATTTTACAAACCCCTATAAATGTTATTTAAAAGGAATAGCCGTACACAACAACAAAAAGATTATTTTCTTGCGAGAGAGGAAAAGAGGAGCCCACTCTCTCCTCATTAATGAGACTGGGCATCTTGTATGTAAGACTGTAATACACTTGACCTCAATGTGATAGGGTAGGTTTATCTCAACTACTAGAGTAGTAGACTTTGGATTATTGTATTAGTGTATTTAGGAATACACTGAACTAGGATCACTATAAGGAACACATCATATAAATTTGTCATCTTTGACGTGATTATTATATTCTCTATTTGGAGTAAGCTCTTAATCCTGAGAGAATAGTGGACTCAAGTTCTTAATGGCGGTGACTTTGAAGTTACTAATGAGTGAGGTTTCTTATATCAACATCCTCAGTATCTTGGAAAATCATTATTTAGACCGTGGGAATACATATTCTCAAGATGTAATCTATACTCTCTAAATTAGAGAGAAGGATATCACTAATGTATTAATTCAATTGATTAATCACTGAAATCCTGATCCGGATCTTTTCAATAAATTATTTTTTGAGATGTTGAGCATTTTATAGTGATTAATAATTGGTGAATTAATTTATAAAAATAATTATAAATTAGTTTGACAATATATAAACCTAAATCCTAATTATTGATATCCAAGTAGAGGGGCTCACTGTATATGTTTAGTGATTATGGATTTTTTTCTATTTCACCAAATTAGAGTGCAATTCTAATTATTTAGTGGAATTAATTAGAGTTAATTAGTCATTAATTAATTAAGAGTAATTAAAATCTAATTGACTAATTAGAGCTAATATGGTGGGACCCTAGATCCTTCATTTTGCCATAATTTTGCAAGCCCCTATAATTGTGATTTAAAGGGAATAGCCGTACACAACAACAAAAAGATTATTTTCTTGCGAGAGAGAAAAAGAGGAGCCCACTCTCCCCTCTAGTGTACGGACTTGCATAAAGGGAAAATAGGAGAAGATCTAGAGGAGTAAGAGAATGAAGATTACATCAATCTCTTCAAGAAGGCTTCTTCAACAATCAAGATTATCAAGAATAATGAAGATTGCATCAATCTTTTCAAGAAGGCTTCTTCGACAATCAAGATTATCAATAACAAGGTAATTCTAACCCTCTTTTCAATATTGTATGATTCATGTAAAAAAATAGATCCAAATAGATTTTTGAAATCGCTTCTGCTGTGGTTACGAATCCTACACAAAGGTCTCAAGAATTTGGTGTCGTATGTTGAGTATAGCAGACCCTTCCGAGGGTAAGAGATGGTGGATATCGATGGGGTTGTACTTGTACTAGTAGAGAGGGAGAAAAAAACTGGCATGAATGACAATGGAGTCCCTATTGTAAAGACAACACCAGGGCTAGAGACACATACGCCTAAAATGAGTAATAGGTTGGTGGTTTGGAGGTCATAGAATAAAGCACATGGCATTTGAATCCTGCCAGTTGCAAAACAAAATAGTAGAAGTATTTCTTATGAAAAACATGTGGAGTCGTTTGGGTACTCTTTGCTTGAATTTGAATTTGAGCCTCCTATTTCTACCAAATAAAGTGAAATTTGTAATAATGACAATAAGTTGAATGGTGCATTTGAATGACATAATAAGTCGAGCAATAGATCTAAGATCCATGACAAGAAAAATTATAGGTATAAAGAAACACGAGAGATAAGAGAGGAAACAGGGGGGGGGGGAGAGAAAACATTTCTGAAAGTAAATAAAGGGTGAAATGATTAAATAAATTGTGTTGCTGGGTCATATGACTATCACATGATTATTTTTTTATCATTTTTAATGGCATAAGACTAATGGTAGGTAAAAATTACAGCAATGTTTATATTATAAGAGATATAAGGGTCACAATTGAAATAATAGGGGTGAAAATTATGCTAAATTATGCTAACTTTAGGGGGTAAAAGTATAATTTACCTTATATTTTAACCTGAAATAACATTTGAGGTTCTTTATTTTGTAGGAGAAAACTGAGAATGCTCTTCTACTATTTTCCTGTAAACTAACATATCTCATTATATTTTAAGTTTGTTAAAAATTGGATTACTTTAAATTCTTTTTGTTAAGAGTTTGACCGAATAAACTTGGATTATTAGTCGTGATCATAGTAGTCCATTGAATTTGTTGTATCTTAGTCATTGTGGTTGTCATTAATTCACCTAGATCATTAATGACCAGTTTGCGACCCGATGCGACCCGATGCGACTCAAAAAATTGAAACATTTTGACTCATTTTTGTTCTTTGGAAATTTTTAGTAGCTTCTACGTCCAAACGAAGAGGTGGTTCAATTTTGAATACAACCCCATCTGAATAGAGAATGATTTTCCATTTGAACATGCTGCCATGACCCTAACTCGCAAAGCCTAACCATGGGTCATCTGAACCCTGAAAGGAAGGTAATTTGACTAATCATCCTAGTCAAATGTATAAAATACAAACCATTTTTTTAAAATTTTATTTCCATAATCATTTTCCTTAATTGGTTAGTTTTTGTTCTCATGTTTATACTTGTTCAAGTCCTGTAACGGGATTAAATGAAATAGATTATTATCATGTTCCACTATACCAAAAACATTCATCAATAGTGTGGAGGGAGATAAGTATTTAGAGCTATTTCTAACAGTCCCAAATATATACAACATGTACAATACATCAAGAAGGGTACATGCACCCTTTTGGTACAATTAACATATTAAACCTTATTCTAAATTTTAATAACAACTCAAGGTATGCCTAATGTAATATATGCATGATATGCATGAATACGTACCTTGATTTTCATATTTCTTCAAACATTGATGTATTTGTAGATGTTTTGATTCTTCTTTTAGAGAGTAATAATTGATCACATGACTTAATACTAACCTAACAAATACTATTTAAAAAAATACAACCTTTTGGAAAGAATTGCCAACATAAATTGCCTAATTTTTCTAACAAAATGACCTTAAGGATGGTTTGAAGAAATTTAAGAACAATTGCCTTCGTTCATATCTCATTTTATAGGTGGTCTAAATATACCCAAGTTGGTTTGAATGAACTTGAGGTTAATTGTAACAAGGGTATGGGATTTTTGTTTCCTATACCAAAATTTCTATACAATTATAAAAGGAATACTTTAATGCTATTTTGAGGGAGAAACATTGTGAGACATTTGGTACAAATAAATAATTGTGATTTTTTCTAGGGTAATCTAAGTGAGAGAGACTATTCCACATTGTATGATTCATATATAAACCATAGCTTCCAAGAAATAAACCTATACATACTTTAGTACTCATATTGGCAAGTACACATCAATGGCATTTGGCTTGTGCGATTGGTGGAGACCGAGCTTTGAGAATTTGAGATATGAACATTGTTCGTGGATATGAAGGTAGAGCTTTAAAGAAGAACTCGTAGATTTAAGTGGAAAGAGTTCTACATCGTTTGTAGCAAGGCTTGAAGATTCAAATCGTGTAAGTTGAGTCAAGTTTGTACTCTTATTCTTCTTCATAGTGGATTTGTATGTACTAGATTAGGTTCCATGGTTTTTCTTACAATGGTTTTCCACGTAAAATATCTTTGTAATCTTATCTTTGTCTTTAATTGCAAAATTGTGTTAAATGCCTTTTTTAGATAATGAATGTTTCTCATTCCAATTATGTTGAATCCTGCTCTTGAAAAACATTTGTCACGACCCTAAACCCACCCTATATGGATTAAGGGTCGCAGGGGCGGCCCTCGAGCCGTCCCTAACAAATTCTAATTAAGGATCAATAATAATATCATCAGATTAGATAATTAAGTACTAGAATCATAATAGGGTTTACAGACTATGATAAAAGTAATTCTTAAATTACAAATCCTTAAACAAAAGCTATCCCTTGGGACAGTGGACTCATGGGAGAGAAAAGACTATAACATACTTAGTCTATTACAATTTATAACAAAAATCCACCATTACATGTGGAAGACTGTCCGTGAGTAAAAGGTAATGCCTTTTAGCAGTGAACATCCCTATGGTCCTCCTACAGTGTCCTTTCTTGAAAAAAAAAAAAAAGGGTATAATTCTAGAGTGAGATAACTTAGCTCAGTACAGTAAATTTTCTTGCTCTGCCATGGGTCAAGGTTAGTTTAAATAAGAGTATGCAACAAAATGGCAAGTGAAAGGATATATTAAATAATCAGTTACTAAGGAAAGTGAATCACTAAGAATGACCCATGGGTCCAAAAGGCATGTCCATGGTAGCTTTGAAAAGGCAATGTAAGCAATTTAACAAGTCAACAATAGAGATTTAGCACATACAATAATCAGCTACCAAAAATTACAAGATATCAAATCGAATCCAATGATAGGCTTGAAAAGTGTATCCACAATCAAAGAGTACATCATCAGATTATGATCAAAGTATAAGATATGTGATACAAACAAATAAGTCTAGTAGATGCTATCAACAAATAGGGCCCAGCTACCCCCAAATAGTATTCATTAGGTTTACCCCTCATCTGGACTCCTAAATAGCACCAAGAGCTCTTATCAAATATCATGTCCTCTATGGACTAAATGTTGGGTATCATTTTCAATCACTGACCCATAGGTCCAAATCAGCATCTAAAGAATCAATATGGGCATTGTGATAGACACAACTCCCAGCACTCATAATCATGCCAAAATCAAACGAATTCCACAAGAAATGTACATATACATGGAATATCAAATTCTCAGTAGTGAGAAACATAATAGTTTTCCAATAATCCAAATCAAGGGTTATAGAAAGGTGCAAGCAATCACATCAAGATATTGGCAAATGGAATCTCAACATATCCACAAATAAGTACAAGTATCAAATTATGGAATCAGATAATTGTCAGGTGTGTATATAGAGTACAAATTAACAACATTGAGAAAACATAACTGTGACATGGCTAAGGAATACCACATATTAGAGTTTGGGTTTACTTAACTAAAAAATGGTTTCCCCTCTTTTTAAGAGAATTCAGACCTCCTTCTCCTTTCCCTTCGATGATCCTATAAATCAAGAAACATTATTTAGTTCAATTTTACTTATGGACTTATTCTGATTTTTATTGATGGATCCATTATCTTTTAGTCCTATAGGTTGTGTTTTAGGTCTATGGACTTATGAAATTTAGATTATATCTTAATTGATTCGTTTATATTCTTCTAGTAGTTCGTTGTACCTTTAAAAGTGTCCTAAAAATGGTCAATTTTGCATATAAGTATTTTAGACATCTTATTTGACAAAATGGACTCTACCATTGAGTCCGAAACGTAAAAAAACCTTAGGGTAGGTATCCCTCATAATTTTTGGAGGTCATTTGGTAGCTTCATTTAGCCTTTGGGACATTTTTTAAATTAGTCC
Organism: Nyssa sinensis; assembly: GCA_008638375.1. Taxonomy (NCBI): domain Eukaryota; kingdom Viridiplantae; phylum Streptophyta; class Magnoliopsida; order Cornales; family Nyssaceae; genus Nyssa; species Nyssa sinensis. The sequence continues at coordinate 586,126 of CM018046.1, read as the reverse complement.
AGTTTGTCTGTTTATATATTTAAGAAATTAATTTTCTCAAGTAGGGCCCTACCATTAGGTTCAGAATTTCAAAAAAATATAAGTTTATTTTTTACAGATCTTAATTAGGCTTTGTCTAGCTCATTTTATGCTACCTGTGAAGTGTTACCCAGTTAATAGGGGCATTTTAGTCATTTTACATATGTTCAGGGGTATTTTCATATTTTTTCTTAAATTCAAGGGTACTATTGTAGTTTCTAAAATTTTAGAATTAAAAATATATTATTTTATATTTTTTCAGGGGCCTAATTGAATAAATTCTTAAAAGATTGTGCCATACTGAAATAAAATAATAGTTTAGGGGTCAAAACATAATTTTTGAAAATATATTAAAAAAAAAACCATCCAGTGTGGTCCATTTTTAGGTGAGTCGGTCCTATACAGAGCTGAACCAACCGGTTCAGTTCGGTTCACTATGTCTTCGTGACATTAGCATGACATCACCTTATTTAATTTAAATTGCGTCATTTTGATATTACCCTACTTATCCGGTGATTGGTTAAGACCTGACCCGATCCGACCCGACCCGACGACCCACACTATTCATTGTCTTCTTCCTTCGCAAGGTTATTGTAGCCCTAATTTTAGGAACACAAATTTCCTATTTCGTGCATTTCTATCCATTTTTCTCCCTACTTTCAACTCTTATGCTTTTCTTGGACATTAAGGATTATTTTGGTGTTGGTTTTGAGGGTTGAAACGAGCTCAATAGCTTCGTTGGACTTCCATGGCCTTTTCTGAATATTCATTCGATGCACGCATATTTCTGCACCAAAATGCATGAGCTTTGTTCTATTAGAATTGCCTCATCATGAGGTTTAAATCCCCATTCATAAATCGGGTGTTGGTTAAAAAGAGTTAACTGTGTCCATGTCATGAGATTAAAGACTAAACAGTCCATTTATCCAAAAGATTTATGCATAAGAAAAATTGGGCAAATCCTAATGAGCTCTAATGTAACAATTGTAATAGAAGACATAATTAAATAATACATAAAAATAAAAGGCAACCCATGATGTATGGCATATCAAGAGAGCACATACTTGTGCATGTATATAACCATATATATATATATGTGTGTGTGTGTGTATGCATGAAAGGTAAAATACCATCACCCAAAACAATAGGTTGTGTGAAGAGAGGTGTGCAAGCCATTTGGCAAGTATGCAAACCCAAAATGATTATCTACAAAACCCAAAATGTAGGAGATAATTAGACCCTTCTGTCATAAAACACACGAGTAAGGTGAAAGAGGGTCATTTCATGCATAGTGAAAGTAGAACCAAGCTGGGACTAGAGAGAGAAAAAGAGAGAGAGAAAAAAAAGAAGAAAGGAAACTTGAAACTTCAAGAATCACAAGGTTAGAAGCCGATCTCTTGCTTTATTTCCATTTCTGTATAGTTTATAAGCTAGATAGATGAAAATTAGAGGCTTGCATGTGTCCCTAAATGGCTAGTTCAAGCTTGAACCGCCATGGATGAATGCTTGAAAACAATACCCATAAATCAACTTGCATGGAATTAAGTTTTAAGCTCTGATATAAGTTACACACAAGAAATGATGAAGGATGAGCCAGAAACCCAATCCAAAAGCTCCCAAATGAGCTCTAAACAACCTAGCTAGATTTCACGAGGCTCAGTTTCAAAATCGAAACCTGCGACTCAGGTTTTGGGGCCCTTCCTTTGGGTATTTTGGTCGCAGGTTTGGTGGGTTTAGTGGTTATTTTGAGGTCTAGTTTCAGCCTCAAGTAACAGAAATGGGTTTGGTGGGGTTTGATTTATACCTGTTTCTTTCGGAGGTCCCAACAATAATTGGTCCTTGGGGTTCTGCGTATTATGGGTCCTTTTTGGTTTTATTTCACTCAAAACTCTTGTACAACATCAACAAAGCCATGGATGTTCCTTAGCCCCATTAACAGTACGAAAATTTTAGAGTTTAATCTAGAGAAAGAAACTTTAGGGTTAGGTATTTTTACCTCTACAGTAGAGCTTCTTCCCTCCTTTGCTTAGTTCTGATCTTCCTAAGTCTCCTGAGCTCCCATTCAGGTTTGTATGCAGCTTCCTTCTTCCTCATTCTTCTTCTTTCTTCCTTCTGCCTTTTCTCTCTCCCCCCCCCTCTCTCTCTCTCTAGCTGCACGCATGCATGGTCTGAGTGTCACTCAGCCTTTACAATGCACAAGGTTTGAGTTTCTACTCATATATACTCAAGGCCCTTACGCATCATGAGGGGTTTTGTATGTCCCCTTATTAGTCCAAGGTGTAATGCAATGGCGTGTTGCCACCTCATTGTTTCAACACTTCTCCCTTATTCTGCATTATATACATATTACTTGGCTATCATAACACATAAGTGCTGATAGCCTAGTGGGTTTAGGATTCTGGTAAGTCTTGGGTTCGATTCTTTGGGCCAACACCTTTTTTTGTCTATTTTTTTTTCCTTTTCCTTTTTGCTTAGTTTGCTATAAGTTTTCTTTAAATAAAATATGAAATTTATTTTTTATACATTTCTCTTTTGTTTCTAGCTAATGTTATTTCATGCTTACTAATATTTGTCTCCTTAATTAATTTTAATTAATTTAATTTTTGTGTCTTTTATTGAAATTCGTGCCATTTATTTGCTTTTTAAGAAATATCACCCCCTAATGCTCATCGTAGTACAATTTCATACTAAAAATGTTAATATCTAATTAACCGATATTAATTCTTTGTTAATTAGATTTGGGTTGTTACAGTATCTATTTGAAAAACTAGGTTTTAAATACTTCTGTTTGCAAACCGGTAACGTAAAATAATTATGCATAAGCACTACGAGATTGTGAGATCTTTCAGGACTCGCACATGAGAATTGCCCGCAAGAAGGCATGGAGATCTCTTACGAGAATTGGTCTATAGATAAAAATATAGATCTATGCAATAAAAATTATAAGCCCGGATCGATACAGATTCCCTTATAAAGTGAAAAGATATAACATTGTAGGATGGTAAAAGGTTTATCCCCCATCACTCTAAACATGATTTATATCCTCATATTTCATGATTAAAAGATTTATGTTTCGTATTTTAATAAAACCTGAATCCACTAGTTCTGTATTTGAGAAATTAAATGCTTTGCTTGAATGCCCTGATTGTTTCATGTTTTCTGTTTCAAAGATTTTGTATTCTCTGTTTTGAATTAAGCGAACAATTAGCAGTAGTCACTTTTATAAACTCTCTTATACTTAGACCACTATTAGTTAAAAAGCCATGACAGGGTACCAGAATTACTCACGAGCTTTATCATAAAGCTCACATGGATTTATCCTTGATATTTATAGGTGATATGAAGGTGGGGTATGGGACTCACAACTAAAGTGACCATGAAGTACAAATACGAAGGTGGGGTATGGGACCTACAACTATAGTGAAGTGCAAGTTCAGAAGTGTGCGTGAGGTATGAGACTCGTAGGTAGAGTAAATATGAAGTTTAGAAGTGTGCATGAGGTATGGGACTCACAATTAGAGTAGGATGAAGCTTAGATGTGAACGTGGGGCATGGGACCCACAATTAATGCAATATTGATGAATGTAATGTTTCAAAAAGAAAATCTAGCCTATCTAGATACTTGAGAGATGAATGTAATATGTGTGAATTGCTTCTGCTACAATATTTGAAATTGATGTGATCGATGATTTGAATGGATTTTGATTAAGAACTCCTACTCGCATCCCCTAATTTGCACAAGGTGGGTTTCAGGATGTGACAACTAACTTAGTTCAGTAAGTAAATTCCCTTAATCTGCCATGGGTTAGGTATATGTTAGACAACAAGATGCATACGATGAGGGGTAAGCGAAGGGTTTTGAATAATAGTCAGTCACAAGGGAAACAAATCCAATAAAGGTGACCCTTTGGTCAAAAGATATAATCCAAGAGTAGCTTTCAATGAAATGTGAATAACCAAGCAAGTCAACAATCAATGATTTAACACATATAATATTTAGCTGCCAAGAATCACAAGAAATCAAATGGAATACAACGATAAGCTTGGAAATCATATCTATCATCCAAAGAGTAACATCATCAAATCATGACCAGAGTGTAAAATCTATTATACAGGAATAATGAGTCTACTAGATGCTGTCAACAAATGGGGCCCAACTACCCTCAAACAACACTCATTCAGGTTCACCATTCTATCTCTAGGTTTTCTTGAATGGTACCAAGAGCTCTTATCAAATAATCATGTCTTTATAAGGACTAAGTGTTGGGTATCACTCCCAAACACCGACCCGTAGGTCATCAACATCTATAGAGTCAAAATGGGCATTGTGGTAGACACAACCTCGGGCACTTACAAACAACGTTATTATCACATGGACTTCATAAGGTAAATGCATATGCATTGATTACAAATATACACAACAAAAGAAATCACAATAGTTTGCCTAGACTTAGTTACGTTATTATGCTTTAATTCGGGTCAGGGTGTTACAACTCGAACATAGCCCCGCATGAAATTGAAAAATTACTGAAACGCCCTTTAACCTAAACTAAGCTACATGAAAGCTAATTAAGATCCGAAAAAGGCTAAATCTATTGTCTTCAACATTCCAGACCCAACGGTGATATCCGTTTGGGAAAAATAGAATACTGAAACAAATTAAAAAATGACAAACATGCCCCTAAGACTTAATAAAGCTGATAGAAAAGTATAGAAAGTAAAAAGAAACCCATATTAACATATATAGGAGGCTCAGAGTCTTAAAATGAGCCATTTAAGATAATTGGGTACCTAAGACATGAGATATAATCGATAAAATTACCGAATTACCCTTGAGGCTTAATTAAGTCATCAGATGAACTCAAAAAGTAAACGACATAGGGCCTACCTTATAGTTAAAAGACCTTCTAGACTCCAAAATGAAGCCTAATAAGGTAAGTGATGTACCGAACAATATAAGACATGTAAGGAAAAATGACTAAAATTTTCCTAAAGGTTAAAGTAAATCATACGATGAACTATGAAGTGTTTGGAACCCTAATTAAAAACCGCGAAGGAATCCTAAATAGTAAGATTACGTCTAGAAGAAAAACTAAGAGCATTAAGTAAGCAAGATTTATTATGAGACGTATATTGATATAGTATCAATGTATTCTAATAAATGATTTAGGATCACCAACAAGGAATGAAGATGTGATGATTGGTAAAGAATGTAAGATTATGACTGTGGAATCTAGACCACAGGTGAGTAATCATGTACTTTAAAATGGAGAATTTAATTCCATGTTTTGATTCAAATTTCTATTATTTAAATAACTCATGTTTTAAGCATGCTTCCTATTCTATTTTGAAAGTGTTATCATAAATTGCAAAAGTTCTTATTTAAATGTCAGTTGTTTATATGATTCTCATGTCAAGCATGCTTAATTCTTTGTTTGTAAAGTTATGTTAAATATTCAAGCTAATACTTGAAAAGAAATATTTTAAATAAATGTTTTCTGTTTGCGAAATAGTAATGCAAGATAATTAGTGCATAAGAACTCATGTTTAGTGGCTCCTTCGGGACTAACTTTTGTAATGTCCATAAGAAGGCTAGAGATCTCTCATGTTTAGGTCATGAATTATATGATCTTTTGTAAGCTTAGAGTCTAGATCAATATGGATTCTCGTGTAAAGTGAAAACAAGAAAAATTAAGAAATGTAAGCAGGTTTTCGACCCCCATTCTCTTGAAAAGCATTTTATCATCATGTTTTATAAAAAAAAAGGTTTTACCCTCATATTTAATCAAAAAGGATTTCATTTCTCGTGTTTGTGAAATAAAGGGTTTCACCCTCATAATTACATAAAAAGGATTTTCAATCATCGTGTTTTATAAGTAAAGTGTTTTATACCCCTGATTGTACGAAAATGATTTATTCATTTTGTTTTGCATTAATAACAAAATGTTTACATTCTATGCCACTAATGGCAATCCTGTTACGTGTTTATGAAACAAAGTACTTTACTTGATTCATCTTGAAATTGCTCATGTTCCGAGTTTATGTATTTAAATGCTTTATGTTAAATATTATGATTCAAGTTTTCGTATTCTGTATTGAAAATGTGATCAATCAATGGCATATATTTGTCATGAAATACATTCTGTATGCAATCGATGGCTTTAAAATACTATTGGTTGAAAACATTTGACAATGTACTGGAATTACTTACGAGCTTTTCACAAAACTTACATGGATTTTACCCATGACATTTACAGGTAAAAAGAAGTGAAGTGTGAGAATCTAATGAGAACGTGAGGGTATGGGACTCACAGTTAGAGCAAAGTATGAAGATTAGATGTGAACAAGATGTGAACGTGGGGTATGAGACTCACAGTTGATGTAATAAGGGAATTGTAAGGACAAAAATTGTAACAAGTATCCGAACTTGATGTGAAGTAATGTAATGCTTTAAAAAAAAAATTAGCCTATCTAGACACTTGTTGGATGACTCTATATATGCGTGATTGCTTCCACAGAACTATCAAACATAATTCATATATTTTTTTTTGTCCGCTTTTAATACACACACACACACACACACACATATATATATATATATATAAAAATTGAAAATTCCATTCTGACCTTTAATTCTGCTCACAAAATTGAAAATTTCTGACTGAAATCAGTGGACCAACATTTTTCTAGTGTCTATATATATACCAAGGTGATCGAGAAGAAGGATACTTAGATTTCCTTCCTGGTGCAGGCTCATGCTATTCTTCCCACTATTTTTTATTTCATGTTTTTTAGCAAACTCTTGAACTTAAATGAAATGGATAGAAGCTCGAGTGATATCAGCAAGAACCCCAAAGGTTACTCATACTCAAGACGAGTAATTTTTTTAAAATAATAAAAATTTTAATTTGAAATGGATGCGAGAATGATTATAAAATGCGAGAATGATATTTAATGCTTGTCTTTATAAGTTGGTCGATGATGTCACATAGTTATGGAAATCAGCTCCACCGTTGCCTACAATATTTCTCTTTCAACTTTTTATTTTAATGGAAAAAAGAGAGAAACTTTTTCCCATAAACAACTTAAAAGATGATTCCAAATTGCATCACTAGTTGATTCAACGGTGAAAATAATTGCCTTCTCATCTCATAATATTCTGTTTGCGGAAGAATCACATCCCATTAACTTTCTGACCCACTCAATTTTATTTTAGAAATGCACCATGACAGTTTCTTGTAACATCTTCATTAAAATATAGGAATAATAATTCACCTTCTCTATGATATCTCACCGTTACAATAACTTTTCTTAAATAATATTACACTAATTTCTCTAGTCAGGGTTGTGGGAGACGGACGTTACACTCATTTTCATTGTCAAGTAAAAGCAGAGGAGGTTGATCTGAACATGTCTAAGCAACATTCAGTAGCAAGTCCCCTGTTCCAAAATTTCTCATAGTACTCCTGGTAGGTGAAATTCCTATAGACTTCTGGGTGATCATCATCAATCAATTCTGGAGCAGGACCTATGACAGCATCAGGTGATGGGCAATAGAACGTTGGAATGGAGATTCTTTCCTTGTTGCAGTTCACAACAGCTCGATGCAACACACTCTTGTAACGATCATTGCTAAGTACCTGAATGATGACAAAGGAAAAAATAAAATCTCATTTGGTCCCTTTTGACTAGAAAGCGCACACAATATTTATATATATATAGACCCACCTGCATTTGATCACCTATGTTAACGATGAACGTATTGGGAATAGGATTGACGGCCACCCATTTTGCGTCTGTGAGAACCTGCAATCCAGGCACGTCATCTTGGAGAAGAATTGTAATTAAATTGGGATCGGTGTGGCCTGGTAATCCGTAAGTCAACTCTGGTTGCGGACATGGAGGATAATAATTCATAGCCATGTGTTGGGCATGCTTCCCTAATTTCTTATTTATGTAATCTCTGTCCAGGACTAAGCTCTCAGATATGGCTTCAAGCAGTGTTAGTACTAGTCTTCTCACACTGCTGCAGTACTCGGCCACCTCCTCCCTATCAATATATATAAACATTTAAAGCCTAAATTTGCTTGCTTCTATATATATATATTTGTGTGTGTGTGTGTGTGTGGGTAAATTAAACAAGTTGAAAATGATAGATACCTAAAAGAAGGGGGATTTGTAGGCCATTCGTGAACGTAGTCTTGGAGTGGATGACAATGAAATCTCAAGAAATCTCTCCAGTTGGAGACCTTCTCCGTCTTAACATTAAAACTAGTGGACAGCCTGGTGGTCTTGGAAGGGTCATACGAGTAATTCTTCAACCTCTCACTTTCAGGCAGCCGGAAAAATTCTCTTGCTATCCCTAATATGTTACTGATCATCGTCTCGGGAATTCCATGATTTTTAATCTGATCATAAATGTTGTATACACAGATATACAGTGAGGAAAAACATCTATATATATATGTATATATATATATATATATATATATGATGGTGGAATAACAGTGAACTATGAAGCATGGGCACTTTATTTTGGTTCACGTGTCCGTGTCAGACACTGACACTCTCGTACACGTGTTGGATACTTAAATCATGGATATTGATGATTAAATGAAGTTGTTCTTTAATTTTTATTTAATAACTTTTAATATCTTAACAATATTTTTATAATTTGTGTGTTTTTATACCAATTTTAATTGTAATAACATTAGGACTTTATTATATGGTCATATAAAAAATATAAAAATTCATATATATTTAACGTGTTCCTGACGTATCCTACTTTTTTGAGAAATAACGTGTCTGTGTGTCTGTGTCGTATTATATCCGTGTCCCGTATCCATATCCGTGCTTCTTAGACAGTGAATATGATACTCCCTCCGTCCCAAAATGATAGTCTCTTTTAGGCATTCTAACTTTTTTGAAAATATTGTTTTATTATTTTGAAACTATTTAAATTTTTCACATTACCCTCGTTTAATTGTAAATCATGTTCACATTAGGTGTAATAAAAAGGTAGTTTTAAAAATTTACAACTTAAAAATACGTTAACTTTTCAAATGAAACTCTTAAAACGAATAGTAATAAATGACACTTAAAATGAAGACGGAGAGAATATATAATTATTTACCTGAAAGAAACCATGTTGTTGACATGCTAAGCCAATCTGCTTGATTATATGAGAGTGGTTAGGACCGTTGAGGGCGTCAAGGTCTATGAGAGGAATGGAAGTCTGTGATGTCTGAAGCACGTCTATGAGATTAGGACGGTCGGAGATGGGTCGGATGTAGTTGGAGGGAACATGGTTGGCACCATTGACCAAGTCGGCAAGTAGCAGCTTCGGGGTAGACATGGGGCGCTCTCCTAGTCCTAATTAAAGCCGATCAGCACAGACATTTTACTTGCGTGTATCTCTACCATTTTTATAGATGGAAATGGGGGATGGGGATGTCAATTTTCACATACTGCAGTCACCTACTTCCGCCAACACGGTTGACACACATACCTTAATAAATTTGCTGCTTCACCCAACAGTCGGCACATCAACGCCGACAAATTTTGTACGATCCTAGCTCACCATATTTTATATCAAAAATTGATACTCGTTACAAACACATATTGGTACACATATTTATACTCGTTATCACAATAATCACATAAATTTTATATTCATACAAGTATATGTACATAAACATGTGTTATTAATTACTATTAAATGAGAGCAACACAAATACTGAAAGAGTAATCCAATGCCTACTTAAAAAAATCACTCAATTGATTTTGTTTTGGTGTGATAACCATACTAATCTTTTCTTATTTAAACGTGTTTAATGTTAGAAAAGAACTTTAAAATAATAACAAAATAAGATAAGAGTATTTGTTAGTCATTAATTTATTGGGAATGATAAAAGCTTGATTTCACACTATTATTTGCTTATTGGGATTCTAAAATATCATTTATTTAAAAAAACTAAAATAATACTTTTTGATATTCAAGTGATTAATTGAAAAGTAAAGCTAAGGTGACTCTTCTGAATGTTCACAAGGAATTTGTACTAAAAGTAAAGTTATAAATTCAGAGTTTATATTTGAATTATTGTATTATTTTAAAATTCAATTTATATTTAATTTAATTATTTTGCCTCTAATTTTTAAATATATGTGGTACTGGAGTAGAGTTTTGTTTGATAGTCGGCAAGCGTTAGGCATAGGGCGGTGCGTGGACACGTTACACAAGACTTGAAAAGGAGATGGTGTGACAACGTCAGAGTGATGATTCAATTAGAGTGACATCACATAAACCGACATCGTCATTTACTACCTGGTAATCCTAGTGAAATAATTGATTCGGGGCTTTCACATGGGTCGACAACTTATGCTCACATGCATCGTGTAGGAATAGGAGTGAGTGACAGAGTGACCTTTTGCTTTAAAGATTTTTCATACTCTCAATTACAAACAATATGGGTATTGTTCGTTAGTGATGTGCGTACAGTGATCATGGATCGATATATATCGGCCGCAAAAGAGGTCGGCACAAAGATCATCAGTGATGTGCGTCAAATATATTTTATTCTGTAGTGCCTTCATTGAGGTGGAACTACAATTGCCGTATTTTTTTATTTATTTATTGGTGATTGAAATAGTATAATAGCTTTTTTTAGTGAGAGTTGTTTTCTATTTGGAATTTGATAAGATATAATTACTTAGTTTTTATGGAGTTTAAATCCATAAGATTATATATTGGTCGTATAATTGTCTTTTTAGCTTAATTTATTATTTTGTTTTCAATTGTTAAATCATTTACAAAATTGTCATTCAAAGTCTAATCAACGATTTCTTGTTTTTTTTTTTTTTTTGGAAGATTTCACCACATCAATCTAACAAGTTTTAAAAAATAAATTACTATGCTATCATTATAAATGTTAGACAAGTTTACAACAAGTACATGTAATGAACTAAATTCATATTAGAAAGCTGTTTTTATAAGCTCACTTTCATTTTGTATTCAATGTAAGACTAACAAATTAAATAGACATATTTATATTTATAAGCACAGTAAGTACTAGAATGTGCACAAAAGGAGCATTGAGATAGTGGACAACTAAGGAAGTACTAGAATCTCGCATGCCTTATCAAGGATGGCCAAAGGTATCACCAGGATGTAACACCTACCCCCAATAAATTGAAAATTAAGGTAATGTAATGAAATGTTATTAATAAAATAGATTTTTCAAAATTCTTTAGGACACTATGTCAAGGCATGAACTAAACTAGGGTTAAAAGACTAATTCCAACTCAATGGTAAACCCTTAACCCTAATTCTAACTAGGTCATAACACCATGTAGGGTTAAAATCAAACCTAACTTGGAGTCAACCTAACCTAATCTAGGTTAGTGAGAACTAATTGGTTAAGTAATCAATACATCACTAACCTTAAGGTGCGAAAATTCAGCACATCAAATATCATGAATTATTAAATAAATTAATTATTTAATAATTATAAAAAATAAAGAAAATACAAAATAAATATATAAAATTATAAGAAAAATAAAATTAATATACATAAAATATTTTCAAAGTCATGTGACCTATACATGATACTAGGGACCCAAATACATACGCTAAAGTGTGTATATAGTTGTAAAAATACATGGAAATAATTATGAGAAATTAGGAGAAAATGAGGAAAAATATGAAAAAATTATGTAAAAAATAATTAAAAATTATTTTCTTATTTTCCATGTGCCTGACACATGATCTAGGAGGCTAGAACACACAGTTGGTGTGTGTCAGTGTGTGTATACATGTGTATATATACTTACATACATATATATATATATATATAATAAGGGAAAATTGAAAATTTCAAGAAAAAAGAAAAAGAAGAAAATCAATGCATGGCTGTAGAGCTGCAGCAGCCACCCATGTGCAAAGCCTCCATGCAAACCTATATATTACAGCAAAGCTGCCAAAGCCTAGGTCATCAAAACATCACATGTTTTCCTTCATGAAGAAGTAAAGGAAATCCTTTATATAAGCATAACCTCTTGTAACCAAAATCCACTTTCTGAAACTAGAAAGAGAGAGAATAAGGTTTGTGCAAGAAGAGGCTTGAAAGTTTGCTAGATAGAGAGAAGGAAAGAGACAAAAAGAAAAAGGGAAAATCAGAAACTCACCAAACAAGTTTGAAGTTGAGTCTTTTTTTTTTATTTCATTTAAGTTATTTTGTAGAATTATAGTTTATTTGATCAATTAGATCAGCACGAATGCCTCTGAATGGACAGAACCACACTTGAACCACCATTGATGGAACTTCAAAGTTGGGTCTAAATCAGTGCAAACATAACTAGTTTTCAACACTTGGACATTAAATTAGATACCATAAGGATCACAAATCCACTAAGACTCGATCAGTTGGCCACAAATGACCAAGATATACCCATGTGCAAGTTTAGGTCCAAAAACGATAATGGTCAAACAAGGCTTTAAGATTCCAAATTTGAATGGGCAATCAAAGTCCATGATCCAAAGATTACAACAAACCAAACCATGTCCAATTTAGTGCAGAAACAAGCTTGAATCAGACCTTGATACAGCTCAGCCATGGAAGCTCAAAACAAGCTTTTGAGCTTGTATCAAGCTTAAAAAAACGATGGGCAAAACCTAGGATAAGATTATAGAAGTGGATTGGAATAAAAAATAGATCACATGAGGCTTGAATAATCATGAATTTAGCTTTGAAATTTTAGGGTTTTGGATGAATAGTGACTACCTCTATGGAGAAGATGACCTCGATGGGTCGGATTCGAGTTCGGGTCGAGCCAGTCCAAATGTCAACACAAGTTAGATAAAACGCTATCATTTAGGGTTAGTTTAATTTAAATTTAAAACTAATTAAGACCTTTTGGTTACGCGGATATCTGATTAACATAATAAATTGGTCGAGAACAAGGATATCCTATCCCGATTCAAGGCCCTTATCTGCTGTTTGGTTCGTCAATTCGTTGAAAAATAATGGGCACATGAAGCACCCAAGATTCGAACCTCAGACCTAAAACCTAAACCCATGCTCTTAGGCACTAAGCCACAACTAATGGTTATGCTCATATTGGACTAGGAAAATATATATATATATATATATATACTACACACACACACACACACTAGTAATTTGCCAGACTACGTGCAAGATTTTCTAGTTTCAGTTTACATTTACATTCGATAATTACAAAAAAAAAAAAAAGATCTCATTTAATTTGCCAATCTCCTATCACATTCTTTTTTGAAAAAAACAAAGAAATTTCTTTTCGAGTTTAAAAAATCTGAGATTAGACTGATAACAATGTTTTCAAACCCGAACCGGACCGACCAGGTTCAACCGGTTGAACCATCGACCGGTCCTCAAAACGGTCTGGTTTAACCTATAAACCTGTTTTAAGTTCAAAACCGTTCTAAAAAATAGAAAACCGGTAAAACTGGACGGTCCAACCGGTGAACCGGTTGAACCGGTACTGGGTCAACCGGTTTTTGGCTGCATTTTTTTTTTTTTTTGGTATATTCAAAATCTCAAATTTCATGCAATTTTTTGGCGGAATTTTGGCTAAGTTGAGTTGATTTTTGGCTGAATTTATTTTGGATTGTATTTAAAATTTTAAACCCTTGAAGTTTGAAACTCCAGTATTATACATTTGTATCATGTGATATTTTATTTTATTTTATGCATGATTATTAGTGTTTGTATCTTCTTCTTTTTCATGTAGTTAAAGACTAAATTATTGGATTATGCTTGGATTAGATGTTAAAATGATTTTTGTTATGGTCCTTGCGATTATGAAAGAATGGCAATGAAGTTTCAACTTTCAACATTGTAATAAGGTATGTCTACTATACTTTTTTTATTTTTTTCTTGAAGTTTTACATATTAAGAAAATTCATATTTTGTAAATTTTTTTATATAATTTTTAGTAATTTTTGTATAATTTTTTAAATTTAAAATATCAATAATATGTATTATTAAATTTATTAATTACATAATTATGACATCACGGTTTGATTCCGGTTGACCCGATGGTTGAACCGATAACCTGTAACCTGGACATTTTTCCGATTCAATGAATGGGTTGGGTCTGAAAACATTGATTGATAATTTTCCAATGTCAATTTTATGGAATATGTATTGTACAAGTTTTAAGGATTACACATATTTATCATACTCATCAGGGAAAACTAATAGTCAAACCTTCACCAATTGTTCCTCGGTTTATAATTTTTATAGCATGAATATGAAATATAAAAATGACCATCATTAGATGTTAATCAATCTATTATAGTTTTCCTAACATTCAAAACTTCTACTATGTAATGTGAACTAGTAGATTTGCAATTTGCATGTTATATTATATGAAATTGGTGCAAATTAAGACTATGGTTAGAGGGACGATGCAACAACTTAATGTTTTTTGAAATCTAACTACAACTTAATTGATTTTGAGGTTGTTTAGGATAAAATTCCAAACTGTACTTTTTTACTACAATTTTTTCAGTTAAATACGATTTAGGTTATGCTGATAAGCTTAACTTTTTTCATTAAGGTGATTAAGTTCATTATAAATGTCTCATATGATACTTTGTTAAGTACTATTTAATAACTCATCTAACACTTAATTACTTAACTCAAATGATACTTTTCACACTTACTAAATTCAAAACAGTTACTTAAAAAAATGCCAAATATAAAAACTTAAAAATATGGCAATATCTTAATTTGTGGCACACTAAATCACAAATGATAACATCAAATAAAGTTCTATTATTTCATTTAGCGAAACTATTTTTAATAAAAAAATTTAAAAAAATTGTGAAAGTTTTTAAGAAGTGTCCACTAACGTTACCCACTAATGTTACAACTTAATGTTTTTAAGTAAATGCACATTATCACACTTACTGATGGGTGGGTGTTACATCCCAAATCCCACCATATGCAGATTAAGGATAATGACTGGCCAACAAGGCATTTCGCCAATACATTAACTCTATTTAGCATATTGATGACGTGTCTAACCGAAGCCTCTTTACATATCCAAGTAGATTGCATTTAGTCATATAAAGTTATGCAACGAAAAATCTGAGTCTGTAATTTTTTTTGTTTGAATGCAGTCACACTCGGCAGAGCATAAGTAACATAGCATCAAAGATATAATAATATATATGATCCCAACATTACATTATACAAGAGTATCTAAACTATTACATCATCGGTGAATATTATTCACATTCCATTCATACTCTTAGGCTATCAATTTAATCTGCTATCTGTTACTTTAGGTTGCTATCTCCATGGCTGGGATACTAATCCTCTCTTGGCTAAAGTCACTTTCTATTTTAGCTTAATAACATCTGGATTTGTAAACTTTTAGTCATTCTTGAAAAAATACAAGGTAAAATCCTATGAGTTAAATGAAAAGCTCGTGAGTAACATCGGTCCCCTATCATGGGCTTTTGAGAAAATCTCTTTTTGTAAACTTTTATGGATAGCAATAGAAAAGATCTGCACTGAAAGCTATGGGCATTTTTAAAATATAAACATATAACTGAGAGTTGTAAGATATTTACTTGAAATCATGCAAGAGTTTATGCCAGATAGTTTTGCAATATAAAACATCATCTCATGAATTATGATACTATAAAAGCAGTAATCAAAATAATACATGCCACATCTATAAGCTTTGTCCCGTAGGACTGTCTGTTGTCACCGTAGCAACCATACTGTAATTTTGAGCTCATGACTTATATTGTCTATAAGTTGTCACATGGCGACTGATAGTATTTAGAGTTCATGGCTTACACTGCCTATCATTTTGTAAGTTGTCACATGGTGACTGGTAGTAATTTAGAGCTCATGACTTACATTACCTACTATGAAGACATATTGAAAATCTACCAGCTCTTTGCCCCAGGCAAGATTCACGTTGACTTACTTTTTATCCCCAGTCGAGTTTCCATACATACCTGGCTTAACCCCCGATAAGGTTTTGGTACATACCCGGCTTAATCCCTGGTAGGGTGTTCTTATGTCTGTAAGGCATGTAACTTTTTCATTTAAACATACTTGTAAAATATTCTTTAAGTTATCCATGCTATAAAATATTTAAAGAGATGCTACTTAAAAGCATGCCATTCAAACATTTATCTCAATATTCTAAAAATAGTCATGCAGTTGAAACATTTAGCATAATAATTTGAAACATTTCATAAAGCTAAAAAGACTTATATGTAATGTCATAAATATGTAAGAACTGCATTTCATGGAAAATGTCTCCACTTCAAGGTTCAAGGTTACTCATCATGTAGTCTAGATTCCACAGTCACTTGCTTATCTTACTTGCTTTGGCATTCGTCTTATGTATATTTCCTTGCTGGTGATCCTAAATCATGGATCAAAATACATTGGTACTATATCAGTACATATCTCAGCTTAAATATTTGCTTACTTAATATTCTTAGTCCCTTTTGGACTTAATCTTAGTGTTTAGGATTTTCTCATGGTCTTTAGTCAGGATTGCCTAACACTTCGTAGTTCATCGTGTAGCTCACTTTAGCCTTTAGAGGCATTTTGGTCATTTTTTCTTTACATGTCTTATATTTTTTGGTACCTTATTTACCTTAACTAACTTCATTTTTTAGTCTAGAGAGCCTTTTAATTATAAGGTAGTCTCTCTTTTAGTTTCTGAGTTCATCTGGTTGCTTAATTAAGCCTCGATGATAGTTTGGATAATTTTACCATTCATAACCTGTCTTTGGTACTCAATTATCTCAAATAGAGTTCATTTTCAGACTCAAAAGTCACTTATATACGTTGGTATATGTTTCTATTTATTTTTATACCCTTCTGATAGCTTAATTAAGTCTTAGGAACGTATTCATTATTTTTCAATTTGTTTCGGTGTTTTGTTTTTCTTAAACAGACATCAACGTTAGGCCTGGAATGTCTAAGATAATAAATTTACTGCTTTTTCATATCTTAATTTGCCTATATATGGCTTATATTAAGTCTATAGGTATATTCGTAATTTTACACTTTTATGCGGAATCACATTTGGGTTACCCAGACGCTTAATTTGACCTCACTGTTAAGTTCAGAGCGTCCAAAAATGTTAAATATGTCCCCTTTCTATATTTTCCCGATCTATCTAATAGCCCGTACAACACTAAGGGTTGTTTGGAAATTTCACATTTCTAGGTATCTATATTTTCGGTACCTAATTAACTAAATGGACCACAGTATTGAGTTCAGAACGTCAAAAAATGTTAAGGTAGGTACTTTTACAGTCATCGAAGTTCAATTGGTAGCTTAATTAATGCATTAGGACACAATTAGAATTATTCTAGTTTATCTGTTCATATTTTTTGGGGTCTAATTTCCCTAAATTGGACTTCGCTATTGAGTCTGGTATATCCAAAAACAGTTGGGTTAGATTTTTCTCGTATTTTAATCGGCTTTCATTTAGCCTATTTTTGGCTTAAGGGTATTTTAGTAATTTTTCTTAAATTTAAACATATTTAAAAATTAATTTTTAATTAATTTTCTGGACCATTCCGTAGTTAATTTAAACTTTGGGGGTTTAAAATGTAATTTTAGAAAATCAAAAACCTAAACTGTCTGATCTAGTCCTTAGCTAAGTGAACCGAACCAATTTGATTAAAAACCGACTAGCCTAATCGATCTAATGCGTCACTATGACACAAGCATGACATCATAACCCATTAATCAAAATGACATCGTCTAGTTTATTATTACGTTCTATTTTAAGCGGGTTAGCCCATACCCGTATCTGACCCAACCCGAACCTAAATTCGACTACCATTGTTCATCGTCTTCTCCATGAAGAAATCATTGTAGAACGAAAAACCCTAAAAAATTTCTTCCTTTTTTATAAATTTCTGTACCATTTCTCATTCTGTTTTTGATTTTAAACTAAACCTAGGAGTATGAGGGCCAATTTGGCATTGATTTGGGACTTCGGATTGAGCTAGAAAGCTCAATTTATCGTCCATGACTGCGTATGAATCTAAGTCTGGTTCTCGCTCGATTCTATACCATTTTGGATGCAGTTTGTTTCTATGAGCCCCTTGGATCATGGGTTATCATCCCACAATTCAAAATCTAAGCTTAAAGCTCTTGGTGAGCTTTTTTAGGTTTGAAATGTTTTCTATAATTTGATGTTTCTCAATTGTCTATGGGCTTTTTGATTGAGCCTCGATGGGTTTAAGATCCTTATGGGATCTAGTTCTTGTCCTAAAGATTCAAACTCGATTTAGGCTAGGTCGATTCAAACCCACCTTCCTAGCCCTTGTTAATGGCGGTTTAAGGTTTTCTCATGGTTTCTTATTGTTTTTCAGCTCAATTTCTTTCTAATGTTTCATATTTTATCTAAATAAATTGAAAGAAACTAAAAATACATGAGGTTGTTACCTGTTTTCAAAATTTCCCGACTTTCTCTCTCTAGAGCACACCTTTCTCTCTCTCCTCAATCCTACATGTTTCCTTCTCTGTCCAAGTCGTTTCTCTTGTCTGTTTCACACCCATCTCTCTCTTCTCCTCATCCCACACACCTCTCTTTTAGGTTTTTAGCTATTATGCATGTATATATATATACATATATATATCTCATGCTCTCTCTCTCTCTCTCTCTCTCTCTCTCTCTCTCTCTCTTCTGCTGCACTAATAGCTTTTCTAATGGGTTGACTCTCGGTTAAGGTTGACTTGACTCTACTTTGGGTGATGGCCTAACCTAGAGTTATGACTTGCTGTTGAGTTGGGTAAGTTCCTAACCCTAGTTTAGGTCATATTGCTGTTTTGTTTTCAAAGAATTCGAAAATGTTCTTTTATGACTATAGTTCTCAACTCATTATGTTTAATTGCCTAGTTTGCTGGAGGCGGGTGTTACAGTGGGTCTCATTGCATGGCCCATCAAATTAAAGCCTTTTAAAGCTTTGAAGATAATCACGGCGTGTGTGTTCTGCCTTACAAAAGAAAGAAAGATAGCCACGACATCTTATCCCTTTCTCCTTCCTTTATCAAGTGGTAGGACCCATTTTCAAATAAGCATACAATTTAAAGACTTAAGCCATGAAGCAGCTTAAGCAAGTGGATGAAACTCTCACTTTTATATAAGGTAATAGTTATATATATATATATATATATATATATATAATACTATATTGTATAAGTTTGTAAGTTAGAAAATGACCCCCAAACTGGAATTTATGCAAAGGCTTAAGTCAAAAACTTTAAAATTCAAAAACTGCCCCCTTTAAAATAGAAAAATAATAATTAACTTTCTATAATAACATTTGGATTCCAAAAGTTTAATTAAATTATATTAGGGCCCAAATAATATGAAAATTAATTTAAAAATGCCTTCCTAAATTTGAAAATAGTAATTTATAAAAATTACACTTAAGCCTTGATTTCACGTAAATTACAAAAGTGTCCCTAAAAGTATCAAAATGACAATTTTACTCCTAAACAAATGCAAAACTGACATCTACATCCCTAAAAACTATATTTAGCATAATTAATGCTACATATCACCAAATTAAGATCCAAAAAAGCCTAACCTAAGGTTTTTTTAGTGTTTTGGATCCAATGGTGTAGTATGTTTTAGAAAAAAAAAATTCTAAATATATAAATGAAGATTAGTTAGCATATTTAGTGCAACTTTGCACTTTAATAAAGTAGTCAAACAAACACAAAAAATTATGAAACTTCATACTTAAACTTTTTATGACTATTATAGGACTCAATGATGGAGTTTGTTTAACCAAATAAGACATTACAAAATTTAGGTTCTTAAGAAATGTACCTTTGAAGTAAGTACTTAATGAATGTTAATCACTTTTATAGGACCCCCATAAGTTATGAAGGTTGAAGAATGATAGAAAATAGGCTGAAAGAAGAAAACAAAAGACAACAAAAATGGTCAAAATGGTTAGTTGGAATCCCTTGCTAATCAAAACACTTGTCGTCAATTGAGGCAGGAAGAGAAGACCAGAGGTCGCCTAAGAACACTCTAGAATCAGTGAAAGTGTAGGCGACAACCTATTAGAAATAGAATCATCCAAGGACCATGAGTGTGCAAATAGCTACCTAGATAGCTAGAAACTAAGGATGAGATGCTAAGAAACTAAGGTGAGTAACACTGAAGCTTGAAATGGAGATTATTTCCATTAAATATAGTTCTTTTACAGCCTTATATCTTTTTCAGATTACTACTGCTAAATGTTTTAATTTCATGTCTTTAAATGTTTTACATTATATGGATAGCTTAGTAAAATTTTTGCAAGCATATTTTTAGCCTAAAATTTATATGTCATACAATGTTTATAGTTTATGACAAATATTCATGCCTGCTTGGGAGGTTAAGTCATTATTTATGACACAATCATACCCGATTAAAGGGTTAAGCCATGTAAGGCCAGAGCTCTAAATTACATTTAGTCGTCTAGTTGACTATCTAAGGTCCTAAAGGACAAAGTTAAAGAAATATTGGTATGTATTATCTCATCACTCAAGTTTTCAGCACTACTTTATGTTATCATGATTTATCTTACAAAAGTAATTGACATAAGAACTTGCATGATTTATTACATGTTTTACAATCAGATTATATGTGTACGATTTATAAATGCCAGTAGCTTTCAGCACAAGCTTCTTTTAACTGTTATCCATGAAAGTTTTGAAAGTTTACGAAAATGGGTTTTCTCTTAAAACCCATGATAACTGGTTAAAAACTGCATATTTATGTTGTTAACCTTGGATATTCTTGCACTTTTATTATTTTAATTTCTCCAATCTATATGCATTTGCTAGTTAATTCTTATTTTATCTTTTTGTAGAGAAAGCTCGTCAAAGTTGATGATTTAATGGTGGATTTGGAGCAAAAGGAAAATATTGGGCTTTGAAGTGCTAAAAGAAGTGGAAAATAAGTGATTTTGGGTTAGAAGAAAGGCTTGGTCCATATGTTGGCGGACCAAGGCCTATTTTAGCATTATAGGCTCTATTTTGGAGCACTTTAGACTCCCTTTTTGGGCCCCTAATGTCTAATTACGGGATTTTATGTTATTTTCCTAAATTCTTATTTTGTAAGGGCATTTTTGAAAAAAGGGGGATATTATTGTAAACTAGGGTTTTGGAAAAAGGGGGAGGCTGTCTTGGAGATCTGAAGGAAGAGAAGGAAGAGAAGACGGAGAAGACAACTCAAAAGGGGAAGATGAAGAATTGCATGGATATGGTGGTCTCTTTTTCCATTATCATGGGCTAAGTTCTCCCATTCCTAGGGTTTAGATGAAATCCTAGTCAAGTAATATTGCTTCTTTGTATTTTATTTTTGGATTAATTAATTTTGGATGTTGATTGTATAACGTTGGGATTTTATTAAAGCATTGATCGTATTATTCAGTTTCACATAATCAATTTCTGTGATTTTGTTTATGTGGTTATACAATAGTAGTATGTGTACATACATCAAAATCGTATGACGAGTCATAACTCAGGGAAAACAAATTGTGACTATGACCTTAGAATTAGCGTAGACAATTTGTGTTGACCAAAGATGATTCGTGCTTAGGGTTTTGGTGCGTGATTTTCTTGATGATTGTATTCAGGCTTGTAGCCAAAATACATCTTTTACATCCAAATTTAATGGCCCAAGAATTAATACAATTGAAGCTAATTACAAGATTAGTGGTGGATTCAACACCCTAGGAATCCTCTTTTAATTTGATTCATTGTTAATTCAGTTCAATATTTGCTTTAATTATAGTTCTCATTTAATTTTAAGAAAGAATCAACAAACAATCAATCTTTGTTAATTTCAATTAAAATTAATCTCAACTTTAGTTTTTAAACAATTAACAGTCTCTGTGGGTTCGACCCTTACTTCTCTACTATACTAGTAGTTTAGTTTGGTAATTTGATTGATTTCCACGACAGATCAATTTTTGGTGCCGTTGCCGGGGACTATTAAATTGTTAAAAAATTTAGTAGTTGATTTTTATTTTAATTCTTTATTTTTTTATTTTATTTTTTTTATTTTTTACTTTATTATTTTTTTATTTTTTGCTATTATTCTTTTTCTTTGTCTTTGGTGTGCAGCAATTATAAAAAGCTAAAGAGAAGCGGAGTCGATTGGAGCAAACACAGGTCGATAAAAAAAAAAAAGAAAAATTCTACCTGCTTTGTAATCTATCACGGTGAAATCTTTCCCTTCTCTTTGCATTTTATTTTTGCTACAGTTGGTATATTTGATTGGGTAGGTTTATTTGCTTTATGTTTGGTCGCCGTTCATGCAACCCAGACTTAGAGAAATTAGACCTTGAGCTAGAAAGAACTTTGAGAGCTTTTCGTGGTTTGTCCATTAAATCTGAAGTTTTAGGAAATCCTATTTCTATAGACATGGCTGATAATGGTGGACAACAACAACCACAGCCTCTTAAGGCTCATTTTGTTCCTACAACATATACCAACCCTTCATGTATTCAAATGCCTACTGTAACTGGGCATTATGAAATTAGACCCCAAACCATTCAGATGTTACCATCTTTTTATGGGAAATCAAATGAGGACCCATACCAACATCTGAATGAGTTTTTAGAGCTTTGCACCACTGTCAATGTGCAAAATCTGAGTGAGAATGCTCTTAAGTTAAGGTTGTTCCCTTTTTCATTGAAAGATAGAGCCAAACAGTGGCTCGGTTCTTTGCCTACAAATTCCATAACAACCTGGACTCAACTCCAACAAGAGTTTTTAAAAAAATACTTTCCTATAGGCAAAACCAGTGATATGAGAAGAGCCATCACAAATTTTACTCAACTCGATGGCGAGTCTTTTCATGAAGCTTGGGAGAGATTTTTGGACCTTCATAGGAAGTGTCCCCATCATGATATCATGCGTTGGCAGTTGGTACAGAGTTTTTATGACGGTATCACTGAACAAAATCGTCAAATGATTGACTCTGCTTGTGGAGGGACTTTCCTCAACAAGAATCAGGATGAGGCATGGAATCTTTTTGAGACCCTTAGTGAGAATTCACAGCACCATGCCTCAGCAAGTCGGAGAGCTCCACCCACCTCCTCTAGTGTCCCTAAAAGAGGTGGCATTTATGAAGTTGGACAAATTGTGGATGTCCAAGAGCAAGTTGCGGCGTTGTCTAAGAAACTAGACCAAGTTTTGGCTAGGGGACAAGTTTCTACTTCTGCTCCTGCCACTCAAGAGGTGTGTGCTTTATGTTCATGCCCAACTCATTATGTGTTAGACTGTCCCTTAGCCCCGCAATATCCAGAGTTTGTGCAAGAGCAAGTTAATGCTCTTCAAGGTTTTTCCAAACCGGGTAATGATCCATATTCTAACCATTACAACCCGGGATGGAGAAACCATCCAAATTTTTCTTGGAGGCCTCAAGCCTCAAATCCTCCATTCTCACAAAATTTAAGGCCACACGTGCCTAATTCTTTTCCATCATCATCCTACCGTCCTCCTCCTCAACAATATCAACAATCACCTCCTCCCCCGAGAAATTCAGCTTTTGAGGACAAAGTGTTGAGTGCTTTGCAAGCTTTAGAGTCAAATCATCAGTCTAACACTCAATTGCTCCACTCACACACTCAGTCCATCTCGAAGCTAGAATCCCAAATGGGACAACTAGCACAAGATTTGAGTAGAAGAGATGAGGGACGCTTACCAAGTCAACCGGTGAACAACCCTAAAGGCCAATATGGGGTAGAGTCTTCTAACTCCAATGATCAATATCATGAGCAAGCTAAGGCCATAACTACTCTTAGGAGTGGGAGAGTGGTAGATAACAAAGTTAAATATAAGGCTGAGGGTGAATTGACAAGTTTTTCTAAAAAGGATGTAGTTGAGAATGAGAATTTGCAAAAAGGGGATTCTTCATCCCCAAGTGATCTTTTGAGTGTTCCTGTGGCATCCTATGTGCCCAAGGCCCCTTACCCTTCTTGTTTGGCCGACCCTTCTCCTTTTGGGAAAAAGGGTGCAAATATGGAGGAGATGCTTGAGATTTTTAAGCAAGTTAAGATTAACTTGCCACTTCTTGATACAGTCAAGCAAATTCCCTCATATGCCAAATTCTTGAAAGACCTTTGCACTCAAAAGCGAAAAGCTAAAACTCATGTGTCAAAGAAGGTCTTTTTGACAGAGCAAGTGAGCTCGATTCTCCAGCACCAAACTACACCTAAGTTTAAAGATCCTGGAGCCCCCACAATTTTTTGTGTCATAGGTAATCACATTATAGAGAGGGCGCTCCTTGACTTAGGGGCAAGTGTCAATTTGTTGCCATACTCTGTCTACAAGCAATTTGGGTTAGGTGAGTTGAAGCCTACGACGGTGTCTTTGCAGTTAGCTGACAGATCCATCAAGATACCTCGTGGGATCATTGAGGATGTTTTGGTGAAAGTAGACAAATTCTACTTTCCAGTTGATTTCTTAGTTCTAGACATGGAGCCCGCTCATGACCCTAAGCGTCAGATTCCCGTCATCTTAGGTCGACCCTTCTTAGCTACTGCTAATGCATGTATTAATTGTCGAACTGGAGTGATGGATATTTCTTTTGGGAATATGACTGTGAGGCTCAATGTCTTCAATGCTTCACAACAACCTCCACATGAGGAGGATTGTTTTTCAGTGGATGTGATTGATGGGATAGTTGAGGAATCTCTCCCTCAAATCTTGATTGAGGATCGTTTGGAGAGATGTTTGACTTACTTTGATAGTGATGCTTTCGATATTGATGCTTCTATTGAAGAAGTCAATTCATTGTTTGACTGTTCTCCTTTTATAAACTATCCTCCTTGGAAGTCTAGACCGGAACCCCTATCTAATCTTGCGAGCACTCTTGCTCCTCCATCTTTCGAGGTTCCTCCAAAGCTTGAGTTGAAGCCACTCCCGGCTACTCTTAAGTATTCATTCTTAGGACCCGATGACACTCTTCCTATTATCATTGCTTCTAATCTTCCAAGTGAGCAAGAGTGTCGTCTTCTTGAGGTTCTTAGAGAGCACAAGGGTGCTATAGGTTGGTCCCTAGCCGATTTAAAAAGGATTGATCCATCTATTTGTATGCACCATATTCTTTTAGAGGAGCTTAGGAATGATGCGTACGAGAGTTCCCGCATTTACAAGGCTAGGACTAAGGCGTTCCATGATTCTCACATTAATCGTAAGTCCTTCGAGCCCGGTCAAAAAGTGTGGTTGTTTAACTCTAAGTTACGGTTGTTTCCTGGGAAGTTGCGGTCTAGATGGGATGGTCCATATGAAGTTGTTCAATCTTGGTCTCATGGTGCGATAGAAATTTATAACCCTCGGAGTGGGCAAATTTTCAAAGTTAATGGCCAAAGGTTGAAATTGTTTATTGAGGGTGTGGAGGAAGGGAGTTTGATTGAGGAGATTGGTCTTAAAGACCCAGTTTATATTGATTGATGTTTTTCTCCTCTTGCTGTGTCTGGCTGAAGACATTAAACTTAGCTCTTCTTTTGGGAGGAAACCCAATTTTATTTTATTTTATTTTATTTTATTTTATTTTTGTTTATTTTTGTTGTTTTTAATTGAGTTGTTTTTTTATTGTTGTGTAGGTGTTTAGTATTTATTTTATTCTTATTATTAAAAAAAAAAAAACAAAAAAAAGAGGGGTTTCTCTTTGGTCATTGTTGTTTTCTGGACTAAAAAGCTCGAGCAATTTCAGAAAGCTCGAGCATTTTTTCATTTTTTTTTTCCAAATGTTTCTGGTCCAGAAAGCTCGAGCACTAGCCAAAAAGCTCGAGCACTTTTTCGTCAAAAATTGGTTAAACATTCTGCCCCGAAAAGCTCGAGCACTCCAAGAAAAGCTTAAGCTCTTTTTCTTTCCTCAAAGCCCTTAAGGTGCTGTCCTAAAAAGCTTGAGCTTTTCTCAAAAAGCTTGAGCACTTTTAATTCAATTTTTTTTAAAAAAAAAAAATTCAAAAATTCAAAATTCAAAAGCATGAAAAACAAAAACAAAATAAAAAAAAAAAACACAAAAAGAAAAAAAAAACAAATCAAAAAAAAAATCACAAATTTAAAAACCTGAAAAAAAAAAAAAAAAAACAAAACAAAACTAAAAAAACCTCATCTCTCTCTCTGCAAATCCCTCCACCGCCCCTCTCCGTCGCGCCGCAACACCAGCAGCCCCACCGCCAGCCGCAACTCCCTCATCCATCCACCACCGGCGACCTCATCTTTCTCTCACAGCCAACCCCCATAGCCCCGCACCCTCTACCATAACCACCGTCGCCGCCACCACAACCACCGCCTCCATCGTCATCGCGCACCACCGCCCACCGCACCTGCTAACTCCATCATCTCCATTAACTCTACCCCCCATCAACACCGCCGCACCACTGCCAACTCCGACCACAACAACCACCACAACCACAACCGCCCCCATCTCGATCCGTCCCTCTATCATCTCCCACCACCATCAGATCCACTACCTCCATCCCATAACCATCATCACCATCACCACCACCCCAGCCCCAGCTATCAGATCCGCCGCATCACCATCACCACCGTACTGCCACAACGCCCCTAACCCTCCATCATCCCCCACCGCACCAGCGCCCCCACAGCCACAACTCCACTCGCTGCACCTAACCCCAACCACACCACCGCCAACCATCATCACCCCCATCATCCTCCACCACCCACAACTACAGCATCACCACCGCTCCGCCCCAGCCACCACCGCCGCCTCCACCTCCACCTTCATCAAAAACCGAACCTGATCTCTCTCTCTCCGCTCATCACCCCCATAACCACAGCCGCCCTCCCCCAACAGCACCAGCTCCACCATCACGCACCTCCATCACCATCACCGAGCCCCTAACTAGCACCTCCACCTCCATCACCACTCCCCAAAATATCTCATCTCTGGATTTGGTGGGAGTTTGTTTTCGGCTCTATTTATCCAGTCAAATATCTCTGTTGGTGCTTCGTTCATATAGGAGGATTTGTTTCTGGTTTTCTTCTTGGGTTTGTGTTTCTGATACGCCCTCAATTTGGATGGGTTATCCAGAGATATACTCCTCCTGGATATCCTTCAATTGCTTCTCAGTCTAAATTCAAGATGTATCAATACTTATTGTGGATTATTTTTTTTGGTACTTTTGATTGTTGGGTTTACTGCTGGCCTCGTTTTGCTCTTCTGTGGAGTTGATTTAAACGATCACTGTTCTTGGTGCCATTATTAGAGCTTCCGTCAAATTTTGAAAAATAAAAACAAAAAAAAAAAAAATCGATTTGAAGGACAACTTGAAGTCAAAAGTTCATTTAATTGGCTGCCAAAACCATGGGTTTGTTTCTCTTCCAACCATTGTTCATAAATCCAGAAATTCAAACTCAACCACTAACTTTTTATTTGTTTATTATTTATTATTTTTCTATTCTTGTTTTCTTTTATTTATTTATTTATTTGTTTTTAGTTTTTATTCTTTTTCTGTTATTATTATTATTATTTTTCTTCTTTTATTTTTTTTATTATTTTTTATTATTATTATTTTTTTTTATTTTATTTTCTTTTATTATTACTATTAATTTTTTTATTTTATTTTAGTTTATTTTATTATTTTATTTTATTTTATTTTTTCTATTTTATTTTTTCTATTTATTTATTTATTTATTTATAATTTATTTTCTTATTTATTTTAGTTTATTTTGTTATTATTCTGTTTTTCATTTAAAAAAAAAACACAAACAAAAAAAAAAAATGTCACTTATTGGCATATTGATTCTCTTTTCCCAATTTGTTTTGTTATGCCCATATTTAGATTCTATGTCCCTAATGATTTTTATTGTTTGATTTGTTATTGTAGGGATCCATGGGTCGCCCAAAAGTTTCAAAAAGTCATGCCATTGCCGTTGCATCCATTTCACGCAAACGGCCCATTCAAACCCGTCACAGTCACTGCATTGAGCAACCAAATGAGAAATGGGCCCCAAAACCTTCTGATTCACCGGGCTCTTTGCCCCCTTAGTTCTCTCCACTCAGGTGCACTTCTTCCTTTTACTTATTTCGTTCTATTTCATGTTCTTTCTTGTCATGTCCCCTTGAGGACAAGGTGTCCAATAAGTTGGGGAGAGTTGCTATTATTTTGCCTGCTTGAGCTCAATATACTTCGTGATTACAATTTTATTGTTTTGACCGTATTCATGTATTTCTGAGCTTGCATGAGAATCATTGTGATAGTTGTGCACTGCTAGTGATTTGTCTTTCCCTAACTTTCATAATTGGAGACAAATTGGGTTGCTACTCTTGTGACTCTATGATTTGATGGTTAGACTTTGAGACTCTAGTATCATGATGGCATTGACTGAGACTTATAACACATGTTATGTAGATTTGAGCTTTAACTTTATTTTGAGGGTTATATAGTTTGCATATCTACATTCTATCAACTACCATTATCACATGTGTAAGGTCAGTCAGTTCAGATGTCAGATGACACTTCTTGCCTTTGGGAAATGAAACTAGGCCATCTTTCTACTTTGAGCCTGTTCGTTTGTTTCTTGCATCTTTACATTATTTACCTGATTGGAACCAAGTTGAGCCTTCATTATTATATCTTTCTTTTCATAGCCAGTAGCCTCGCTTTGGATGAAGAAGTTGGGTGATTTTTCTAGACGAGAATTTGGTGTTGTGACAATAGAGAAGTGAAGATGTACCCTTTTTCTTTTATTGTAATTTAATTCAGTTTCAAAAAAAAAAAAAACAAAACAAAAAAAAAAAAGAAGAAAAAAAAAGAAAAAAAAAAGGAGAAAAAGAGAAAAAAAAAAAAGAACAATCAGAAAAAGAAAAAAAATATATATATTTCATTGCCTTTTCCTTTTCTTTTTGGTTTGCTCAAGTGGAAAAGTTGTGAGTAGTTTGGGAATGCTTGTATTGGAATTTTGGGAGTGGTGTTGCAATGTTCAAAAGAGATGATGAATTTGAAAAACTCCAGTTTGTTCACTTCAGCTTCTTCGCTTATCACATGGAGATTATTGTTCACTTACCTCTACTTTATCCTTGACCTTGACCTACGTTACAACCAAAAACAAAGACATAGCCGACCCCGAAGGTGTAGTAGTTGATGATTGAGGATGTGACTGTAGTGATTATGTGACATTGGAAGTTGATTTTCGTAGTGGTTAGAACTCTCTCTATATTATTCTTATTGTGCTTTCATTCATATTTGCATGTGGATTATTTGATTTGTACTCAACAATTATTCTGTCCACATGTATGAAAGGATATATATGCACCCCATCTCTGTGAGCTTCATTTGTGAGTGATATCTTTTGGTGAGATTTGGAGTCAAAGTAATGCCTGTTTGAAAAGAAGTTTCATTGCCTAGACATCTTGTTATGGTTGTTGCTTTTATGCACACTGATTCTCTCCATTTATGAGCACTTGAGAAATTCACAGGTTGCTTTTAGTGACATAATTGCTACTTTGATTCGATTATAACTCAGTTATACATTCATTAAGATTCATTTTTATTGATTGTGGAGTATATTGTGATCAAGTTGGGGGGTGTCGAATTTTGTGGGTAGATTCACTACAAACCCTCACGAGACTATAACTCGTCCACTAGGGTAACCTAGGGGTTTAAAGCCTTATTGCATATGGTAAATGCAATCGTGTATCCCACGAAAGAGGATTTAGTTAGTTGTATTTTGTCTTTTGTTTCCTTGGCTTTGCTCGAGGACTAGCAAAGTGTAAGTTGGGGGGTGTGATAACTGGTTAAAAAGTGCATATTTATGTTGTTAACCTTGGATATTCTTGCACTTTTATTATTTTAATTTCTCCAATCTATATGCATTTGCTAGTTAATTCTTATTTTATCTTTTTGTAGAGAAAGCTCGTCAAAGTTGATGATTTAATGGTGGATTTGGAGCAAAAGGAAAATATTGGGCTTTGAAGTGCTAAAAGAAGTGGAAAACAAGTGATTTTGGGTTAGAAGAGAGGCTTGGTCCATATGTTGGTGGACCAAGGCCTATTTTAGCATTATAGGCTCTATTTTGGAGCACTTTAGACTCCCTTTTTGGGCCCCTAATGTCTAATTACGGGATTTTATGTTATTTTCCTAAATTCTTATTTTGTAAGGGCATTTTTGAAAAAAGGGGGATATTATTGTAAACTAGGGTTTTGGAAAAAGGGGGAGGCCGTCTTGGAGATCTGAAGGAAGAGAAGGAAGAA
Source organism: Nyssa sinensis (assembly GCA_008638375.1). Taxonomy (NCBI): domain Eukaryota; kingdom Viridiplantae; phylum Streptophyta; class Magnoliopsida; order Cornales; family Nyssaceae; genus Nyssa; species Nyssa sinensis. The sequence goes on along the minus strand of CM018046.1, from coordinate 555,838 downwards.
AAGACGGAAAAGACAACTCAAAAGGGGAAGATGAAGAATTCCATTGATATGGTGGTCTCTTCTTCCACTATCATGGGCTAAGTTCTCCCATTCCTAGGGTTTAGATGAAACCCTAGTCAAGTAATATTGCTTCTTTGTATTTTTTTTTTTGGGTTAATTAATTTTGGATGTTGATTGTATAACGTTGGGATTTTATTAAAGCATTGATCGTATTATTCAGTTTCACATAATCAATTTCTGTGATTTTGTTTATGTGGTTATACAATAGTAGTATGTGTACATACATCAAAACCGTATGACGAGTCATAACTCAGGGAAAACAAATTGTGACTATGACCTTAGAATTAGCGTAGACAATTTGTGTTGACCAAAGATGATTCGTGCTTAGGGTTTTGGTGCGTGATTTTCTTGATGATTGTATTCAGGCTTGTAGCCAAAATACATCTTTTACATCCAAATTTAATGGCCCAAGAATTAATACAATTGAAGCTAATTACAAGATTAGTGGTGGATTCAACACCCTAGGAATCCTCTTTTAATTTGATTCATTGTTAATTTAGTTCAATATTTGCTTTAATTATAGTTCTCATTTAATTTTAGGAAAGAATTAACAAACAATCAATCTTTGTTAATTTCAATTAAAATTAATCTCAACTTTAGTTTTTAAACAATTAACAGTCTCTGTGGGTTCGACCCTTACTTCTCTACTATACTAGTAGTTTAGTTTGGTAATTTGATTGATTTCCACGACAGATCAACCCACGATAGGGCACTTGAGCTACTCACAAGCTTTTCACAAAGCTCACAAGGTTTTATCCTGTATTTTTCATGTGAAAGCCCTAATAGCACAGCTTAGGAGGATGGATCTAGTTACAGCCACATTTTGGAAAAGGACGATGACTTTTGGCTAGCATAGTTATCTTTTGTAATAGAATGCCAAAAGAAATTTTTGGAATGTAATTTTTAGATTTTATTATATTTTTACGATTAAGTATGTAGTTATGCTCTACCATGTTTCATTTTTCACTACTATGTACAATTATGAATGCATGGATTTATGTACTAGTTAAGAGGCCTTTGGTTGGACACGTCATTAATATACTAAAAAGAGTTAGTATATTGGCGAGTTGCCTAACTGGCCGGTTATTATGCCTAATCCGCATAGGGTGGGGTTTGGGATGTGACATGGGAAGTTAGACAAGCCTAAAATTATCGGTGCTAGTTCGAGGCGGTGGCTAGAAGATGAGCTTGCGAAGCACTCACTTAAAAAGCCATGTCCTCGAGCATGCAATTATGGTAATCCTCCCCAGAGAGATATGTTGCAACCCTAGGATGAGGTATTTTCACCCCACACCTCATATCTTGCAGCCATGGTTTTGCTCCAACATGTGACATGAAACATTATGGATGACTTACCCTTATATGAATAGCCATCAAGTCTTTGGCTATCTTTTGGGGAGTTAAAATTGAATATTACAGAATACAAAGAAATAATAGAGAGAACAAAGAAAAATTATGGATGACTTACCCTTATATGGATAGCCATCAAGTCTTTGGCTATCTTCTAGGGCTTCAACCTAGTAAATTTTCTTGGGTCTGTCACCCAAGAGTCCTTGTAGGCCTTCTTCATGGCTGTCATGCCTGAATCCTCAAGCTCTAGAGAAGCGACGACAGATTTGCCCTTTCTCCTTCTCTTTTTTGGTACGACGGGTATTGGGAGAGGAAAGGCCTTCTGAGCAAGCGAACCCCCCAACTCTTCCGAGATAGTTTGCTTAGGGGAGTTTGAGATTAGTCTCATCCTCTTCTCTAGAGGGGAAGGCTCGGCAGAGGACGAGCTTTCCTCAATTTTTTTCTTCTTCTTCCCTAGCACCCATCTGGTAACCAAAGATTTCTTCAAGCTCTCAATATAGTCTTACACCAAACCGGCCTCCATTAAATTTTTGGGGCAGAGGATAGCCTTGTGAAAGTGGCTGTTGGTCTGAAGAAGCTTCCTGTACTTCTTTTGTAGATCAACGGTAAAGATCAATCTTTTTCAAGCCCTTTTGTCTATACAGAAGCACAGAATGGGGATGAAAGATAGGCTTAAACACAAGAACATAAAGACCCAAAAAGGAAAAGTGTAAAACCAAAAAAAAAAAGAGGGCCTTCACCCTTAATGCCAGTTCTTCGTGGGAAGGTTGAAACTTGGTTCTCAAAGTCCTCAAACTCCTAGCCTCCTTCTACGAAAAAGTACCACTTCTTCTAAGTCTTGTTGGAAGTGGCAACAGATGAGAGAGGTCTGAACCCCTTGTCGAAAGACATATAAAACATGCCCTCTAACTTTAGGTATTTTATGTCCATGTTACTCCTAATCAGAGAGAGGTTTGCCTCGACATCGTTCAAGTGGCCTAAAATTATAAACCCAAGAAAATGCCTCTAACTGTTTATTTTCAGATTAGTTGGGAAGATCTTAAACCAATTAAAAAATTTCCTAATAAAAGGGTAGAAGGGAAATTAAACCCTTATCTCAAACCATTCAAGGTAAGTACAGATTTCACCTTGTTGAATACTGGAGGGGTGGTCTATAGGTCTTGGTATTTTACAAGATACGTTTATGGGGAAGTCGAAGGCAACCCTCAGAGCATCTATCATGCTCTAAGTCATGGCACTTTCTCCCTCTAGCCTTTTGTGGGATTTACCCGAGGTTTCCCCACTAATGTTCCTAGGCTCTGTAAAAGCCTTTATTATCCTAACTTCAGAACTCGGGAGAGGTTCACCAACAAGCCTATTTTCTATATTTTTTTATGGGCTACTGGTTACAAGGTTCACCTCTATTTGGTCATAAATCTCCAAGGACTCTACAATCTCATAACCAGTGCTCGACTAGGCGTTGAAGGCAGACATTGTCCAAAATAAAAAATGAACGATGAAGAAGGAAAAAGGGAGAAGATAAAAAAATACAGAGAAGATGTTTATAAATCGAACTTTACCACTGCTTGGATCAAAGTTAATCTTCCTGGTACACCAGAATTCACCTTTCTTAGAAATCTTTCTTGTTGTTTGGAAAGGTCGAAGTATCAAGCTCTCCCTTCCTTAGTGTTTGAAGTTCTCATAATGACAAAGTGTTGAAAGGGGGAACGGCGATGTACTTCTCCCTCTTTTATGAGGATCCAATAGGTGTCAGCGTGAGAGACCTCCGCTTCTGAACCGCAGTGATGGTTGGAGCAATGATGGCCTTGTAGTTCCAACCGGTGGCTGACGCAATAAATGTCGCATCACCGACTGTCTCATTGAAATACGGAGCGGTGCATTTATGATTGCCACGCATGTAACGTCTCAGAAACCCTAACCTCAGCTCTGAGCATGCGTCAGAATAGAGGCTCAGGGGGAGTAGTTGATAGACTATAAAAATGACAAACATATTCGAAACATGACACGTGTCTATACAAAGCTCTTCAGGATACAGATCAAGAAAAACTGTTTTATCCAGGTCAACCAGGCACGAAGGGTTCAAAGGTATATGGTCCAAAGTCTAGCACCGCCTTCTATATCCTACCGACCTCAGAATAAGGAAACAGTGTTCGATATGGCAACTACTATCTTTAAGATATCTTCAAATTCTTATTTTCATGACTCCTAATCCTACTTAACTTTGGAGATTTACAGCCTATAAATTAGGCTATAAGGTACGCTTTCAATTTTATGTTCAATTCTTCCCTTGAATTACTGCATTTATTTTTTTACTGACTTTATTATTGGAGCGGCTACCATCAGAGCCTTTCTAGTGACCCTCTGATCTTAAATTCTTGACAAGTAACTAAAAACAGAAAGTCTTCTGACCAAAAAAGAGCAACATCACATAACATTATCTATTAAGCTAACATGAGGACCCAAATGTCTAAAGGTCATCTTAAATTCTTAACAAGTAACTAAAGATGAAAAATCATCTGACCAGGAAAAAACGACATCACATAACATTATCTATTAAGCTAACGTGAGGACTCAAATGTATAAAGGTCAGCCCAAATTAAGTTGGCTAAAAAGGGGGAGCACAGAGTTGGCTTAATCAAAGTTAATAGATTGTGAACTAAGATTGCTTTCATATTACATAGTAGACATGGAAAAACGGACTAGTTTGGGTGAGTTGTAAATGGGTTGTGTTACGCCCCGAACTTTGAAAAACTCGAGGAGTGAGTCATATTCAATAAATATATCCTACATGTCATTTGGGCTTAAGCCCTTACATCACAAAATATGCCCCAAAGGCCAAATACACTTCAAAGTTCTTTTTCCCTCATTTCTTTAAGACTTCAGCAAGTCTCATGTACCAGGAGCGTCATCTGTAATATGATATCCCACGAATGGGTCAGCGCAACTGCTGGTATGACACAATGCTAAAGCAAGGAACAAAATCAAGGCGTGGCATATGCAAGTGTACATTCATAGTCTACATGCCTTCCAATTCATTAATAAAATATGTTAACAATATGCGTGACACATCCATGCAAACTCTATGCCACACCTATGTCTCACTTTACGGCCCTTTCCCGCTGGCATGAGTACCAATCGTATGTCTCACTTCACGGTACGTCCCCGTTGGCATGAGTACCAATGGCCAATTTTGGGTTTTTCACCACAGGATCTACACCCTCATAATGCATAGCACCAAGTGCTCAACCCACACTATGTTTCGAGAAATTACATCATGCCAACATGCTTTGATTTCACCATGCAACAATGCAATCTCAATGGAGCATTTTATCCACACATGAAGCATGCTTTAAATAATACATTACACTTAAAGAAATTATAACACTTGAATCACAAAACTCCTTCCTCGTGTATGTATGTTATACACAATCAATTTTAAACACATGCTCAAGTTACATATTCACAATTTTAACGATTCTCGAGAAACATAAATCACATATCGTACCAACACATGGAATATACACATAGTCATGATTCACGTTTATCACTTTATCAAATTACTAAAGAATAACAAAGAACACATAAGCACATAAACAATCAACATGGAAATTACTCCTAAACTCAATCATATTCCTTACTTAGCAAAATATCATACCTAGATGGGTTTTCCTCAACCCTGGGGAGTTGTGTCCACTGTGCAGTCGAACCAATAGGTGAACAACGCAGTCCTCTTACTATATCTGTCTAGAAGGTCAACCCATCTTCTTCTTTCCTTTCGGTGTTCCTAAGATTCACAAAATATGTCTCACTTTATCTTTACATGAATTTATGCTATTCATCAAATTTTATGTCTTTTTATTATTGGTATCTTTTTACTTGAATAGACTTTACCATTGAATCCGGAACGTCGAACAAAGTCGATTCAGGCTTTCGCGAAATTCAATTTGAACATATGTACTAAAAAGGGCAAAATGGTCATTTTGCACTTTTACGGGTTCTTACTTCTCGAGACCTCTCTTCACAAATTGGACTCCACGGTTGAGTCTGGAATGCTTTAAATAATAAAAATTCACTATTCTTTTATTTTAATCAGAGTTCGTTTGACTACTTTTTGACTCATGGGTATTTTGGTAATTTTCTTTATTTTTAATTAATTTATTAAATTAATATTTTATTATGGGGGGGTCATTTCATAATTATCTAAATTTCTAGGGCCCCTTTGTCATTACATAATCAGTTGGGTAACATTTGTGAAATCAGGAATTACTATTCCAAATTGGAATAGCCAAACAGTGGGTAGTCCTTAGAACATGGATAAGATATCCCACTTCAATTTAAATCTCAATTTAATTTCTTATACCTATTGCCAAATGGCCCTAAATTTTACTTATGTTATAAACAAAATGACACCGCCTCAAGGTATCCAATACGTGCGGGTGGGTCGGATCTAACCCGACCCGAACTAGTCCAAACCCAAGGGCTTGAACATCTCCTTCTTCTCCGGTGGATGTCCGGTAGGGTTCTGGCATCCCTTCTGGTGATGAAGACTATTTTTCGGCCAGTTTTCACTTCTTTTTAAACGTGGTTCTCTTCTAATTTTCATAAGGAACTCATATCTAGGCTTAGTTTTTAAATTAATTCACCCAATCTTCATGAAACAAAGAAAAATAGTAGCTCTGGCCATGCATGCGATCTTCAGATGAGCAAGTTCTAGGCTAATTCTCTTACTGTTTTGATTCCAATCCTTTTCAAATACTTTTCTGTACTTAGTATGAACAATTTCCCACCATTTAAGTTAAGTTTCATGCATAATATTTTGACCAACCTGAAACTATCATAGAACCTGCAACTAGGTCTAGTTCCTTCATTTATTAACTATTTAACTTAATTCTTTTTGTAAATTAATTCTCTTTCTATATGATATAAGGTCCTATGATTCAAACTACACATCATGCTCTTAAAATCTTAAAACAGAAACCAAGTGCTTACCTTTTTCTGGATTTCTCTGAGTGGCCGTACCTCCTCCTTCTTCTAATTTCTCTTTTTGGATCCTCAAAAATCCTTCTGTGTCCCTTCTTGGCTCGACTCCTGAACCCCTTCAAACTTCCACAACTTCTCCAACTCTTCCTTCCAAATACACTTTCAGTGTATACATATATATATATATAAGTGCAGTGTAGCGCACTGCCCCTCTTTCTCTCTCTCTCTACTTATTCTCTTCTCATAGCCCACCTGTTGTAGGCCCTTTTCTTGTCTGCTTTCTCTGCGCCCATCTCTTCTCCACCCTCCCCATTTAATGGTATGAAGGTGTTTTTGTTGTATATACATATATATATATATATATTATTTCTCTTCCTCTTTTCAAGTCAGCAACCTTACTACAGTCCTCATCACACCACAATCACACTCCAATTTCACCTACTGCCCTATACTGTGGAGGTTGTCCTTCCCATTTCATTTCTTTTTCTTTTCTTTGACTGCACCCAGACATGTATATATATATTATATGTATATAATATTACACACATTAATTACACTCATCCACACATGCAACAACATGCTTGCATACTGGATGTATATATATATATCTACATAGATATTTGTATATTATATACATATAATTATGTTACTTTGTGTACACACACACACACACACACACACACACACACACACACACACACATATATATATATATATATATACAGCTATACGCTTATACATATTTATATACATACATGTGTATTAGCTCCTGAGGGCATGCACATACACTCATTTTAAATAGGCTATGTGTATATGTATACGTATGCATGCATGGGTTTGCGTATGTGCACGCTTGACGAGGCTTGGTCCTGAGTTACTCGGGCGTCACCCGGCACTGACTGTACAACAGATATTGTTCACATTATAAAATCGTTTGGTACATGTGATATTATGATATAGAGCTTAAACAGCTCGGTTTACAACTGATAGTACACTACTCGACCGGTCAACATCGATTTACGTGTCATCCTGGGTCGGGGTATTACAGATAGTGCTCCATCGGCAAAACGAAAAATTTATCCTCAATTTTCAAATCTCTACAGGTTGGGTCATAAACAGGTTAAACCCATGTTTGACCAAAATTGGTCGGGTCGAATATGGATCGGGTCATAAATGGGCCGGGTCAACCCGAATTTGACCCGCTACCTAACTTTTTTTTAGAAACAAAACACTACCTAAAATTGCCACATCTCAATCAAATAATTTGACTAACAAAATTGATCATGTTTCTCTGTTAAAGCTTTTGTGAATACACATTAAAAAAATTTATTTCTCTATTAGTAGATCTAATCAGGTGAAATTTATGGTGATTCCTTTCACGGGTTCATTTTCTTTTCTTGCATGAACTAAATTGTCAAACTAATAACAACTTAAATAGTTGCTTTGATAAATAACATTATCTAGGGACCTAAACAAAACTTGCAAGAGAATATAAATCTATGTAATTATCTCTGAGCATTCATAACTTAATTAGGACTACAAGATTTCATAACTTCACTCATTAGAAATTATCTGATGAAGGTTTGCCACTTTAAGCTTTGAAAGAATAATGCAAGTGGCAATATTAAAATATTAGCATTCAAGAAAAACTAAATGAAAGTCATTCACTGATATCTCATAATGAAAAAAAGAACTTCCAATCACTATCAATACATAAATTTCTTTTGCTTTCACCCTAATATTCTTTGGCATGAATAACTTGAACTTTTATTGGAAACAAAAAGAAAAAAAATAAAATTTTGTTTACTAGTGGAGCACTACCATTACTTCTAAAAGACTTCAACAACTTGTTTTACATCGAAATTGAGTAATCTAATCCTAAAAAATGAAAAATAAAAAAATCAACCTTCTGAAGGTAATATAATTTATTTCGGCATTATATATATATGTTAGGCCTAGCAAAATGAGCGGGTTGGGCTGGTTGAAAACGGGTCAGGTCAAAACGGTTTGAACCCATATTTGACCCGTAAACCCAAATCCAACCCGTTATTTTTTTCCATCCTAAGGCTTTGTTTGGTTAGGTAAAAACTAGTAGAAGTGAAAGAAAGAGAAAAATATAAAATTTATTAAGAGTTTGATTAGCAAAAAAGAGAAAATTCTCCTTAAAAATCGAATCCATATAATTGTTTTTCTTCTTGAAAATGTCACTTCTATTTCCTTGCAAAAAACAAAAGAAAAGTTATGTTTTTTGTGAAAAATAATTATATATAATCTATATTCCCGTCTTATCTATTTTTTTTAAGCTTCTCTCTTCCAGCATTAGTGATAGATATTCTTTTATACTATAATTCTTTTTTTTTTCTTCTAATTTTTGGTTTTTTATGTTATACAATAAATAATTATATATATATATATATATATTTGTAGATAATTAATATATGTTATAATTATATAGTTAGCTATAATAATATATATTACATATATAGTTAATGTTTATATGTAATACTGTTACATATATAATGTAATATATATATATATATACCGTTATATATATATAAATGTAATTAACTTTTTTTTTTTATGTATTTAAGTAGTGATAGAAAATTTTATTTTTTTCATGATAATTAATATAGACTAATAAGATGAATTCATATTTTTATACATGTATCTCTCTGAAGTAGTTTGTATATGTCAATTATTATTTTTGAAGAAAAATAATATTTTAGATCATAAGACTCTGATTTGTGTCTTGTTTATATATATAATGATGCTGAATTATATTCTCTAAATATTAATTTTGTTTTATAATCTATTTTATATGTTTTATTATTTTGTTTTTTCTCAAATAAATAATATATATATATATATATTCAAACCCTGTATTGACTCGTTAAATTTATGAGTTTCTTATTACTTAATTCATTTATAATTCGTTAATTAAATGAGTTATTCATATTTATTCATTAGTAAATAAATTAAGACAAATTGATAAATTTAAATAAGCATCTCTGTTACATAAATTAGATTGAAGCTTAGCTTTATGGAAAACGTACCTATTACAACATTAAAATTATCGAAGACAGTCGTTGAGACAACGCGGCGGAAGGAGAGAGGCATGCACTATGGACTTAGTGAACCATTCCAGCTTTTCACATTATCCTTTAGTATTTTATTTTCTAACAGAATCGGAGGCCCCTTTAAAAGGCTTAACCATTTTCCGATCATTACACCAAAATATTAATAACAAAATTTAAGAAAAAGTCATCAACTTCAACGTGGGTGCCCACTATTTATCTGCTGTCACCACGTGGGATATATTATAATATAAATCAAAGAGAGGGTAGAGCAACCCTCGGAGCAATGTTTTTCTAGCTGCCGGCCGCCTCGCTTCGACTTTGGACTTGGACATCATCAATTTCAAGTTTCAACTCACCTCTCCGTCTGCTTTACTTTTTCCAACCCAATCTTAGTTGCGCCTTCTATTCTACATCTTCTGTAATTTACTTCTTTTTTTTCTTCCTTTTTGTGTATATATATATATATATATATTTATATATAGACATACACAAATATATGTATATGCATTCATCTATCTATCCATCTATACATATAAACTGGCTGTTTTGCATATTGGAAGAATTATATTTTCTTTGCAGTTTCGGGTTTTCAGCTCATACTATCCCGATTCAATGTAATATAGTGGATGATCTTCAAGCCCATTATTGACACACTTGCATAGTTACTACACGTATTATAATCGACTTACATGCCCTATTAAACGCCTTAGTGAAGATATATAGATCCTGTAATTATATTTCACTTCTATTAAGACTCAGTTGTTATAAAAGACTTTTTGTAAATTGTTATTTGTTTGGAAGAGTCACAACAAATATTCCACCTTAAAATCTCTTCTTGATTTGGTCAGAAACATGAGTAATGAAGAAAAGGGGAATGTGGCTCAAGAAGCACCACAAAGACCTGTCCCCCGCTTGAATGAGAGAATCCTTTCATCCTTGTCAAGGAGATCAGTGGCTGCTCATCCCTGGCATGATCTTGAGATAGGTACCCACAAAAATGCCTAACTTCAAGCCTTTATGTTGCAGCTAATTAGTGATCAGGAAACTGATATCTCTGTATGTCTTGTCTACAGGACCAGGAGCTCCTCAAATCATCAATTGTGTATGTTGTTGTTATTCAGCTTATACCTATTGATAAATATTTGTTAATGTTTCAAAGAACTAATATGTTTAGTACCAGGGGAAAATAATGCAACATTCTACCTATATAGTCTGCTGTGTAATGCTATTGTTAATACTTTCCATGACCATTTATCCAATTATTTTCTTGATTTATTTAGTATTTAGACAAATGCATCCTTAAATGACTTTTAAAAAAAGAAACAGTTTCTTTTCAGGTTCGTTGCTTGATCTGTACCTTTCTTGTTGCCATTTTAAAGATCAAAAATAGGACTCTAGCTCACTGTTTTTTTTATTGGATTGTGATTGTGACTGTTTCATCAGTTGCTTCATTAACTTTCACTATCAGTTAGTGTTAGCCCATTCAATAATTGCTATATTATTTGAATGCGCAGGTTATTGAGATAACAAAAGGAAGTAAAGTCAAATATGAACTTGACAAGAAAACCGGGCTGATTAAGGTAGGAAAGAATACTCCATATTTTGTCTAAATACAGGTTTCTACATTATTTGAGTAAGTACAGAATCCTCATTTGTAGATACTTCTTTTATCTGCAAATCAAGCAGTACCTTGAATACGAACAATCAGATCAGAGATACATTTATTTCATTGCTTTTTTACTTCTTATGATGATCACTGTCTCTTAATTGTGATTTTTTTCCACTATTTCAACAATTCCTAGGTTGATCGGGTCTTAGTATTCCTCAGTGGTCTATCCTCATAACTATGGTTTTATTCCTCGAACATTGTGTGAAGATAATGACCCAATGGATGTATTAATTCTCATGCAGGTAGGTCATTCCTAGATTACATATAAATAATTTGAGCTCAGTGTTCACAAATTGGATCTTACTCAACATTAATTGACATCTTGAACAGGAACCAGTCCTTCCAGGTTGTTTTCTTCGAGCCAGGGCTATTGGACTGATGCCTATGATCGACCAGGTACTACTGGAGTCCCTAAGTAGCCTATTTGGATCATTTCTTTGGAGTGATTGGAAGAAATGACAATTAAATTTTTATTCTTCAAATTAGGGGGAGAAGGATGATAAAATCATTGCAGTGTGTGCTGACGATCCAGAGTATCGCCACTACACTGATATCAAAGAGCTTCCCCCTCATCGTCTAGCTGAGATCCGTCGTTTCTTTGAAGATTGTATCCTTTTCATTCTTTTGTATAAGAATCTATAAATTTCTCTATGTATATGAGATTTATTAACATTGAGCAGAAGAAGACACAAGTTTCTTAACGAACAATTCAGACAAGAAGAACGAGAATAAAGAGGTTGCAGTTAATGAGTTTTTGCCTTCAACTACTGCTCATGAAGCTATCCAATACTCGATGTAAGCTTTAAATTTGACAAACAAATGTGATAGATGGTTAAAGGAAACCTATATTTCCGTATTCTCAAATCTGAAATGGAAAAGAAAGGTAATTTCAAGGGTACAAAAGGAGAAAAAGACAGTCAAGTGACCTTATGAGTAGGTTCATATGCCAAAACGGAGGAACTGGGCTGTGTTAAGCCTTCCTTTGATAATCCAGTACTGTGGTGAAAATTGAAGTGTAATCAAGTTGTTTGATGGTTTATGTTATCTTTAAGTTTTTGTTTTAAGGTCAAGCAATCACATATGATCCTTCGTGCAACTGAATTTCCAAAGATGATGGAAGTTGTAGTGACTTGAATAACAGTTTCATCTTGTAAAATTTCTAAATTTTTGTATTGCTTTACCTTGGTGCAGGGACCTGTATGCTGAGTACATCTTACAGACCTTGAGGAGATAGATGGATGGATGGATGGAGTTTTATTTCCTTAATAAGTTGTTATATTGTGTTTGTTCAGGGATTCCAGTTGAAGTTGTAATTCTACAAACTGGATTAACTTTTACCATTTTCACTTTCAGTTGAACTAGTGTTATGGTCTCTAGTTAATAAACTGCCACACCCGGACCCACGCACTCAAGAGACACCATCTCCAGCCTCCAAGGTAAGTTAGTCTTTATTTGTGGAATCTCCTCTAATCTGTAAAACAATACAACTTGTTCGTCATGAATAAATGTTAAGTTTAAGATTGAAGCAATTCTTTCTAGCACTTTTGATGGGACCTGCAAAATAATTTTTGCCTCTAGTCTGTGAACATGATTTAGGCAACTACAGACTAAAAGATTTTGCTTGCAAATTACATTGATCAGATTTTATAACTTCCTGAGCTATGAAGTTACAGAGATGAGTTCAATTATTAAAAAGGCTGGTACAATGGCTTCAAGTCACAAACTACCACCCAGAAGTTTAGCATGGGAAAAGGCCAAATACTGTTAAACTTGCCAAGGAATCAAACAATTGAAAAAATTTATTTGTATTAGGATTAAGAAGTAGAAAGAGGCTGGTTGCTTCATAGAGATACATTAACAAAAGCTCCTGTTTCTGGTAATGGAGTAAATTCAGAAATTACCGCCCAGATGCAGCCGATGTAATAATATAACTATAATCTCCAATAGACTTATAAAAAAAAATGTTTTTTCAGCCAAACGTCCACAAATATGTTGTTAATTAAGATAGGGTCCAAGGCTATTCTTTTTAACCCCACAAGTCTCTCAAATTTTGTGCGATTAAAATACCCCTTACTGTGTAATATCTCCATCTCCCTGTAATAACCAACCGTGAATTAAGGAAATTTTCCTCAAAAAAGCAATTCAAAATTTATAAGTTACAAATTATAAATCTATTTTTAATAAAATTTATATATTTAGACTCTAAAAAATGATATATATCAAACAAGATATATATTGCATATGAAATTTTGAAGAAAAAATTTCAAAATAAAATGGTGAAATTGTGTCCCAACAAAAGTTTCATTAAAATAGTGAAATTTTACTATTTCACTAAAACAGTGAAATTTCAATATTTCACTGGAAAAAATATATATCATTGATTGAGATGTGAGTTGCGGGTGTGAGTGTGAGTGCAACTTGTGTGTTAGATGCTAGATAGGACCCTCAAGGTAAGATGGCTGACAAAAGGTATGGTAATCTAGAACCTTCACGAGAGATTTTTGAAAGAGTGGGGGAAGACTTGAGTGTTCCACGAGATTTCCAGCATAAGGGATGAATCTGGAACAGGAGTCCCAAAAGTCAACTCTTTAAAGTGGTAGATGAGAAATTATTACCCTTTTTAATGTGGTCATTAAGGGGTGCTAATCCCCAGGCCTCACATGAATACCTTATGCTCACCAAGTGTCCCACAAATGTCAAAAATAGAAGGAAATTAGGAGAATCTCTTAGTTCTAGAAAGTTTAGAAAGCTTTATGCATAAGGTGCGTGAGATTGTCTGAAAAGTCCATTACTTTAATCACTAGTGCCACAAGACCCTGGACATCCCAAAAGCATAGGAGCATAGCGTGAAGGTCACATGACGTCCACACGCCAAGCTTTAGGAGCCTCCCAAGTCTTTGGGGAACTATGATTAGGAAGGGTGAATGAACCTCTTCTATGCTTGGCTTTGGTTGGTGAGAGATCTTGAGAGTAAAATCTCCTTCTAGGCTTGAGATGAGAGGCCATGTTTGCCAAGGCGTCGACCCTTGGAATTCTGATCTCTTTCAATTTTTTGGATAGTGAATTTATGGAATGAGCGCTTCAATAAATTCACCAGCTCTGAATACCGGAGTATTTTGTCATCTTTGATGGAAAATTCTCCCAGAACCTGGCTTACCTACCAATTAGGAGTCGGAGAAAACTTTGAGGTTTTGGGTTTCACATTCCATAGCTAATTTCATCCCAAGGATGAGGGCTTCACACTCGGCTTCATTGTTGGAAGCTCTGAATCTTAAGCTTATTGCCTTTTCAGCTACGAGTCTCTCAAGGGATTATAACACTAAGCCGATGCCAGAACCTCGATCTGTGGATGATCCATCAGTGTAGAGCTGCCATGTAACAAAACTCTTACTAAGTTGTGCCTTATTGTGCAGTGCTGGGGTGAACTTAGCAACAAAATCTGCCAATGCTTGCCCTCTGATGGAGGTTCCGTGGAACATAGGATATGTCAAATTTTCCTTAACTCCACAGACCACTTGACCAATCGCCCTGAGACTTCGGGTTTTCGTAGTATTGATTTCAGTGGATAGGCGGTTGGGATCTCAATGGGATGTGCTTGGAAGTAAGGTCGAAGCTTCTGTTTAGAGATTATTAGAGCAAATGCCAACTTCTCAATCTTAGGGATATCTTTTCTCTACGTCCAGCAGTGCCCTGCTTACATAAAATATGGGCTTCTGGACTCCCTTGTCTTGTCTGACCAGTACAGAACTGACGACGTTTTTAGGGACTGCAAGATAGAGGATCAGTTTCTCCCCTAAGATTGGCTTTGATAAGAGTTCAGGGGAAGCCAAGTACTTCTTCAGCTCTTGAAAGGCCTTTTCACATTCTTCGGACCATTGCAATGCTCAGTTTTCCTTTAAGGCTTTGAAAAACGGTAGGTAGCGATCGGTAGATTTGGAGATGAATTGATTCAGAGCCACCACTCTCCCGTTCAGAGCCTGAATGTCTTTCTTTGTCCTCGGTGATCCTAGCTTCATCAAGGCTTTGATTTGAGTAGGGTCTGCTTCAATACCCTTTTAGGAAACAAGGTAACCCAGTAACTTTCCCTTGGTTACATCAAAGGTGCACTTCAAGGGGTTTAATTTCATCTTGTGTTGTTTTAAGATACCGAACGTCTGGCTTAAGTGCTGGATGTAGGCTGCTCTTCCGTAAGTTTTTGACCAACATGTCATCTATGTAAACTTCCATTGTACTGCTGATCAGAGGACTGAACATCTTATTGACCAAACGTTGATATGTTGCCCCAACATTTTTCAGACCGAACGTCATCACTCTATAGCAATAGAGACCTCGCTCGGTTATGAAAGCTATCTTTTCCTAGTCTGAAGGGTACATCTGGATATGGTTGTATCCAGAGTAAGCAGTCCATGAAGCTCATAAGTTCGTGTCCTGCCGTTGCATCGACTAGTTAGTCTATCCTCGAGAGTGAAAAATTGTCTTTGGGACAAGCTTTGTTGAGATCTGTGTAATCGACACAAACCTTCCACTTACCGTTCTTCTTTTTGACAAGAACAGTATTAGCAAGACACTCGAGATAAAATACCTCCCTTATGATCTTAGCATCCATCAACCTTTGTACTTCTTCATTAATGATCTGGATGCCGCTCTAAAGCGAAGCGTCCTCCTTCTTCTGTCTTACCAGAGGGTGCTCAAGTCAAGATCTGTCATCAACTTGTGGGTGATAAGGTCTGGATCTATCCTCCTCCATATCTTTAGTTTCCCAAGCAAACACTAAGAGATTGCTCTTTAAGAATTCTAGCCATCTCTTCTTGCTCGGATGGTGTGAGGTCTGAACCGATTTACAAGTATCGCTTTTGTTCTTTAGAGCTAATGAGCACCTTGATAGGGTCCCCTACGAGCTTGGCCCTACTATCCCTTCCTCTAGGGCTTAGAGGTTTATCAATTCTGGATGGGCAGTCTTCTGTCTCATGATGGTGGAAAAGGTCTGGGCCCCTACCTTTATAAGAGTGCAAGTAATTGCTATTTGGGGGCCCTCTCCTTGGGCGCGAGAGCGTGACATTCTCGGGCGGCTGATTGGCATCCTCTGATAGAATGGACCGCATTGTTGTGTACATATTTCATGCATTGGTGGAGGGTCGAAGTGACCGCACCTATTTGGTAGAGCCAAGGCCTTCCGATTATAACATTATAGGGGGACTTGGAATTCAAGACCATATACTCTGAGATTGTGGTCTTTTGTCCATCTCCCTCTCCTTGCTATGGTGGGAAGGTCAATCCTCCCCAATAGGGGTACTAAGGTTCTCGTCAAATCATGTCATTATTGTGGCAATGGGCTTAACGTCATTGGAGTTGAGCTTCTTCTGTTTGAGGGGCTCGTAGAATAACTCGTTGGCAAAGCTCCTTATGTCCATCAAGACTCTTCAGATATCAAAATTAGCAATTTTGAGAGAAATAACTAGGGCGTCACTGTGAGGACAGTGCACCCTTACAAGATCTTGATCTAAGAACTAGATCTCAAGTATTGGCCTCAGTCTCTTCTCGACAGTGGAAATCTGGAGGATGCTAGAAGTAGTTCTGGCCTCCCGAGCATAACGCTTTCTTGCTCGGTTGGACGTCCTTGTGGCCAGGATGTCTGCATGGAGGACGAAAATGACCTGATTGTTCTATTATTGGGGCTCACTCCGTCCATCTCTCTGTTCTAGCCTTTGTTTCTGCCTCTTTTGCTGCGGCCTGTCATTACGGGGGTTTTGCCTCCCAGTCCTGCTTGACGAACTCCCGCAAGTCGTCCTCTCCTAATGAGTTGTTCAATCTCTTATTTGAGGGTTCGTCATTCATCAGTCATATGCCTGTGGTCTTTATGGAAATCACTAATACTTATTCCAATCCCTGTTGTTGGGGTTACCCTTTAGTAGGTCTGACCACTTTAGGTTTTCACGTGCTTGGACCTGCCGAAGTATGTGAGCTAAAGAGGCATTCAAAGGAGTGTAAGTGACAAATCCTCTTGGACCAGTGTTGCTTGGAGCTTTGGATGCCGCTCTTTTGTCAGGGCTCCTGACCCTCTTCTTGGAGGCACTAGAGTCCTTCTTCTAATCATCCTCTTAGGGCTTGTTCCTTAATCTTTTGGGAAGTATTCTTTGCTTCCTCCAAATTTATGTACTTCCTGGCTCGTTCTGTGAGTGCCGCCATGTCAGCGGGAGGGCTCTTTGTTAAAGAATCCTGGAAGCCTCCCTAAGCAAGAGCAGAGGTCAAAGCGACTACTAGAAAGCTCGAATTGCAATCCGTGATCTCTGTAAATTCTGCATTAAAGCGCGCGATGTACTCGGAGTGACTCTCCCTTAGATTGCTTAATGTTTAGCAAGAACTCTAGACCTCTCCTCAATCTTCTGTTGGTCATAAACCGGTCGAGGAAACGCCTGTTGAGCTCGTAGAAGTTAACGATCGAGTTCTGAGGGAGGTGGTGGAACCACTTCAAAGCAGTGCCTTTAAGGCTGGTCACGAATGTACGACACATGAAAGCGTTAGTGGCCCCATGTAGCACCATGGTGTGCTGATAATGAGAAAGATGGTCCCCTAGGGTCCCCAGTCCCATCGTAAAGAGTGAACTTTGAGACAACAAATTTCTTTGGCCGCTCCTCTCCCATAATAGCAGGGAGTGAATGGCGTAGAGAACCTTCCGAGTAGCCTGGCTAGCCCTTCCTACTCTGGAGGGATGTAAACGCCTCTCGCAACAACAATGTGGTCCATAGAGTCCGCAACTTCTTCGGCCCTTCGTAGGTCCCTAGGCGGTATTGGTTGTTGCGAGTATTGCCTTGCAGTTTTAGTGCCCATATAGATAGGACAGCCATGACCCATAGTAGGGAGAGGATTTCGGTTGTCCTGAGCTAAGGGAACTGGTGCCGTTCAAGGTTAAAACTCTTGCGGCGTTGGATTTGCCCCTAAAGCCACTAGAGTTGGAACCCTTGTCGTACTTCAACAATGGACGGTTAGGTTGAAGGCCGGTATCCCCCTGCTTGCAGCGGCCGACGGTTGGGGGTCTCCTCCTATATGGGTGGTGCCTTGGGGGCACACCGGTTGTTCACTGTGAGTCTCTTCATGGGACCCTCTGCCCATGGTAGTGGCAGGAGGTTGTGCCTCTGCATCAGCCACACCGATGGGAGGATGTAGGGGGTTACTTCTGTGGCTCCGGGTAAGCAGTGCCAGAGTTTTAGAGATGGCAAGAAGCTGCTCCTGCATTAGGTCATTCTGTCGTTGAACTCGATCGAGTTGTTGCTGCATGGGATCAGATGCTTGTCCCCTTTATCTTCCGACAAGCGGCCGGTTTTGAGGGTTTTGAGTGTTCTTTCTCGGACGGAGATTGGGAGCCATGATCCTCCGGTGAGTTTGCTTGCAAGGAAAAGAACTTTTACTAAGAAACGATCGTCGCTTCCCACAGACGGCGCCAAACTGATGTTGCACTTTCTGATCAGTGGGGGCTTCATTCCTCTTCGCCTGTTGAACACTCAAAGAAAGAGATCAGAGGGCCACCGGATTGGCTCCGGCAGTAGCCACTCCGATGATAAAGTCAATAAACCGAATTGAAAGACTGTAATTGAAAGTAATTGAAGGAGCATGAAAAATAAAAGCACACCTTAGGGATTTATTTATAAGCTGCGGATCTCCTAAGTTGATTAGGATTTGGAGCCGTGAAAGTAGGGATTTGATCGTCAGAGAGTGGCAGTTACCATGTTGAACATTGCGCTTGAACGACAGTTTCCTTATTGAATATTGTTTCCTTATCTTTAGCTCGGTAAGATGCTTGAGGCGGAAATAAGCTCGAAACCTTCTTGTGAGTGTTCGTAGTGCCTTCTGAACTTGAGGTGAGTCTGAGGGTTGCATGGACTTCCGATCTATAAGCTCTGAAGGTCATATGTTTAAACCTGCTTTGGACGGATGAGCTTTGGCTATTTTGTAAGCATATGTGTCATATAGAGATTGGTCTGTCACTTTGTGGCATATCAGTTCAGAAATATAATTCAAAATTAGAATACCTAGATATGTACTTCAAAAAATATCATGGAAAAAAGGGAAAATCATGAAGTGGTTTGAAATTACACTAGTGAAAACAATATAAAGTTGTTTGACAAAATGTATAATGCCCCTTGAAAAACATAACCACCACATGGAGGTGGTGGATGCCTCGAGAATTTGCAGCCTTTCTCGTTTGGTGGGTCCTTTCTTCATTGCAGAGGCAATTCATTTGGGAGTGACATGATTTAATCGGATGAGTGTTTGGTGTGTTTTTCTTTAGCTCTTTAGTTGTGGGGATTTAGAACTCATGGATTGGTTTTTTGGGCTTTCAGTTGATCTGGTTTACTAAGAGTTGTGTGGATGAAGCTTTATTCTATAAATCAGGTAAAGTTGCATTAGTTTATGGTGGTGGTTTCGTAAGGGTATTGTAGCATATCTTCTTAAACGTTATGGGTGGAGCCTCTATTTTTGGAAATTAGAGAGGTCAGCCAATAAATTAAAAGTGAAGTGAAGTGTTAATATCCTTCTTTTACGATGCAAAGGGTAATTCAATCCTATAGAGATAAATTAAGCAAAGGGATTCTAAAGCCTCATATTATTGATTGCTCTAAAGCTATGTTGGGTGATTTCTAAAGCCTCATATTGATGATTAAATGTATTAAGACCAGTAAATATGCTACTTCTATCACCACCGGATTCCTCACATTGGCGTCATACCAATTCTGTATCATCAAAAAATGTTATGAAGCAACCAAAAAATGTTTTATCAAACTTTCTTAAGGAACAAAGATTTTTTCAATACATATTTAAAAATATTTATAATATATATATTTTTTTATTTAAAATGGACAAAGAATTTTGTTGTGATACAAGATTTGCAATATAATTCAATCGGAGTATATTGCAGTTTTAATTTGAAGATTGCTCAAAAATGTCTATGTTGACCAATAGCCTAAACATGATGTCTGACCAAAAGAGATTTCGAAAGACCTCCAATTCAACAAATCCTTCTAACTTCACCGCCTACACGACGATGTTTAACCCGCACAATTGGATCATGGTTGAGGGCTATTTGATTCATTGGCATTACTTAGTGATGGCAAATTGACCTGTCCTGCTGAGGATTTGTCATATCTCATTCTTAATGGGATGAGTATAGAGTGTTTATAAACAAGATCGGGATGAGATCGGAATAAGTTTTTAAAAAGAGTTAATTAGTATTAAGTCACTTTAAAAGGTAGTAATTATTGTGAAGTCCAGTCACACTTCACTTTTAAATTAAAGGACAATTGATTATATTTTTTTCACCTCAAATCTATTTTAATGAGCCGTCATGTTTAATTTTTCTTAATATGACTATAATACCTCTTTATTACTCTAGCTACTGCTCCGCATCATTGAGAGCTTGCAACGTGAGATTGTGGACTAACAAAATTAGAAGATGTTATTGTGACTATCCCAATCCCACCTAAAGGATCCGTAGTGAACAAGCTGACCTGCTGAGAGCTTCCTAATGTAGTAACAGAAGGATCTGAAGAAACTAAAGCATGTTCACATAGTTTAATAGCCTTATAGAGCTCCTTTAACTGACCATATTTAGGTCCCTCGATCAAACCTGAACCTAGTAAAATAATTAATGGCATATGCTAGAGTATAATTTATCATATATGATTTGCTTCATTACTGATATCTCATTGGAAAATAAGTAGAGACTTAGCAAGCGGTTGTACGAATCCAAGTTATTTTTTTTTTAGCTTCAAGCAAAAGAGCCAACCCAACAAGATTTGAAAGTAGTCATACTTGTCTCTCCTTCAGTTCATTGGGGCTTAAATCCCCACGACTAGTCTTGTTAATTTGTTTTATATATCTGCAAAAAGGAATTGAAGCTTTTATGACAGAATTCCCACTTATTAAGTAAATTCAGAACAACAGACACACCTGAAGTCAACTAAAACACCAAAACCATGTAACTGCATACCTCCTTACACCATCTAGCAATTCCTAGTTGTAGGGGTCATGTTTCAATCCTTCCTAATATGTTTCTGATATACCACTAAGTGATAGACCGGCCCCCGTGTAGCACATGTACATACAAAACAGTCGAGGCTCACCCATCCAAAACAGACTTATATATAAGGTTCTGACCTTCCTTGCTCAGAGTCCTGCACGACCTCCGATCTCACCTTCAGAGTAGAAAATACTGAGCACACGCACAAAGGGATCCCGAGTTAATCACCGCCTCCAATAGCCTACCGACTTGAAGATAAGGAAACAGTGCGTAACAGGAAAACTATCATTCATGAATATCATTCACTTCCTATTCTTATGGAACACAGTGATCAACATAGTAACTGCTATTACCGGATAACAATCAAATCCCTAGTATTGCGACTCCAAATCCTACTCAAATTGGAAAGATCCGTAGCCTATAAATTGGACCCTAAGGTGCGCTTTTACATGACAGTCATTCAATTACTTTCAATTACAGTCTTTCCTTTATTTTTACTGACTTCATCATCGGAGCGACTACCACCGAAGCCAACTCGGTAGCCCTCTGATCTCTCTCTTTGAGTTCTTGACAGAAGACGAAAAGCGGAAGCCCCTATTGATCAGAAAGTGCAACATCAGTTTGGCGCTGTCTATGGGAAG
Organism: Nyssa sinensis; assembly: GCA_008638375.1. Classification (NCBI taxonomy): domain Eukaryota; kingdom Viridiplantae; phylum Streptophyta; class Magnoliopsida; order Cornales; family Nyssaceae; genus Nyssa; species Nyssa sinensis. The sequence continues at coordinate 534,046 of CM018046.1, read as the reverse complement.
CAAAGAATCAGTTTCTTGCTAAGATCTTTCTTCAATAACAGCTTTTTGTCTTTTTCACTAAAGGACCATGGCTCCTAATCTTCATCCGAGGAAGAATCCTTAAAACCATCAAAACTAGCTTCCGATAAGAGAGGAAGGGGACAAGCACCCGATCCTATGCAGCAATAACTCAATCGGGTTCAACAACAGTCCAATCAGATGCAGAAGCAACTCCTTGCCATCTCTAGAACTTTGGCACTTCTCACCCAAAACCTGCAGAACAATTCCTCTCGTCCTCCCACTGGCACAACTGACGAAGGGGTGCAGCCTCCCGTTACCGCTATGGGCGGAAGACCTCACACGGAGACCCCCAATGAATAACTGGCGCACCCCTAGGGCACCACCCATGTGGGAGGAGATCCCTACCCGTCCACTGCAGCAGGCAGAGGGATGCCGTCCTTTAATCCGGTCGTTCATTACCAAAGTAGGACAAGGGTCCCAACTCCGGCAAGCTTCAGGGGCCAACCCAGCACCGCATGAATTTCAACCTCAACCGACACCAATCCCCCCATGTCCAGAAAGACCGACGTCCTGTCCTTACTAGTGGACAGAACCATCCCCTCCATATAGGGACAGAGGCGACGAGGTAAGGCCAACAACAACCAGCACAGCCTATAGGCCCACAAAGGGTCGAGGAAGTAGCAGACTCCATGGATCACTCCGTCATCACTAAAGGTACTTACCTCCCTCCAGAGCAGGATGAGCTAGGCAAGGCTGCTAGGGAGGTTCACCAGGTTGTTCACTCCTACCATAATGGCAGAAGAACGACCAAAAAATTTATTGTCCCGAAAGTTCACTCTGTATGACGGGTCTAAGGATCCCGGAGACCATCTCTCTCATTATCAACACACCATGGCGCTACATGGAGCCATTGATGCCCTCATGTGTCGCACATTTGTAACCAGCCTCAAGGGTACTGCTTTAAAGTGGTTCCACAGCCTCCCTCAAGAGTCTGTTGTTAATTTCCATGAGCTCAGTAAGTGGTTCCTTGACCGATTCATGACCAGTAGAAGGTTGAGAAAAGGGCCAGAGTTCTTACTAAACATAAAGCAGGCCAAAGAAGAGTCACTCCGAGAATATATCACACGCTTCAATACCGAGCTCATAGAGATCACAGATTAGTAGCCCGAGCTTCCTGGTAGCATCTCTCACCTCTGGCTTAGCAGCTAGGGCGTTTTCAAGGATTCCTTAATAAAGAATCCTCCCACTGATATGGCAACGCTCATGGAACGAGCTCGAAAGTACAGAAACTTGGAGGAAACAAAGATGTCCTCTTGAAAAGTTAAAAAGCAGGCTCAGAAGGACGATCACAAAAGAGACTCTAGTGCAACTAAAAAGAGGGTCAGGAGTCCCGACAAAAGAACGGCACCCAAGGCACAGAATAACCCCAATGTTAGGAGGTACAACACGTACACTCCTCTGAACGCCTCCCTTACTCATATACTTCGACAGGTCCAAGCCCGTGAAGAACTGAAGTGACTAGAACCACTAAAAAGTAATCCTTGATACTAGGGACCAGAACAAATACTGTGAACTTCCATAAAGATCACGGGCATACTACCGACAAATGGAGAGCCCTCAAACAAGAGATTGAGCAGCTCATTAGGCGAGGGCGACTACGGGAGTTCGTCAGACAAGATGGGAGGCAAAACCCCTGTAATGACAAGGCCGTAGTAGAGGAAGGCAAGAACAAAGGTCTGAATAGAGGGATGGCTGAAACGAGCCGCTAACAACAGAACAACCAAGTCATCTTTGTCCTCTACGTCGAGAACCTAGTCACAAGGATGTCTAATCGCGTAAGAAAGCGGTATGCTCAGGAGGCCAAGACAACTCCTAGCCTCATTCAGATCTCTGCGATCGAGAAAAGGCTAAAGCTGGCACCTGGAATCCAATTTTCAAAGTTGGATCTTGCAGGGGTACACTATCCCCATAGTGATGCCCTTGTTATCTCACTCAAAGTTGTCCAATTTTGAGAACAGAAGGGTCTTGGTGGATTCGAAGAGTTCCGCCAATGTACTATTCTATGAGCCTCTCAAGCACATAAAGCTTAACACTAGTGACATCAAGACTACCTACTACAATAATGACAGGATTCGATGAAAACCTCAGCATCCCGCTAAGCAAGATTGACCTACCGACAACAGCGAAGAGAGGGGGACAAACTGAAAGACCTTGATCTCCGAATACATGATTCTGGATTCCAAATCCCCTTACAACATCATCATCAGGAGACCTTGGCTCCATCAAATGGGAGCTGTCACCTCGACCCTCCATCAGTGCTTGAAAGTATGTGCTCAATAACATGGTCTACTCTATCAAAGGCTGCCAGCCAACGGCCCGAGAATGCCACGCTCTCGCACTGAGAGAGAAGGCCCCCAAATAGCAATCACAGCATCTTCATGAAGGCAGTGAGTCTGGCCCTTTCCCACCTTTATGAGACGGAGGAGTGCCCCTTCAAAATTGATGAACCGCTAAGCCTCAAGGAAAAGGATAGCAGGGCCAAGCCAATGGGAGATCTTATCAAAGTACTCATCAATCTTGAAGGAGGTAGACGGTACTTGTAGATCGGTTCAGACCTGTCCCCTTCCGAATAGAAGAAGATGGTGGAGTTTTTTAGGAACAACCTCTCAGTATTCGCTTAGGGAAACCAAAGATATGGAAGGGATAAACCTTGGTTCGATCTCCCACAAGTTGATGACTGATCCTAACCACCCTCCTATAAGACAAAAAAGGAGGACGTTTGCTCTAGAAAGCCACAAGATCATTAACGAAGAAGTGCAAAGATTGTTGGACGCCAAAATGGTAAGGGAAGTGTTTTACCCAGAATGGCTCGCCAATATCGTTCTTATTAAAAAAAAAATGGCAAGTGGAGGGTGTGCGTCAACTACACGGACCTCAACAAAGCTTGTCCCAAAGATAGCTTCCCCTTCTGAGGATTGACCAGCTAGTTGATGCGACAACTGGGCACGAACTCATGAGCTTTATGGATGTCTACTCTAGATATAACCAAATCCAGATGTACCCCCCAGACCAAGAAAAGACAAGCTTCATATCCGAATGAGGTCTCTATTATTATAGAGTGATGCCGTTCGGTCTGAAGAATGCTAGAGCTACGTATCAACGTCTAGTAAACAAGATGTTCGGCCCTCTGATTGGTGACACAATGGAAGTCTATATAGACGACATGCTGGTCAAAAGCCTACAGAAGAATAGCCATATCCAACATCTAAGCCAGACATTTAATATCCTAAAGCAACACATGATGAAATTGAAGTCCCTTGAAATGCACCTTCGGGGTAACTAAGGGAAAGTTCTTAGGTTTTCTAGTTTCTCAGAGGGGTATCGAAGCAAACCCTATGCAAATCAAAGCTTTAATTGAACTAGAGTCACCAAAAACCAAGAAAGACATTCAAGCCTTGAATAGGAGAATTGCAGCTCTAAACCGATTCATCTCCAAGTCTACTGATTGATGCCTTCCGTTCTTCAAAGCTTTGATGGGGCATAAGGTCTTCCAATGGACCTTAGAGTGTGAAAAAGCTTTCTAGGAATTGAAGCAGTATCTAGCATCCCTTGAGCTCCTATCAAGCCAGTCCAAGAGGGAAAATTGCTCCTTTATCTTGTAGTTTCAAAGCACGCCATCAGTTCTGTACTAATCAGACAAGAGAAATGAGTCCAAAGACCTATCTTCTATGTAAGCAAAGCGTTCCAGGACGCAGAGACAAGGTATACCAAGATCAAAAAACTGGCTTTCGCTTTGGTGATCTCTGCTCGGAAGCTTAAGCCCTACTTTTAGGCGCAACCTATTAAGATCCCTACCGCATATCTTCTGAAATTAGTAATACGCGAACCTGAAATCTCAGGACACATGGTCAAGTGGCTTGTGGAGTTGGGAGAATTTGATATATCTTATGTACCACGAACCTCCATCAAAGGGCAAGAACTTGCGAATTTCATTGCCAAGTTTACTCCGGCATTGCACGCTAAAGCACAACTCGATATAAGCACCTCAGTATGGCAACTTCATACCGATAAATCATCCACTGACAGAGGCTTTAGCATTGGCATAGTGCTTCAATCCCCCGACGGGGTCATAACGGAAAAGGCAGTTAACTTGGGATTCAGGGCTTCCAACAATTAAGCTGAATATGAAGCCCTCATCCTTGGGATAAAGCTGGCTCTAGAACACGGAGCTCAGAATCTCGAAGCATTCACTGATTCTCAACTTGTGGTAAGCCAAGTCTCGGGAGAGTTTTCTACCAAGGATGAAAGAATGATTCGATACTCAAAACTGGTGGGATTATTAAGGCACTCTTTCTATAAATTCACCATTCAGAAGATCGAGAGAAGTCAGAATTCTAGGGCCGACGCTCTGGCAAACATGGCTTCTCATCTCAAATCAGAAAGGGATTCAACTCTAGGGGATCTCTCATCAAGGAAGACCAAGCATTGAGGAGGTACAATCCTCCCGAATTTCAGAACAAACTCAAGATTGGATGAATCCCATCTTCTAATATATAGAAGAGGGGCTGCTCCCAGAGGATAAAAACCAGGTCCGAAGGATCCGAATAAGGGCAGCTTGGTACTTGATCTTGAATGGGAAGCTGTACCGAAGATCCTATACGCAACCCTTTTTGAGGTGCCTATCTTTAGAAGAGTCTCAATACTTTCTGGCAAAAATACATGAGGGAATCTGTGGCAACCACAATGGTGGCAGAACCATAGCCCACCGAGCTCTCACCCGAGGCTACTATTGGCCCAACATGCTAAAGCAAGCCAAAGAATACGTCCAGAAGTGTAAAAAATGCCGACGATTCGCCTTATACCAGCACCAGCCCCACCAAGAACTCAGTGTCTATCACTAGCGCATAGGCCCTTCGCTCAGTGGGGGATAGACATCATAGGGCCATTACCAAAGGCCTTTCTAAATAGAAGGTACCTACTGGTCGCCATAGATTACTTCTCCAAGTGGGCAGAGGTTGAGCCTCTAACTCGCATCACCGAAGTAGAGGTGAAGAATTTCACATAGAGGAACATAGTTTGCAGGTTCAGCATACCTCGCGTCATCATTTCAGATAATGGTATATAGTTTGCTGGCAAAATTTTTAAAAAACTTTGCGAAGATCTGCACATCAGTCATCATTTCTCTTCGCCGAGGCATTCCCAAGCTAATGGGTAAGCCGAAGGTCACCAACCACACAATTCTTAATGCTATAAAGAAAAGGTTAGAAGAGGCCAAGGGAAGATGGGTCGAAGAACTCCCCGGTGTGCTCTAGGCCTACCGCACTACCAAAAGAGTACCAACCACTAGAAACCCCGTTCTCACTTGTATTCAGTTCAGAAACAGTTATTCTTGTCGAAATCGGCATGCCAATCTTAAGGACGGATGCTTATGACCAGGAAGTCAATGACCAACAGCTTGCGAAAAACCTGGATCTACTTGAAGAAAGACTGGAATCAAGCCAGGATCAAGACTGAAGCATACTAGTGCAGGCTGACCAATAGCTCTAGTCAAAGAATAAGGCCCTTCAGTTTCCAGCTCAAAGATCTCATCCTAAGAAGAGTATTCCCTAATACCAAAGATCCCACCATGGGAAAACTCTCACCCTAATTGGGAAGGCCCTTACAGGGTAACCAAGATCGTTAGGCCTACGACGTATTGGTTAGAGGATATGGTCGGAAAGCCTGTACCCAAGCCTTGGAATAGTGAACACTTGTGAAAATACTATCAATAAAAATTCTTTTTTACTCTCCAAAGTGTTCTCATCTCAATGTACAGACCCCTAAAAACCTTGCAGCCAATGCAAGAGTTACAGGTCTGGTCCATCTCAATGTACAGACCCCTAAAAACCTTGCATCCAATTCAAGAGTTATAGGTCTAGTTCATCTCAATGTACAGACCCCTAAAAATCTTGCAGCCAATGCAAGAGTTACAGGCCTAGTCCATCTCAATATACAGACCCCTAAATCCTTGCATCCAATGCAAGAGTTACAGGTCTGGTTCATCTCAATATACAGACCCCTAAAAACCTTGCATCCAATGCAAGAGTTACATGTCTAGGCCATCTCAATATACAGACCTCTAAAGACCTTGCAGCCATTACAAGAATTATAAGTTTGGTCTGTATTTAATGATCTTTTACAAGCGCTGAAGGCTTGGTCCATCTTTCAAAGAGGACTATCAAAAATACCAAAAGTGTTGATTACTCGGTATAAATTCAATTATTAAGGATTATCGCCAATTCTTATTACAAAAGGTTGGATCGGTTGTTGTGTCTGAAGGTCAATATTTGATTACAAGTCTTTTGGTTTGGAAGTCAGTTATCAATCCATGCTTGATTTAATTGCGAGTTAAGGGAGATCTAAGGCTTGAAACCTGATCCATTATTCCTGAAGATTATTACTTGATTTAATAGCAAGTTTTAAAGATAGGGAGTCTAAAGTCTTATTACAGAGCAATGATAGTCTGAAACAATGTTGGAATTTATTGCAAGCTTGAAAGCCCGGTATACGATAACCATCCACACATTGACATCTACAAAATCTCACAAGTATGAGTGTTCTAGAGATTCAATCAATAAATAAAGCTTAAAAATAAAAAGTATAGAATACACCAGTTTTGAAAAAGTCAATTTCATTGATAATTGGCCCAAAAACTTGGGAAGATTACAAAGAAGAAAAGTAAAACACAAAAGATCCTAGTCTATACTGGTTCAGCCACTTTTAGAGCATCACGAATAAGGAGGAGTCCATTATGTCAAGATCACTCTCTTCTTCTTCTTTTTCATTTTCTTCAAACTCAGCACACTACATCCATATCAGATTGAGCAAGTGCTTTTGCCGAGGGAAGATCGGGAGGTGCTACCTCATCATCATCGTCCCGCACCTCGGTCTCACCAGGAGGGACTTCAACATTATCGATCCCAGTCAGATCAAGGTCGGGGTACTTCGTGAGGAGCTTTTCTCTAAAGGTATTATATCCATGCTCGATTAGTTCTCCACCCATCTCCTCAACTTCAGCCTTCATCTGCACTTCGGTTTGGGTCTTAGCAGATTCGACTGCATCTTGGATCTTCTGGGTGGAGCCAGACTGAAAGTCTTCAAACCTCTTTTAGAGGTCTTCCAACTTCCAAGCAAGGGAGTCTCGTTCAAACTCCAAGATGGAGTATGAGTTCGCAGCCTCTTTCAACTTCTCCTCGGCAGCAGTGGTACAGGACTAGGCTGTCCCCAACTGTAGCCTAGCCTCATCCAATTCGGATTGGAGGTTATCAATTAACTCTAAATCCGTTGAGGACTCCACAATGGCAGCAAGGCCATGCATAGTCTGAAAAACAAAAGGCAAACAGGTCAGAACAAGTAAAGTTGCAGAACGTAAAAAAAGAAAGAAAAGAAAAAAAAAAAAAAAAGAAGCTCGAAAGTTACCCTCAACTGAAAGGTTAGTAAGTCCTTGGTGATCTTCTTCGCCTTCAGACCTTTGTATTCTCTTAGGCCTGAAGCCCAAGACTCATCGAAAGCCTTCTTCGCGGCTGGGTAGCCGAAATCATCAGGCGTTACAGCAACAGCAGGGGCAACAACCTTCCCCTTCCCCCTTCGCTTGGTCGGAATCGCAAGGGCAGGGAGAGGGGCAGGCTCAGAAGCAGGAGGCTCCCTCACACCCTTAGACGGTGTCTAGTCTGGAGAGCTCCAGAGAAGCCTCATCCTCTTCACTTTGAGAGACGGGTCGGTAGGGGAAGAAGTCTCCCCCACCGTTTTCTTCTTCCTCCTTGGTGCCCAGTTGGACATCAGGGATTTCTTCAGGTTACCAGTTCTGTTTTTTGTCAGGCCGACCTCCATCAGATGTTTAGGAGAGAATGGCGGTATAGGCTCTGTTGCTGGTCTGGAGGAGTCTGTGGTATCTGTCCTGAAGGTTAATGGTAAAGATTGACCTCTTCCAGGCCCTTTTATCTACACAGAAGCCATGAAACACCACAATCAGACAAACATCAAGAAATCAAGTAGAGACAAAAGCAAGGTTATATCGAGAGGGGGGTCTTACCCTTAAACTCGTTACTCTAGGGGAATATCGAGGTCTGGCCCTCGAAGTCTTCTAGCTCCCATCCTCCTCCTACGAAGAAGTACCGCTTCTTCCACATCTTGTTGGAAGTGGGTACAAAGGAGAGGGGTCTGAAACCCTTGTCAAAGGACATATAAAACAAGCCCTTCGACCTCAGATATTTCAGATCCATATTGCTATGGATCAGATCAAGATTTATTTCAACACCGTTCAAATGCCCTAAAACTATAAATCCTAACAGATGCCTCCAATTATTTACATTGGGGTCGGTAAGACAAATATTGAACCATTTAAAGAATTCCCTAACTATAGAAGCAGGGGGGAATCTAAGCCCTATCTCAAACCATTCAAGATAAACACAGATTTCATCCGGACCAACGTCGGTAGGGCGATCCAGAGAACTTAGGGCTCTATATGTCACATTCTAAGGAAAGTCGAAAGCAGCCCTCAGGTCACTTAGCATGTCCTGAATGATGGTGTTTTCTCCTTCCTCTCGTTGGGATGTCCTACTTGAGGTCTCCCCCACTCTGTTCCTAGGTTCAACAAACGCATCTACGATCCTAAGTTCAGGCCTAGAGGGAGACTCAACCATCATATTTTTGACATCCCTGGAAGAACTACTACTTATAACCTGAATTTGTGACGGAACGGTTGACGCAGACGAACTTTCTTAACCATAGCCAATGCCAGACATGGCATCTAAGGCCGACATTATAAAAACAAAAGGAGTAGGGAGAAGAAGAAGGGGAACAAAGAAAAAACAAAACAAAGAGGAGACAAACCAAATCTGAGGCTTGACTGAATAATGAAGCTTTTCACAGCAACGATCCCTTCAACCTCTCTGTTCACTCTGATTAGATAGTGGGGTATTTGTGTTTTTTGAAGCAATGAAAATGATAAAGGAAAGGGCATACGTGTACCCCTTTCCCCTCTTTATAAAGGGTTTCATAATGGGGGCCCATCACACCGAACCGTCACTGGCGGTTGAAGGAATGATGACCTCGAAAGCCCAAATGGCTGCACGCACAATAAATGCCACATCAATGGTCGTTTGTGAAAACCAAAAGGCAAGACGCGTGGACATAACACGTGACCTTTCGGAAGCCCACAGGCTCAGCCACGCAGTGCGCTAAACTAAGGCTCGGGGGGGAGTAACTGATATATCACAAAGTGACAGACCAGCCTCTGTGTAGCACGTGTACATACAGAACAGTTGAGGCTCACCCATCTAAAACAAACTTATATATAGGGTTCAGAGCTTCCTTGCTCAGAGTCCGGCACGACCTCCGATCTCACATTTAGAGCAGAAAATACTAAGCACACTGCACAAAGGGATCCCGAGCTGACCACTGCCTCAAATAGCCTACCAACCTGAGGATAAGGAAACAGTACGAAACAGGGAAACTGCCATTCATGGATATCATTCACTTCCTATTCTTACGGAACACAGTGATCAACATGGTAACTGCTATTACCAGATAACAATCAAATCCCTATTATTGCGACTCCAAATCCTACTCAAATTGGGAAGATCAGCAGTCTATAAATTAGACCCTAAGGTGCGCTTTTACATGACAGTCATTTAATTACTTTCAATTATAGTATTTTCTTTATTTTTACTGACTTCATCATCGGAGCGGCTACCACCAGAGCCAACCTAGTGGCCCTCTTACCTCTCTTTGAGTTCTTGACAGAAGACGAAGAGCGGAAGCCCCTACTGATCAGAAAGTGCAACATCAGTTTCCAAGGCTATATCATGCATTTTCATTAAAATTTGAATGGCAAATTTTCTGCTATACCCCTTGGCAAATGTAGGATCAAGCTCCATGCACTTCTCTGCATCCTTCAATCCTTGGGCAAGGCCCCTAATTTCATGTAGCAAGCAGCCCTATTACTGTATGCCTGAAAATCCTTCTATTTTTATCCAATACACATATATTTACATATTATAGTATATTTAAAGTAAGCGCTTGGGTGCCAATTGCCATTGTCCATTTGAAATTTGGATTTGTAAAAAATCTTGGGTAATAGGTGAGTTTTCATTTTATGAAATATGTTTTTGAAATTTTCAATTTTTTATGAAATGTGTAAATTGTTACACTTTTTCAATAGTGCGAAATTTTACACTTTTCACACCTAGTGGGTTTTTAATCACTCATTTTCTAAATACAATTTTTTATAAATAAATTTTTACAGCATTGAAGGTTAGTCTTGAGCATCCAACATGTAGCTAAAAGTTCAATAAAACTAATAACAATCGAGAGTTTCTCATTTTTTTTTTTATAAAAGTGTAAAATCTTACACTTTTAGTTAGGACTAAGCTTTTCCTTGCAAAAATGTAAATTTTACACTTTCGTTTACAAAATTTTACACTTTTGTTTTTTCTTTAAATTTTCATATTTAATATAAATCTTGTTTGATTGATTTCGGTGTTTAGAATCCAAATATATAATTTTTATTAAAAATATATTTATAAATTTCAAGTTATTAAATTTTAAAATTTTGGAGAAGAAAAATTTGAGGCAACTCCTTATTTCATGGATTTTTGATGGAAGGGGCACTTTTGGCATTGAATAACTAAATGATTTTATGGATTAATATGTTTAGACTTGGACTAGATAATAATTTTAGTATTTTTCATAGACTCTTGGCCACGTGACCCTTTTAAAAATCTGTTCAGGACTCGGGACGAAGTCGGGAGATTGTCACCTAACTCGTTTATATATTTTTATCCCTAAGGTATATTATTTTTATCAATAAATCTTACTATATAAAAGAGTTTTAAGATTTCTTATATTAAACTTGCATTAGTTTTTTTTGTGTTGATTATTTTTATAATAAGTTTTAATTTACCTAATAAAAAAAATATTAACTTACCTTAGAAAAAAATTTCGAGGTTTGAAGTTTGGGACGAGAAATATAAATTAGAATTGAAATTGGAAAAGGAGCACCTCTCCCCGAATTCGTCCCATGACTATTCCCAGGTACTACACGTCCAATGGGAAGAAAATATTGGCAACATCAATTTAAAACCTATCGTTGAGATGTGCTAGATTGAGGTTGAGCGGCGATGGAGGAAAAGTAGCAGCGGCGATCGGCGCCGGAGAACTTGAAGAGATGAGTTAAGAGGTGTGTGGATCGAAGGGAATCCTAGAGATGAAAAGGCTTGGACAGTGATGATTGTCGGAGAGGGCGACAAAAAGAGACTGACGGAAGCGGTGATGAAGGTGGAGACAGTGATGATCATCCAAGATGGCGGAGAGGAGCTGACCAGAGTGGTAATTGGGGTGGAGGCATAAATATTTTGGTCTATATAATATATACATATACATACATACATATATATATATATATTGATATGTGTATGTGAGAGAGAGAGAGAGAGAGAGAGAGAGAGAGAGAGAATAAAAAGGAAGAAATTATTCTGACTAAAAATATTATTAATATTTTCTTAAAAATTAATTTACAAAATCACTCATATACATATATGTGTGTGTGTGTGTGAGAGAGAGAGAAAAAATAAAAAGGAAGAAATTATTTTGACTAAAAATATTATTAATATTTTCTAAAAAATTAATTTACAAAATCACTCAGGGTGACCTTCAAGGACTCAATTAGATTCAATGGCGCAAAATTGCATGACACGTAAAGCACGTATACTTGTCCGCCAGGGGATATTTAGGTGGTGTTTGGTTTAAATTATTGAAATTGTTTCTGATTATTGAAATAAATAATTAAAATTTAAATATTTTTGTCATGTACTAATTTTTTTTTTATCAATAATCAATATTTTTCCATTCCGCTGAAAATAAAAACAGGTCCTGCGTGATTATTATTTAATAACTTTTTTTCAAATAAAAAGTTTTAAAATAGTCAATTACTTGGGTTATTCAAACACTAATTTTACATTTTAAAAGTGATTTAATCAATATTTCTGATTAAATCAGTCAAAAGTCTCCATATTTTGAAAATACTAAATATTGATAATATTAAAAATATCTCTTTCAATATGTAAATCAAATTATCATTTATCAATTGATCTCTTATTAGACTTAGTGTATGTCTTCAATGAAGCTTTCATATTTGTGAGAGAGTCGCAAACAGAGTGTGAATCGTGACACAAAATATCTTTTTTCTTCACCAAAATAAAATGAATAATGTATTAAGCCTTTTAAGTATACCGTGTTTGAGTTAAATAGTTATAGATGGGCACTTTTAGTTTACACACAATAACCTTTTCAAAAATAATAATCAAAGAGCAATAATATTAGAACTTTAGCAAGGACAATTGTGAAAAAGTTTAATCTACGAGAGGGCAAAAATAAAAATTAAAGGGGTATGTTTGAAATATTTTCAAAAAATATCAAGAAAAATTTTAAATAAAAAAAGTTGAGGGGGGAGGGTAATTGACCCCTGAGCCTTCATTGGCTCCGTCCCTGGCTGCTAGACGAAACCTTATGGGAGCAATTATGTCCCTCCACCTGGCCTTCTACATCCTTAAAACAAGCCCAAAGGCTAATATCATCTCAACAACTTCTTTGCTGATTTTGTACGATCATGAGGCCATCACCCAACCACCACCATCTCTTGGGCTTTAATAACCGCCAAAATACTGGAATTGACAATGACAAATGAAATTGCCTCTGTCCACTATCATGGTCAAGATCGAAGGAGCCAGGCATGATAGCATAACTAATCTTTCCATCTTTATCATTCCCAGATGATGGAAAACGGGGTAGAGATTTGTGTGAGAAGCTGGCAGATGTAAGGTTGAGTTGAGTTCTGTTCAGACGAGGAAAGGCAAAGCTGTCAATGTCTCAAGCTGGAAACCATTGTCTGTACAAAGGAGCTCGCCATCCGAAGGGGATTATGTGATGCATTTGGGGTGCATCATACCAGTAGTGGAGAAGACCTTGCTGCCTCAGAAGCTAGCTGAGTGTGCAATATTGGCCAGATGCAAGCTGATTGAGAAAGGTCTACATGTCAAGTGGAGGGAAATTAACCATCAGTGTTAAGGAGATGGGAGGGGCACACGTCAATGGGAGGAAGAGTCTGATGGTTCTGAATCGGGGCTCTGCACTGCTTGCCAAGTACAAAACACCTTGAGGTGTAAAATGGATATAGTCAGTACCTAAAAGCAGAAATTAGACAAAGAGAGAGACAAGAACGCAGGGAATCGCTGACCAATAAGCTTTGTGCATCAATTGAAATCGCAGTGTTCTTGGCCATCTGTTATGCTTGTACCATATTTTTTAAGCATTCTTGTGCCAAAGCTTCTAATCAAACTCTAATGTATTCTGAGCATACGTAACATACACCAACAACAATAATAATATATTGTCAAAGCACATAAAATTAACCCAGTAACAAGTCAAAAGCTTGAAGGTACAAGGTTTATATGGCTGACCACCATGTTTATAAATCACAACTCAATGTGAAACAGACTATTAGCCTCATGAATAGTAAGAATGGGAAAGCAATACCAAATACAGTCTCTTCTTTTGAGTAATGTCAAATACATCGTCTCTAACCTCTCCCACTTACGGTTTTCATTTCTTCCCCGAAATTCCTCAGCTTGATTTTCTTCAACAAAACTGTCTGCTTGAAATTTTAGCGATGTGAGCTAAAAAGAGCTCTGCTAATGATGCCAGTGGCCTCAATGTAGCGGTCCACACACCTAGATATGCAACTACTCTCACTTCCACTCAGGCTACTTCCTGGTTTGGTGATGCACTTGTCAAAGCACTTCCCCCTTACCGTCTGTGTGAAGAAAAATAGAGATATAAATCAATTTTTGATTTAAAAAAGAAAAGGAAAAAAGAAATATGACTCAGAACTACTAGCATATTCTGCCAAGCTACTCCATGTGCTAGAAATCCGCTCTATATATTAAACAAAAAATTTAGGGACCGCGGCATGCTTCCAATCACGATAGTCCGAGTGACCAAGTCTGCTTTCCAGAAAAGTAAATGCTAAAGATTCCAAATCAAATTATGTACACTAAGCTCATAAGTTACTGTACTAAAGCAAAACATTTTGTCAAGAAAATTCATAAACTTTTGGGCAACAAATGGCTGCCATCCAAACACTATTTCAAACTTTAGCTTCAGTTTTCATTTCCATTTCCAAAATCCCATTCCTTCCAGCATCTTTTTTATTCCTCTCAATTTCGTGGAAAATTATTAGTTCCACTCCTAGTTGTTAGTATTTTACAATAAGCGATACATATCTTACAATATGTTTAGATACAGGTATAAAACGATACGTAGATATCTTGTAGTTGTATTACTTTGCACCGTATCTCACAATAAATGATACATATATTACGATACTTGTAATACATGCAATAAGGCTAAATGGCATCGTTTTGACCTCTTTTCTTATTGTGTTGTTATATACATGGAAACAATCTCGTTTTTGTTTTGTTCAATTTTAAATTGCCTCTTTATAACACCTAGAGATCTTTCCTCAAATAAGAAAGAACGAAAGCATGTATTTTTAGATGGAGATGAGGAGTATGGACATACAAGAAATTGAAGAAGAAAAAGGATGTAAAGAATTGTTGACATCTAATGATGATAATATCGATGCCATTTTGGATTTATAAGAATGAATTATTTTGGGTTTATCTTATGTTGGAAACTTAGATATTAAATTTTAGTTTGAAACTTGTAAAATTTATAAATCTTGATTCTTGAATTATATGGAATAAGTCGATATATATATATATATATATATATATTTGAATACCAACAAGCTCTAGTTTGGCTCCACCTCCCTATATGGGAGGTTGAGAGTTCCAGTTCCCTTAAGGGGAAAAATTTGTGTGAGAGATTTACCTATCCAAAAAAAAAAATTGATTTTTTTTATAAGAGAATTGAAATATCAATTTAAATGCCGTATATGTATAGCACTATATATATATATATATATATATATATAAAAAAAAATTGACCATATCTTATGATACATGATATAGTATTTTTGAAAAATGATACGCATTACGATACATGTTTTGACAAGTATGGTTCCAATCAATAAGTTTACCACATTCAAACAAATGATTATAGTGGGTGCAGAAAAATCAAAAGAAATCAGAAATACATGAAGGTTTATCCTTTTTATATCAATTTCTACTACTGAGCATGTCACTGTTGGTCCATTGATCACCATAACTCAATCAACTGCTAAAAGAGTGGAATGCACAATGCAATGTGAACTACCAAGTGATTCATGATATTTGAACTAATTTTTAGTCTGAAGTTCAATTTTTTTATTTATATATTTATTTGTTTTTTCTTTTGATCGGCTAATTGTCAAATAATGTCATTTTAGAGGTAGATTTAGAGGACGGAAGTATTATGTAGTCATTACTGAGTTTAGATGGTAATTCAGTAACCAGTCATCCACTTCACTCATTGTACCATCCGAATATATCACACAATTAAACAAAGCCCTTAATAATTTGTGCACAAAACCCATTTAGGTTTATCTAGAGCCATGTATTCTATCAAATTGTTAGCAAACTTGACTTTCCTTAACACCTAAACAACATTTATATTATCCTCCCTATATCCTTGCACAGCTTCGATCTGAATCATGTCACTCCTTGGTGAATGAACAGGCTTTCAATGCACATGACCAAACCATCAAAGCTAAGTCTATTAAATTGGCCCCACAATACTACCCCTAACCTTCCACAAATGGATTTATTAGTTAATCCAGCCCCACAATTTATGAAGATATTTCTTACCTGTTCGTCATCTCGTACCAAAAGTTAGCATTGCCCTTGTAGTTCAATAACCTTTTCCTTGAATTTGATAGGTAATATACCAACCTCATAGAACTTTAGGACTCCACTTCATTCATTTTGTTCCAATTCTATAGGATTATACACTTTAATGCCTCATTCTAATAAATAATTGAGCATAGATCAGATAAGCCTTTGGTATCTCTTGAATGTATAAAACTTACACCAAAAGCTACATTAGTAATTACCTTTCACCAATCCCCTGGCCCCCTTTTTTAAAAAATTATTAACATTATCTTTTGTCATCATGATTGTTTTACAAAACCAAATAATTTTTTAAGGGAAGAGACTCCTCTAAAGTAAGGAGAAAATTAAAGACAAATAATCACAATTGAAAAGAATGAAAAAAGAACCAAGACAATGATAAAAAGGATGAGTATGAATGACTCAACAGTTCTGCTCTGCTAAAAACACATGATATGCAAGAATTGATCATAGAATACACACAAGACAAGACTAATAATTGATCCAATAAATACTTAATAAAAAAAAAAGAATTGATCCAAGAAATACTAATTGAAAAAAAAAAAAAGGACAAGACAAATACTTATATCATACGAATTGGATATTTTAGGTGGATTCGTTTTTCTTTTCTTTTTTTACTTAACTGGTATTCCATTTATTTATTTATTTATTAAGTTGAGATCTATAAAAGCCACTTTGTGACTTTACAATTTTTTTTTTTTTTTTTGTGGGGGGGGGGGGGTAAAAGTACATATATTATAAAAGGCGCTCGAGGGGGAAGACCCTTAATTAGAAGAAAAAGACTGGAAAAATTAAAGCCTAAGGTCTCCCAAAAACTCTACAAAAGAATCTAGCTACATGTAATTGTCCTCTCACACAAATATAGAGGACGCAAAAAATAATCTTTAAGACAAAAAATGGGCATATATTTTCCTTCAAAAGTTCTTCGATTTCTTTCTTGCGATAGGCTCCAAACAAGGCAAAGGGGAGCCATCTTCCAAACACACCTCCTCTTCCTCCTGATCTTGCTGCACCTCCAGATTAAAAATAAGCCCCTGATTGATCCTAACATGACCCAGTGGCAGGCAAACAAGGATAAAGGAGGCTCCAAACATCCCTAGCAAATGGGCAATGAATGAACAGGTGATCAATTGCCGACTCCTCACATTTGCACTTACAACACCGATTAGGCAGTCGGAATCGTCTGCACTTCATGTTGTCCATCATCATACAAGCTCCCCAAGCTACCACCCAAGCAAAAAAAGCCACCTTTGAAGGCACGTTAGCCTTCCATATAAATCTCCACTAAAAGGAAACTTCACTATCACCCTCCATAGCTTGATAAAAGGACTGAAAAGTGAATGTGTTAAGCTTATTCACTCTCTGAATCATAGAATCTTCAATAATAGCCCTCACCTTCATCCCCCCCAAAACCTCCAAAAAAAAAAACTCTCTACCTCCCCCAACTCCCAATCAAAAATACTTCAGCAGAAGCACAGGCTCCATACCACCTCAACAAAATCAG
The DNA here is from genome assembly GCA_008638375.1 of Nyssa sinensis. Taxonomy (NCBI): domain Eukaryota; kingdom Viridiplantae; phylum Streptophyta; class Magnoliopsida; order Cornales; family Nyssaceae; genus Nyssa; species Nyssa sinensis. The sequence goes on along the minus strand of CM018046.1, from coordinate 516,658 downwards.
TAACATAGGCTTCCATGTTACAAGCAAGGCCAAAAAAGAATAGGAAATCTTCTCTTCAACGGCATATTACCATACCATACATCCTCCCAAAATCTAACTCTCAATCCCACCCCCACCCCAAAATGAACAAAAATCTGCTACCCCCCTTCTAATGGACTTCTGTTAGACCCTTTTCTACTTGACACGGCGGCATGGACGTGGGAAGGCATGCCATGCCTTGATGGCTTAGACATGGGGAGGCATGCTATGCCATTAGAATAACTTTCTGAAGTTGAAATGACATTCAAGGGTTGGAATGGCATTCCGAAGTTGGCTAAGTTGGTGAGCCTCAACTAATGCCAAGGCCAAAGTAAGGGTGGCCTGTCATGGACATCCTTGTGGATATGTTGAAGATATGCTAAGTGTTGGATCGATACTTAGACAATTCAGAGTTGGTGCAGCTAATGTGCATGCCTTAGACAGCAAGGGTCAAAGCAATGCACTTTGTGAACGCTTTGGCGCATTGTTTGCCTTCGGTAAGACAAATGCCCACAGGAGAAAGACCTAGTTTTGCAAATAGTTGTATCAACTCTTGTCAGATGGATAAATGCGGCTAAGGAAGACCAAGACATGCGTGGGGCGTGGCTTGGCATTGTGACTTGTTGGTCAATGCAAACCTTGGTGCAGCAGTGTGTGGACTTAGCTCGTGGCAGACACACTAGTGAGGCTGGCACAAGACAAGGCTGTCTAGGGACAGACAAAAGGAACTGCCATGCTGTGTTGGCGCATTGATCCTTTGGCTAGCAATGAATGCAGCAGTGAGATAAACTGCTTGCATATATGTGGCGCAAATCAGTGGCTTCAGACAGCCCTAGCAGTTGGGGGTGTCAACTACTAGGACAGGTGGCTGCTTGCTCATTGATTCAAACAACCCTAGCAGTTGGGGGTGTCAACTGCACTGTCGTGTGCATGTCATAAACACCATGGCAGTTTTATATTTTGTCAATATATATGTGTGTGTATGTATTACAGAACAGTGTGTGGCAATGGTTGGTTGGTGCTAGCAAGCCCTTTGTCAATTGGGCAGTTTGGGCAGTTGGGTGCATGGCTATCTATATATATGCATGCATGCGAGGGTTGCAGAAGCAAAGAAGTGTGTGGAAGACAAATCTGAGAAAGAGAGTCTTGTTGTAACCCTTAGTTGGTTGGGTCCTTTGTATTCATATGTGAGTATATTGAATAAAAGGTTGGGAAGAGTGTGTCTTGTAAATGGTTGTATTCTATATGTGCGCGCTTTAGTTTCTATTTTAATTGAACTATGCAATACTCTGAGTGTAAGTCTCTTTGTGGGCTGCAACCACTTTGGGTTGTGTGGTTGGCTTGTTAAGGCAGCGGACTTAACACCGCATAGGCGGAAAAATTTGGTGTCAGATTTTGACCCTGTGACAATTGGTATCAGAGCGCAGGCTGTAGTGAAATGGCCGGCGGTAAGGCACTGCGAGAACGGGTTGCCAGACTTGAGGATTTCGTTGAAGCTCCTTTGACAGACGAGGCATCATCTCTTGTTGTTCAGTGCGAACACACAGCACTGGAAGTAGAGGAGTTAAAGGTGAGACTGCAGGACTGCATCTCTAGCATCAATGGTCGTCTGAATGACATGTTCAGTGATGTGGTTGTGCTGTCAAACTCAACGAGGGACTCTCTGCGTGGCATAAAGGAGGAGATGGGTCTAATCATGACGGCTATGCATCAAACTGGTGGGCAGGATGTTGCAAGGAAGGTCAAGGTTCCAGGACCGAAGGCGTTCAATGGTCCTTGGAGTGCCAAGGACCTTGAGAACTTTCTGTGGGACATGAAGCAGTACTTCACTGCTACCCATATTCCAGATGGTGAACGGGTCACCATGACCAACATGTACTTGGCTGGAGACGCAAAGCTTTGGTGGCGTACTCACGTGACAGACGAGGGATGGCCGGAAATCAGAGTTTGGGTAGATCTGAAGAAGGAACTCAAGGAGGAGTTTCTTCCTGCCAACTCGAGTTGGGTGGCTCGAGACTCACTGCGACGACTCAAGCACATCGAGACAGTGCGTGAGTATGTCAAGACATTCAGTTCGTTGATGCTAGATGTGAAGAACATGTCTGAGGAAGACAAGTTGTTCTATTTCATGTTAGGGCTGCAAGGATGGGCTCAGGCAGAACTGCGAAGAAAGGGAGTTCGAGATCTCCCTAGTGTTGTGGCAGCAACGGACAGCTTGGTGGACTTATCTCTTGACAAATCCAACTCTACCACCAGCAAGTCTAGGAAGTTTGACAAATCCTCGAGCAAAGCCAGGGAGGGTGGGACAAAGGCGGACAAGGGCAAGGACAAGGGCAAAGCAGAGACAGCAGACCAAAAGAAGCCGTGGGCTGGTAGCTGTTTCATTTGCAAGGGACCACACCAGATGAGGGACTGTCCAGCAAAGGAAAAGCTTGCTACCATGGTTCGTGAGGGCTCTAATGAGGGGTCTTCAGATGCTGATGATGGCGTTGCCGTTTGAGTGAACCCAATGGTGCTGTTGAATTGCATCCAGGTCGAGAAAGACTTGCACTCAGCGGAGTAAAGAGTTGCGGCAAAGGGTGTGTTGGCCATGGGAAAAGGCCTTCACAACCCTCAACTACTAGCAAGGGGCTCTGTTGGTGGTAATCTTCCCAATAACTTATGCAAAAGTTGTGTCTGCAATGGTGCAGTAGGGACTTGAACTAGTGCAGAATAGTGTTGTGGTAGACAGACGTGTCCGAGGCAGCAATGTGTGAGATAGTGACGACTGTTAGAGCTTGGGGCGGGACCAAGCATGGTCATGGATAGTGGTGTCTGTGGCAACCAGTCAAGAGCAGGGGGATGCTTGAGACAGTGGCCAACTCTGTGACAGAAGCAACCAGGGGTGTTCTTCAAGAATGTCCAGACTTGGAAGTCATAGGCAATGAGTGCTTGTGGCATAGTTGCTGCGAGGAATCATAACAGTGGGTGTGTTCGTGATAGCAGTGACAATTGAGCAAAGGCAGTGGGCTTGATGGTCTAAAGTTGGCGCAGCATATGTGTAATCTTTCCAAGTGCAGTGAGAATGAACTTGCCATTTTGGTGTAATCCGATGAGGGCATCGAACTCTTCAAGTGAGGGTGGTTTGTTAGACCCTTTTGTACTTGACACGGCGGCATGGACGTGGGAAGGCATGCCATGCCTTGATGGCTTAGACATGGGAAGGCATGTTATGCCATTGGAATCACTTTCTGAAGTTGGAATGACATTCAGTGGTTAGAATGACATTCAAGGTTGGAATGGCATTCCGAAGTTGGCTAAGTTGGTGAGCGTCAACCAATGCCAAGGCCAAGGTAAGGGTGGCCTATCATGGACATCCTTGGGGATATGCTGAAGATATGCTAAGTGTTGCATCGATACTTAGAAAATTCAGAGTTAGTGCAGCTGATGTGCATGCCTTAGACAGCAAGGGTTAAGGCAATGCACTTTGTGAACACTTTGGCGCATTGTTTGCCTTTGGCAAGACAAATGCGCACAGGAGGAAGACCTTGGTTTTGCAAACAATTGTATAAGGGGGGAGTACCTCCTTGAGGTGCCCATGGGCGAGTGACCTATGCGGCTAAGGAAGACCAAGACATGTGAGGCGTGGCTTGGCATTGTGACTTGTTGGTCAGTGCAGACCTTGGTGCAGCAGTGTGTGGACTTAGCTCGTGGCAGACACACAAGTGGGGCTGTAGCAAGGACAAGGCAGTTGCAGGACAGTTGGGGGCTGGCACAAGACAAGGCTGTCTAAGGGCAGACAAAGGGAAATACCATGCTGTGTTAGCGCATTGATCCTATGGTTAGCAATGAATGCAACAGTGAGATAAACTGCTTGCATATATGTGGAGCAAATCAGTGGCTTCAGACAGCCCTAGCAATTAGGGGTGTCAATTGCCAGGACAGATGGCTGCTTGCTCATTAATTCAGACAACCCTAGCAATTGGGGGTGTCAACTGCACTATCATGTGCGTGTCATAGACACCATGGCAGTTTTATATTCTGTCAATATATATACGTATATGTCTGTGTATGTATTGCAGAACAGTGTGTGGTAATGGCTAGTTGGTGCCAGCAAGCCCTTTGGCAGTTGGGGGTGTCAACTGCCAGGCAGTTGGATGCATGGCTGTCTATATATATATGCATGCATGCTAGGGTTGCAAAAGCAAAGAAGTGTGTGGAAGACAAATCTGAGAGAGAGAGTCTTGTTGTAACCCTTAGCCGGTTGGGTCCATTGTATTCATATGTGAGTATATTGAATAAAAGGTTGGGAAGAGTGTTTCCTGTAAATGGCTGTGTTCTATATGTGTGTGCCTTAGTTTCTATTTTAATTGAACTGTGCAATACTCTGTGTTGCTAATCTCTTTGTGGACTGCAGCCTCTTTGGGTTGTGTGGTTGGCTTGTCAAGGCAGCGGACTTGACGCCGCACAGGTGAAAAAATTTGGTGTACAGATTTTGACCCTTTGATAACTTCCATACCCCACATGCGGCTCTACCTCCCTCAAATACTATCTTCCCTCCTCGCACCCATACTTGGAAGAAACTCTAGGAAGCACCGACACATCCCAGAGGCCATAGTGTTGGTGTTTGACAAGTCTAAGACACGGACACGCTTGAACTAGTGTAGTTATTGTAGTTACAGGCGAAAGGTGCTCTTAAGACGCTGAAGTCTCACATTGCCCAAAAAACGAGGCAATAAAAAAAAGTAAGCCCGAGTGAAGCAAGGCGCCAATTAATAAAAATAATCAAAAAAGAAAAATATTAAACATTAGAAATTAATTCATTCTAAGTTCAATAATATCTTGTCATTATAATAATTATCAAATAACACTAAAAAATTTAATTTAAAAGTTACATGTCATATTTAAGTGATTTAATCATTTTAAGTTTTAGTGTTTTTTTCCTAAATTAATAATCAAAGTTTTGTTCTTATATTAGAAATTTTTGTGAACTTGTTAGTCCTAATAATATGGAAGACATGACAATAACTAATAGCCACTCGGTCACTGTTTCCCACCTAGGTCCCATTCTTTATTTTTTTCATTGTTTTATAACTCACCTAGGGCCCAATCTTGGAAAGGATGTTCTCGCTAGAAAAGGAAATAGCTTGATTACATTAATTTATATAGTATTTATCTTGACTTTCATTGTTGTCTTGAAAATTTATTACAAAAAGGCCTTAATAAAGTAAATAATCATTATAGTATTCAGGAGCATCTGTTAATTCAAGGTTTCTGCAAAGATTTTTTTTTTTTTTTTGACAAGTTCTGCGAAGAAAATTAACAAAACCTGGCAACCTGGCACCACAAGATCAACTGAAAGAAAAGCAACAGTGTACAACAGTGTCCAGTTGTTAACCCATTTATAACTAACAACACAACGACAAACAACAACACTCATGAGAAGGATCTGTTTGGCAAATTTTAAATAAATGGGCAGGCATGCCAAAATTCTCTTGAACATAAGTAGATGTTTCACCAAAACCATCCATAAAAACCAAATATCAGCTTAATGGTTTAGGCAATTGTTGGGAAGTAAGGATGACTGTTCCCTTAAGGTTGAAAATTGCCTCAAATGAAGAAGACTTAAATTTACCTAGAGATATACAAAATATAAAGCATCTACAAGAAATAAAATTACATATCAACTAAATAAATGAACTAGACTCGTAAAACTTACTTGAATAGAGATACAAGTAAAAATAGTCCTTGCGCCTCAAACCTTTAAGGTGGCAATTACAACTAATGGAAAACTAGAGGAATATGTCTACTGCTAAGCTATGCTACAGGTATGGCTACTGCAATAAATTCTAAAATAAAATTAAGGTGCTAGGAAGTTACCACACTAAATTGACCATGATGGCCATAAAGATAAAGGAAATATATGAAGGAAAGTGTTTTGTGTTTTCTTTTTTTTTTTTCTTGGTGCATGGGATCCTTCTTCCTTGGTCGTTTTTGGGTCTTATATCATGCATGAATAACTTCCAAATACTACTTTATGCTCCTCATTCTTTAAGCCTTTGTCATGTGCCTTTTTATAAGTCCATCTCCAGCAATGACTCAAAATTGAGTAAAAATTTGAGTCAAAGCCTTATTTGAGTATGATGCTCTTCAGCAATCACTTGAAGTTTTATTCAACTCTTTTTTAAAAATTCCCACCTTATCCCAAAATATTATTTATTTTATTTCCACTCAAACACTTTTTTCTCCACCTACTTTTTTCCCCTTCTGTCCAATGAGTGACTACTCCCAATCTGTACCCTTCTTTCTTTAAAGATTAAAGTAGATGGGAATCCTATGAACAAAGGAAAGAAAACGTATTCCTCCACATATTGTCTGCACTCTACCTCATGGTTTTAAATAACGACCATTACATTACATATTGGCCATTATGTATAAGTTTTTTTACCTTCCGATACCGATACCAGCCGATATATCATCGGTCGATACAACCGTTACGGGATCATTACGACTGTTTTAAAGTTTTTTTTTCAAATTTTAAATTTTCTTTTCTTTTCTTTTCTTTTTTTAAAGAATTCTTATGATTTCTATTTTTATAAGATTTATATACAAGAAAGATACTTTAAAAATAATCTACAAAAATTGAAATAGGTTACCAAAACATTCGGGTCAATACGAACTCGAAAAAATCTCTTAGTCTCAAAAATTTTTAATTTTTTTATTCTATAACTAATTACACTAAATTGATTTTCAATGCTTATAATTATTTTTTGTTATTATTTATATTAGTTGTTGTAATGTTATTCAAATTAAATGATATTTTTCTTTGGTTTAACTTAAAAAAATCATATAAAAATATAAAATATATTCTTAAATATTATTTAGAAGAAAAATATTTTTTAGGTGTTAGAAAATTAAAGAATAATAGTAAAAAATATTAAAATGTGATAATTGTAGTCAAGATATGCATGTCAATAACCTTTAAGAGATTTGTTAATGTTTGAAAAAAATTCATGACTGCAATTTCTGATTCCCCATTATGAATGACCCGATACCGTTACACCACGACTGAGTTGTATCCTACAACCGCGATTTAAATCCATGCTCTACCTCCCCACCCCATCAGGTGTCATTCACTACAACATAACCTAGAGAGAGAGAACAAGTTGTAGAGAGAAAAAGAGCCCAAATGTCTCTCTCTAGACTACTACCCTCACCATAAGCAGCCATGTCTTTATCAACCACTCGCCGTTAGCGTCGACTCTCTCTCTCTTCGGTAGCATAATGTCTCACTCTCTAGAGTACTCCACGGATCTCTAATCCCCCTTCATCATCCTTTGCTCTCTTCCCACCAGTTTGATGAAACAACCATCAGTCGACTCATCGATTCAGAACCCCATCACATGCCTCACCCCGATTACCTCTGCCACTGTAGCAACTAGCAACTGTAGCAACCAGCGAAATTCAATCCTAGGGCCCATTGACGACAATTGGAGGTCACCATTTGCTCCCGCCAAGGTAGCCTTTTCTTTTCTTTCCCCTTCCATCTATTGAGAAGTTTTCTAGGGAAAGCTTAGTGACCATTGCATCTTTGAGTCTATGAATAGTATTGCACTGATTTGGGTTTAAGTTTGAGTACAAATGAATTTATTAGGAGTTTGAGTCTACCACTGGAGACGATTTTTGGAGATTTTTGACTCAAATTTAAATTTGTAAATGGATTTGGTTCACCGCTGGTCACAATCACCACCTGTCTTGAAAGTGCCACCATTGTCTTGCATTGTCTGCTACTTGTCTTGACTTGTATGTGCTGTAACTCAACACATGACTTCTAAAATCGGGCAAACATACAAGACCAGTTTATATATATTAGCTAAGTCATTTTTTTTGTATATTTTTGGGTGTAAACAATGCCTTGGGTGGGGCATCTTTGAAAATGAAATAACTTGAGTTTCAAAGAACCATGTATTTTAGCACTTAAATAGATCAAAGACTACAATCATCGTTAATAGATTAAAAAAATGCCCACAAAAACACAAGTCAATGTGGTAAGCAAAAAATCCAAAAGTGATGCATTTAAGTGGTCATAAAAGTTTAATACTTAGCTGAAATAATTATTCATTTTCTTTGGCCAAGTGCTGCTCAAATTGGCAGACTTCTTAGCCATTCATTATGACCAAGATTTTCTGACTGAAAAGAGAGAGATTGGGCTTATCACAATAGAGTGCAGCAATACATAAAATCAATTAACTTTGTTTTACAAAAATCAGTTAGTAAATGCAATAACCGTTTTCCAATCCTCAAAAAGTATATATGCTGCAAAATTCTCTAGAACAAGTTATCTATTTTATTGAAAGCATTAGATAGCTATATAGAGACCTCTCAGTAAATCTAACCCTATTTGGACATAAAAGATGAAAACTAAAGACTTTGACTAGTAAAGCCAATTATAAGTCTACTAAAATTTTTAAGTAAGGACTAACACCAAATTGTGACCCAAGAGATGAACATGGATCATAATTACAACTTATTCCAGAAAACTTGAAATTACCATAATATCCTTGACTCTAAAGAATTAATAAAACATAAAAAAAATTATAAAAAAAATAGAAGATTTAATAAAATGAAACATAAAATAAGACTCAAGGGGACCCAAAACTAAATTCCTAAGGTCCCTAGTTGGCCTGCCTTGAAATCCTTATCCAACTGATTTCCGAATCTCCATCTTCTTTAAATTTTCTCCTTCATGAACTTATGGGATGCATCACTTTTATATTCTGTAAGCCACCTAACCAAAACTAGCTTTTGATGAGTTCAACAAATCTGGTAAAGATATAGAAACCCAAAAACCTGATAATTAACTAATTTCACAATTAAATAAATTTAGTAATTCAAATGATGTTGAATCTCAAAGATACTACCATCAGTTATTTGCTTCAAGTGTTCTGTACATAATTTTCAATTTATTATTTGGCCAAAATAAATTATTTGACCAATTTACCTCTTGCCCCCAAGTGTTTCAATAACATCAAGATCTTTGGAGCTCTCGCTAGCCAAATTAAAATTTTCTGGTTTGTTCCTGTTGTTTCCTTCACATTATCTTTCCCCCTGGGTGTGCCAGCAATATCAAAATTACTAAGGGTGACTTTAGCTAAATGAATAATATTAGGCTGGTTTTTGGTGGTTGTATCTTCACCACTTTGCCCTCCAAGCCCCTCAGCAAAATCATTGGAACTTAGTTTCATGTCCAAATTTTGATCAAGAGGACCAATAATTTGCTTGACTCTTTTTAGCATATTGTAGATGAAGTATAACTTTTATAGTCTTTTTTTTTTTTATCGGTAAAAGTGAAACAGATATATGAAACAGGGGCCTGAGAAAGGCACCTCCCAAGAACAATAAAAGGGACTGGCTATATCAATTAAAACCTAAGATCCCTCAAAAAATCCATAAGCCTATGTAAATACATAGGATATTCTTCCTTAATCCAAAAGAAAAAGATTTTCAAAAAAATGCCTTTGGGAAGCTTCTACCCCTTCAAAAATTCTTCTATTTCTTTCTTTCCATAAACACCACAAAAGGCACATGGGCGCCATTTTCCAAGCTACTCTCACCTCCTTTTTGAGCTTTTTGTATCTCCAATTCAAAAAAGCTCTTTGACCTTAGCCGTCATCACCTCATGAGAACCCAAAGATACTAAAAAGAAAACTCCAAATATCCCAAGCATAATTACAATATAAAAGAAGATGATCAACCGTTTCTTCCTCCTTCTTGCATAAGGGGCATCGATTTGGAAGATGAAAACCCATCTTCTTCAAGTTGTCCACAGTTAAAATTGCACCCCATTATAGTCATGAGAATAATCATTTGGATCCATTGGTCATGAGTGACTTTCCCGCATGCTTGAATTTACCAAACTTTGCAATCCATTTGACTTGTCAGCCATTGAACTGGAATTTCACCACTGAAATGTTATTTCGGCTTCAAGATAATTTCTCATATCCAAGTTGTTGCATCGCATCATCGAATTGACATTTTTCATAATCAGACTACCAAAATAAGTCTTTCACCACAAATGAAGATAGTTGCAAAGCCATAAATTGAATTAATTCACCATGAATACAGCAGTTCTCTACATCAAGATGATGGATTTCAACTTCTAAATTATTGACATCAGTGTCTCATACATGTATTCAATCATTGTAGTGTTGTATTGTTCCTCTATCTTGAAGGAGATACCGAATATTTATGTCACGGTACACCATTTGATGTCCACTAAGCATGTCAAAAATGTTTAGCTAACTTTAAATATATGCCCAGGCGTACCAAATTTATCCTAATTATCTGAGAAAACTATCCCTAAAAGCCAAAAATTAACTTAATGGCTTAGGCAATTGTTGAAAATATGGGTAACCCACACTAGTTGTCAAAGGTGAATGCCTCGTCACCTAGGCAATTTATAGTCTTAGCGTCTTTACATGTTCCAAACCAAGCGTCTTCAAAGAGACAATGCCTAGGCGATCGCTTTAGGCAAAGCAAAGCCTTTTTAACTATAATGTATTTTACTTATATGTCCTTTATGTTTATAGTATTTTGTGCACTTATTTAACAATTCTAAGAGATGCATGTCAATATGAAAGAATATATTTGTAGTCTAGAAGTATTATTATCCAATCTTTGATATGAATAAAAGTATTATTATCCAAACATTTGTACAAAATTGGCTTAATAAACATTTAACTTATTTGAGATGTTGCCAAAAATACAAAGCTTTAAGAAGAATAACACTTTCAAAATATAAAAAATTATAAGTGGGAATTGACATTTCATTTTTTAGAACCAGCAAATTATCATTATTCTTCACAAAATCTAGACATGCGTATAATAAAACCTCTTCCCTCCATCAACCAGACTAATCACCGATATGTGAAGTGTTCCCAACATAGACTTGATCTTTGAGCATCGGTTTAGAGGTCTACAAGATTAGCCTTATCATGTCTTCTATATTATTAGGACCAGAAAGTTTACAAAAATTTCTTATATATAAGATTTTGATAGATAACAAAACTTTAGTTATTAATTGAGAAAAAAGACAGCTTAAACTAATCACATTACTTATACGTCACGTCACCTTAAATTGACCCTTTTAGTATTACATGATTATTAGTATAATCATAAGATAATATTTAAATTAAAATGAATTAATTTTTAATGTTTAATATACTTTTTTGATTATCACTAAAGTCAGTATTTTTGGGAAACGTGAGACATTAACACCTTAAGAGCGTCTTTCGCCTTTAAGGCTTTAACTACACTGGTGACCCTTCTCTTAAGCATGCAACTCTATTATATCTTTATTGGATTTTATAGAGAGAACAGAATTAGAGATCATTTGAAGGCATCAAGTCTCGTTTTTGGGAGGTTAAGGCGGCCTTGTTGAGCACTCTTAATTTTTATTATCAGGGGCTTTGCTTGGCTTGGCCCATAAATAACTTTGATTCCTTTTTGTGTAATATGAAAGTTTAGTTATAAATTTGTTTGTATATATGTCCACTTCCTTTGTTGCTATTTATAATACTTAATTTACTTATTTGTTAAAAAAAAGTTGCAATTGCATCAAATGAAAGAACTTCTAAATTCACCAGGGTGATACATAAAATATATAAGTGCCACACATGAAATAAAATTACATGTCAATTGAATAAAAAAGCTTGTAAGACTTAATTGGAAAAAGAGATACAAGTAGAAATCCAGTCCCTGCTCCTTGAACTTTGAAGATTTCAACTACAACTAATGAACTACAATTAGAGGGATATGACTTAAGACTATCACTAAGCTATGCTAACCACCCTTGGTGGTTCGATTGTTTAGGCTTTGCCATTATAACCTCAAGTCTCGTGTTCAATACTCAAGGGTTGCATTCTGCATTCTTGTGTTAATTTTTACCTATCAAAAAAAAAAACCTTAGCTATGCTACCGCCACAATTAAGCTATGTTATGGATAAGGCTAGAAATTCTAAACTACAATTAAGTTGTTGGAAAGTTGCTAACTACACTTGGAACTACAGGATTACAACTAAATTAGTTGCAGTGACCAGAGAAATAAAGGAAATATAAGAAGAAAAGTGGTGGCGGTCTTGGCTGCAGGGAATCCTTCTTAAATGCCTGTTTTAGGGTCTTACATTATAAAGGAATAACTTTCAGCAACTCCTTTAAACTACCCATTTTTCAAGCCTTTGCCATGTGTCTTTTCATAACCACTCAGGCACTCACAATCATCATTTGTCTTGAAAGTACCACCATGGTCTCTGTTGGTTGCCACTTTCCCTCGCTTGTATGTGGTGTAATTAAACATGTGCCTTATATGATTCTAAGAACCACTGCTAAAATTGGCTAAACATGCAAGTGTGAAATCATAAACAATTTCAAGCTTTCTCATGAGAACAAACTTATCAATGTATGTGGTCAAGCACAGACAGGGAATCAACCAAATTGCCGATCACTCATCTTAACCCAGTTAATGTGAAATCATAAACAATTTCAATTATTCCATTAAGTTCAGAACAAACTTATCAATGTATGTTGTCAAGCACAGACAGTGAATCAACCAAACTTCCGAACATTCATCTTAACCCAATTAATGTGAAATCATAAACAATTTCAACTGTTCCATTAAGTAAGTTCTAGTGTACACGCACAATTAGAAATATATATAGACAAAGGCACTGATAATAATAAAAGCAAATTTGTAAGTGAACTTCAAAAATTCCTAAAAATCAATGAAAAGTGAATAAATATACCTCCAGGAACTCCTCCGCGTAAGCCTGAGCAAGCTGAGTCTTGAGCTGGTCCATAAAGTCATCCTTTGAGATCTGCGACGACGGTCCGCTCGATGGCCCTGAAAATGAATCCATCTGTCTTCTCTCAGGTTCTCGAAGATGCCCCTAAGTGCTAAACACAAACCCTAGAAATCGTGCCGCACTGCTTCTCCCTCGAAGCTCTTTTTCTTTCAAGTAACGTTGATCTCACCCTTTTTTTAATCCCACCTCACATTCGCGTGAGATAATATAATATAATAAATTTATAAATAAGGAATCTCCCTTTAGAGTAGGATCAAGATTCGATAAAAAAATAAAATAAAATAAAATATTCGAATCCCTAGCATTTCTCATGTTTTATGGATCAAGTAATTCCGTCAATTTAATATGACATAATTTAATTAGTCAGTGAGCCCTTAGTTTTTTACTTTGTTCTATTCTAGTATTAATTGAATCATGTGATATCAAATAGGCAACGTTATTCAAGTCATAAAACATTACTTTTTTTTCACTCGTATTTTACTCCACTTTTTATTAATTTATAAATTAGCATTGACGCGTACTATGTACAGGTGTTATAAAAGAAATTAAAGTATAATAAATAAACCTAAAATGTAAAAATTTAGAAAAACAATTAAAAGTATAAAGTCTCAATATTTTGTGAATTATAACTTAATTAAAAAAATTTGTGCTTGATCAATAAAAAAATATTCATAATAATTTAAATTTTAACTTATAAAAACTAATTCAACTTAAAAATCCAATTTATTTTATAATTCTATTAAAAACAAAATTATCATTTTTTATATTGTTACATAAAGATAATAATATAGCCTATGGTTTGTAACTAGAGTGAAAAACAAAATAGAAAAATTAATAGCACCATTTTACAATTTTAACTTTTAGTTTCAGGACTCTCTCCCGAATATTTAATTACTTGTCAAAATTTGATCGCTCCCGCATCAAATTAGTTTACGGGGACTAAAGAAATAAAAGAGTTGAACCCGCCAACTATGAGTGAACTTGTGGTGAGAGGTTATACTAGAGATTACGGAGGCACCGAATGAGCGGAACTCATAATGGTTGATAAGAAGATAAAAGTCTTATGATAAGTACTATTACTAGATAGTGACAGAGAATTTTTTTTTTATTTCACGTAAGATATAAAACAGATTTTTTTGTTTATTTTTAAAATTTTAATTATTACAAAATATAGAGACAAAGATAGTGTTAGTTAAATTTGAGTTTGGGAGAAAGATAAATTTTTTTGTTAAAAGATAAAGATTATGTTACCTAAATTTGGGTTTGGGAGAGAAGAGCAAAGAGAGTGGGAATTGAAGAAAAAGAAGAGCATAAAAGTGAATGAATTTGGAAGAAATAGGGAGAGTGCCACCTCACCAATATGTTTTACAAAAATATTTTTTTTAGATGTGATGAGTAATCTTACATTCAAAGTAAAATATTATTAAACTATATGGTATCTTAATTAAAAATAATAATTTTTCTACTTAAGAATTTTTGAAAAGAATTTCAAAGACAACACAATTCTAATTAATCAAAACTCCCATATTATTAAAACAAATAATACAAAAACAGCATTTAAAAACTAATTTACAATGATTTATAAATTCAAGAACCCGAAAACTTAATATTCCATAACTAATAATCTAATTGTCGGCCTTAAAGGTTTTCAACCAAGGGCATTCTCATAATTTAATAATAATAAGGCATTGATAATGTGGATTGTGTTGATGATAGTTTTGATGAAGTATTCATTTTGAATTTTAAACTAATTATATACCTTCAAGCATTGATTCCTAAAGTTTATACACTCAGCACTAATTATTATTGCGGAACAAGTTGTGTTTAGCTTTGATAGGATAAAAGGACATGTTGAAGTCCCGAATAACAGAGGCTATCGACTGACCGGGTACCACTATTAGTTGACCGAGAATGGGGATGTTGGCATTTCAAAAAACTAGAGGGTACCGGCAGACCAAAAAGACTATTCAAATGATCCAGACAATATCGGCTGACCAAAAATTGCTACCGACTGACCGGGTGTGTAAAATTCATGAAAGACCAGAGGATTCCGGCTGACTAAGAGATGCTACCGGCTGACCGAGAGCTACTGGTTAAAGATTTTTTGTGGCAACTTCATGCAAGACCAACTGACCGGAAAGAGGTCAACCATGACTTTTTGAGATACGAGTGATTCCTTTTTGGTCTTCTTTTCAGCCACCCCATAAATATGTTGCATGAGTGTCTTCTAAGGTTATCAAGCACTGCTACAAACATGTGAAGAAGTTCATTGTGCGGATTCAACCTTTGATTCAAGAGCTTGTTAGGGGACTATTAAACTATTGATTCAATATCCCTTGTGTGAAGAAGAAAGTGTCTCTAGTATATCTATTGTA
Organism: Nyssa sinensis; assembly: GCA_008638375.1. Classification (NCBI taxonomy): domain Eukaryota; kingdom Viridiplantae; phylum Streptophyta; class Magnoliopsida; order Cornales; family Nyssaceae; genus Nyssa; species Nyssa sinensis. The sequence goes on along the minus strand of CM018046.1, from coordinate 501,426 downwards.
TTCATTCTGTGAGAAAAGAGAAGTCTTTCTTCAATTTATGATTTGATTCTTTGAGTGGAGAGTGTTTGTCTTGAGACAAACCAATCATTGTAAAGAGTGAAGTATTTAAGAAGAGTTGCTATGTGAGTTGATTGTAACGTGGTCAAGTCATCACCCCAATGATAACTTGAGTGGGTTTCTAGCAAGAAGATCAAGGATTGTTATCGAAGAGTGGTGATCGGTGCAAAACTGCAAGTGCACAGTATCGTAGTTTTATAGTAAAATGATAAGAAGAGTATCGTCCTCAGGGATTGGTATCTTACTTTTGACAAGTACCAAAATTAAATCAATCTCGACTTTATTTAGAAAATTCACTAAATCTTTGGAATTGCAATTTAAAATAAAATCAACGCAAAGAAAATACTAAAAATGAAAAGCGAGATATTGTTCTTAATTCAAATTAATGGGGAGAAGAATTCTAGGAAATCGATTTCACCTAATCCCTCACTATGCTTTACTCATCTAACTAATTGAATTTAATTCTCCATGTTTGTTAGCACATCGCTAATTCATCCAAAAGCCTCTTTCGACAGTCAATTGGACACTTTTCTTGCTCATTATTTCGCACAAGAGTATGCAAATTAATAAATCAAGAAAGCAATAAAACCAATGATTTTAATACTACACAGGTTCATATAAGTCTTTCGATCTCTATATTTACCTATGCTAAAATATTCAAGATCTATCCCATAATTCCCTCTTTCGACAGCAAAACACAGGATTAAAATCATCTAATTAGTGGCCAGTTAATTAGAAGCATTAAATTCAGAATAAATTAGACAAACATAAAAAGAATTACTTCAAATTAAATTAGAAAAGCAAGCATAGTTCGAGACTAGATTACATCGTTTTCCTAGAATAAATAAATTCAGTTCATGCTAAAAATTAAATTCAACATAAACGAATTCACCATGATTTTTCCTGAGAGAAACGGAAGAAAATAAATGCTGAAAATAATACTGTCGCAGTAGTGCGAAACGAGCCAGCCGCTTGGTCTTCTTTATTTCTTTTTCTGTTCTGCTGCGCCGTTTCGTCTTCTTCCTATTTGCTCTTTTTTTTTTTCCTTTGATTTCCCGTTCAGCCACAAAATCACCTTCTCTTTGCTTCAGCCGCAGTCCCTTTTTTTTTTTTCTCTTCAGCTTGCGCCCTTTTTTCTTTTCTTATCCCTGCGCCCTAAGCCGCCGCTCTTTTCAAAGCCCATCACAACGGCTGCAGCCCAGCCGTGGTTTCTTTTTCTTGCCTTTCAATGCAATAGGGCCCCACAACACTTCATAATGTTGAGCCGCACCACTCTTGGTCAGCCTTCAGCGCCCCTGGACCCACACCAAGCCTGCTGCCAAGTTCCTCAATCAGCCTGCATGCTTCACCTTGGTCAACACATGAGATTAGATTGTCTGGCTTAAGTATTCATGGATCGAGTTGCTTCAATTGTTTTTAAATCTACGATAAAATTTAAAATGATAAAAATAAAGTCCAAAATCAACCAGAAAATAAATAAAATGGATTAAAGTTTAAAGTTTAAGGTGATAAAATATTCAAAATATGCAAGTCATCAAGTGGATGTAGGTTAATTTCATAATCGAACCACTATAAATTCTCTGTGCACTCTTTACTCTAATTCTTGTTATTTATTGCTTTGATTGATTTATTATGCTAACACATTAAGGTGAAAAGATTTTATTCAATTAATAGAAAAAAGTTTTTAAAACAACATATTCACCCCTTTCTAGGTTGCCTTTTCAAATTAATTATTTACCTTAAATTCCAAAGTAAATAGGTCAATAAAGTCAAGAGATGGTTGACCAAATCATTGACTAAAGATGAAAAGCATCAATATCATGGAATCATGCTCACAAGATCAAAATATCAAGTCAAAGTTAAGAAAGCACTCATACCCAAAGAAATCAAGTGAAGACTCAAGTGAAAACCTTTACTTTTATGTTGGGTGTCTGAGTGATCTAGGCTTGATTTATCAAAACATTGTGCTTAAAATATTTAAGTGGTCAACTAAAATAAATCAATCAAATGATTTTTCATAAAACATAACAATGATAGAAGCTAAAGCTTTGAAAAATCAAAAAACTGGAAAAAAAAATAATAATAAACAAAATAAGCATTTGAGCTAATCTGTCAAAATTAGTCGACTGGACTCTCAATTCAGTCGACTGAATTCATAAAGCATACTTATTTTGTCTCTAGAAGATTCAATCGATTGGACCCAAGACTCAGTCGACTAAATAAAGTATTTTGTTAAAAATGTCCCCACATAATGTTATATTCAGTCAACTAAATTGACCTATTAGTCGACTGAATTACTTAAGTCATTTTACTCAACAAAATGACATTGGAAGAATCAGTCGACTACACCTTATTTTTAGTCGACTAAATGACTTTTATATAGAACAACTTCTATCCTTTGGACAATTTGGTTGAGTTCTTCAGTTGACTAAACTATGATTCAGTTGACTGGATAGTGAACTTAGTTGACTGAATGTGTCGATCTGATATTTTTATATTCAAGTGTTAAACAGATCCAAAGGGGGGAAACAATTATTTTAAAATTAAAACAACTATATTCTTACTAGGCCTATAAATAGAGGTTGTTGGAAGTATTTATTACTATCCCTAACACTTACAAGCTTACTTTCACTCTCAAATCTATCTAGTGACTTCATATCTCATTTATTTTCAAATCTAGATCCAAAGGGGGGAAACAATTATTTTAAAATTAAAACAACTATATTCTTACTAGGCCTATAAATAGAGGTTGTTGGAAGTATTTATTACTATCCCTAACACTTACAAGCTTACTTTCACTCTCAAATCTATCTAGTGACTTCATATCTCATTTATTTTCAAATCTAGATCTCAAAGTTCTCTCAGCTCTTAAATACTCAAGCATTTATTGATCAATTTTTAGAGAGTTAACTTATTTGTATCATCCAACTCTTAAGAGAGCATTATTTGTTAAGAATCTTTGTATCATCTCATTGTGGTAAGAGTTGTAGTTAGGTGTTATCCGGTTAGGCAAAAATATATATTGTCAAAGTTTGTAAAAGAAGCCAATATTTATAAAATACTCTATTCACCCCCTTCCTTTAGGGTAAATATCTGGGCAACACTAATAATTAACAAATTTTCTATCTCTTATGTTTATTAATATAGTTATTAATTCTAAATTGGCTAATACAGTTATTTTTAATTAGGAAATTTTAAAAGAATCATAAGTTAGAATTAGAGAGTACTTTTAAAATGACATTTTTGATAATTAATAGATTTTGAAATAAATGGACACCGAACTCTAATGATAAAATATTCTCAAATTGATAGAGTTTAATTGGAAAAAAGTGTCTCATTATCCACTATTCTTTAATAAATTCTAATCATTTGAATTCATATTCATTTTGATATTTATAATTTTGATAAATTCTAAAATTATAATACAATTTTAGATTATTTTGATAAAGAACATTTTTACTTTATTTTGATAAAACTACCATACAATTTTAGTAACCGAGAACGGGGCATGGACGGGGAGTCACTTTGCTATACATGGGTGTTCAAAAAAGAAGAATTATAATGAATTAACTTAAAAAAATAAAAACTTAGAAGTAAAAAGTATAAACTCTCAATATTTCTTGACTCAGTTCAGATTTTAGCATGATAAATTAAAAATAAAGGCTTAGTTTATTAATTATTATTTGTTGATGCTGCACTTTTCGGCTCGCAAGAAATCTGGGCTCCAAGACCTGTAGAACACTCAAAAGGGGGATCAGAGGGCCACCGAATTGGCTTCGGCGGTAGCCACTCCGATGCTTAAGTAAGTAAACTGAATTGAAAAGACTGTATTGAAAGCCAAAGAATGAGCATGAAAATAAAGCGTACATGTAGGGTTTAATTTATAGACTGTGGCCTTCCTAAGTTGATTAGGATTCGGAGCCGTGAAAATAGGGATTTGATCATCGAAGATCGCAGTTACCTTGTGGAACATTGCACCGTAGATAGAGATAATCATAGCTAGCAGTTTCCTTGTTGAAGACTGTTTCCTTGTTCCCTGCTCGGCAGTCGTTAAGGAAACAACAAGGTCGGAACCATACGGAATACTGAGTGAATATTGCCCAGAGTATAAGGTCTGGAGGATATGTGTATGAGAATGCCCTGGAGGTTGCGCCTACTCTATATGACCGAGTTTATCGGTTCTGTAGGATATGTGTATGAGAATGCCCTGGAGGCTACCCCTGCTCTGTATGACCGAGTTTATCGGTTTTGTAAGCACACGTGTCTCAAGGTGATTGGTGCATCTGTTTGTGGTATATCAGCTACTCCCCCGAGCCCTAGTTAAGAGCTAGGGTGTAACTAGGGCTTTGGGCTTTAGGAAGAGTCACACGTTTTGTTTCTCCATTTTTCGAGACGTCGGTTTAATGGGTCATTTATTGCGCAGCCGATACTTGAAAAGCCATCATTACCCTCAACCGTTGTGTCAAATCGGCTTGGGGGGCTCATATTTCGAATATGTATATAAAGAGGGGGAAAGGACTTTTTATGCCTTTCTTCTGCACTTGCCTCTACAGTATTAGAGACTCTGCCACCGCCGGTTGACACATTTTGAAGGTCGAAGCATATCCGGTGTTCGTAGCCTTTTTTAATTTCAGGTTTGATTTTTAGCCCCTTTTGCATTCCCTTTCCTTTGCTTCGTTACTTTCCTTTGTCCACTATGTCTGGCCCTAGGTCACCTTCTAGTTCAAGCAGTTCTTCTAGGACCATTTCTCAACTTCAACTTGTGAACCTTCCTTCTATTGATAATGCTGAAAATAGATTGGTAGAGCCCCCCTCCAATCCGGAGGTTAGGATAGTTAACGCATTTGAGGAACCCCCAAATAGGGTCGGTGAGACCTCTGGTCGACCTGGCCGTAGAGAAGAGGGTGAGAGTGCAATTACCGAGAGTATGTTAGTAGAGTCGTGGGAGAAATTCAATCTTCCCTCGAACGTTACTTTTAGGGTCCCGGATGCTCTGGATCGCCCACGCGATGTTAGAGCGGGGGAAATTTGTGTCTATTTGGCTTGGTTTGAAATGGGACTGACACTCCCCCTTCCCGACCTTGTAAAACAATTCTTCTGTTGGTTCAACCTTTGCTCTGCAGACCTTAATCTCAATAGTTGGAGACATCTATTAAGCTTCATAGTGTTGGGGCATATGAATAATGTTGACGTGTCTCTTGACCTGATCCATAGTAATATGGATCTAAAATACATGAGGTCGGAAGGCCTCTATTATATGTCTTTTGATAGTGGGTTCAGACCCCTTTCTTCTGTGCCCTTCTCTAACAAGACTTGGAAGAAGTGGTATTTCTTCATAAAAGGAGGATGGGAATATGAGGACTTCCAAGACCAACTTTCAACATTCCCTCGAACCATTGGGCCAAAGGGTGAGACCCAATTTTTCCCGTGGCTGCTTTGATTTTGTTTTGTGCCTCAATTGCCGAGCTGATTAACTCTGTATCCTTTGTGCAGATAGGAGTGTGTGGAAGAGGCCGAACTTTTCTCCTGTGCTTCAAAAGCAATACAAAAAGCTCCTACAGCCCAGTAACCGAGACCATTCCACCATTGTTAATCGTGATAAGTCGATGGCTGCTAGGGGACGTGTTGAAGAGCTGACAAAAGATCTGATGGCAAGGTGGGAGACCGAGCTATCTTCATTTGCGGCAGTGGGGGAGGCTTCTTCCCCATTAGACCCTCCCCTCCAAACAAAAAGGAGGAGGTTACTTTCGACCTCTCCTGAACCTGCTGAGGGGGAGAGAGAGGCACCTGCGCCTATCTCCGTGGTCCCCCCAGCCCCATCCAAACAAGCGGGCAAGGGGACGTCATCCTCAGTGGCCCCTGGTGCTGTCAATCAGGCGGCCAAGAAGGTTTTGAGGGACTTTTGGGCTAAAGGCTCAATCAAACTTAAGCCACAGAAGTCGAAGAAGCTTCTAGCTGATCTCGCTTCTCTCCAAGTTAAAGGAAGTTCTTCGGGTCTCTATTTCTTTTCCCTTTTTCCAAGTGTTTTTAACTGGGTACTAAACTATGTTGCTCTGTATACTGTAGACCTTGCATACTCTATCTGCTCTGACAGAGGTCTCTCCTCCTTCAGAAGAGGTTGATAAACTTCAAGCCGAGCTGGACGAGGTTAGGCTTCAGCTCGGTACTGCTAAGTCTGAGGCTCATGAAGCTGCGGAGAAGCTGAAGGAGTCCCAGAATTCTTTGGCCGTCATGGAGTCAGAGAAGAATCTTTATGTTCAACAGGCAAAGAGGCTTCAGAGGAAGATGGATGGCATGTGGTACCTCTATCACCAAAAGCTTGAGGATGCAGTGGAGCAGGCCAAGCTAGAGAACAAGACGAAAATGAAGATGGAACTGGAAAGGATGGCCAACAACCTGATCATGTTTGGCTTCAACAACTTCCGATCTAGGTTCCTTGCCAAATTTCCTGATTTCGACATATCCTCGATTGTGCCTCCAAGGGTTATCCCTCCCAAGGTTGCCGTTCCGAGCGAGGTGACCGATGTTCCCCTTGCCGATCCCAGTGAAGTTGCTGTCCCGAACGAGATGGTTGATGTTCTCCTACCAATCCTTCCCCGGCCGTTGAGCCTGCTTCTATTGATCCGGCTTAGGATATATGTATTTTGCTTAGTTTTTTGAACCTCCAATGTAACAGACTATTTTTGTTGAATGAAACAAGTTTTCTTTCTCAAATGTCTTCATCCTTTTCTTTTGTGTTTGGTTGACCCATGTAGTATTGCGTTGCATTGCTATGTAGTATGTTGGTTCTTTGAGTTTATGGTTGATGTGAGAAATTGTTGCAAGTGAGGCTGTTCTGGAGCTCTCCAAACCAATTTTTTAACGGTCGGCGGTTATCTTCCAAGCTGTATTTGCAATAAGATAATGACTGTAGACTAATTCTGATTGCTTCTCCCTCTTTGGATAAGATAGGAAGGTAATTTCAATCAGAAAAGTAGAGATCTGATATTGATCTTGTGTCACATATATTGGGAGTAAATTCTGAAGAATTCTGAGGCAGTTCATTCTGAACCCAAGTTTTGTAGTAGAAATTTGGTGTCTCATGTCTGTCACTCTAATGATTGAGACTTCTGCCTCTTAAGTTATTCAGACCAGGACTGAGACACATCCGAACTGATGGTCTTTTGTCATACATGTGGTTTATCAGGGATCAACGGGATGGCCAAGACTGAAAGGTCTGTTATGTTAGATCGAGGACCTTTGTATTAAGGTAAATCAGACTCTGTTTGTTTGACCAGTACAGTATGCTTAAGGAAGCCTTGCATCCCGTCTTCTGGGTATCCGAAAAGGCGGTTTTATACGTCATTTATTTATACAGCTGTCTTTTGGGTTTTCGAGGCCAACTCCTCTTTTAACCATTGCGACGGTCCAACTAGGTGACTCTTGGGCTTTGAGGGTCTATATATATGAGAGAGGAGCATACGGTTGCGCCCAATCTCTTTTCTTTTTTGCTCTCGGATTGTTCCCCCGTCGGAGAGAATTTAGATGTCTTTTAGAAGCTTGCCGTTTGCCCGAAGATGATTGACGATTTTCAATCTGAGTTAGGAATGATTAAACCGTGGCCGAGAGTTAACCTTCCCATTGATTCAGTCTCCAAGGAAGGATTAGAGGAGGCGAAGATCTTCTTGTCCATCTTAACATCAGGTCGAGATTTCTCCGATTGGAGGTGGACCCTCCTTGATTCAACCGAGGCTTGGAGCATTGGTGATGAAAACGAAGGTGGGATACCTCCCTCCCTTTGTGTCTGGGCAGAGACCCTTGCTCAAACTGGCTGGGGTGTCATGCCGTATTTGAGGGAAACGAAGGTGGAGAATGGAGGTCTCCTAAGACCCAGAGCCCTCATCATCCGTTGGTATTAAGATCAGTGACAGTGATGATGAAATGGCCTGGGTGCTTCTTGATGCAGATTGGGGTTTAAGGTTCCTTCCTTTCAAATGGAAGCAAGCGACGGCGGTAATGGAGGTCTGGAACTTAGGTCCCTTTCTCATTTAAGGAAGAAAGCCATGATGTTGCAAAAACGTAGTGATGTCTTTGTTGTAGCTTTTGTAAAATGTAGTGATGTTTTTGTTGTAGCTTCTGTGTACTTGTTTTATTTCCAGTCTTCTTGTACTGATGTAAATTTTATGAATTATCAATAAAATCGAGTTCCTTTTCCTCAAATCTGATGTACTTTGTGTTCAGATGTGCTCTTTTAGAGTTAAAACACTTTCTCGTGCACTTCTGATTAATAACTCTTCTGTTTGTTCTAAGAGTAGATCAAAGAAACTTACATAAAACTTGAAGCCTTGAACCAAAGTACTTTAAGCCTGCTCGGTATTGTAGTGTTCTTTGCTTGTTGGTACATAAGCCAAATAATCTAAGAATCAGCTCTGAGGTATGCTGATCTAAGAAACTTGTGTAAATAGTAGTCGGACTTTAGTTGAAGATGTTTGGAACTTCTGTCTTTGGATAGACTGGATCATAGAATCTGTATATTGAAGATGGACTAGGCTCGGAAGGCCTGTGCATTATAGATGGACCAGGCTCTGAAGGCTTGTGCATTATGGATGGACCAGGCTCTGAAGACCTGTGCATTATGGATGGACCAGGCTTTGAAGACCTGTGCATTATGGATGGACCAGGCTCTGAAGGCGTGTGCATTATGGATGGACCAGGCTCTGAAGGCCTGTGCATTATAGATGGACCAGGCTTTGAAGGCCTGTGCATTATAGATGGACCAGGCTCTGAAGGCCTGTGCATTTAAAGATGAACATCTTATGGAGGTATTAAAAAGAAAGAAACATCTTTATTGATAATACTTCCGTAAATGCTCTACATTCCAAGGCCTAGGAATAAGCTTCCCAGTCATGTCCTCTAGCCAGTAGGTGGTAGGCCTAACAACCTTTGTCACTCTGTAAGGGCCTTCCCAGTTAGGTGACAACTTTCCCATAGTGGGATCCTTGGTGTTTGGAAAAGCTCTTCTTAAGACAAAGTCTCCAACTTGAAAGCTGACCGTCTTGAGCCCCACCTTGGAATTGTTGACCATTCTCTGCTGATAGGCTTCCATCCTGATGCTGGCTTGATCCCTTTTTTCTTCAAGTAAATCCAAATTTTCTGTTAGCTGCTGATCATTGGATTCTTGTTCGAAGGCTTCAGTCCTTAAAGTTAGCATACCGATCTCAATCGGGATTACTGTTTTGTACCATAGGCCAGTGAGAAGGGAGTTTCAGAGGTGGGAGTTCTTCTGGTTGTTCTGTAGGCCCAAAGAACACCGGGGAGTTCCTCCGCCCACTTTCCTTTGGCCTACTCCAACCTTTTCTTTAATCTATCAAAGATCGTTTAGTTGGTGACCTCTGCTTGCCCATTTGCTTGTGGATGGCCTGGAGAGGCAAAGTGTTGTCTAATGTTGAGATTTTCACAAAATTTTTTGAAGCCTTTACTAGTGAACTGTGTCCCATTATCAGAGATGATCACACATGGTATACCGAACCTACAGACAATGTTCTTCCAGGTGAAGTTTTCAACTTTCTTCTCTGTGATGTGTGTTAGAGGTTCAGCTTCGGCCCATTTAGAGAAGTAGTCAATGGCTACCAAAAGACACTTCCTGTTTGGTGGGGCTCTGGGTAATGGACCCATGATGTCCATCCCCCACTGAGCAAAGGGCCAAGGACTAGTAATCGGGATGAGCTCGTGATGAGGTTGGTGTTGATATGGGGCAAACCTTTGGCATTTGTCGCACTTCTGGACGTACTCCTTAGCCTGCCTTAGCATGCTAGGCCAGTAATAGCCCTGAGTTAGAGCTCGGTGAGCTATCGTTCTGCCCCCATTATGATTCCCGCAAATACCCTCGTGTATTTCAGCCAAGACATATTGTGATTCTTCTGGAGCTAAGCATTTTAATAGTGGTTGAGAATAAGACCTTCTGTAAAGCTTGTTGTTCAGGATCAGGTACCGAGCCGCTCTGATTCAGATTCTCCTTGCTTTGTTTTTGTCTTCTGGGAGAAGCTCGGATTCTAGGTACTGGAGGATTGGGGTCATCCAGTTCTGGGGCTATTCAGTAATTTGGGCAACTTGGGCTTTCTCTATGCTGGGCCTTGGCTGGTAGGAAATTTTTACTGTGGAGTTCCCTTCTAAATTTAGGCGGGACGCCATGCTTGCCAAAGTATCTGCCCTGCAATTCTGGCTTCTTTCTATTTTCTGGATAGTGAACGTCTGGAAGGAGTGCTTCAAATAGTTCACCAGTTCGGAGTACCGAAGCATCCTATCATCTTTAATGGAGAATTCTCCTAGGACTTGGCTTACCACCAGTTGGGAGTCTGAGAAGACTTTAAGGTTCTGAACCTCGCATTCCAGAGCCAACTTCATGCCTTGGATTAGGGCTTCGTATTTTACTTCATTGTTGGAAGCTCTGAATCCCAAGCTAACTGGTTTTTCTAACGAGAGCTCGTTAGGGGACTGTAATACCAGGCCCACACCTGAACCCTGATCAGTTGATGACCCATTAATATAGAGCAGCCAGGTCGCTGGAGCTTCAATGAGCTGTGCCTTGTCCTGAAGTGCCGGGGTGAACTCGGCAACGAAATCTGCCAAGGCTTGTCCTTTGATGAAGTTTCGTGGTACATATGATATGTTAAATTCCCCTAACTCTATAGACCACTTCACTAATCTTCCTGAAACCTCAGGCTTCCTCAATATTGACTTCAGAGGATAGGCGATTGGGATTTCAATTGGATGAGCTTGGAAATAAGGTCGGAGCTTCCGAGCTGAGATTACCAAGGCAAAGGCTAGCTTTTTAACCTCTAGGTATCTCTTTTCTGTGTCGAGTAGTGCCTTACTGACGTAGAATATGGGCCTCTACACTCCCTTGTCCTGCTTGACTAATGCAGAGCTGACCGCGTTTTCAGAGACTGCAAGGTACAAGAGTAGCTTTTCCCCTTGTACTGGTTTTGACAGAAGCTTTGGAGAGGCAAGATACTCCTTCAGTTCTTCGAAAGCTTTCTTACATTCTTCCGTCCATTGTAAAGCTTTGTTGCCCTTTAAAGATGTGAAGAAGGGTAGGCAGCGGTCTGTGGACTTGGAGATAAATCTGCTTAGTGCCGCGATTCTGCCATTCAACGCCTGAATGTCTTTTCTGGTTTTCAGTGACTTCAGTCCAATCAGGGCTTAGATCTGAGTGGGGTCTGCTTCGATACCTCTATGAGAGACAATGTATCCCAAGAATTTTTCCTTCGTCACCCCGAAGGTACATTTTGAAGGACTGAGCTTCATCTTGTGCTGTCTTAGGATATCGAAGGTCTGGGATAAGTACTGGAGGTGACTACCTTTCTATAGACTTTTGACCAACATATCATTAATGTACACCTCCATGGTATTGCCGAGCAGTGGGCTGAACATCTTGTTAACCAACCGCTGGTATGTGGCCCCAGCATTTTTCAAACCAAATGGCATTACTCTGTAACAGTAGAGACCTCGTTTGGTTATGAAGGTTGTCTTCTCCTGGTCTGGAGGGTACATCTGAATTTGGTTATACCCAGAATAGGAATCCATAAAACTCATGAGTTTAGTGCCCTACAGTAGCGTCAACCAGCTGGTCTATCCTTGGCAGTGGAAAGCTGTCTTTGGGGCACACCTTATTGAGGTCTATATAATCAACGCAGACCCTCCACTTGCCATTTTTCTTCTTGACCAGGACAGTGTTGGCTAGCCACTCGGGGTAGAACACTTCACGTATCATTTTGGCTTCAAGCAGCCTCTGGACTTCCTCGTTTATGATCCGATGCCGCTCTGGGGCTAGTGGCCTTCTTTTCTGTCTCACTGGTGGGTGATCTGGATCCACCATTAGTTTGTGAGTTATCAGGTTTGGATTTATACCCTCCATGTCTTTGGTCTCCCACGCGAACATAGAGAGGTTGTCTTTCAGAAGTTTGATTATTTTCTCTTGCTCAGCGCGTGTCAGGTCTGGACCAATGTACAAATAGCGCCCCTCTGATTCTGAACTGACCAATACTTTGATAGGCTCGCCACTGGGTTTGGCCCTACTGTCACGTCCCCTTGGGCTTAGCGGTTTTTAGATTCTAGAAGGGCAACTTTCCTCATCGGGAGTGTGGGAGAGAATTGGATCTGCACAGTCCCGGGTGTACTCTAATTGCTATTTGGCAGTCTTTTCCTTGAGTGCAATGGCATGGCACTCTCAAGAAGTTGGCTGGCACCCTCTGACAGAATAAACATTCTAATTGTGAACATACTTCAGACATTGATGGAGGGTCGAGGTAACCGCCCCTATCTGGTGCAACCATGGTCTCCCAATTATGACATTGTAGGGAGATTTCATATTCAACACCATGTATTCTGAGATGGTGGTTTTCTGCCTTTCACCTTCCCCTACAGTAGTAGGCAGGTCGATCCTTCCCAATGGGGTACTGAGATTACCATCAAACGCTTGCCATTACGGCAGTGGTAGGCTTGACACTGTTGTGGTCCATCCCCATCTGTTTGAGTGGCTCATGGAATAGTATATTGAAGAAGCTACTGATGTCAACCAGAACTCTTTTGATCTCGAAGTTGGCAATCTTGAGAGTGATGACGAGGGCATCACTGTGAGGGCAGTGTACCCCTGCTAGGTCCTGTTCTGTGAATTGGATCTCCGGTGTTGGTCTGAGCCTTTTTTCAACGTTGGAGATCTGCAATACGTCTGGGGTAGCCTTGGCCTCCCGAGCATACCTCTTTCTTACTCTGTTGGACATTCTTGTAATAGGGGAGTTTGCATGGAGGACATAAATGACATGGTTGTTCTGCCTTTGAGGTTCGTTTCGAACTTCCCTCTGCTCTTGTCTTCGCTCAGGCCTTTGCTCTGTCCGCTGCTGAGGCTTGTCTTCGTAGGGATTCTGCCTCCCGTCCTGCTTGACGAACTCCCGAAGACGTCCTTTCTTTATGAGTTTCTCAATCTCATATCTAAGGGACATGCATGAGTTAGTCGTATGCCTATGATCTTTATGGAAATTGCAATATTTACCTAGGTCCCGAAGGCTGGGATCTCCTTTGATAGGTTCTGGCCATCTCAGGTTTTCTCGATCTCGGATTTTTCGAAGTACCTGATTCGGTGTAGTGTTTAAAGAGGTAAAATTAGTAAACTCCCTTGGTCCGGAATTGTAAACAGCCTTAGGTGCTGTTCTATTTTCTGGACTCCTGGCTCTTTTCTTGCTAGGGTCTCTTCTGTGGTCATCCTTCTTATGCTCCTCCCTCTTCGGATTGTCCCTCTGGTTCTGCTCTTTGCCTTTTTGGGACGTGCGGTTAGCTTCTTCCAGATTGATGTACTTCTTGGCCCAGTCCATTAATGCTGCCATGTCGGCAAGAGGGCTTTTGGTCAAGGAATCTTTAAGCCACCGTGAGCAAGTCCAGAAGTTAAGGCAGCTACAAGAAATCTTGGGCTGTAGTCGGTGATCTCTGTGAGTTCGGCATTAAAGCGCATAATGTAGGCTCTGAGGGACTCCTCCTTAGTCTGCTTGACATTTAACAAGAATTCTGGTCGTCTTCTGAGCCTTCTACTGGTCATAAATCTGTCCAGGAATTGCCTACCGAGCTCATAGAAGCCGGTAATTGAGTTCGGAGGGAGGTGGTGGAACCATTTTAGAGCAGTTCCTTTCAAGCTGGTAATGAAAGTTCGGTACATAAAAGCATCAGAGGCCCCGTGGAGGGCCATCGTATGTTGGTAGTGCGATAGATGATCTCCTGGGTCTCCAGTCCCATCGTACAGGGTGAACTTTGGCACCATAAACTTCCTGGGCCTTTCTTTTGACATGATGGCAAGAGTGAATGGGGTGGCAAGTCTTCCGAGCAGCCTGGCCAACTCATCCTGCTCTGGAGGGTTCTGGGCACCTCTCAAAGCTACTGTTCGGTCCATAGATTCAGCAATTTATTCGACCCTCTGTGGGTCTCTGAGCCGGACCTCTTGTGAACCCTGCTTTACAGCCTCGGCTTCAGGGTAGTCAAGCTGAGCACCTCTCTCGGACGGAGGAGGGTTCCGAGCTTGCGGGATCGGTACTGCTTGGGAATGAGGCTCCTGTGATGCCGGGTGTGCTCCCGAAGCCCTTGAAGTCGGGGCTCTAGTAGTGCTCCGGTAGTGGACGTTAGGGATGAAGGCTGATGTTCCCCAGCCTGGGGCTGCTGATGGCTGTGGGTCTCTGCCGGCGTAAGCAACACCCTAGGGGTGCCCAGGCTGGTTATTTGGAGCCTGCTCATGGGGCTCTTCATTCTCAGTGACAATATGGGGTTGCGTTCTTTCAGCCACATTGATCGGCGGATTAGGAGGACTCGTCCCTTGATTTTGTGTGAGCATTGCCAAAGTTCTAGATATGGCAAGTAGTTGTTCCTGTACCAGTTCATTGTGTCGTTTGATTGATTCAATCTCTTGTCGCATGGGATCAACTGTCGGCCCTCTTGCTCGTGGAACAGGCGGCCGACGTTGAAAGCTTTGTGGGTTTGAGCATTCTGTCTCGGTTGGAGATTTGGAGCCACGGTTCTCCAGTGAGAAAGAGAATAAATTTTGCGAATAGAGCACTTGAAGATTAGTCGTTTCCCACAAACGGCGCCAAACTGATGCTGCACTTTTCGGCTCGCAAGAAATCTGGGCTTCAAGACCTGCAGGACACTCAAAAGGGGTATCAGAGGGCCACCGGATTGGCTCCGGCGGTAGCCGCTCCGATGCTTAAGTAAGTAAACTGAATTGAAAATACCGTATTGAAAGCCAAAGAATGAGCATGAAAATAAAGCGTACCTGTAGGGTTTAATTTATAGACTGTGGCCTTCCTAAGTTGATTAGGATTCGGAGCCGTAAAAATAGGGATTTGATCATCGGAGATCGCAGTTATCTTGTGGAACATTGCACCGTAGATAGAGATAATCATAGATAACAGTTTCTTGTTGAAGACTGTTTCCTTGTTCTCTACTCGGCAGTCGTTAAGGAAACAACAAGGTCAGAGCCATATGGAATACTGAGTGAATATTGCCCAGAGCATAAGGTCTGGAGGATATGTGTATGAGAATGCCCTAGAGGCTGCACTTGCTCTGTATGACTGAGTTTATCGGTTCTGTAAGCACACGTGTCTCAAGGTGATTGGTGCTTCTGTTTGTGGTATATCAGTTGTCTATTCTAAATACTTAACGTGGTAGGGGGTTATTTAGGTGAATTTTTTTTAAGTTATTAAGAAATTAGGAAAAAAGGAAGCAAAAGTAAATTTGAGAAAAAAAGTATTTAACTAAATAATTTTGTTTTTAGAAACAAAGTGTTATTTAAGTGGGTTTTATTTTTGTTATTAAAAAATTGAGAAATTTGGAAAAAAAGTATTCAACTAAATAATTTTGTTTTTGGCAACAAAGTGTTATTTAGGTGGGTTTTATTTTTGTTATTAAAAAATTGAGATATAAGGAAGGAAAAGTAGATTGGAAAAAATAAAAAAGTATCTAACTAAAAAATTTTGTTTTTAGAAATAATAAAAAAGGTAAAAAGTATTGAATTGAATATTATTTTGTTTAATTTTAAATTTAATTGAGAATAAAGGTGATATACCACAAAGGAAGAAACCAGTCCTAGCATGACACGTATATATATAGAACACCTACGTATACAGATCAAGGAAAACTCTCCTATTCAGAACAGACAGGCACATAGGGTTCAGAGCTTCTTTGCTCGGAATGACGCAAGATCTCTAGTCTTCCCTCTAAAGTAGGAAATACAAGGGCATACATATGAAGATGTCCCAAGCTGATCACCACCTTACATGCCCTACTTGACCTTGGAGTCTTCCCTTTAAAGTAGGAAATACTGGGCACACATATGAAGAGGTCCCAAGCTAATCACCACCTTACATGCCCTACCGACCTTGGAGTAAGGAAACAGAGTTTAACATGGTAACTGTTATTCTCGGATATCGTCAAATCCCTACTCTTACAACTCTAAATCCTAATCAACTTAGGAATCTATAGCCTATAAATAAAACCCTAAGGTACACTTTTCAATTACAGTCAACCAATTTTTTTTAATTACAGTCTTTTATTTTTTTATTAACTTTATTATCGGAGTGGCTACCCCTGGAGCCTACCCGGTGGCCTTCTGAACCTTTTGAGTTCTTGACAAGAGACGAAGAACGGAAACCCCACTGATCAAAAAGTGCAACATCAGTTTGGCGCCGTCTGTGGGAAACAAAAATCATTTCTTGCTAACTTTCTTCTTCGAAAGCAACAACTCTTTTGTCTTTTTCTTCTACAAAAATAATGGCTCCCAATCTTTGTACAAGAAAAAGTTCTCAAAACCCCTGAAATCAGCCTCCCGCTGGAAGATGAAGAGGGCAAACATCTAGTCACTTACACTAGCAACTTGATCGGATTCAATGATAATCTAATCAGATGCAAGAATAGCTTGTTGCCATATCCCAAGCCCTAGCTTCGTTGGCCCAAAATCAGCAGAGTAATATCCCTCATCCTCCTCCCAATGTTGCTAATGAAGGGGCTCAACCTCTCGCCCACCACCATGGGCGGAGGACCTCCCAACGAGGAGACCCCCAACGTGTAGTCGATACACCCTCATGGTACCACTCATATAGGAGCTGACCCCCAAACATCAACTGTAGTAGGGAGAAGGATGACCACTTTTTATCTCGTTATCCATTATCAAAGCAGAACAAGGGTCCCAACTCCAGCAGCTTCAGAAGCCAATCCAGCGTCACCAAAGTTTCAGCCTCCACCAGCACCGGCTCCTCTAGTCCAAGGAGGGAAACATCCCCTTGCCACTATTAGACAAATTCATCCCCTGAATATAGGGGTTAAAGCTACAAGACAGAGCCAACAGCAGGGCTTAAATACTCAACCAGTTCTGCCTAGAGTTCCTCAAAGGACGGAGGAGATATCAGACTCCATGGAACAAACCGTCTTTACTAGAGGGATCCAAGCACCTCTAGAGCAAAATGAACTGGGAAAGCTACGCGGGAGGTTCACCACGCTATTCACTCCTGCCATAATGGTAGAAGAGCGGCCAAAGAAATTTGTTGTCCTGAAGTTCACCCTTTATAATGGGTTTGAGGACCCTAGAGACCACCTTTCCCATATCAGCACACAATGGCTCTATATGGGGCTACTGACCCTTTCATATGCCAAACCTTTGTAACAAGCCTCAAAGGTATTGCTCTGAAATGGTTCCACAACCTCCCCCAAGAATCAATCACCAATTTCTACGAGCTCAACAAGTAGTTCCATGATCGATTCTTGACTAGCAGGAAGTTGAGAAAAGGGCCAGAATTCCTGCTAACTATAAAGCAGGCAAAGGGGGAGTCACTTCAGGGAGTATGTTTCTCGCTTCAATACTGAGCTCACAGAGATAATGGACTGTAGCCTGAGCTTCTTAGTGACAGTTCTCACCTCTGGCCTAGGGCCACGATGCTTTCAAGATTCTTTTACAAAGAATCCTCCCGTTGAGATGGCGGCACTCATGAAATGAACATGAAAGTACATAAACTTGGATGATATAAAGATGTCATTTTGAAAGGTGAAAGAACAGGTTCAAAAGGATGATCACATCCAAAAGAGAGACTTTAACGCAACCAGAAAAAAGGGTTAGGAGTCCTAACAAGAGGGTGGCATCCAGAACCCAAAATAATCCCAACTCTAGGAGATACGGTACTTTCACCCCTCTGAACGCCTCTCTCACTCACATACTCCAGCAGGTACAGTCCCGTGAGGATTTAAAGTGGCTAGAGCTGTTAAAGAGCAATCCCAATACCAGGGATCAAAATAAGTACTGTGATTTCCACAAAGATCATGGGCACACCACTGACGAGTACAGAGCCCTTAAGCAGGAGATTGAACAACTCATCAGAAGAGGGCGGCTACGAGAGTTCGTCGGATAGGACAGGAGGCAAAACCCCCATAATGATAGGCCACAACAAAAAAGGCAAGAGCAAAGGCCTGAATAGAGGGAGGCTCGAAACGAGTAACTACACCAGAATAATCAAATCATCTTTGTTCTTAATGCCGACAATACGATGACGGGAATGTCCAATCGAGCTAGGAAACAGTATGCTTAGGAGGCAAGGGCAGAACCCAACCTCCTCCAGATCTCTACTGTTGAAAAAAGGCTGAAGTTCGCACCATAAACCCAGTTCTCAGAGTTGGATCTTGCTGGGGTACATTGTCCTCATAATGATGCCCTCATCATCTCACTTAAAATTGCCAATTTTGAGATCAAAAGGGTTTTGGTGGACATGAAAAATTCCACCAACGTACTGTTCTACAAACCTTTCAAGCACATGAAGCTCAACCACAACAACATCAAGGCCACCACCGCTATAATGATGGGATTTGATGGGAACCTCAGCACCCTGTTGGGCAAAATAGATCTCCCGACCATAACGGGAGAAGGGGACGATCAGAAGACATTGATCTTTGAATACATGGTCCTGGACTCTACGTCTTCCTACAATGTCATCATCAGAAGACCTTGGCTCCATCAGATGGGAGTGGTTACCTCGATCCTCCATCAATACTTGAAGTATGTTCAAAATAACAAGGTCCACTCTATCAGGGGCTGTCAGCCAACTGCCGGAGAACGTCATGCTCTCGCCCTGAAGGAAAAGGCCTCCAAATAGCAATCACAGCATCCTCGTGAAGGAAGAAATCCTGCACCTTTTGACTTTCATGAGACAGAGGAGTGCCCCTCTGAAATCGATGAGCCACTAAGCTCTAGGGGAAGGGACAGCATGGCCAAACCAATGGAGGAACCTATTAAGGTACTCGTCAGCTCTGAAGGGGGAGAACAGTATTTACATATTGACTTAGGTCTGTCCCCCTTCGAGCAATAGGAAATTGTTGAATTCCTGAAAAGGAACCTGTCGGTATTCGTTTGGGAGGCCAAGGATATGGAAGGGATAGATCCTAACCTTATCTCCCACAAGCTAATGATGGACCCAGATCATCCTCTAGTGAGGAAAAAAGGAGGACGTTCGCCTTTGAGTGCCACAAGATCATCAACGAAGAGGTCCTAGAGGCTGCCAAACGTCGAAATGATAAAAAAAGTATTCTACCTAAAGTGGCTCGCCAACACAGTCCTTGCTAAAAAGAAGAACGACAAATAGAGGGTTTGTGTTGATTACACCGGCCTCAACAAAGCCTGTCCTAAAGATAACTTCTCTCTCCCTAGGATTGATCAGCTAGTTGACTCAACTGCTAGGGCATGAGCTCATGAGCTTCATGGATGCATACTCTAGATATAATCAAATTGAGATATACCCCCTAGACCAAGAGAAGATAACCTTCATATTTGAACGAGGTAATCTATTGTTATAGAGTGATGCAGTTTGGTTTGAAGAACAGCTGGGGCCACATACCAACGTTTGGTAAACGAAATGTTTAGCTCCGGATCCCAAATTGGAGACACGATGGAGGTCTACATAAATGACCTGTTAGTCAAGAGCATACGGAAGAGTGACTACATCCAACACTTGAGCCAAACATTTAACATCTTGAGACAGCACATGATGAAGCTGAGTCTTTCAAATTGTACCTTCGGGATCACCAAAGGGAAGTTCTTGGGCTTTTTGGTCTCTCAAAAATGAATTGAGGCAAACCCTTCATAGATAAAAGCTCTGATCGAACTAGAGTCACGGAAGACTAAGAAAGGTATTCAAGGCCTGAACGAAAGGATAACAGCTCTAAACCGATTCATCTCTAAATCTACCGACCGGTGCCTCCCGATTCTTTAGAGCCTTGAGGGGGAGTAAGGCCCTAGAGTGGACCCTTAAATGCGAAAGAGTTTTCCTAGGAATTAAAGCGGTACTTGGCTTCTCTCAAACTCCTTTCAAAGCCAGTGTAAGTGTCACGACCCAGAGTCCACCCCATGCGGATCTGGCATCGCGACACTGATTCGACCCAATTGCCGAACCGAATTTTCCTTTTTCATTTTAACTTAACATTTATATGCAAATATTATTAACATGCAACCAACAAATTTAATAAACAATGGAAGACTTGGTAAAATTTTCATTTATTATACTAAAGTTCATATACAGACCCAAAAATTCCAAATACAACTACCCCCAGAATGTGGGGTGATGGGAGAACATAGGACAAGTACTATACTTTACTACCAAAATAATCCATGCAATACATATATCTATAACAACTCTATACATGTTCAGGATTTTGATCCCTACTTTCAAATTGTGGCGTCCTACTTGAAATAGTCAAAGTAGTATCTGTATGAGTTATGAAAACTTAGTAAGTAATTGCTTTGCTCTATCAGGGGCAGGTCAACATAAAGAGGTTCACATAACAAGTTACACAGTTCATAGCAACACAATAACTAGTCAAGAAGATATGATGTCAACAACAGTAAGTCACATTACATGATAATAGCAACAACAAATATCCAATGATATCATATATATAAATCATCAACAGATATCTGGCCTAACTAGTAAATGTAATGCCACAATAGATAACTGTCCAATCTCAGGGATGCTCCATGCAATCTTATGTTCATTATTAGGAACATAATATGCTTAACCAAATGAATGCAACAATGTATAGAATGATTTCCATGGTTTGGTATATATATAAGTAGAACCCAACATACCTTTTTGCAATCAGATCTCACTACCTGACTTGCTCATGTATACTCAGTCTACGGTAGGACTCGGCATGCCCTTCTGCAAATAGGTCCAACCAGCTGACTTACTCATGCATACCTAGCTTATAGTAGGACTCGGCGTACCATTTTGTAATCAGGTCCCTCTATTTGCCTTTGCTCATGCACACCCACCCTACTCTTTAGTAGAATCTGGCCATACCCTTTTGCAATCAAAACCATCCGTCTAACTTGCTCATGTAGACCCGACTTACTCATAATAATAGTGGAATTTAATATCGAATGGCATTGTGACCGTGCGCCACTCGTTTAATCAATGATGTATGAAATGATCACGACTCTCATCAAAGTATAATATATGATTGTACATCATTTAGACATCATAAACCAAACTTTATAGTGATCACATGCTCAAAATATAGCAATATTCACGAACTAGAACAAGCATCAATGTATTTCAATAACATTTGAAGGCAAAAACACAATACGACAATAAAAAAAAACACATGCATAATACAGCTAGGTCTTTGCCACGTACAGATATCAAATTTTACTTACCTTTATAATATAATCGAGAAAGTCACATATCCTTCTCCTTCCCTTTTGACGTTCCTAGTATTCAAGAAATACATCCCAGTCTACTATATATATAGTCTATGTTATTTATCAAATTTTATGCATCATTATTATAAGTTTCTCTTTTGCTAATTTATACTCCACTATTGAGTCCATAATACCGAAGAAAGTCGGTTTAGGCTTTTACGGACTTCAATTTGGACATTTGTACTAAAAAAGGCAAAATGGTCATTTTACATTTTTACGTGTCTTTATTTTTTGGGACTTCGTCTCGTGAAACAGACCCTTTCATTGGCTTTAAAATGTTCCTTACGTAAAGAAAATATTATTCACTTGTCTAATTTGGACATCAGAATTATCTTTAATAATTAATTAATTTAACTACTTATAATAATATTATATATTATTTTTAGGCAAACTGAGCACATGTGCAATGATGGCACAGTGGCTCTCACGCGTGTGATAAGTGCCTCCAGTCCATGCATCTTGTGTTTGAACCTCGGGGGAGGCTGCTTCCCCATTTTTTTCTTCCTTTAAGCCATAGTCCAAACAGTGGACTAGTGGCTTATCCTAGGATAGGATATCCAATCCAAATTAGGTTTAACAATTTAATTTCTCAAATCATGTAGCCAAACAGAGTATATTAACATTTTAAATTAAAACATAACATAACCAAAAATGACGCAGCTTCGAACCCATTTAGCCCAAAACGACGTAGTGTCGCTCCTACTGTTCATATCCCTTCTTAGATTTTCTGGTAGAGCTCTAGTCACCCTCTCCAGCGACGATGACCAGAATCTGCAAATTTTAAGTTTTTAAACTCATGTTTTAAACAATTTTTGATCCCCTCTTCACTTCTAAACTGTCCCAAAACTCTTTTAAAGCATTTAGGTAACATTTTGGGCTCTCAAACTACATGAACAGTTACAAAAATCAAGGATTTTAGTTTTCCGTTCAGCTTTTGTTTTTTTAATTTCGTGGTGTTTGGGCCACTGTTTTTCCCTAATTTCCCCCCCCATTTCATTTCTACACTTCATAGGAATAGATCCTCATTGTTTAAACTAAAGTTTTACACATAAAATCATAACCTCCGATTCTCTCTTTAAACTTGCAACTAAGGTTTTCTCCCTCAATTTTATACCATTTTAACTCATTATTTTTGCAAATTAAATCTTACAACATGCTCTTCAAGACTCTATTATTTAACCTAGCTTTCATGCTTCAAAAATACAAAAACAGAACCTGGTATTCACTTACCTTTTTCTTGATTTTTGGTTGCAGTTTTCTGATTTCTTTTTTCTCTAAGCTAACTCACGTATATATATAGGCAAAATTTAGCCCACTTGCAGCCTATAATTTCTCTCTTTTCCTCCCATTTATGCAGCTTTCATTGACTGCCTTCTCACTGCCTATTCTGCTCCTTTATCTTCAAGCTTTCAAAGCTTGAAGATATTTACCATATATATACATATTATATTTTCTCTCTCTCTCTCTCCCTCATGTCGGCAGCCTTGTTGCTGTTCCCCAACACACCACAAACACACACCAATTCCACACACATCACATGTAGTGTGCATGGCTGCCCCCCACTTATGTATTTGTAAATAATATGTACATACATATATATAACTGTGTGTGTGTATATATATATATATATATACCTTACTTACATATATATCCAATTCTGCATATATCTACATACACTTATATTTCATGACACATATATATGTATATAGATACCATTTATATTATATATATACATACGTACTCTTGTAAGTATTCACGTACTATGATGTTCGGTTCTGGGTTGCTTGGGTACCGCCCAACACTGTCTATACAATTGAAACCATTCACATTCCAAAATCATTCAGTCCATTCAATATCGTAATATAGAGCCTTAATAGCTCGAGTTACAATTCAGTATTACACTACTTGACCTGGTCTACCTCGATTTAGTGTCATTTTTCGGGTCGGGGTGTTACAGTAAGGGGAAAAGTTACTCCTATACCTTGCAGTATCAAAGAATGCCATTAGCTTTGCACTAGTTAGAGAGGATAAAGGGATTCAAAGGCCTATTTTCTACTTGAGCAAGGCACTTGTGGACATCGAGACAAGATATTCTGAAATTGAGAAACTGGCCTTTGCTTGGTAATAACCGCTCGGAAGCTCAGACCGAATTTTCAAGTGCACCCCATCGAAATCCCTACGTCCTCCCCTCTGAAATCAGTCCGACACAAGCCTGAAGTCTCAGGACGACTAGTCAAATGGTCTATGGAGTTAGGAGAATTTGATATATCTTATGTGCCACGGACCTCTATCAAAGGGCAAGCATTGAAAAACTTTGTTGTAAAATTCACTCCAGCACTATATGCTAAAGCACAAGCCAACACGGACACTGCGATATGGTGACTTTACAGTGATTGTTCATCCACCAATAGAGGTTCGGGCGTGGGCATAGTACTTCAGTCCCCCGACAGAATCATAACTGAAAAGGTAGTTAGTTTGGGGTTCAGAGCTTCCAATAACGAAGTTGAATACGAAGCACTTATCCTTGGGATGAAGCTAGCCATGGAATGCGAAACCTTGAACCTTGAAGCATTCTCTGACTCCCAACTTTTGGTAAGCTAAGTCTCTAGAGAATTCTCCACCAAGGATAACAAGATGATCAGATATTCAAAGTTGGTGGAATCATTGAGGCTCTCTTTCCACAAGTTCACCATTCAGAAGATCGAAAGAAGCCAAAACTCCAAGGCTGATGCTCTAGCGAATATGGCCTCCCATTTCAAGTCAGAAAAAGATTCAACGGTGAGAGTCTCTTACCAACCGAAGCCAAGCATTGAAGAAATACAGTCCTTCCAAATCTCAAAACGAACTCAGAACTCGATGACTCTCATCATCTAGTACATAAAGGAAGAACTGCTTCTAGAAGACAAAAACTAGGCCCGAAGAATTCGGATTAAGGCAGCTCGATATCTGATCCTAAATGGAAAGTTGTACCGAAGATCCTACACACAACCCTTCCTACGGTGTTTATCTCTAGAGGAGGCCCAATATGTCCTAGCCGAAATACATGAAGGAATCTGTGGCAACCATAACAGTGGCAGGACCACAGCCCACTGAGCTTTGATTCAGGGATACTATTGGCCTGACATGTTAAAGCAGGCTAAAGAATATGTCCAAAGGTGCGAGAAGTGCCAACGATTTGCTTTATACCAGTACCAACCTCATCATGAGCTCATTCCTATTGCCAGTCCTTGGCCCTTCGCTCAATGGGGGATGGACATTGTGAGACTACTACCAAAAGTTCAGCAGAGCAGAAGATACTTGCTAGTTGCCATTGATTACTTCTCCAAATGGGCAGAAGCCGAACCTTTGACTCACATCATAGAAGTAGAAGTAAAAAACTTCACATGGAAGAACATAGTCTGCAGATTCGACATACCCTACAGTCATCATTTCAGACAATGGCACACAATTTTCTGGAAAGGTGTTCGGGAAGTTTTGTGAAGACTTGCACATCAGTCACCACTTCTCCTCACCTACGCATTCCCAAGCTAATGGGCAAGCCGAGGTCACCAACCGCACAATTCTTGATGCCATTAAGAAGAGGTTGGAAGAAGCCAAAATGAGATGGGTTGAGGAGCGCCCCGGAGTGCTTTGGGCCTACCAAACCACTAAAAGGACACCAACTGCAGAGACACTATTCTCACTTGCCTACGGTATTGAGGCATTCATTCCTATCAAAATTAGCATATCGACCCTTAGGACGGATGCCTTTTGGCAAGAGCTTCAGCCAAGGGCTAAGACTTGTCAATTTCTCGGTCGGGGATCTCGTCTTAGGAAAGGTATTCCCGAACACTAAATATCCCACTATGAAAAAGCTCTCCCTTAATTAGGAAGAGCCCTACAAAATAACCAAGATCATAAGACCCACGACTTATTGGTTGGAAGATGTAACTAGGAAGCTTCTGCCCAAGCCTTGGAACGTTGAGTACTTACGAAAATACTATCAATAAAAGTTTCTTTTTCCATTTGTGGGTGCTCTCATCTCAATGTACAAACCCCTAAAATCCTTGTAGCCATTGCAAGTGCTATAGGTTTGGTCCATCTCAATGTACAGACCCCTAAAAGCCTTATATCCACTATAAGTGCTATAGGCCTGGTCCACTTTTCATCTATGCGAACAACTCAGTAAAGGTATCAGAAGCTCTGCTTATCCAATCCATTTCTCTTAAGGCTCCCCATTTCTTATGAAATTAAAAACTTGGTTCAATTACAAGTTGTGAAGATCTTGATACAATTACAAGTTCTGAAGATCTATGCTTGATTTAATTACAAGTTATGAAGATCTTGATTCAATTACAAGTTCTGAATATCTATGCTTGATTTAATTAGAAGTTGTGAAGAATCTTGATTCAATTACAAGTTCTGAAGATCTATTACAAGTTGTGAAGATCTTGAATCAACCGCAAGTTTCCGAAGTTCTATGCTTGATTTAATGACAAGTTGGGGAGATATGAGGCTTAAAGCCTAGTTCAAATTTCAAAACTTCACGATCTGTGCTTGATTTAATTACAAGTTGGGGAGATCTGAGGCCTAAAGCCTGGTTCAACTTCAAGTCTTGAAGATTCTTGCTTGATTTAATTACGAGTTATGAAGATCCGAAGCTTAAAGTTTGATTCAGTTATAGAGTTTTAAGGTTTGAATTTGAAACTTGATAAATTAAAGAGCTGAAGAAGAAGCTTGACGTCATTACAAGTATAAAAGCTTGGTACATTATGACTTACTATATGTCAACATCTGAAAATCCTACAAGTGTGGCTACTCTAGGTATTTTGTTAACAAACTATATAAATGCTTTGAAATTAAAAAGCAACACACAGAGTTCTGAAGAAGTCAATTTCATTCATAATTAGCCCAAATTTGGGAAGATTACAAGAAAGAAACAAAAAGGCACAAAAAGTTTCATAATCTACCGTTGGTTCGGCAACCCTTGAAGTATAAATAGTAGGAAGAGCTCGGAATCTTTATTGTCTTGCACAATATCAAGATCACTCTCTTCTTCCTCTTTTTCATTCTTTTCAAACTCAATGCACCATATCTAGATCACTCTCTTTGTTCGAGTGCGCTAGCTGAAGGGAGTTCGAGAACCACTTCCTCCTCATCGTCATCCTGTGCCTCAATCTCACCAGGAAAGACTTCAATGTCATCAATCCCAGCCAGATCCAAGTCAAGATACTTCTTGTGAAGCTTGGCCTTGAAGGTGCGGTACCCATGCTCAATTAGCTCTCCACTCATGCCCTCGACTTCAGCCTTCATATCAGCTTCAGTTTGAGCTCTAACAGAGTCGGTAGTGTCTTGGAATTTCTTGAGGGAAGCAGATTGGAAGTCTTCGAACCTCTTTTTGAGGTCTTCCAACTTCAGAGCAAGAGCGTCCCTCTCAGATTCCAAGATGGAGTAGGAATTAACAACTTTCATAAACTTCTCCTCAACTGTAGAGGCAGTAGACTGGGTCGTCCCTAGCAGTAGCTTGGCTTTATCAAGCTTAGATTGAAGGTTTTCAATCTGCTCGGAGTCCAACCAAAAATCCATGATGGCAGCAAGGCCATGAATAGTCTGAAAAAAATAGGCAATAATTAGGCCAAAACAGATGAAAAAAAAAAGAGAAAGCAAAAACAAAAAAAATGAGAGGAGCCCATCAAAACTTACTTTCGGCTAGAATGAAAACAGGTATTTGGCGATCTTCTACACCTTCAACCCTTTGAATTTACTTGGGCCTGCAACCCAAGACTCATTAAAGGCCTTCTTCATGGCTAGATAGCCGGAATCATTAAGCACAGGGGGAGCAGCAGCAAACTTCCCCTTCCCTCCCTTCTTTGTAGGGACTTGCAAGCACAAGAGGAAGTGTGGGCTCGGGAGTAGGAGGCTCACTCATGTCCTCAGACACCGTTAGGTCTGGGGAGTTGGACAAGAGCCTCCTCCTCTTCACTTGGAGGGGAGGCACGACAGGGGAAGAACTCTCCATCTCTGTCTTCTTCTTCTTCCCTGGTGCCCATCCAGACATCAGGGACTTCTTAAGTTTTTAGCTCTGTCCTTTACCAACCTAGCCTCTATTAGGTTTATGGGGGTAAGGATGACGTTGTACACGCGGTTGCTGGTTTGGAGGAGTCTTTGGTACTTTTCTTGGAGTTCAACAGAAAAGATGGACCTCTTCCAATCCCTCTTGTCTGCACAGAAAATATGAAAATTCAGATCAGACAATGAATAAGCGAAAGGAAACCAAAAACAGAGGCAAAAATGCTTAAAAAAGGGATCTCACCCTTGATCCTAGTACTCCAAAGAAAGGTCAAAGTCTATCCCTCATAGTCTTTGAGCTCCCATCCTTCTCCTACGAAGAAGTATCACTTTTTTCAAGTCTTATTGTAAGTTGGTACTAAGGAAAGGGGTTTGAACCTTTTGTCAAAAGACATGTAAAACATGCCCTTCGATTTCAGAAATTTCAGGTCCATATTGCTTTAAATCAATAGAAGATCCACCTCGACACCATTCATGCGACCTAAAACTATGAACCCTAGTAGATGCTTCCAACTATTGATATGAAAGTTGGCAAGGCATATGTTGAACTAATGGAAAAAGTCCCTAATCAAGGGATGGAAGGGAAACCTAAGCCCAATCTTGAACCATTCGAGATAGACACAGATCTCACCCTGACCAATATCAGATGGGCGATCTACTGGTCCAGGCACCCTACATGTTACATTTGAGGGGAAGTCGAAAGCAGCCCTCCGAGCATCTAACATGCCCTAAGTGATGGTGCTTTCTCCCTCCTCCCTTTGGGAAGGCCTACCCGAGGTTTCCCCCGCTATATTTCTAGGCTCTATGAAGGCCTCTATTATCTTAAGTTCAGGGCTAAGGGAAGGAAGCCTAACTATCCTATTCTCTAAGTTCCTTGAGGAACTACTATCTATGAGATATATTTTTGATGGAATAGAGGTCTCCAAAGAACTCTCTATTTCATAACCGATTCTTGACAGAGCGTTTGAGGCCGGCATTGTGAAATTAAAGGAGAATAAAAGAAAGAGAGTAGAAGAAGGAAAGATGATCATGAGAAAACCGAACTTGATCGGAGACTTGATTGGAGAGAGAGCTTCTTAGGACGAAGATCTTCTCACTCTATTTTTCTCAGTGTGCAGTAAAGTTCCTTTGAACGCTAATGAAAATAAAGGAAAAAGGGCGCATATGTGTTCCCCTTCCTTTTACAAGAGATGGCGAAGTGGAGGAGCAATGGGGGCCCATGATTATGAACCGTCGCGGCAGTTAAAGAAATGATGGCTTCAAAAATCCAATCGATGGCTGAAGCAATAAATGTCACATCAATGGCTATCGCAGAAGGCAAAGCAATGCGCTCATCATTATGGCATGTGACTCTTCAGAAACCCTCAGCCTCAGTTACGTAATTTGCTAAACTAAGGTTCGGAGGGGGAGTAGCTGACATACCACAAAGGGATAGACTAGTCCTAGCATGACACGTGTATATACATAGCACCTACGTATACAGATCAAGGAAAGCTCTCCTATTCAGAACAGATAGGCACATAGGGTTCAATGCTTCTTTGCTTGGAATGACGCAAAATCTTTAGTCCTTCCTCTAGAGCAAGAAATACTAGGCACACATACGAAGGGGTCCTGAGCTGATCACCGCCTTACATACCTTACCAACCTTGGAGTAAGGAAACACAAGTTCAACATGGTAACTGCTATTCTCGGATATCGTCAAATCCCTTACGACTTCAAATCCTAATTAACTTAGGAAATTTGTAGCCTATAACTAAAACCCTAAGGTACGCTTTTCAATTACAGTCAATCAATTCTTTTCAATTACAGTCTTTTATTTTTTATTAACTTTATCATTGGAGCGGCTACCACCGGAGCCTACTCGGTGGCCCTCTGATCCTTTTGAGTTCTTGACAAGAGACGAAGAATGGAAGCCCCACTGATCAAAAAGTGCAACATCAAAAAAATAGATAAAGAAAAGTTATAGAGGGATTTTATGAGTGTGCCACATAGGATTTAAAAGTAAAGAAAACAAATAGTGACACATTGAAATTATAATTGAATTCACGCCAATTGTACGAGAAATGAGCAATTACACCACTTGTTAAGACATCGTACCCATAATTATTGTAGTTTTACCATTGTAAAATATTCACAACTTGAAAAAAAAAATTGGTCACCAAGTGCCAAACCAATTTTTATTTTTAATAATTTTTCTTTTGTCTTATAAATTATTTATGTATATATATGTAAAATAACCCGAGTTATCTATCTCCCACTTCTCTATCTCCTGCATCAAATAACACCTATCCCCCATGTCTCTATTTCACCAAAAATACTCTCTCCCCCGTTATCTCTCTTTGTATTTTTTTTTTACCTTAGTTTTAGATAAGTAAATGATAAACTTAAAAATGCACATCCAAATATAATTTTAAAAATGCATGATCTAAGAAATTAAAAATTAAACTCTGTACCATCTTCCACTTTACAATATTTTTTTTTATCATTGGCCCTGATCTAGGAAATCAAAATTCAAACAATGATTTATGCTATGCATACATTACTTGATTCATATTGTCATGCTCCTAGGCTTTATGTTTGACCTCCGATCCTAGTCCTACATTAATATCTTTCATTGAATATTTCTATCCCAAAAGTAGACTACTCCATACGGTTATCATGAGGGATAGTTTAAGCAAAGTAAATTGAACAAACACTTTGCAATTATAATCCCAACTGAGTATGATATATTGATACCCAACCAACATCTTTTTTTTTTTTTCCCTTTTTATAACATTCAACTTTTTTTTTTTGAAATAGTTTCAAAAATGAAAAATGTTAAAAATATACTAATCTAGAATGATTTTCAACATACTTATGGACAAAGAAAAGTTCAAAAAAAAAAAAAAAATTCTAGCTGATTGACATGAGATTGATAATGAGAAACATAATCAATGAATAATTACTGAATAATTTTACAATAAAGATAAGATAGAGAGATTGAACCTCGTGGATAGGGACATGTCAGTCCTTCAATCTTCAGAAGTATAACAAATTTTCATGAACAAAGGTATTAAAACTGTTGGATATTGGAACGAGTTTAACCCGAACCCATAGCCATTTGGGCAACCACAAGATTTAAATGAGAGTTGTGATAAGATTAAAATTCTTATCATTATCTGATATATACCATGTTTTTGGTTACGCAATAGGTGTGGAGGATATTTGGTTATCCGTAAACTTCTCCTGACTCCTCACTTCGTTTTCTCTCTAAGAATATTCTAAGGTTACCATCGCGAGACCTCCAGACTTGGATTGTGGAAATACATAGGTGACTCAATTTTGTAGCTGTTATATTTGACGAGAAGGATCTCTTGTAGCGTTCTAAGAATTTTCATAGTATTCATGGACTTCCAAGAAAGCTCGTAATAGAAGTCGTCTTTTTCGCTTTAGTTGTTCTTGATCTGAAGAGGTAAGCGGGTTGAACAGCTGTTTGTGTTTATTATGCATTTCCTTCATTGGTATCAGAGTCATAGGCTTGTATTCGCCAATATATGTGTTGTATGCATATATAATAACTAATATATGTGTTTATCCATGTATATTTATTAAGAGAGAAAATAATGCATTAAACCCACATGGCTGATTTTTAAAATATTATTATATGGACACCTTTTGAACGATCCGCCATGGTGGATGTGTTCTTTATAGTCCCAATAGGTAACTCTTAAAATTTCATGATGATCCACCATCAGATCTTGTGAGACATCTGAGTTTAAAGTTTTGGTTTTTCAAAAAAATACAACTTTAATATGAATCTTTGGGTTTTAATATACTCTATAAAACCTCGATTATTGTGCATGAAATTTATATCGACCTTGTTCCTTGTTCCAAGAGCTTTCCAATGATAAATGGTGCACAATTGTTCGCCGAAAAATGAGTGAGATATAAGGTCCCAAAGTTTGACAGCAGTCATGACCAAACCTTGTTTTTGGAGAAGATGAATTGTAGAGGAATGCAACTCCTACTCTTGGTGGGGTGCATAGGAGCACATGCATCATCTTCTGGGGCTGTTTTTTGACACCTTCGGAGAATGTGCCTCATTCATTGAATTTGTGACCCTATGATGTATTTTTTGTAATTTTTTAGCTTCTAAAAATTAGTTTAAATTAATTTTTATTACAAAAAAGTATTACAAATGTGTTTAAATGCTTTTTCAAAAACTTCAAAGAGTTATATTTGCGATTAAAATTACATATAAGTATTTAGTATACTGTTGGGGGTCTAAATTATTTTTTGGTGAATTTCTTTTTACCTATTTTTGATATTTTTTGGGCTTTAAAAATTAGTTTTTTAGTCCCAAAAAATGATTAAAAATTCCAAACAAAATTATTTTAAATGTGAAAAGTTCTTAGAAAGACTCTGAAAATTAGGAACAATTACACTATGTGTGGATCATGTTTTTTTGGGTCATGTGTGAATTATTTTTGTTTTAATTATCATGTGGATAATTATTTAGAGCATTATTGTTGCATAATATTGATCCCCATTAATCGTGAGACCCAAATACCCACTCCCATTGTGGTGAAGTGTGGTAAAGTCATCCATCAAGACCCATTATATTGTTATACATGTGGATGCATGTTGTGATTGGATGTGCTTATTTAACTGATGTTCTAGTACACTTGTTTATTGTAATGTATGGATTACAAGGTTAATTTTGTGATATATGAGATATTGGCGCGACATTTTCATTTATTTTATTACTTTTAGTAGATTAATATAGTAGGTTCATTCTACAATATAATAAATTTTATAAAGGGTTGTATTTATTTATGAAGCCTTGTAAGGAGATGTGTTTTCACTTGCAAACTCATATGTCTATAAATTATCCTCGGCATGTTGTATTAGAATGACAATTAGACTCAAGTGCAGTCTACTTTTGATTGGCTATTATTATTATGTGGATGAATTAAATTTATTTTAATTCATAAATCGTTGTGTGGATGAATTAAATTTGTTTTAATTCAAAATTATTTAAAAATATACTTCTATTTACATAAATGGGAGATGATTATGAGCTTAGCGAAATTTTTTAATTTCGATCCCATAATGTAAAATAGAATAATATTTTTAATAAATTTTTAATAGCAAAATAATATAATGAATGTATGCTTAAATGTCAACCTACGCACTATGATAATAGTAAAATAACCTCAATGAATGTAAATGCCGACTTGACCAATATAAATGCTTAGAATAACCATATCACACATATAGCATATATAGACATTGACCAATAGGAAACATAGTCCAATACCTTGAGACATGAAAGTTTGTCATAATTAATTAAATTGTTAAATGCGCTTTATTATGTAGAGCAATATATATATATATATATATATATATATGCAAATCTCATTAAAAATTTGTTTGAATTTGTTCCATGACAAATATAGACTTGTTGTCACGACCCGGAACCCACCTTGTGCGGATTAGGGGCCATGAGAAGACGGTCGCGACCTTCGAGCCCTCCCTAACTAATTTCAGTCGAGAATCACCAATAATGATGTCCAAATTATATAAATACATAACATAATTGTAATAATGTTTATAGACCATAATTAGAGTAGTTCTTATAATTACAGATATATTTAACAAAAGGCTAAACCCAAGACGTGAATTTATGGGAAATACTAAGACATACTAGTCCATTACATCAAAAGACAAAAGGAATCCACTCATTACATGCGGATAGTGAATCTGTGATCAAAAGTGACGCTAGTAGACAATAAGCACTCTACTGTCCCATTGTTGCGTCCGATCTTGAAAAAAAAATGATATAGTTCTGGGGTGAGCTAACTTAGATCAGTAAGTAAATTCCCTTACTCTGCCATGGGTCAAATATAGGTTAGATAACAAGATATATAAGATAAGAAGTAGGTGAAGGGTTACAAATAATATTCAATCACAAGAGAAGCAAATCCAATAAAGGTAACCCTTGGGTCAGAAGGTACAATTCAAAAATAGTTTCTCAAAGAAATATAAATAACTTAGCAAGTTAACAATCAAAGGATTTGCACATAATATTTAGCTGTCAAGATGATAAGAAATCAAATCTGATTACAATGATAAGATTGGAAAGCATACTTTCCATCCAAAGAGTGATACCATTAAATCATGATCATAGTATAAGATCTATTATACATGAATAATGAGTCTACTGGATGCTATCAACAAATAAGGCCTGGCTACCCCCACACAATACTCATTCAAAATCACTATCTCTAGGTTTCCCTAAATGGCATTAAAAGAACTCTTATCAATTATTCATGTCCTCATTAGGACAATGTGTTGGGTATCATTCCCAATCACCGACCCATAGGTCATAAGCATCCAAAGAATCACAATGGTCATTGAGATTGGCACAAACCTTGGGTATACACAAACAATGTTATTGTCACAAAGATTTCACAAGGTAATTGCATACGCATTGATTTCAAATATCCACAACAAAGAGACTACAATAGTTTGGCAATATCCAATAACAAGTGGTTATAACGATGTGTAACCAATCACAATAGAATATTGATGATAAGGATCTCAATATAACCCACAAGGATATCGCAATATCATGTAGAATTAAACAATTGGCATAAGTATACAAAAGAATGAGAACTGGCAAGCGTTGAGAAAATATAATCATATAATGGCTAGGGAATACCACACATTAGAGTTCGGGTTTATTTATCTTCAAAACTGTTTTCCTTTTTTAAGAGATCTCATTCTCCTTCCCTTTCGCTAATACTTAGTTCAATTTTACTCAAGAGCTTATTTTGATTTTATTGATGGATCTGTCAGTTTCTTAGTCCTACGGGTTGTACTTTTAAAAGTGTCTTAAATTGGCAGCTTAATTAATGCCTTAGGATACAATTAGAATTATTCTAGTTTGTTCGTTCGTACTTTTTTAGAATCTAATTTCATAAATCAAACTCCATCATTGAGTTTAGAATGCCCAAAAACATTGGGTTAGACTTTTCTTTAATTTTAATTGGCCTATTTTTGGCTTAAGGGTCTTTTAGTAATTTCTCCTATTTAATTAAGCGTTTAAAAATAATTAATAATTATTTTCTAGGCCCTTTTATAATTTCTATAAATTTTTCTACCTTTCTGGAATTTGTTTTCCCTATCATTTAGGAATTTATTTTAGAATTCCTACTGATTTGGAATTAATTTAGCTGTTATTCCCAGATTTCAAATTCAAGGGTTTATTGAATTGGGAATAGGGTTAACCCTATTCCCAATCCCAATTTTCTATCCTTGTTTCCAAATGGTCTAAACTGATTTTATTAAAACATGATTAGGGTTCCAAAATGGTAGTGTTTTGATAACCCTTTCTCGTGTCCGAACCTGGGTCAACCTGAACTCGACTTGTCCGACCTGTTGACTAACCTGGTCAACAGAATTATCGTCGGCGTTGATCGCCTTCTTCGGTGACGGCGATCTCCAGCGACCACTTTCTGGTGACAATTTCAACATGGTTCAAACCCTTTTTACATGAGGATTCCATATCTAGCATCAAAATGGACTTTGGTCGCTGAAATAAGAGGTTATAGGTACTGCTCCGGCAAGGCCCCGATTTTTTGGTAGCCTTTTGTTTTTTCTATTTTGTGTATTTTCTCTTCTTTTCGGGTGTTGAGTTCTAGAGTTTTTCTTAGCTTAAACCATCCCATTTTTCTCCTATTTTCATTTATTTTCAATGCTAAATACATGTAGGTTATAAAAACTCATGATAGTAGGGATTTTAAGAGAGAAAATAATGAGAGAGAAAATTCTCTCTTACCTCTAATGGAAGCTTTTTCCTCTACTGTCCATGCTCTCTTTGCCTCCTAATGGATCCAGGGCTTTCCAGCTTCAGTTTGGCCATGGTCTAGAGCTTTACATGTAGTGTGCTTGCTCTTTTCCTTTATATTCCTTCTTTCTCTCTTTAGCCGACCCTCTATCTCTCTCTATTTTCGGTTGCTTCAGCAGAAAGGCTTGTGGTACACCACACGCACACACAGAGTACAGTCTATATATATGGGCTGTATTGTTGCATGTGCTTTGATTTAATGGAGTCTTGGTCCAATAGGGTGATGACACCCAACTTTTGCATGCAGCCATATATGCATTTTATTTTATATATATATATATATATATACATTTTTAAATGGTATTATAGCACAAAAGTGCTGCAGCCTAGTTGGTGTTCTTTTTGGAGGTTAGAATCTAACTTTTGTGAAGTGTTCAAGCCTTGGTAGGTGTCCTTTTTGACTTATTCCTTATATTTTCTTTTTGATGCATTATATTGCATTTTAGGATAATTTCAATCCCCTAAACCTTGCATTTAAACTCTCACAAAAGTCTTCTTATAATTTTTGCAATATTTCTTGATTAAGCATACTTTATTCACGCATCATTAGTCTTAACTTAATATCGTTCATGCACTAATTTTCCTATAACTATTCATGTGTTAATCCTCGATTAACACTAATCGTAACTTGCTACCAAGTTATGACTTTTGACATTAATTTGCAATCTTAAAACTGGTTGTCTTTAATTCATAGTTGGTGTTCTCTTTTATACATTTGCCTCTGCATATTCATAGACCATTAGCCTCAATTAGAATTGTCCATGATTGTCAAGAAATCCTCTTTTGTAATAATTATAATTGTTTAATTACTCCAAGTATCATTCAAAGGTTTACTCATGGTGACAATGTATTTGACTATCTATTTAATCTTTGCATTAGTGGTGCACCCGTGTGTCTTTGTCTTGGGTTTCATGGTCAAATTGCTTTAAGCAATTTGCCCGTCATTTATTTAAGCTTAGTCCCATCAATAACTACCACTAACCTTAATTATTCGATAATTAAGGTTTAGGGTGTTACACTTATCTTTGATGAGCAACAAATTCTCACCCTATAGTACATTGGCTCGTATTTAAAAAGTTTTTTTTATACCCTACATGACGCTACTTATTTAAATAAAAATATTTTTCAAAATAGTGCGTCATCTTGAGACAAAAGGTAGAGCACCAAGAGGCGAACTCCTAAGCCAATCATGTCACCCAGGGTGGACCAAACAAGGGTTTTGGGCATATGTTTAAAGACAATGAAAAGTTACTAAGTAGGTTGGGGCTGAGAAACCTGCGCCAAAAGTAGGCAAGAAAGTCAAGTGTCAGTAGGGGCATGCATGACAGATAAATAGATATGTTAAAGAATGAGCTGCTATTGGGAATAAAATGAGTCATTTTTCTTGTAAGGGTATTGAGTCAAAGTTGACCATTTTATTTCAAAAAAAAAAAAGAATAAGTAAGAGGCATAAAATTGCAGCGTAGAGAGCACGACTTTACAATGCTCATAATGTTTTTGTACATTGTGCACAAGTGGTAGCATAAGAATTAATCGCCACAAAAGTGAGCTGATTACTTCTTTTGAGCAACATATGTCCTTCTATAAATTAATTGGATATTGGTATTTGACTAGTCGTTTGGTTCACCTCTTGCCCAATTGATTTTTATCCATTTCTCATTTTTAATTTTCAGTCTTTGGGATTGAATATAACTATATATTCTTTGTGAATAATCATTCATTGTAGATTGATTAGTTTGATCTACCGTTAAAAGCAGCTTCATTATATGAGTATGATAGTAGCTCTGTCTCATTGGATTATTTGATATTTTTGGACTTATCTCTTTATGGCTTTCCATGGTGTTATTTTTGAGCAATAAGCATGAATATAATGAACTAGATTGGATAGCTAGATTAGCTTGAGAAGACCTATTGGAGTTACTCGCAAAAACCAGCCTATTAGTGTGTATACCCTATTTGATTGGAAAGGCTTGTAAGAAACCTTATTTGTAAGGTAGACTGACTTTTTATCCACTAAAGCCAGTCTTAAAAGCATATGCAAACTCATGATGTTTTGGAAATTGGGCACATAGTAGAACCTCTTATTGTTTTACTTTGTTACTCGCGTTATAATTGCTCACCTAACTTAAGCATTAGTTGCTTTGAGCACTGCTATAAGCATTAGTTGTTTTAAGCATTTGTCAACAGGTTGAGTACCGAAATGAAGAATTCAAAAAATCTTCACAATAATTATAAGCGAGAGTACTTGTCTGATTAGTTTAAGACAATTATGTGAGAAAAATGAGGAAATTGGATTTTGTTAAATATGGTCAAGTTGATGATGGTGCAAATATGTTTTGTGCATCCTGTATCATTAACCAAGTGCCCTAAAAATTAGTTCCTTTAAGCTTGAGAATTGTGAAAAAGGCTAATTTGGAAGGTTTATCGCCTTTTGGGGTTTATGTGATTTATTCACATTATTTATTATTTTTTAGAAAACTTGGCCCTAACTTTTTAAAAAATGTTGCTTTTTAAAATATTATTTTTGAAAGGTTAAAGGGCCATTGGATTTTTAATGAACACCTCAAATTAAGGAATGACTACCTACTTTGTGGGTTAATGGAATCTATGGAAGTCATACTATCTCGGCGAAGGTGGGAAATTGATATCTCATTCTAGAATCGCCGATGATGTTTTGAATAGTAAGAGTGACTTACCACCTAGTGGGAGTGAAACATTAGTTGGGATTGTACCACTGGAGGGCAATTCTTAATATCCTTAGTTATGTAGAAGCAAATCTAAAATATTTTCTCATTGTCTTTGTGAGATTGAAAGGATAAATTTTAACTATTTCTCCACATGTTTAGGTGAATATTGCTTCTTATGTAGAGGCAAAAGTTTTCTATACTAATAAATGTATGGATGACTGCTATAAATGATAAGTTGAGCTAAATTAGCAAATAATCAAACTTTAGGAATGGTTGATCTCCTTTTGTGTGGGATTGATTAAACTAGTGTTTTTACCCTATCTTTTTTGAAAATGCTTTATCCCAAAGGGGGTATTGATTATGTAGAGACATTCTCTCTAGTGTTGAGAATTGTCTCCATCCACATTATTCTAATGATTGTCGCACATGTTGGATATTAGAAACTTTCTAAATGGATTTAAACATTATCTCCTTTTGTAGGAGAATTAGACAATAATTCTTCGTGAATCAAGTTTTGGGCTTTAGAATCAATAAACAAAAAGCGCAAAACATGCTTGCTCAAGTGTTCATTTGTGACCTAAAGTAATCGCCTATGCAATTTTAGGCTTCAAGGTTAATGAACAAAAAGTGCAAAATCTACTTGTTCAATTGTTCATTTATGACCTAAAGCAATTGTCAAGTCAGTGGAACCTTAGATTTCATCGAGCAATTGGCTTCACGATGATCAAGGAAGCGACGAACAGTCCAAAGAAAACATTTTGATCTTTTGTGTGGTTTCTGAAATATATGGAATTAATTGTCACCACTTGGATGTAGTTGTCTTGTATTGAGGATGACATAGGTGAAGTAGACTATTCTTGGATTTGAGTTCTATGGAGATTGCTTTGAAGAGTTTCTCATTTTGTCTCAATAAATCTATAAGCGATCTTGTTAGCACGATCCTAACCTATTGACAAATTAATATGGGCATACTTTAGTTTTGATCATTGCAATTGGACTAATTGTGAAAGAGATATTTTGTGAAATTTTCCTATTTGAGCGCAGTTGAGATTCTAAAGTGCACTAGAATGTGTACTCGATTATTTTTGCAGTTCTTATATATGGTCAAATTATTAGAGCAACTTAGTACTTTGCTCG
Source organism: Nyssa sinensis (assembly GCA_008638375.1). Taxonomy (NCBI): domain Eukaryota; kingdom Viridiplantae; phylum Streptophyta; class Magnoliopsida; order Cornales; family Nyssaceae; genus Nyssa; species Nyssa sinensis. The sequence goes on along the minus strand of CM018046.1, from coordinate 462,353 downwards.
TATAAATGGTCAAACTATAAGAACGACTTAGTGCTTGCTCATCGGACTATAGTTAATTGGTTTCTTTGATTTTTAAGTGATGTAAAAATACATAGTTGGTTGTTGTAATTGAAATAGTAGTTTGGTTGTGGAGATTCTAGTATCGCCTTAACATAGCGTCGTGTAGGCAGAGTGATATGTTCATTAGCTATGATTGTATGGTCAGTTCTAGCATATGAAAGTATTGCATTTGACGTAACTTTATTCCACATCGTTAACAAGTTTAGATGTAAGTGCAGATGATGCCTTTCCTTTTGGTTGTGTCTTTTGGACTTAGTGTCCATAAAGATAGAATTATGCGGTCTCGCCACTAGGCTGGAAGCTTAGGCTCGCTAGTGTGCTGGTAAACCAATAGCGGTGATAGGAGAACCAAACATATTGGCATTATTTTTCACTACACATGTTTAAGATAAAGTTGCATAAAAGGAGGTGGTCTTAAGCCCATACTTAGAGATGTTTTACAGACTTTTCCTGATAGAGTCTCACTCTCTCATTAAGACTCTCATGCTAGGGTCCCAGTTTGAGTAAGACTCTTCTTTACAGAGTCTCACTCCCGTTAGGACTCTTTTGCCCATCGGAGGGCATTTTGGTAATTTCAGCACCTTTTTGCCCACTGAGGTCATTTTGGTAATTTTGGCACAATCCTACCCTCAGTAGGACTTCTTAGTTACTTGAGGGGCATTTTCATAATTTCCATGTCATTCTACCCACATGGGGTAATTTGGTAATTTTAGCCCTTTGGTGACGAATTGGAAGTAATTTGGTAATTTCACATGTCTTGTGGTAATTTAGAGATTCTCTACCGAATTGGGGGCGATTTGATAATCTTGAGTAATAGTAGTCTATTTGAGCTTAATTAGGACTTTCCACTTCTAGTGTTTCCATAAATCTGGTTGCTTGATATTTCTTTAAATGGAGATACATCAAACCTGGACGTTTTCATTTTAGAGTTTATTTTCTATTTAAATTCTATTTCTCTTTATCATATTGGCTCTTGCATGTAGACACCAATTCTATTGGTTTGTGCATTATCATAATTATTTATTAATTCATTTAGTTAGGATAATCATTCTTATTTAATTTTTTTATTTATTTAATTAGATAATTATCACTCAAAACATAATCTTAGCCCTGAAGCCTTGCCGAAGTAACAGCTTCCCTTTACGAAGCCAGTTAAAGCGACACTTTCTGAACCGAAGAATAAGTTGGAGATTAGCCCGACTACCACAACTGAATAAGGTACTCTCTCAAACCCTTAACAATTTCTTTTTCTTTAAGATCTGGTTGATCTTATCTCTTTTATCACTCTTGATACAAGGAGGTAAACCGGAGAACTGTGTGACCCTGATTCCATTCTTCTAAATGAATACGTAGGAAGCCTTTAGGGCTCGAGTCAAATTTCTTGTCTTTTCTATTCTGTTTTATTCCTTTACATTAGATCTTTATTGTTTATCTTTTCCAGACTCACATATTTCTTTTCAATTTTCTCATAACAAAATAGCCTTGCAAGTAAATATTCAAGGTCAATCCATTCGGATTGGGCGGGGTGGGTGCCTAACACCTTTCCACTCCGTACCTTAGCCCTTGGATCCATGTTTTCTTTGGTTTTCGCTTTTTATTTTAGTGCTTTATTTATTTGATCCATGTCAAGGGATTTTTAGAAAGTAATTAAGAAACAAGGCGATGTAAGTTTCAATTATTTCATTCATTTTCAGTTTTCTTTTAATTATTTTCTATTGTAACAAGGTTTGCTTATTTCTTACCCAAAAAATAAGTCGTCGACTCTTCAATCTCTCTATCTTTCATAAGAGGCAATCCTTCCCACCTCAAGGGAAGGAGACAGCCAGGATCCCTCTAAATCCATAAAAAGGATGACATACTTTTCTTTTATTCGGTGTTGGCACCCACATCATATTTTTCTCTATTTTTGCAAAGAGCTTGATTAATCCCTAAATAGCTAGAAATCAGAATATAAATCTATTTTTCACCCAAGTTTTGTTCGAACGAGCATTTATTCTTTCGAACGAACAAGGAATGAATATCAAACGAGCACAACTCTAAGGTCGTAGCTCTTCATTTGATACAGAGCCTTCGAACAAATGAAAAAGAATAAGAACTAACCTCTCTGTTGTTCATTCGAACGAGCCAAGGCTTCGTTCGAATGAGCAATAGAGAGTTGCTCATTTTTACATGATGTTACGATAAAAACTATATGCAATACATGCCTGATATGAATGTGTGAGATCCAAATCAAATTCAAAAGTCCAATATACCCTTCGAGAACCAAGTCGACCAGTAGTGATATACGGTAATGTCTTTGGACGAACTTGGAGAAGAATGGGCATTGAGGTACTCACTGGTAAGACTTATGTAAAGATTACATATAAAGCACGTTTTGTCAAACCGGATTAGCCAATTACAATATCGGACCCCATGGTCCTAATAGTTTTTATATTGTTGATAAAAAATTTCTCTCAAAATTATTTCATGCTAAAAATTGAAGTTTTACTAGAAAATCCCTATTTTCCCTTGTTTAGTAGTTGAAATGTGTAGAGGATTATCAAATAGTGCAGGACACTTTATTTTCTTTTAGAGAATAACAGTTTCAGGTACTCGTTCGAACGAAGGGCCACTTACTCGTTCGATCGAACAACTGCTCAGTTCAATACATATGAGAAACCGTGAATTGATCACAACCTTCATTGATTTTCTCTCATTTTCTCTCTAAATCCTTATATTTCCTTGTGACATATTGATCCCAGGTTACGTCATTCTCAATTTTGGTCTCAGCTAGTGTGTTCTACTTGTCGAGGGCATCATTTTCAGTGATCATTTTGTGATTCCATCCGTTCATTGGTTCGGTAAGTCTTTGAGTCCATTTTTTACTTTCCTGTTGTTTATTTGATCTTTCATTTAAACTTACGATTAGTGTGGACTATTGTTCAGTACACTAGATGTAGTGTTATCTTAGGGTTATCCTACATTCTATATTTGATATACTATGTGATAATGTCATGCAAGATGGTTCTTATATAGTGATGTCACTTTTCATATGATATTCATCTAGGAGCAATAGCTCGAGTTGTGGTTCACTTTTCGACCTAGTTTGCTCAGGTTTGGGCAGTGTTTGTCCTGTCTTGTCCAGTCCTAGTTGAGAGAGTATGAGTGATAGATGACATACCTGAGACTCTAGCTTACATGCTATTTGACTCACATGGTTGGTTACCTCTCTTGTCAGTCACGAGTCCGACCAACGAGACCCTAGTTTGGGAGTTTTACTCGAACCTAGGTTCTCGTGATGACCAAGGAGCCTACCTAGTAATGGTTTACGGTGTCCCTTTTTCTCTCACCGTAGACATTATTACTGAGACTCTTGGCCAACCTGGAGTTGAGCAGCTATGCTTCTCATTCCCTCAGGGTGCTATACTTTCATCTGCTGATCTTATCGCATCCACTCTTCGTGTTGACAGTTCGACAATCTTCTCCATGAGGGGTGCCACTTTAAAGCAAGGTTATCTACATGAGGGTTATCGTATCCTCAATCTCATCGTGTGTAGCGTATTACATCTAGTCAGCCACACGAACACGCTGACTCTCTCCCATGCTACACTTCTATATGCCATCGGTGCTGCCATACCAATCGATGCTCCTTCGTATATTCTTAGAGTCATCGATTCCTCTACCACTAGTACTAGACGCACCGCGTCTTTTCCATTCGATAGCCTTATCACTAGGATCTGTGCTGCATTGTAGGTACCTTTCTACACTGCTGACATGCTCGTTCTCCTATCTGGTCCTTTTACATGTCGGACACTATCTAGGTCCTGATGACATAACGTCTCTCCTCCCGATGAGGACGATGTTGATGATGAGCATTATGAGGCATATTAGCCATAATAGCAGCAGCCACATCTGTCGCCGTCGTAGCAGTAGTCCGGAGATTAGATTCATGTTAAGGACTTCTTTGTTGACCAGACTCCATCGCAGTTCCATACCCCATTAGGTGCAGACTTTCATGCGTCAGTAGGAGCCTCCTAATCTACAATCGGTTAATCGATCTCGAGAGATAAATTAGAGGAGAGTCTATAGTTGCATCATGATCAGATAACTGTTCACTATTGATCATAGGCTAAAGTAGCATTATCTTCTGGTACGATCAGACTTCTTTGTGCCGATGATGAAGGAGACGTCCCATCTTCAAGAAGCCATGCAAGGGTTGACAGAGGCTCTACAGGTGCCTTTCCTCCTCTACCACCACCTAGAGCTGATAAGTGATTCAATTTGTTTTTGAATACATGAGTGACGAGTGTTTTTGTAGTGAGGTTTTCCTATATATCTTTTTGCTCATCAACTATATGTACATATTTCGATTGACAATTTTTCCCTTATAACTTCGTGTTTTATCTTTTTGGGATTGATGACAGACTCACCATTTTGCTATGATATCTTTGATATTTTTCTTACTGTGTTTATTATCATTACTATCGGCTTTATGTTATCTCACTATGCAAGTCTACCTTGTTATATTTTACTTCCTTATGATCTTTCTTATTTGATACCTCCCTTTGTCATCGTGACAAAAAGGGGGAGATGGTGTAACAAAGGAGGAGTTGGTACAAAAGAGGGAGATTAGGACATTTTTCATTGAGCGTATATTGAGGGGGAGTAGTAGTATACATTTTTTATGCATATGTATGAGATAACTTAGAGTCACTTTTTCTTGCTCAAGATTTGATTTGATTACATATGGTTACCATGTTTACTGCACCTTATCTTGTATTGATATTCATCTATTTGTGTGATCTCATTGGATTTATTTGATATATCCCTATTGATGTGATCTTATGTGGTATAGTTGAGTTTGTTGTGTAGGAAACAAGTTGACTACTTGCTGAGCATTGCTAAGTGATATCTCCAGTAGAGGATACTAAGTCAAAATGTATAATTTCAGTCTATCTGGCTCTTTGGGGGTTATAGATTTTGGTATATTGTATTCTTATACTATTTTATGCAGTTTTCGTCATTGATTGCCAAATGGGGAGTGTGTTAGGACCAAGGGGTTCGATATTGTAATTGGCTAATCCGGTTTGACAAACCATGCTTTGTGTCTAATCATTACACAATTCCTAAGAGTGAGTACCTCAATGCTCGTTCTACTCCAAGATCGTCCAAGAGACATTATCATGCATCACAACCTGGCTGATTTGGTTCACGAATGGTATATTGGAATTTTGTTTTGATTTGTATCTCACACATTGCATGCATTGCATATAGTTTTTATCATAACATCATGTGTGCGTTAGACTTGTGATTGTGAAACAGTTTTCCCAAAAATGCATCTTAAAAAACCTAAGGGAAAATTCTATTCACAAGATAAGAAGTGAATGAGCAACTCTCTATTGCTCGTTCGAACGAACAATAGAAAGTTCATTTTCATTTGTTCGAAAAACCTATATCAAACGAAGAGCTGCAACCTCAGAATTATGCTCATTTGATATTTGTTCCTTGTTTATTGCAAACGAATGAGGGCTCGTTCGAATGAATGATGGTTCATTCTAATGAACCCAATGCAGAAAATAAATTTATAATATGTTTTGAAGCTCATTTTGAATTGAATAAGCTCATTGCGAAAATACACAAAAATTCAATTGAGAGTAGTGAAAAAAAGAGTAAGAGAGATTTCAGTTATGAGAGCTAAATTCTTAAGAGATCAAAAAACTTTCATGAGAGATCAATCATAATTGTCATTCATAAATTTCTATACTCTCATTTATTGATAGATTTAGATCATCCACTAGATCCAAGTCAGATCTAAAAGCCTATTGTTTATGTCAATTTCACCATTGATGAAAAATGGAGTTCAAGCTTAAGGATTCGACATTGAGCGATCAGTGGACATCGAGGTTGTGAAGATTTGCAATTGTGGAGCAGCTTGATCGGAGGATTCCGAGATTGTCGAGGATTCAGGTTGTATGATGATTCCAACTATGAGGAAATTGAGGATTCAAGAAGAAATTAGAGACATGATCGGGTAAAACGGAGCTTGAGGTGTAGAGTTCATTCGTAGATACGTTGTAATTAAATTTCCATCATAATGGAAGTCTTCCTAGAGCATTGACCCGACTCTAGGAGTTCTACTCCAAGGATTGTTGTTCTTGGTGGTTTCTCTATCATCAATCAGTTTGTAAATCTCTCAATCAATTCATCTCTTTCAATTTACTAATTGCTTTGCTTGAATGCTTCCGCTAGAATATTGATATTGATATTAAGTTTTCATGAATTTCACAACTGAGTAGTAATTTAATTAATTGAAAACTTAATTGAGCAATTAAAATTGTAAATTAAATTGAATTGACATTTGATCACTTAGTTGAATTTTACATTGATTTGATAAAATAAATTATCAAATTGAACTAGATGATCAATTTGGTATATGTTGATAAGTTTGTGTCTTTGAATAATTCTTGGCTATTACATTAGTGGATTAATCACGTTGAGTAATTTTGTTGTTGTGGCATCATTGTTATTGATAAGAATTGTAATTAACAATTGATAAATTTTTAATTCTAGAACCAACCTATTCAATCCCTCGCTTCATATTAAATTCACACTTTGGGTCATTAAGTGATATCTTAGTGGTATCCCTCTGCATCAATCAATGTTGGAGTATTACCACTTTCATAAGGAACAAAAATTGTTTGATGCATTGTTAAAACCACATGTACTTTTTTGGTTTAAGAAATTTCTCGAATTTCTCTTTCCGAGAATAGAAAAATTTCTCTGTCCATATAACAAAATAGAGAATTTTAAATGAAAATTTTCTGTTGAAAAAACATGATTTTTTTTTACAAAATTTACTATGCAATATGGATTTTGTTTGATAGATATAATTTTTAGAAACCAAATATATAATTTTTTTTTTATAAAAAACTGAATTTATATATTACAAGTTATTTAATTTTGAAGTTTCAAAAAACAAAAAGTGATTTCATGGCATGTGTTGGGCACAAGAAGCGGGACCAATCTTTTTTTGTCGTGTTTTTTATTAGAGGAACATTTTCGTCAATAAAATACTTAGAGACTTTTGGGGTTAAAATGTTTTAAGTTGGACCTTGTGGTAATTAACCACTTTACGAGAGACCTATTACCTAATCTCTCATTAAAATACATGATTATGTTGTTCGGAGAGAGTAAAAAGAAAAATACGAAAAAAGGAATGAATGGGACAAGGGGATAAAGAGATAGTAATGTAATCTGGTAATTTTATTTATCTATTTAGATATAATGACATGGAAGGAAAATCAAATTCACATTAATTATGTAAGGAATAGGTATTTGCAGTTACTCGGATAAGATATCGATCCTTATTTAAATATTTTTATTATAGAAGCATGATTAGCAAGCAGATCTTTTCATTAAGTTCAAGTCTTTCAAATAAAGTAATGCTACATTTTTTAAATTTTAATTTCAAATAAAGTGGCAGTAATATTGTAGCATATCACTGTGATACATTAGTTACATTATTTTGTACATTGTTAATATTAAATTGTCACATTATTAAATATAAAATTCAGAATAAATATTTGGAAAGTATAAAATATTTCCAATTGACACGTCTGAAAAAAAATTATAATTATCTATTGCCTAAAGTCACAAAAATGGATGAAACTATTCGCACCTTACAAAATAACTGAGAAGCTCTACTTCAATTGATTAAACCCCAATTGTCTCGTCACTACATTTCCAATCCCCCCCCCCCCCCCCTCTCCCTCTCTCGCTCTGTCCAAAGGGGGTGAAAGAAACATGAATAAGCCCTAATTTACATTTTTTTAATACGAACGAACTTCTACTTCGCTTTGTATCCTGTGCTTCTTCTCGTGTCATCTGTGGCCAGCGCTGGAAATGAACGCTGGGGGAGATGAAGACAGCAAAGATGACGACGATTTCCTACCGTCGCCACCACCCAGACAATCATCTTGGCCGATCAGGCAGCCGCCCATGGCGCCAGAGCTACACAGGCACAGCCGTCGTGGCGGTGGTGGCAATGCTCATCTCCACCACCGCCTGGCTGTCGCTCGTGTTCTCCGGCACCACCGGCCGTTGTTGGCACCGGTTCAAGGATTGGGAACAAAGCCCCAAGTCTTTCCCGTGGAGGAATCGTCTTTCCGCTGACCATCGTTCATCCTTCCTCCCTCCGCCCCCTTTCATATCTTCGCCGCCCCCTAACTCCACCCTTCGGCTGCAGCAGCAGGAGGAATTGTCGCTGAAGAACATTGTCTTTGGCATAGCGGGCTCCTCGCAGCTCTGGAAACGCCGCAAGGAGTTCGTCAGGCTCTGGTGGCGTCCGGACGACATGCGCGGCCACGTCTGGTTGGAAGAGGAGGTCCTCCCGGAGGATGGAGACGATACGCTGCCGCCCATCATGGTTTCGGAGGACATATCCCGCTTCCGATACACCAATCCCACTGGCCACCCGTCCGGACTACGGATCTCGCGGATTGTGGCCGAGTGCTTCCGTCTGGGTTTACCTCATGTCCATTGGTTTGTCCTTGGCGACGACGATACCATTTTCAATGCCGATAATCTGGTTGCTGTGCTGAACAAGTACGACGCGTCCGAGATGGTTTACATCGGTAGCCCTTCCGAGAGCCACTCTGCCAATGCCTACTTCAGTCATTCTATGGCTTTCGGTGGTGGGGGGATTGCCATAAGCCATCCATTGGCCGAGGCCCTAACCAAGATTCAGGATGAGTGCCTTGAGAGGTATCCCAAGCTCTACGGGAGTGATGATCGACTCCATGCCTGCATTACTGAACTTGGCATCCCTTTGACAAGGGAACATGGCTTTCACCAGGTGATTTTACTTTTCCATCTCCAATTTCTTCTTTCGGCTTTCTCAGCTGTTTTCTTCTGTACATTGCAAGGATAGCTAAGAACTTGTGAACTCGTTCGTTTTACTTGCTTATGTGTTGTAGTGGGATATACGGGGTAATGCACATGGTCTCTTGTCCTCCCACCCAATTGCACCACTAGTCTCAATACACCATGTTGAAGCTGTGGATCCATTTTATCCCGGCTTGAGTACTTTGGAGAGCTTGAAACTTTTTACCAGAGCCATGAGAATTGAGCCCAGGAGCTTTCTGCAGCGTTCAATCTGTTATGACCGTGCCAGGCATCTAACATTTTCGGTGTCACTTGGTTATGTTGTTCAAGTGTTCCCATACATTGTGCTCCCCAGTGAGCTGGAACGTTCAGAGCAGACATACTCTGCTTGGAACAAAATCAGTCACAGGAATGAATTTGATTTTGACATCAGAGATCCTTACAGATCTGTTTGTAAAAAGCCAACTCTTTTTTTCCTGAAAGATGTGGGAAAGAAAAATAATGCGACATTGGGGTTTTATGGACGGGCCAGAGGAAATGATGAATTGGGAAGGAAAGTTTTTTGCTTTCCACGTCTGCCTCCTATCCGGCATGTGCAACATATCCAGGTTTTGGGGCATCCACTGAACAAGAATTGGCATCTGGTTAGTTTTTCTTGTTCACAATCTTTTCTATGTTATCAAAATTCTTTGACACTGCTGTTTTAGTATTAAAAGACACTTTTGAATGTACTTGAACAGGTACCTCGGCGGCTATGTTGTGAACTAAACCAAATGAATGATGAACTTCTTAAATTGACAGTCGGGCAGTGTCAGAGGGGAGCTTTTGGCTCTGTTGGCTGATTTTGAGTGAATGTTGGATAAGATGGTCATGGCTCAGGTTGCTCTTACTTCCTATATGAAGCTCACTTCAAAAAGGAGGGAATTTCTTATCATGTGCTTTATCTTATTCAATTATCTTGAACTTAACCTCAATGCTGTGCTGACCCTTTAGCAACTGACATCTGCCATTTTGAAAACATCCTTGCATATTGTGGATACATGAAGCTGTTCTATTGTACACAACTCAGTTGAAGACTAGCATTCAGAGCTCAATCATTGGGGATTATATTCTTTGCCTTCGCATTTTGTTCAGAAGGTACTTAATCATAAACTGAGATCTGATGTATGGAGATTGCTGATGAAGTAAAGAGAAAATGGTACTTTGACATACCCTAGATGACAAGGAAGTGATGATTAACTGGCCTTTGTCCAATAAATGACATAATGGATGAAATTTTGGTGAATCATCTTGATGTTAGAAATTGCATTATATAGCTTAACTCTGCAAAGCCTTTGTCCAAGTACGGTAGGAGATCTACATTTCTTGCAGCTGTATGGAGGCCTTGTACAAAAACAGTTGGAGAAAAACTGGAAAAAAGTGGCCTTTCAAAACTTACATGTTGATTTGGCCATTAAAATACCATAGTTGTTCATTCAGGCTGTGAAATTGATTGTGTCCGCTATAACCCCCTGTAACGGAATCCTAGCCTTCTGAGTCTGTTATGTAATTTCCATTATTTAAAATATTGCTCATGGTTGAACCACACTTTATCATGTCTTTTGTTACTATCTCAATCTATGTTAATTTTAGTATTTGCCTTTTCCTATCATAACCTTCCATGTAGATGATGTCACTCTTCTCCATTGGTGCAGTTAGAGCAACTTCAATACATGTGCCATTTGATGTGTTAATTCTATAAGTTGGCATTGATATAAAAGTTACTGCTCCAATGGGGTGCTACTTGGCTTGCCAAAAAATAGTAATGTCATTTTTAATTGCTATATTTGGCATTAAGAGTAGCTAGTGTCAATTTATGGCATATCATGAAATATATTAGCATATGTCAAACGAAAGTGGGGTCCATGCTACTTTTTTAAATAAATACTAAACGGAGGTGGAGTCCACCTTTCCTTTTCATGAAAAAAAGAATTGTGTTAAAAAATGACATTTTTTAGCATTGGAGTAGAGTTACCAAATTTTAACATTTTTGTATTGTAGTAATGTCAAAATATAAATTTGACATGAATGAAATGACATTTAGCATTAGAGATGCTCTTATTAGTTTTTGTTGTCTAAAAGTTTCCTTTCGGCTATATAGCTATATATCAATCACACAATACAGCAGAAACACGTCTCGCTCAACTCATCTTGCATTAATTTAATTACTAACATCATCCCTATTAGATCAGGGGTAGTTATGGATATGGAGGTGCTACATATAGAATGATGGAGATTTGAGGAGAATGCTTAAGATGGAAGCTAAGGCAACCTTAGGGCTAGAGAGAATGGCAAAAGGAGAATTTAGAGGAGAAATTTAGGAGAATCTTGAGGATAGACTTAGGAGAATCCTGTGGTCTGCCATGGACCCCACTTTCGTTTGACATATGCTAAGATTATAACGGAGACTTGTTCTAACACACCTCCCCCCCCCTCGACATTATGTGCGTTGAGCCTATAAATGATCAACATATCTCTCGAAGTGTGCAAGTAGAACCACGAACAACAAGTAGCAACCATATTGGTACATGTTTTGCGTGTAGCTATCCGTGGAAAGATTACCACATGTGCTAAGTGGTGCCATGTAGATGAGCTAATGCTCTGTGGAAGCCATGTGGCAAGGTGGGGTTCCCTTGCTTACGACCTTCAATCTCTTGCTCTCTATGAATAATTGAACCTAGGTAATGAAATTGTTCACCCATAGCTTTGATATTTCTTAACCTTTGATCTTCACTAACTCTTAATGTTGTATTCAATTTTCTACTAAAGTTAAATTCCATTACATATACAGTATTAGCCTTACTCATCTTATATCATCTTGATAAGAGTTTTTTCATGACATATAGGACAAGTATGGGAAACGCTATTTTACTAGCAATGAAACACAATTGGTGTAAGGATTGATTGTAATTAATTCTAATGGGTTTTATGGAAATAAAGGATTATAGGGCTTCTGAAGGGTGTAGGAAAAGAGGTAGGGGTTTCGGGGCCTGTTTAGGTAAGAAAAGGGGAAGTTTAGGGACTGTGATAGGTGGTATGAACAGTTTTCTCCAGGATGTTGGGTCCCTTCTTGTTCCAAGTGATTGAGGTCAATAGAGGTTTGGGTTTGGATTTTGGAATTAAGATTTTTAGGGTAACAATAAGGTTGAAACATATATGGTTTGAAGGTTCCACAGGTTCTTGCATACACATTTAAATCATTAAATTGTATCTGGGACATGTGCTTCAAGCAATCAATGTTGAGTGTCAGCAGTGAAACTAAAGTTTGACCATTAATTTGGCGGTCGAAATTGACTAACGTGTGTTCCTGGCATTATTTGGGTCCTCAATACATAAAATGAGATTAGCAGTTGGACAAGCCTTGAGTTTAATATATGCAGTGGTTAATTTGTGTTTCTTTTTGTTTAATTGGGTTCCTACTGTATTAAACTCAAAAAATGGGAATGTGTTGCCCCTATAGAATTTGGTTATATTTGGGATGTTACGTCTGTTGAACCATAAAAGCATGGAGGTTTCGTTCTTGGCATGCATTATTTTGCTGTGATAGTTACTTTCTGGCTATGTGCTGTTTATTTGTCACGGAGCTTATTAAATTTTCATTTGTTGGCTGCATATTGTTCATTTTAGAGCTGGAAAAACAAAGTGAGTTGTCATGAATTTCAACTATTTTTCTCTCCCCATTTTTTACAGTAGCAAGGATTGGACTCCCAAGAGTCGGTGCATTTTATGTGACTCAGACCTTTTTGTAGTAAGCAAGGAGAATTCGAAGAAGAGTAAGATTGAGTGATTGAAAGAGAAAGGTCATAAACTTGTAATCTTCGTCCTTCAGTACAAGTTTTAACCTCCTTTCGTGAATTTTTTAGAACAAAATATATGCATTCTCATGACCTCAAACCCACTCTATGCCAATTAAGGATCGCGGGGACGACCCTTGAGCCGTCCCTAACAAATTTTAATTAAGGATCAATAATAATATTATCAAATTAGATAATTAAGTACTATAATTATAATATGGTTTACAGACCATGATAAAAGTAATTCTTAAATTACAGATTCTTAAACATAAAGCCATCCCCAAGACGTAGACTCATGAGAGAGAAAAATACTATAACATACTTAGTCTATTACAATTTATAACAAAAGAAGCCACCATTACATGCGGAAGACTGTCCGTGAGCAAAATGTGACGCCTGCTAGGAGTGAACACCCTATGGTCCTCCTGCAGTGTCCTTTCCTGAAAAAAAATGATATATTTATGGAGTGAGCTAGCTTAGCTCAGTAAGTAAATTCCCTCGCCCTGTCATGGGTCAGGGCTAGTTTAAATAGAAGAATGTAAACAAATGGTAAGCAAAAGATGTAACAAAATAGTCAGTCACCAAGAGAGCGAGTCAATAAGAATGACCCATAGGTCCAAAAAGGCACATCCTAAAGCAGTTTGAAAAAGATGACGTAAACAGTTTAGCAAGTCAACAATAAGGATTTAGCACATACAACAATCAGCTACCAAAAAAATCACAAGATATCACATCGAATTCAATGATAGGCTTGAAAAGTGTATCCACAATGAAAGAGTGCATCATCAAATTATGATTAAAGACATGAAATATGATTCTAACAAAATAGATGCTAATAACAAATAGAGCCCCCGACTACCCCCAAAAGCACTCATTCAGGTTTACCCCTCATTCGGGTTCTTGAATAACACTAAGAGCTCGTATCAATATCATGTCCTTTGTGGACTAAGTGTTGGGTATCATTCCCAATCACCGACCCCTTAGGTCTAAATCCGTATCTATAGAATCAGGATGGGAGTTGTGGCAAACACAACTCCTGACACTCATAATAATATCAAAATCAGCGAAATTTCACAAGGAATGTACATATACGTGGAATATCAAATTCTTAGCAGTGAGAAACATAGCAGTTTTCCAATATCCAAATCAAGGTTATAGGAAATGTGTAAGCACTCACCGCAAGATATTGACAAATAATCTTAACATGTCCACAAGGAAGTACAAGTATCAAATTGTGGAATCAAATAATTGTTAGGTGTGTATAAGAGTACAAATTGGTAGCATCGAGAAAACATAATTGTGACATGGATAAGGAATACCACATATTAGTGTTCGAGTTTACTTACCTAAAAAATGGTTCCTCCTCCCTTCAAGAGGAATCAGACCTCCTTCTCATTTCCTTTTGATAATCCTATAAATTAGGAAACATTATTTAGTTCAATATTGTTCATGGACTTAGTCTGATTTTATTAATGGATCTATGATCTTTTAGTCTTATGGGTCGTGTTTTGAGTCTATGGACTTATGTAATTTAGGTTGTAACTTAGTTGACTCTTTTACCCTATACTGGTAGCTCATTGTACCTTTAAAGTGTCCTAAAAATAGCTAGTGTTGCATACTTGTATTTTAAGTATTTTATTTGACAAAACAGACTCCACCGTTGACTCCGGAACGTTGAAAAAAGTCAATTTAGGCCCTCACAAACTTCTATTTGGCTTTGAGTATCATTAGGGGTAAAATGATAATTTTTATATTTTTACATGTCTAAATTTTTGGAACCCCATCTCGTAAAACAAACCTCACCATTGATTCCAGAACGTCGAAAAAAGTCAGAATACACTACCCCTTTATTTTATTTGGGTAACGAAATATTTTACCATAATTAAATTAATTAAATTATTTAATTTAATATTATTTATATATTTTGACACAAGTGCCATGGTGGCACAGTGGCACACGCATGGGGTTTAAAATCCTCACATGTGTGAGGTCTCTATTTCGAGTTTGGGGAGCCACGACTCCCTTTTATTTTTTTGATTTTTAGTTAGCCAAACAACGGATAGGTGTAAAATAAGAATATGATATCCCCAGGTCGTGTAGGTCTATTGGATTAGGTCTTATCCTTATAGCCAAGCAGACCCAATCCTCCCATTTTTAAACTAAAACCTAAGCCCTAAATGGTGTTGTTCCACTTACCCATTTGTGCGGCTGGTAAGTTCCGACCTGAACCCGAAACCGACCCGACCCGAGTAGCCTTCTTCTTCTTTGTTTTTTGGGTGAGTCTCTAATCACCCTCTTCATCAACGGTGGCCAGAAACTACAGAATTTTAAATTTTTAAAAATTATTTTCTTGCTGTTTTGAAGTTGTTTCTTGGTCTTAATTCATTCTAACAATGTTTTAGAGCCTTTAGGTAGCATTTTGGCCTTTCGGATCTCAATGATCAGACGGTTTTTTCCGATTCACACTTTTCCAGCCACCCTTGAAAGCTCACTGTTTCTCCCTCATTTCTCCACCAAAATGGCTCATTTTTTAACCATTGTGATCCATAATTCGAGGGCTACAACTAGCTATAAAATGCTCATTTCTAAGCCAAATGACCTGATTCTTTTTGCATCATGTTCCATTTTCATTCTACTTTTGATCCCTATTCACAAAATAATGTTTGTTTTGGTTTGTTTCAGACCCAGTTTCTAAGGTCATCAATGGTGGGTCACGTGGTATTTTGTTATCGAAGGCCCTTCTAAATCCTCTTCTTACCCCCAAGATATGGTACATCAATAATAAAGACCATGCATGCAGTCGATGTAATACCCCGACCCAAGTTAGCTGGTATCCGACCCGAAGTAGTCAGTACCCGACCCGGGTGAACCGAATCATAACGCATAATCCCGAGCTGTACCAAAATTTGACTACGTAAGTAAAATTGATGCTCAATGTAATAACCTACGTTGCATGGGTGTAAATGGCAGACAGCCACAAGTAACCAGGTACCGTCGCACCAGAAGTCGATTTTTCGAAAAACGTGCAATTAAGTATACGTATATTTAAGTGGAAATACATACATATATGATTATTTAAGTATATTATACATACATAAATATAGGTATATACATACGGTTGGATTTGATAATATATAAAGGTAATGTAATATATTATGATGTAAAAGATATATATATATATATATATATTATAAGTGATATGAAAAGCCAAAGGAAATCGGTGGGCAGAATTGAAATCAGTGGGCACATTGGGACGTTGAGAGAGAGAATAAGTGGAGGGTGACTTGTTGAGAGCTGGAAGATTGAGGGCTGCATGGCAGCCGTGTATGTACAGGTGTGCATGTCTGTCATCCGTAGCTACAGGTGGCAAAGCTACCAACTATAGAATCGGTGGAGGAGAGGATTAAAGAAATAAAAGGGAGAAAAAGGAAGTGTAAGAAGGAAAGAAATTGTGGCGTGAAGAGGAACTGAAGTGCAGACCAGTGAGCAAGAGAGAACCAGGAAGAAGAAAAAGAAATTGGAAAACTAGAATCGAAAACAGGTATGAAAGTCATTTAAATTGCTTTAAATTGTCCTTAAATTTTGTAGCTCATCATAGTTTCAATCGAACCAAAGACCTGAAGAAAATGATTAAATAAACCAGGATTTAGCTTTGGTCAACAATGGTGGGTTTTTGTACGATAGATTAATCTCAATTTTGGGGTTGGAAATAGGTAAGAAATAGTTTCAGGAACTCAACGCAAGAAGAACGGTGTAAAATGGTCTCGGAATGACCAAGTTTAGTCAAAATATTCGTCACTAGTGCATGGCCGGAATAGCTAACCGGGTATTGAAAACTGTATATTGTAGTGGTCTAAAACAGGTCTAAACTGAATGCCTAAAGATTTGGGATCATTTGATACGAAAATCAGTAAGAATAGACAACGAAATGTGTAAGAAAACTGAGTTGGCCGGAGGTAGAGCAGTGGCCGAAAAATCGATTATGGGTGCCGGAAACGGTAAGAAATCAGGTCAAATCTAGTTTAAACGAGTTGTTGAGATTGTTAGAGGTAATTTGATATGGAAATCGGAGGAAATGGACGTCAAATGAGGTGGAAAACAGTGGGGAAAGGTGGCAGTTCCGGCGACCGGCACCGGAAGTGGCACTGGAGTAATGGCCGAAAAATCGTGGGCCATTTTGTTGATTGGGTTCACCTGAACCGGTCGGTTCAGTGGGGGTTTAAACCGGTTTAGGGTTTCTAACCCTGAACCCACTGGTTCAAACCGGAACTCTTGGAAATAACAAACCGGCTCAGAAGGTTTGAAGAATTGCATTAGAACCCCAAACAGTAAAAATTCATTAAATATTATTTTAAGAAATTACGAAAATGCTCGAGTTCTAAACTAGGCCAATGAAGTCCGAACGAGGCAAATAAATAGTCAATTTTTATTATCTCGAGCCTTCCGAACCCAATGGCAGTGTCAAAATTATGAAAAGGGGTCCCAGGAATAAAAGACACGTAAAGTACAAAATGACAGTTTTGCCCTTTTAATCCAAGAATTCGATTTAAGATCCGTAAAAGCCTAAACTACTTTTATTCGACGTTCCGGACACAATAACGAAGTCTAAATTAGTAATTAAGATACCGATAGCCAAGATAAGCAAATTTGAATATATAGCATAGATTAGTTATGATTATAGACTGAGTACATTTCCAATGACAGGCACGTCGAAAGATAAAGGAGAGGAAATAGCTTGAGTTCTAAGGATCGGTAAAAAGTGTAAGTAATCTCTGATCTCTGTATGTGCTACATTCCAAGCCAA
Source organism: Nyssa sinensis (assembly GCA_008638375.1). Taxonomy (NCBI): domain Eukaryota; kingdom Viridiplantae; phylum Streptophyta; class Magnoliopsida; order Cornales; family Nyssaceae; genus Nyssa; species Nyssa sinensis. The sequence continues at coordinate 444,794 of CM018046.1, read as the reverse complement.
GTCATAGTTCTTTCGATATACAATACCTGTTGTACTCGTTACACAGCTATCAGTATTTATTGAGCCACATCGATATTGTCCTATCATGTGGGAAGCATTTGATGATTGTCATATATATCTTGATCATGATTGTACATTTGTGCTTTGAGTTCTTATTGTACACTTGTACCCAGGGCTGTGAAAGCCAGATAGTTGTATTCAGTTATACTTTCACTTATTTGTTTGTAGAAAATAGCATGATCTTGATATATTCTTAAGTGCCGGATTTGTGATTAGTCACATTTCCATTTGATGCTAGCTATGACCTTCGGGTCTAGATTCCGGGGAATTTATTTATATTTTTATTATACAGTGCACAGAGCCATATTCAAACAGCCCATAAGTGGAACTGGATACGAGCTCAGAGCGGTAGTATTCAAACAGCCCGTAGAAGAACTGAATACGAGCTCAGGGCAAGATCATTCGGCGAGGCCTAGGGCACCGAATGTGAGCCACAAGGGTATCCGGGCCCCACCAGTACCAGAGCATCTCCAATTTATTGATATCATTATCTTATTGTTACTGTTGTTGTTATTCATAGCTGAGCCTATTACTTCACTATGATTGATCATGAGTATTGTTGATGTTCGTAGCATGAGTCTATTACTTCACTATGATTGATCTTGAGACTTTCCTAGTGTTATTCAGAGCTTTGATTCAGTGATTTTATTCAGCACATATGATTGTAATATCAGACAGTTTCCTTTACTTTATTGAGCTCTTATCATTTGATGATTCCTTGATAAGTTTTGTATTTATGACTGGCTATCACATCTGTATTTATCCTAGTCCTTTCATGGATAGTGCTTCTATATTCTTGTACACATGACAGAGCAAAGGAGAATTACTTACTGAGCTTTAGTTAGCTCACCCCTTATTTCCCAACTTTTTTTCAGGAAAGGACACGATAGGCAAGCAGTAGCAATAACAATGGACATATTTTGAAGTTGTAGGGTAATACTTAGTACAGACAGTCTTGTAGCTCTCCCATGTATTCCACGTCTTGGGGAAGACTAGTTGTATTAAGAAATTTTGTATTCCGCACCTTGTAAACATTATATATCTATGACATGTAACTTTTATCTATTATTCCGCATATTTAGTTGTTGCATGTTAGTAATACTGATGGTGTAGCAAGTTAAGAACCCTTAGTTCGGCAACCAATGTCGGATCGGGTGCACGGTACGAGATCTGCATAGGGTGGGTTTCGGGTCATGTCAGTCTAACACTATTAAACAGTAAGTTACACAGGGATATTTTTAGAGAGAGAAAGTTTAGCTTTGAGGGTGTACCTTCATAGTGAGTTTCCTCCATCTCTTTGGGGTTTGGTTCTGAGCCTGTGTTGTTTGTGTCTAGTCTTAGCATGCACAACCCTTCCCTTCTTCTTCCTCCTTCCTTTATCTTCCTTCTTTATCTCTCTTTCTAGTCGACTGTCTCACACATGCACACACGCTCAGCTCAGCTCTGATCACACGCAAAACTCACTCATTGCGCGCGCGCACACACACACACACACACATATATATATATATAAAACATAAGTACATATATATATATATATATATATTTTCAAATTGTGCATGAATTTCAATTGGAGGAGAGAGTGGCCCAATGAGGGGTCAACATCTTAGCTTTGAGCATGCAGACTTGGGCTTAATATGGGTTATGTATATATCTTGTGGGATATATAGCACAAAAGTGCTGTAGCCAAGTTGGCTACTCTTTTTGGGCATAAGATTCTCCCCCTTTTTGGACTTAGGTTCAAGACTTTGGGCCAACACTTTTGGCCTTCTTTTCTCTCTTTTTCGCTTCTTATGCATTGTTTGACATTTTGGGTGTGTTTCTTGAAATTTCAAAGTTGTGTTTCAATTGTCCTAAAATCTCTTGGTATTATCACCATGTTTTTTTATTTTTGTTTGCTTCATCTACATGTCATTAATTTTATTTTTGATGCGTTACATCGTTTTTAGTTTATACTAAAAATATATTATATTTATCAGAAAATTCTTGGCTAAATTCGTTTTGTTTACGTATCGTGCTAATTTCGTCCAATTTCACTTCCTATACTAGTTTTCATGTGTATGGGCTACCAATTTCAATTTAATATGTCTAAAATTAATATATATTTTATTTCATAAAAATTGGCATTAACGTAAATTACTTTGCCTAATTGGGTCGGGATATTACATGCATATTCTCTTATGATGATAGGTGATAACTCTTTGTTGTCTGCATGGCAATGTGGGGATGCAATAATAGGAATGCCAAGGTCGTGAAAATTAAGGCATTGTAAGGGACAATAAATTCACTCAAAATTGTTGAGAATTGTTGGTAATTAAATTGTCTTTCCCTAAATTTCCCCCACAATCTAGGAAGAATAAAACATTTATGTGCAACTATTACCTTTTGTGGTCCTCTCTCTCTCTCCTCTAAAGTAGAAACGTTGCCAGCAAGGTTTTTTTTAGTTATTTGATTCCATATCTTTTTTATAATAAAATAAAAGGGGGGAAATCTTGGCTATACTTGTGCTTAATATCATGTCTTTCATACAGTTACTTCTCAAACAAGAGAAGGGAATAAGGTTACGACAGGTATTCGGCTAACTTAGAAGATATAGGTTTCATTGAAGAGGATAGATTCATGATCATAAGTAGCCTGACATTATGGATTTGTTAAATTGCTACAAGTATTTGGGAGAACAATAGTATGTGAACACTTGTACTGTTAACATTTATAAAAGACTTTTTTCTTCTCAGAGGCTTTGTAACCTAACCTAACTTAACATTATTTATTATATATATATATATATATATAGCTGTTTGGAACGCTTTCCAGTCAAAGCGTGTAAATGAATGAAATTGTGCAGGAACCTGCTCGAGTTAGATGTAGAAATGCCAACTTTATTTCAATGACTAAGAATTGGCAATTGATGTAGTCAACTGTCGTGGTGGTGGTGGTAAATGATGTAATAAAAAGGAAAAATTCAATGCATGAGGTTTCTGTCACTGTGGGATTTGGAAAGGGTTAGACACATGCAGCCTTACTTTTGCTAACTGTTTCCGTGACTTTTAGGTCACAATAGAGTAATATCATTGTTGTGTTTGAACCCAAAAATATATATTTTCTCTTTGTGTTGGAAGTTGAAATGTGCACCTAAGATTAGATCTTTCTTGTGGTTGCTTTTGAGGTGTAGGAATCTTTCAAAGGTACCTCTTAATAGGAGGGATATTCATGTTGATAGATTTTGTGATTTATATCCAAATGAGCTTGAGTATATGAATCATATATATATATATATATATATATATTTGGGTTGTAAAGAGGTAAAATATGTTTGGAGTTTGATTAAAAATGCTTGGGAGGTACCAACTGTGGAGGATAGTGATGTTGTTGAGTGGTTAAAGAAAATATGCACTCAGGGTAAGTCCATGTATGGCATTGGGGGTAAAAGTGGTTAATATTCTTTGACAACTTGGTGTCATCGCAATGATAGAGTTTTTCTGCAGAATAAGTTTAATCCTTTTAAAGTTATAGAGGAAGTTACCAATATGTTTAGAGACTATAATCAAATTGATTTTTGGGTTAGTCATAATGATATAAAAGTTAGAAAATGGTAAAATAGTAAGGTTTATAAGGTTGATCTCGCCTATTGGACGGAAGAAACTAGATTTTAATGGTTCTAAAAAAGAGAATCGTAATTCAGATGGAGTGAGTGCCATTGTCAGAAATGAGCAAGGGAATATTAGTTGGGTGTTATCCAGTTGGTATTAGGGAAAGTATTTAGTACCACAATTGGAAGCTTTAGCTCTTTGAGAATGATTGCGAATGATTGATGAGCAAGATGGTGAACACTTTGATATTGAAGGTAATTCTAAGTTTATTATAGAAATTTTGTTCGGAAAGTGGAAAGGGTCATGGAGGATTTATAGTATTTTAAAGGATTATGTTAATATTATCATGATAAAAGTTTAAAGGCTTTCTATTGGGCATGTTTTTCGTGAAGCCAATTTAACGATTGATTGGTTAGCTAAAAAAGCCCATTCTTGAAAAAGAAGAATAATGTGGCTAAATGGATATCCTAGAGATTTACACATAATTGTTTTGGATGATGTTAGAGGTAGAGCATTTGAGAGATTGGTGTAACATTCAAAAAAAAAAAAAAAAACCTTGCATGAGTTTAGAGACGGGCAGGGTCGTAGTGATTAGTGCTAGATCTCTAATTCTTGTATTTTGTAGGGGTTGAGCAAAGGTAACCTATCAATGTCACATCCTGAAATCCACTCTATGCAGATTAAGGGACTGCGAGTGTGCTTATCCAGAATCCTTACAATTATATGACGTCAATTTCAAACATTGCAGCGAAAATAATCACACATGTTACATTCATCCTTCAAGTATTTGGATAGGCTAGAATATTTTTTTTGAAACATTACATCAAATACTTATCACGACATTGTCCTTGATCATATCAACTAGTGGGTCCCATATCTCTCGTTCACATCTCATACATGTTTGAACTTTATATTTATGCTAATCGTTAGTCCCATGTCTCACGTTCACATCTAAACTTCATACTTACGCTAACTGTGAGTCCCATACGTCACGTACACATCTGAACTTCATACTTACACTAACTGTGAGTATTACACTAACTGTGAGTCTCATATCTCACGCACACTTCGATTCTTTGCACTTCACAATAGTTGTGGGTCTCGTACCCCACTTTTTATTAGAACTTCATACCTTCACATCTTTACCTGAAATATCATAGGTAATATTCATGTGAGCTTTATGAAAAACTCGTGAGTAATTCTAGTATCTTGTCATAGATTTTTCAACCGATAGCATTTTGAAGCAGAAAGTATTTCATGATATAAATATGCTATCGACTGATTACACTTTGACACAGAATATGAATACTTGAATCATAAAATATTTAAACACAACTTGAAATGGTAACTTAAAATAGAAGCATTTCAGAATGATTCAAGTAAGGCATATCATTCTTAAACACGTAGTAAAATTGCCCTTTGTGGCACAAAACGTAGATTTTTTTAGTTATTCACACAAATCAGGATGAATAAATCCTTTTATCGAATCAGGAGTGTAAAATACTTTTAGTTATAAAGGATGAGGATTAGAATTTTTTTTCATTAAACACGAGGATAAAACCCTTTAACATAATCACGAGGATAAAATATTATTTTTATAAAAATGGGAGTTCGAAAACCTTCTTCTATTTCATAGCTTAACATATTTCATTTTACTAGAGAATCCATATCGATCCGGACTCTAAGGTTATCAAGAAGCCACTATATTATACATGACCTAAACACGAGAGATTTCTAGCTTTTTTACGAGTATTGCAAGATTGAGTCCCGAAGAAAATACTGAACATTAGCGCTTATACACTAATTATCTTGCATTACCAGTTCGTAAACATAAGGCATTTAAAATATTACTTTTCAAGAGCACTTAAACATAGTTTCACTGAGAGACATGCATTTTCAAAGAGACATTTATCATAACTTTGCAAACAGAGATATGCATGCTTGAATACGAGTTGTATAAACAACTTGTCATTTAAATAAACACATTTTGCAATTCACGATAACACTTTCAAACCATAACATGAAGCATGCTTTTAAACAATAGTAATGTAATAAAAAGATTTTGAATTAAAACATTTCAGAAGTCATGGAGTTAAATTTTTCACTTCAAAGTCTAGGATTACTCACCTGTGGTTTAGAGTACAGAGTCCAAAGTCCTTTCTTTACTTGCCTTGCCACTTGTCTTATCCTTATTCCCTTGCTAGTGATCCTAAATCATAGTTCAGAATGCATTGATACTACATCAATACACATCTTAGCTTAATTCTTTGCTTACTTAGTGTCCTTATTCTCTAATGGACTTGATCTTACTGTTTAGGATTCCCTCACGGTCTCTAGTTAGGGTTTCTAACACTTCGTAGTTCAACGTGTGGTTTACTTTAGCCTTTAGAGGCATTTTGGTCATTTGTCCTTTACATCTCATATCGTTTAGTTCGTCGTTTTTCTTAAACAAACTTTATTTTTGAGTCCAGATGGTCTTTAAAACATTAATATAGATTTTTTAATTTTATTTACACTTTTCTGGTAGTTTCGTTAAATCTTAAGAACGTATTCATCATTTTTTAGTTTATTATCGAGTCTTATTTTTCTTAAAAGGACTTCACCGTTAGGTCCAGAATGTCGAAGATAATCAATTTAGGCTCTTCTAGGATCTTAATTTTCCTATCTATGACTTATATTAAGTCTAGGGGTATTTTTATAATTTTTTACTTTGACATATCCTATTTTTCAGTACCTAATTTGATAATGTAGACCTCATTATTGAGTCCGACATGTCAAAGAAAGTCAGAATAGGCTGTCTCTGACATTTAATTGGCTTCGGGCATTATTAAGGGCATAACGATAATTATAATATTTCACGTGTCTAAATTTTTGAGACTTTATTTCGTAAAATGAACCTCACTATTGGGTCTAGAATGTCAAAAAATGTTGGGATAGCTACCCTTTTTATTTTATTTGGCGATATATAGCATTTAAATTAATTAGTTTAATTAAATTAATTAAATACATAATATATATATATATATATATATTATGTGCGATAAATACACAAGGTGGTTAGTGGCATATTGGTAACTAATTGAGCTTATAATTCCTTTTGCTTAACTGATCTTGGGTTCGAATCCCATTCATAGTTACTGCCATACCATTTTCCTTTTTTATTTTTATAACTAAACCTGAAATTGCATAGTTTCGGTTATTTACTACATTTGGATTGGTTCCAACCGACCCACACCCGAACTCAGATACGACCTTGTTGATTGACCCGGTCAACGGTTGACCAATTAATAGAGAGACTCGCTGGTGCTGATCGCCTTGTCCGGCGACAGCCGTTGGCGACGAATGTTTTTCGGTGATTAAAACACATCATTTCAAACCATTTTCACCTTAGGAGTTCATTTATGGAAACCAAATTGGATTTAGTTGGGTTTTTGGCCATCAAATGGTTGGTTATAGGGGCGTCTCCGACAAGCACCATTTTTTCGACGAGTAATTTCCAGTTCTATTTCGTCATGTTGTACACGTGGTTTTCATCCCATTTTTCTTCTATTAGACTTCTAGGACCTCAAGGATCATTTTCCCGTTCACTAAACAAAGAAAATCAAACCAATCACACATATGGGATTCTCTCTCTTTCTAATTGTAATTCTAGTTCGTTTTCTGATTTCTTGACTATTTTGGTTGCGTTAAATTCCTTTGTGTTCCATATTTTATCCTTTTTTTTAGCTTTGGGTTCCATTTCAAGCTTTATTCACGTTGGGTTAAAAACCCAGTTTGCCTAGCTTTGGGTATCATGGTCTCTATGGTCTCATTTAGCTCATTCATTCCCATTTTCTTCTTATCCTTTACCATTTATAATATTAATCACATGTAAGCTATCAAAAACTCATAATAACATGATTTAAGAGAGAAAATGATGAGAGAGAAAATTCTCTCTTTCCTCTAATGGCAACTTCTACACCATTGCTTGGGCTTCTCTTCATGTCTTAATTGACCCTGAGCCCTCCCATTTGTTCATTCCTAGCATTGCATGCAGTCTGGATTTCCATTTCTTTCCAATTTTCTTCATTTCTCTTCTTTTTCTATCTAGTTTTCTCCTCTCTCTCTCTCTCTCTCTACTTCCTCTTTCTATAAGCACCACCTCTGTTGATTTGAATCATACAACACGCATACACACACACGCATGTTTACACATATCTCAAGGGGGATGGGCTGCATGTGTCCTCATTAGCTAAGATGTTGGTGCACTAGGGTGGTGACACCTGACTTCTTTATGACATTTTTCCTATAAGCTTCACTTTATGTACTTTTCTTGTGGCCATCATAGCATAAAAGTGTTCCTCATATGGTGTGTCCTTAATCACAAAAGGTCAACCTCCTTCACATTATCATTCATTACATGATTGATTTCCTAAAAAAGAAATGAGGCATCCGCTTCTATAGCAACCATCTCACCTGCCCTTTTCAAACACTATGACATTGACCTTGGTGGTGAAATCGATTTCTACACTCTCCATCCACACAAATATTTACTTTAAGGGCACTCTAAGATCATTGGGATACAAGTCCACTGACCAAGGATGGGTCTCTAAATCTATTCCCACACCCAAGCAAACCCAATAAACTCTTTCTTCCACTCGCCCTACTCCATAGACCACTTCTCCCCTTCCTCCTCCTCCTCCTCCTCCTCCAAACATAGACTTTTTCTCCATCCTCACCTTCCTTAGGGAAATGGATGCCAACTTTCGAATTCAAATTTGGATTGTTGAATCCAATCTCTCTAAAAATCTATCCGACATCACCGAACTGGGTAGAGGCTATAGAGACCAGATTAGAAATCTGTTTTCTGCCTAGGGTTCGTTCAAACGAACCATCAGTTGTTTGAACGAGCACTTGCTTGTTCGAACGAACAAGGAACAAATATCAAACGAGTACAACTCTGAGGTTGCGACAACTCGTTTAATATAGAGGTTTGAACAAACTTCTCTGTTGTTTGTTCAAACAAGCAAAGCTTCGTTCGAACGAGCAACAACGAGTTCCACATTCATTGTTTCTTGTGAATTGGATTTTTTTCATGTGTTTTAAAGATGCATTTTGGGAGAATTAGTTCACAATCACAAGTGATAAGATAAAATCTATATACAATGCATGTATGATGTGAATGTGTGAGATCTAAATCATATACAAAAGACCATTTTACCTTTCGAGAACCAAGTCGACTAGTAGTGATACACGGTAATGTCTCTTGGACGAACTTTGGAAAGAATGGTCATCGAGGTACTCACTCGTAGGACTTATGTACGGATTACATACAAAACATATTTTGTCTAACCGAATTTTCCAATTACAATATCAGACCCTATGGTCCTAACAAACTCTCCCTTTGGCAATCCATAACAAAACTGCAAAAAAAATATAAGAATACAATACCAAAATCTATAATCCCCAAAGAGTCAGATAGAAGAAAATTATACATTTTGACTTAGTATCCTATACTAGATATGTCACTTAGTATTGCTCAATAAGTAGCCAACCTATTTCGTGTACAATACCCTCAACTATACCACGTAAGATCACATAAAAAGAGATATATCAAATAAAACCAATGAGATCACACGGTAGATAAGTATCAATATAGAATAAGGTATAGTAAACATGGAAGCCATTTGCAATTAAAATAAGACATGAGTAATATAAAGTGATTCTAAGCTATCTCATACATATGCTAAAAAAATATATATTACTCCACCTTAGTATATGCTCAAAATATCTAGTCTCCCCTTTTGTACAAATCTCCTTAACACAATCTCTCCCTTTTTGTCACAATAACAAATGAGGAAACTACAAAGAGAGAATACGAGGAAGTAAGATATGACAAAACAGACATGCATAGAGAGATAATAGAGTACTGACAGTAAATATAATACACACATAAGATATATGGCAACGAAATAAAAAATACTGGTCTATCATCAATCTTAAAAAAAATATACAATAAAGGTAAAGAGAAATATTGTCACAAACAAAAATACATGTAGCTGATGAGTAACAAAAATACAGGTGAAAACCTTACTATAGTCACACTCATCACTCATGTAACTATTTATAGCATCACTGATCACCTGTAGACAAAGGTGGAGAAAGAAAGTCCCAAGTTATAATCTTTATCAGTCCTTGAAGAGTTCCTCGAATGTAGGTAGTCTCTTGCATCATTGGGATAAAGTAATCTAAGCGGACCCGAAGATAATGCTACTCCATCATGTGATTAATATCAACAGCAATATGATCACGATGAAGCTGTAATCGCTCATTAAGCTCATCCTTGGTGATCGACTAGCTATCAGAAGAAGATGAAGCTCCTATTGGCGCATGGAAGTTTACACCCAAGGGGGTACGAAACTGCGATGGTGTCCGGTCAATAAGGAAATCCACTATGTGAATCTGATCTCTAGACTGTTGCTGCTGTGACGACATGTGTGGCTATTGCTGTTGCTGCAATGACATGTGTGGCTGTTGTTGCGGAGCTAGAACCGGTGGCTACTACTGCTGCTTTAACTATTGTGCCTCCTCCTGCTCATTAGGAATATCGTCCTCATTGGGAGGAGCGATGACATGTCCTCGTGATCTGGATAGGGTCTGATGGGTAAATGGACTAGGTGGGAGGACGAGCATATCAACAGTGTAGAAAGGAACCCGCTGTGCAGCACAAATCCTAGTGATCAAGCTGCCAAATGGTAAGGATGCAGTGCATCTCATACCGGTGGTGGAGGAATCGATGACTCGGAGTATGTACAAAGGAACATCGATAGAAATAGCAACACCGAATGCATACATGAGTGCTAATTTTACTTTCGAGTATGGACTCACTATCATTTACTTTAAATAGTTCATAGTTATGAACTAGCTTGCTAATTTTAGACCTTTTGGCTTAATTCAACCTTTTTATGTAACTTCAAGTTTATCCCATATATATTTTGTGGACTCGCAATTGGAGATTCTATTAAACTCGTTTGAATCTAAGGCACAATATAAATTACTCATTGCCATGGCATTTTGTTGAATGAGTTTGACATCCTTTTCATCCCATTCTTGTTTTTCTTTAGCAGCCTTGGTGGTGCTAGTAGAACTTTCGGACTTCATAGGGATATGAGGCCTATTTGTAATGACATTCCATATTTCCAAATCTTAGGCATGAAGATAGATATTCATTTTAGCCTTCCAATAAGTATAATTTGGGCCACTAAACATAAGAGGTCTATTTGTCAATTGCCCTTTGACAAAGACTGGTTCTTACAATATTTGCCTTATCTTTTCTTTTAAAGTGTTAACTCTATTTTACAAGAGACGAGACTCTGATACCATTTGTTGCCTAAGTATTTACCTTAGAGGAGGGAGGTGAATATGGTATATCGCAAATATTGATTTCTTTTTGGAACTTTAAAAATGAAAGTTGGAAATGCACAATAAAAAATAAGAGAGAGAGAAAGAAAGAAAGAGTAAACACAACAATTTTACGAGGTTCAGAAAACTTCCTACGTCTTCGACTCAAGTATCCCCACTTGAGTTTTTCCACTATTCTAACTTCCTTGCAGGTGGAGACCAAACCTTTACAAAAGTGAAGACCACAACCTTTTTATCTCAACAAAATATTGATTTTTTTTTTTGGAACTTTAAAAATGAAAGCTAGAAATGCACAATAAAAAAACAAGAGATAGAGAGAAAGAGAGAGCAAGCATAACAGATTTACGAGGTTCGGAAAACTTTCTACGTTCTCGACTCAAGCATCCCCGCTTGAGTTTTTTCACTATTCTAACTTCCTTGTAGGTGGAGACCAAACCTTTACAAAAACAAAGACTGTAACCTTTTTATCTCAGCAAAATATGCCATTTTAGTTCATCGGATAGCATCTACCCACAACTCTCACCGCAATGAGATGATATAAAGATGTTTACCAAATAACACTCTCTTCTAGAGTAGTTTTGGTGTAATAAGATGTCCACTCTCTATAAATAGATCAGGTGTAAGCACTAAGTATTTAAGTAGTTTTGAAAATGTCAGATCTAAAGTCAATAACAAAGATATGAAAGTGTAAGCTTGTAAAATGATGGCTTAGAAAGCCCTAGAGAACCTCTATTTATAGTCTTTCAAAGAATATGTCCTTTGCTTTTCAAAAATAGATGTTTCCCTCCATTTTTTGTCTGTTCAAAATTTGAATTTGTGATTACCACATCGATAGAATTAGTCGACTGAATCATCAATCAGTTGACTACAAAGAGGACTGGTCGACTGATTTGGTTAACTTATTTGTCCAGAGGTTTAGTGGTTCATTTGGTCAAGAACAATCAGTTGACTGGTTCTGTTTATATACTATTTTGCCTTTGAGAAATGGTCAATTGATATTTCTTTTAGGTTGACTAATTTGGAAAGTATTTTCAGGCAATATAACAAAATGGTTACTCAGTCGACTGGTTCCACGGATCAATTGACTAGTTTTGTTTGTATACTGATTTTACCTTTAAAGGTAGTTAACTGATTCTCTTTGGAGGTCGACTGATTTGGACAGTGAGTCTTTAGGCTGTTTTGTAAAACATCATTCAATCGACTTGGTTCTATAGGATCAGTTGTTTGGTTTGATTAGTGTAAAGAATAAGCTTTAAGAATTAGTCGACTGGTTCCATGAAATGGATCAGTCGACTGGTTTAATTACTATAAATAATAAGCTTTAAGAATCAATCGACTGGTTTATGCAGTGAGTGTATTCTAGCTTATTTTTTTTAGTGTACTTTTATCAAAACCGTTTGATCTTTCAAAACTTAAGGTATGACAATATTTTGTTTTGAAAAATCATTTGAGATTAGTTCTTATATGATCATTTTAAATAGTAAGAGCTTACAACCAATGATCAATCTAATCTTACGTCTCTCAAAATCCAAAATCCAAAATAAGAAAAATGAAAGTTTTCACTTGACTTATCTTGAATCCTTTGGCTTGATTGTGTCTAGTTGCTTGAATCATCATGAGAGCATTCCACTTGTTTGATTTTTGCTTTGGAGCATATTCTTGTAAATTTTAAAATCCTTTTTAAATTAGGGAAATTACCAAAACACCCTTAAGCCTAAAATTGGTCAAATGAAGGCCAATTAAAATGTAAGAAGAACCTAACCTAATATTTTTGGGCATTCTGTATGCAATGGAAAAATTTGATTTAGGAAATTAGACCCCAAAAAAGTATGAATGAACAAACTGGACTAATTTCAATTATGTCCTAAACAACTAATTAAGCTATCAATTGAGCCCCAATGACTATGAAAATACATACCTTAACATTTTTTGACATTCCGGACCCAATGGCAGGAGACCATTTTACAAAATGATATCTTAAAAATTAGGACACGTAAAATGTCATAATTACCATTATGCCCTTCGTGACACCAAAGCCAGTTAAATGTCAAATAATGCCTACTTTAACTTTTTTTGACATTCCGAAATCAACAGTGAAATCCATTTTTGCAAACGAAGCATAAAAAAATAAGACACGTGAAAGTGTAAAATTATGAAAATATCTCTAAACTTAATATAAGCTATAGATAGGCAAATTAAGATTCGGAAAAGCCTAAATTTATCATTTTTGACACTCCGAACTTAGCAGTAATGTCCTTTTGAGAAAAAAACACCCAATAACAAATTACAAAATGATAAATACGTCCTTAAGACTTAATGAAAGCTACCAGAAGAGTATAGATGAAATTAAAAGACTTATAATAATGTTTTAAGAATCGTATGGACTAAAAAATGAAATTCATTTAGGCAAACGATAAACCGAACGAGATAAGACATAAAAGGGCAAATGACCAAAAATGCCCTTGAAGGCTAAAATAAACGATACAATGTTCTGCAAAGTGTTAGAAACCCTAATTAAAGATCATGAGAGAATCCTAAACAATAAGATTAAGTCAAGAAGATGTTAAGGGACTAAGTAAGCAAATGATTAAGCTAAGATGTGTATTGATATAGTATCTGTAATATCCCGACCTAATTAGGAAAAATAAATTACAGTTAATACCGATTTTTATGAAATAAATTATATATTAATTTTAGGAATTCGCCGCCCGTTGAACAGGTGTCTTGGAAAGAGTGAACAATATTGATATGTCTAAACAAAGGAAAAATATTCATTTTGGTTTGCGAGGCACTCCACTGGGCCCACGTACACGAAAATTCTCGGTATAATGTATTCAAGCTAATAAATGATTGATATATTAATTAAGTTAATAAATTATAGTATTAGTCACTTATTAATCTGAATCCCGAAACCAATTAATACAGTGCCGTACACATACCACGTCAATTGTTAGTCCATCGTACGAATATGAACAAAGTATGGACAAATACATAATGATAACTAATGCTACTCTAATAATACCCATATTCAAATTTAAAAATTCTTAATGATTTTAGGCCTCCAAACTTTATATTAGAAATTGCCAATTTTATTAATTGTTGACTTTTTTTGATTTGGCCATTTTATTAATGGCGCTTATGTTGCTTATATATACAAAAATGTATGATAAGGTTAGTCTCATTATAGAGATGATAACACTGATAGTTAATTGACACTGAAAGAATAAGAAAAAGAAATTTGTTCAGTTAGCAATATGTGATTGATTTGATTCATAAATTTACTTGTTTCATAAATCCGAGCCATCCAACAATTATATCCAACCAACAGCCTTGTTGACAAACCCTAGTTAAGTGTTTAGGAAAATACTTCGATCAATTTTAGAAGTTCAAAATTTGCTTATTTAAGCTATATTTCGATCAGCTTTTTAAATGCAACTATTGTATTTTGAATCCTTCAACCGTACTTAATTTATTTGAAAGTTGTTTCGGACTAAAATTTTAAACTATATTTATTAGTCATAATTTTTTTATTAAGTATAATTTGAGTTAAGTTAATAAGTATAACTTTTTTTTATTATAAAAATAATTAGTTAATGATGAATGAAAATTTGAAGAATGAATAATGAACTTCAATTTCAAAGATAAAAAATAAAGATATTGTTCATATCTTTAAAGTTAAAGAAAATATGAAAATATATTCGAGAATAATATTTTAACCCCACCATCAAACTTAAAAATTTTATGATGGATTGCAAATACTAAAAACAAAATTATAGTGCGGATCTTATCCGGAAAAATGTGGCAGCGATCTAGCACACGCATGTGCAGCTTAACTTTTGTGCTGCACTTACGAGCTCGGAATCAAAAAAAGAGTGTGGCAAGATACTACGAGCTGCTGGGAGTTTGGGGATCTATTGCCGTTGAGAATGTTGACCGAATATGTTGATGTGATGAAATCACGACCTTCTTGAGGTCTGACCCATAGAAATAGGAGCCAGGGTACCGTAAACCGTTACAACTCAAAGAACTGTAAGCACAAATCAAAAACAGGGAACGTGGAACACCGCCGCGGAGTGCACCGCATAGCGGAGAATAATTCACTTCCGGCACGTAGCACAATACTTCAGTTCTCTCTGCAGAACCGTAAGCATTGTGCTGAATACATTAGACCGTAGGACAGTAGTGTTTGTCTTTTTGCTTTTTTTTTTTTTTTTAAATCATGCTATCCTGATTTTTACAACTGCTACAACTATATATATATATATATATATATGTGTTATAAATAATACATATTATTTTTGTACACTTTTCCGGGTTCAGGTTTTAGAGGGTTTATCTATACCCGACCCGTTGACATGCCTACCAACAGTCGAAGATAAAAAAATATATAAAGAGCTGGCTCAATCAATGAAATTCTTCCCTACTATAAGGTTTGAGAAAGATTAGATGTACTGCAAGAAGAGGCTATTTCTGAACCTGTGGCCTCCAACTCACATGTACCTTATGTCGAGGCCCATCCTCGCCCAACAGATAAGATATATACCTAAATCCTCATGCTACTAATTTTAAAAGTATATTGGGCTGTAGAGACTCCAAATTCGTACAGGGACATTTACTTGGTAAAATGAAAAATGCTCAGGTTGCTAACATGAATTTGAATACAAGAGCAGCCACTATTAGTAAAAATAATGTCAAATATTAAACTTGCATCCAGCCTATTCCTTCCTGCAACCCGTCTAGGAAGGACAAAAATTGAATAATGGCCAATTTTGAGAAATCAAAATAACCATATGCAGAGACATGCATACAACAATTGATCACACTCACAACAAAGGAAAATAGAACCAGAGTGATTCACTGCATGCTGTTGGTCAGCTTGTCAAACCTTCGTGCAATGGCATGATGATTCCCGCCTTCATACACATCAGTGAGAGACCTTATTGCCTTGGATATCACCTCTTTCTTTTGGCTATTGGTGGAATTATTGTCAGCCTCAGGCTGAGAACTTGTCTCTTCAAGTAATGAGCATAGCATCTTAAGCCACTCCTCCAGAAAAGACGCTTTCTGTATGGGGAGGAAAGAAAAAGAAAAATGAGCCACAAAACCTGAGGAAATTCACTTAGACAAGAAGAGAGAATCAAAGAAATGCTAGGGATAGAAAATTAGAAAATCAGATAAATGCAATGCACACAAGTTTCTCTTCGTTGTAATACTTGTTGAGGAAATAGAAAAAGGAAAAAAAGAAAATAGTAATAGTATAATAAAGCAATTGCAATTTTACTCGGCCAGAAGCAGAGACACAAATAGTCAATGTCACCATTGTAAATCATTGGTCGAAAAGACAAGTATATGAAATAGAAATATTTAATTCCAACTTCTATAGAATGTGGGTAATATCCACAAATATTAGATGCTTACTTTGACAAGAAAATCTCTTGTAGGTTGATGATCAGTCCTTGAAGCAAGGCTAAGCACATGCAACATGGTTGAGGTTAGCTGTAACAAGAAAAGAGAAAAATGAAATAAACTGAAATAAGAAAACAAGATGAAAATAAAAGTTAATTACAAATATAATCTCTTAGTTTCCCAAAAATTCATACGATATCTTAAAACAAAATGGGTCTTGCTTTTGGAATCTTTTGTGAAGAAATCCTATGGACCTGAACTTACATCTTCATGTTTCAAGCTAAATTTACATATCACACAATTTAGATAGAAACCAAGTGTTTATGTAATTACAAACACCAACTCCCCCTCCCACCCCCCAAAAAAAGGGAAATCCAACCAAGTTTATTAACAAATGAAGCAAACAAAGGATTTTTTCCCTTCCCCCCCTCCTTTTTTGACAAGACAGAAACATGCATGTAATGTAACCGTGCATTTGAGTGACATCTTGATTGGGGAAAACAAGTCTGTGAGCTTGATTATGCCATTTTCTCAATGCAAGTGTTTTACTTAAAATATATTTTTATGACAAAAATAATTAAAATTTTCAATTTTAAGTGATGGGCTTGCAAGCAAAATAAAACTTGTATTTTGTTGAGTTGTTACTATGGTTCCATAATCCAAGAGACTGATTCAAGGCATTGCCCACATGCAATTGGTTACAGGATTTGACCTGCTTCTCCAGTGCAATTCTATATTTGAAACTTGATGGTGTTGAGATCTGGTCCGAACTTAGATGCTCAAGTATGTGCTCCACACCTTGAATGACATCTGAGAATGATCTCCCATAATCTGCACCATGATTCAAGTTCTGATTTTTAAAAGAACTCCAAAGTATAAAAATGTACAATTATTATTGCAATATAAAGAAAAAGTATATCAGTTGACACGGAAATTAGGTTGGAGGCATCAGTTGACATACTAAACCGAAACATCAGCAGAAATGCATAAATTAGATGAATATATATATATATATATATATATATATATATATATATATACACACACGTCACATATTTAATAACCCAGGAACAAACATATTAAAAAACTAGGAGTAGTAAAATATAACTCAACTAAGCATTAATTCACCGAGTTCACAATTAGTATTGGAAGATTATGTATAATGACAGATTTGGATGCGTGATTTATGGCACTTATGGTCTACAAGCAGCCAAAATTGATGTCCAAAAAAGTCCCACAAAGTATAGTTTTTTTTTTGAGCAATGAGAAAATCTTATAAATTGGTTAAATTCGCAGCTAGCACAAGATTTCACAATGGTTTGGCTCTAATTGGCAGGTGAATGCATTCATTAAAAAACAAAGATAGCAGAGGATTAGAAAAAGAAAAGTGAGATGGTTGCAACAAAGACAAATGACTGCATTAGTGAAGTAGTGATCTTATTCAAGCTAAGGGCACTATGAAGATGACATAAAAGCTTAGCTGAAGGTTGAGATAAGATATGATGATGGCCTATTTTTTTAAAAAAAAATTATAAGTATTACAGCCTATGTAATAAATTTTTTTTTTAATTTTTTTATTTCCATGATATAACAATTAATATGGCCGTAAAGAAAGAATAGGGGAAGGAAAAGATTCATTTTGAAAGCTTAATACTTTGAATAAGGCATCATCGAGTTTCTTATGAAGGCAATAAAAAACACAATAACACTTTATCCATGATAACTGGAAGAAAATTCAATCATGCTACACACCAAGTATTGTGGCTGGCACAGCCAAAGCAGCAGCAGCTTGTATTCTGATCTTAAAGTTAGAAGAATCACGAAGCAGCAGTAGAAGAATACTAAATACAGACGGAGCCCTGCAAAATGCAAGTACAAAAAATCATCTTAAAATTGAAATCAGACTTCACTGCTTTGATCTCATTTGTTGGCATAGATTTGTTGCTCTTCCAAAGCAGTGAACATAGAAACTTCTACAAATAGTATCTGACAAAATTCATCACCAAGGAACTTACAGCTTGCCTCTATATCTTAAAAGAATGAAAATGTTTACTATAACTCTAATGAGGAAAAATTAGATGCCAGTTGATAAATGTGATCATATAAAGAGGCAAGGAAAGGGATAATCCAGACTTGATGTATCTAGTTTAAATTCATTCACAGAGATCCAGGAATACAGCAGGTAATGAGATCAGTGATTTTTTTTTCTTTTTGTGCAAGTGAAATATGTGAAATACATTCAAGGTCTGAGAGAATAATAAAATGAGATACGAGATGGTTTGATCTCATTTGTTTTAGTCTAGAAGCCGTATTGTAAATTTTTAAGAATTCATGAGCAAAAATTATGTGTAACCAGGACATGTAACCTGTGGTTTTGTCCAATACAAACAGGATGGGTCCAAGATATCAACAACTAAAAACTCAAAATTTGAGCATGGCCACTTTGTTGACAATAAAAATAAAGATAAAAAAGTTAGTAAAATAGAAAAGATAAACAACACAGAACCTCGAGGAATTCACAGCCAACCAATATTTCCCAAGCACCCTCCTATATTTCCAGCAATAACTGGCGAAAGAATGATTTGTAAAAGAGAGAACAGGAAGCATTTTTAAACTCCCACAACTCATCATACTTAAAAACAAGAAGAAAGAACACCGCTACCTTAATCCCTAGTCACTTCATACATGCCCAAACATTCACATACTTCAGTTTCCCACATCACCTCCATGTAGAAGAATACTACATTGTGAATCTTATGTAATACAAAAGAGAAATAGGGAAGAGATGCAATGTGCAGCCTTTGCATATATTTCTGAATGATAATAGAGGAACAAGAACATATATATATATATAGGAACAAAAGTAAAGAGCAAGAAACCATATTACACCAAAACGACTAAATTACCCTTAATGAATATAACTACCCTTAATGAATATAATAATTAATACATACAAGCATCGAGAGTTTGTCAAGAAGAAAGCAAAAACGAAGAATGGTACGAGACTTCGTGAAGAAGTCAACAACTGCAAAGTGGAGGAAACAAAAGGCAAGGAAAGAGTCTCAAGTTGAAGGTGATGGCACACAAAATGACAATCAATCTCAATAAGCTTAGTACGCTCATGGAAAATAGAGTTGTGAGCGATTTGAATGACACTTTGATTGTCACAATATGCAAAAGTAGGAGCAGAGAGAACAACTCCTAAATCAGCAAGTAACCATTGCAACAAACGTTCACAGAGGCAATGGTAGCTATAGCTAGTGGTGGAGCCACATGTATGCTAGCGCCCCCCCCCCCCCCCCAAAAAAAAAAACTTTAATAATTTGAATTCTTACTCTTAATTTTAATATAACTTTTTTAAAAAATTAGGAGTTGCCCCTCCCAATTTTTTTTTTTTTTATATTTTCACAAAAACCCTCAAATTCTTATTTTTGAATTTTTGCCCCCCCAAGTCCATAGTCTAGATCCGCCACTGGCTATAGCACGATACTCAACTTCAGCAGTAAAGCGAGTGATAACAAACTGTTTCTTGCTTTTCCAAGAAATTAGAGAATCACCAAGAAAGACACAAAAAACAGTTGTGGACTTACGATCCATAGCATCACCGGTTCAGTTAGCATCTGAAAAGGCACGAAGCTCCAAAGAAGAAGTAGAAGAAAATAATAAACTCTAATGTAAGGTGCCGGGAACATAGCGCAAAATGCGACGAAGAGCATCCCAATGAACAATGGTTGAAGAGGAGACAAATTGACTTAGAATGTGAACAACATAGACAATATCAAGACGTGTAATAGTAAGATATACCAGACTACCAACAAGAGATCGGTTCTGAATAGGATCGGGCGAACGAGGACAATCAAAAGATGTGTAACGCACATTAAGCTCAAGAGGGGTCTCAACGATGCGAGAATCAATTAAGCGAGTCTTATGAATAACATGAGCGACATAGTTAGATTGAGAAAGAAGGAAACCCTAAGGAGATGAAGCGATTTCAATACCTAGAAAATAGAGAAGAGGACCAAGATCCTTTATCTCAAACTACTACTATAACTGAGACTTCAAAACGACAACGCCCGCAGAATCATCCCTAATAATAATCATATCGTCAACATATAGAAGAAGCACAATTTAACTAGCATAAGTATAACAAAGAAAGAGAGCGAAGTCATGAGCAGTAGAACGAAAGCCCGAACCACAAATCACAGAAGAGAACTTTTCAAACCAAGCCTGAGAAGCTTGTTTAAGACCATACAAAACTTGCCGAAGTTTTGCAAACCTCTCTTGGAGCATGCGGAGGCCTAGAGGAAGGACCATAAAAACTTCTTCGGCCAAATCACCATGCAAAAAAGCATTCTTGACATCCATTTGAGATAAAGTCTAGTAACTTATTGTGGCAACAATGATCAAAGCATGAACAATAGTCATCTTCGCAACAAGAGCAAAAGTCTCTTAATAATCAATGCCATATTCTTGTAAAAAATGTTTGGCAACTAAGCAAGCCTTGTATCTTTCAACAGTACCATCAGCTTTGGTTTGGATCTTATATATCCATTGACAACCAACCGCGCGCTTACCAACAGGTAAAGACACAAGATTCCATGTGCCAGTCTTATGTAGTGCAGAAAGTTATTCACTTACACCTTATTGCCAAAAAGGAGCAAGAGCAACCGCCTTATAGGAGGTGGATTCAGACAAAATTATATAAAGGACAAGAAAGAACGAAATTCAGAAGAATAACAAGTATTAGAAAAAACCAAAGTGATAAGGGCTCTAACGCAAATGCTTAGGGTAGCAAGAAGAAGGATGATCCGCATTTTCAAAAGCAGATGGAGGCACATTAGTGAGCTGTAGAGGTGTTGATCCTGTAGAGAATGCAGAGAAATCAAACTTATGCTGACGACTATAAGTGTGAATAATGGAAGGGGGCGCCATAGAGGAAGACGAAGATTGAGAAGAAGGTTGGATCTTAGAAGGAAGAATATCAAGAACATAAGAGTCAACAGGAAAAATGTCAATATAAATAAGATCAGTTTTACTGAAAGAGTCAAAGATGGATGAAAGGAAAAAGAAAGGAATATGTTCAAGAAAGACCACATGGCAAGAGATATACAACCATTTGGTAACAGGATCATAACAATGATACCCCTTTTGGCCCTACCATAACCCAAATAAAGACAAATGGCAGAACGAACAGATAACTTAGTGCACTCATCTTTAGGAAGAAGGACAAAACAAGTACAACCAAACACAAAGGAAAAATAGTCGGGGGATGGCAGTTAATCATTCGAAAGGAGAGATACCCGAGGTAATGAAAAAAGGAATGCAATTAATGAGATGAACAGTGGTGAGAACAACTTCTCCCCAAAAGAATTAGGAACAGATGCAGATAAAAGTAATGAACAGGCAGTTTCCATGATGTATCTATGCTTGCATTGAGCCACACCATTGTTGTAAGGTCCCATCAAACTTCAACAAATCAAGACAAACATTATATTGGTATTCCCCACCCAAATCACAGCGAAATATTTAATAGCATAAGAATATTGTGTATAAATCATAGCACAGAAAGAGTAAAAATGGAGAAAAACTCGTATCTTTGTTTCATAAGATAAACCCAACAATACCTAGCATAATCATCAATGAAAGAAACATAATATTGTAACCCCTCTTCTTAGGAAAGGGGGCAAAGCCCCACACATTACAATGCCCCAAGATCAAAAGGAGTAGAAGACAAAGTAGTACTATTATTAAAAGGTAAAGCCGTAAATTTGGCAAATTTGCATCCACTACAATAAAAAATGTCATAACTATGTAAAGTCCCTCAAGACTAGTAGAAACTAAAAATTTCAAATGAGAATTAGAAATATGGCCAAAACGAAAATGTTATAAATAAAATCCCGAAGACTTGAGACTTAAACGGAAGGAAGACAAATCAAAAGAAGTAGCAATGGCACGAACATGCAATTTCTTTGGTACATACAACCCTCCAACTCTACTGCTGACCCCAATCAGCCTATTGGAATGAGGATCCTGCATAGAATAGAAGTGAACAACATAACCAAGAGCACACAGATCACCAATAGAAATCAAATTCAAAGTCAATTGAGAATACAATAGACACTAGGAATAGATAACAGAGGAGTCACAACAGAACCAACACTTGCCAGTGACTTAAAAATGCCATTGGCAACCATAATAGTAGACAAAGGAGGAGATGTAGTAGAAAGAAACAAAGACATATCATTAGACATATGATGTGTAACACTAGAATCAAATACCCAAGTGGAGCGAGATATACTTGAAGGAGTGATTGAAGACATACTTAAAGAAGCAACAGACAGGGCATTAGGCTGATGAGAAGAGAGAAGTTTCTGCAAATGCTTAGCGAGTAGTGTGTCGATCAAAGAGGGATCAAGTGTTATCTGAGAGGATACACTATGATCATCCATAGAAGAGGCAGCAATTGCAGTGTATCAGTTAAAATTCTTCTTCCACGGTGGAAGTTGTTCAAGATTTTGCTCAAAATTCCATGGTGATTGTTGTCCAAGATTCCACTTACCCAAAATTTTAGGACACTAAGCCTTCCAGTGACCTTTCTGAATACTCGTATCTCCTTGCATAGTAGATTGGATGTCAAATGGATGTCAGATTCCAACTGATATCTCTTGGAAAAATTTGATTGAACATAAACTTAGACAAATAATCCTAAATTTCTCAAAACTAGCCAAGTGAATACCAATTGATTGATCCATAGAATTATTAATCCAAGTGATGATTTTGGAATTGTTCTGTTGCCAAGTCAAACACAATTCACGATAATTATCTACCTTAGGGTCTATGGGAAGCTTGACATCCCCAATAACATAGTCCCACATGTTCTTACCCATGAGAAAAATTTTCATCACATAAGCTCAATATGTATAGTTAACACCAATCAATTTCATAGAAATAGCCTGAAGATTATCATTCTATTAGCCATAATTACTTAAGAACCAGCAAACACTGTTGGACTGGATTGAGTTGAATCTGAGTAATTGGGTTCAACCAAGTTGCAAAACAAAAGTGCAGAAACAACAATGTAGATAACTTATCTGTGAGAAGAGACAAAGAAGAGAATCTGACGACTTGTGAAGAGAGGACAATTGCAATTGAAATCGTGCATGGTTTGTTGCATAGAAAGAGAGAGATGGCTGCACTTCGACTGAACCCTAGCATGAAGGGAACAGCGAGATTGTTGCATAGAAAGAGAGAGCGATTGCTGCGTAGAAAGAGATAGAGATTGCTGCATCACCAATTGCTCTAAAATCTTAAGCTATTAGAGCATGGTCCAACAATGTATATAAAGCTCTCTCAGCACTCCCCCTCACGTGCAACTCCAAACTCGCACGTGGAGAGGCAAAGAAACGACATGCAAAAGAGAATGCAAATCCAAACAGGAAATAAATGTAAATGGAGAGACTTGAACTCAAAACCTCTCACAACCAAGGATCTAATACTATGTTAACTTAGGTTATGTAAAACAAAAGAGAAATAGGAAAGAGATGCAATGTCCAACCTTTGCATATATTTCTGAGTGATAATAAAGAGAGGTACAAGAACATATATATACAGGAACAAAAGTAAAGAGCAAGAAACCCCGTTACACCAAAACGACTAAACTACCCCTAATGAATATAATAAATACATATAAGAATTACACTCTTAACAAATCTAATCATCTAAGTATTTTTTATGATATTCTTAATTTGTTTTCAACAAATTATGATACCACCTCGCATCAGGATATATCATGAATTTCAAGACCAGATTTCTACACATGCAAACAAATATCAGTACTACCATGCAAAATAGTAATCTTCGTAACACCTTACCAATCCATATCTTGTAGTTTTAATGTCTCATTGAGAAATAAGTTGCTCAAAGCATGACAAACATTCCATTGGACCTGCTTGACAATATCAAATTCTTAGCAGGGAATATAATTGAATTAATGAACAAAAAAAAATACGAAAGCATACCACCCATGCAAAACTAACTTGAAAGCTAAACTTAAGTTTAAAAAAAGGACTTGGAATACCTTCACGTTTCCGGTTGTAACACAAGAAAGAAATGCCTGCACTATCCTTTCCAGCCAGCATGTATCTTCGACAAAGGCTGACTGGAATGAATTTGATGGCAGTTGTTTCCTGAGATTGTCTTTGAGATCACTACTTGCCGGCAAATTTTCAGCACCACTAATTTTTAGAGACAGGTCCCTACCATCAACTAGCTTGTCATGAACACCTGATTGATTTGTAAAATGGACAAACCTTGAAAGATTCCCAAGTGCTCTCACAGCATTTGCTTTAACCTGATGTTATTGCCCATGGGGCGGGGGATAACAAAAGGATTGATGAGCTATAAAAACATGTAGTTAAAGTAAAATTACCATAGAAAACAATAAGACTCCATTTGGCAGCCCAAATGTGTGGATATATGGATAGGGAATCATATCCAAGAGGATATGCATAGCCAGTTCAATGTTCGTAAGAAGCCCTGTTTGAATGAATATTGAATTGGTTTGGATGAAACTCCTCTCTACCTCCTCTCCTACTCTTAGCACTGTCAAAAGTTATAACAATTTGGTGAGTTTTGCTTTAACCTGATGTTATTGCCCATGGGGATTGATGAGCTATAAAAACATGTCGTTAAAGTAAAACTACCATAGAAAACAATAAGACTCCATTTGGCAGCCCAAATGTATGGATGTATGGATAGGGAATCATATCCAAGAAGATATGCACAGCCAGTTCAATGTTCATAAGAAGCCCTGTTTGAATGAATATTGAATTGGTTTGGATGAAACTCTCCACCTCCTCTCCTAGATATATATATATATATATATATATATTTATTATATATAGGTACCTCAATTCCCACCCCACCAACACTTGCTTCAACCCCAGTTCATGAACCAGCAAAATACCCCTCTCAAACACAGCTCCTCAAGATAATTTATGGCAGAGGAGCAGCAACAAGCCAATCACTTGGCAACCCCCAGCATTTGGTCATATGCAAAAGTTCACCGAAGCAATCCAGTTTGTGGCACTTGTGGTAACAACTGCACTGCTTTGGTAACATTTGACTCTAATATCTATTGTGATTGCAACCAAAATGTCAAATCCGCTTGCTTGTGGAAATATGGGGCATTAACCATCTTTAATTTAGATGACAAACTGAAGGACAGTGAGCTGTTCTATGAATATTTAAAGTTTGTAAAGGTGGAAGGCGACATTGTTCAGGTTTCGTTCAAAATATTTATACTATTGTGGTGGTGAATAGGGATGAGGAGGATAAGGCTGTGGCTGGAAAGCGTCAGCATGCTTGTATGATTGGTAGAATGACCTGAACCATCATATATCCTTCTTTGAGAATTTTTAACAAACACTGAGCACACACACCAACATTCAGTGTTGAAAGATTTTGCAACATTCTCTTTCCTAAACAAATTTCAAGACCCATCAACAGCTTCCCAATTGAATTCCAAATAAATAAACATTTTTTTTAATTATGCATTTTTGTAACCATTATATACAGACATACACAATCTCAATCCCAATCTCTAAATTGAATTTGTAGAGAGAAAAATACTCAATTGAAGAAAGAGATGGAATACAGGTGGAGGCTGGTTTCGGCGGTGGTGAAGGGAAAAGCGGCAGAAGGAGAAGTTGGAGGTGGTGATGTAGGTGGAGGTGGAGGTGGAGGTTGGTTGCAACGGTGGTGGTCTTGGGGGTTGCAGGTGGTGATGAAGGCAGAAGTGGCAAAGGTTGGTCTTTGAGGTGGTGATAGTGATTTTGGTGGAGGCAAGTTTCGGCGATGGTGGTTTTGGGGGTTGAGGCAGTGGTGTTGAAGGTGATGATGGTGGAAGCTCGTTTGGCAGTGGTGGTGTTGGGGTTTGAGGCTGTGAGGCGAGAGGGCTATTCGACAGACATCTCTCTAGATCATTTGTCCAAGTCATGGCAAGTCCCTCCCAAATCCATGTCATCGTGGCTTCTCCTGGCATGTTGTTATTTTAATGGGGATTTACAAAGGGGAGAGCTTTAGAGAAAGGCGAGAGAGAGTTTTGGGGGAAAGTGTGGGTTGCAGAGAGATAAAAATGCGGAAAGAAATTTGTTGCAACAATGTGGGGTTATTTTAGTTTTTTAAAAAAATGCTAAAATTTAACTTGAAATAATAAAAAAAATGTAAGGATATTTTGTAAATAAACTTATTCTGTTAACGGCATTAAGCCAACACCAATGTAATTAGGACAACTAGAGGGGAATTGTTTGCAATTGTTAGAAAAAACAAGGATAGTTAGTGTAATTTACCCTAAATTTAATCCATGTATATATATATATATATATGGGGGTGTTGTCTAGGTGCAGAGAGAATGAGAGAAACAAAGGCCTGTAATGAGGGAAAGAAAAAAAAAACAAGGGAATTTTGTAATGTTATATGTAATATATATATATATATATATATATTATTTTTGAATTTTGTCAGTATATGTATATATGTAGAGAAAGAAGGGAAGTGGTTTATCCTTTTAGAGAGAGAAATTGAGAAATTGAGAAATTAAGAATTGAGATTCAAACAACTATGGCAGTGAATGGGAGAGAGCAAGAATGGGAACAATCAATCAACTGAGGCATTACAATATTTTTTCTTATTTCAACTCTCTCTCTCTCTATTGATTGAGTTTATAAATTAAAGTGGGTGAGAAATACGGTTATTAATAAAATGTAGAAATATAAAAATAAAAATATAAGGTCCAGAAAGTAATATTGATTCATCCATAACGGTGTTAAAAGACAAACTCTGACAGGGGAGGTTAGTGTAATTTTCAAAAGCTCAAGGGTCTGTGTAATATCGACAAATCTCCCTCGAGGGGGAGGGGGAGTCGGTGTAATTTACCCTAACATGTATATTAAAAAAAATTTAGAGGTATGGTAGTTTAAAAAAAAAAAAAAAAATCCTTTTCTAATAACAAATTTATGTTATAGTTCAACATAAAAGGAAAAAAAACACAATAAAAAAAGTTTATGGTTGAGGGGGCAGGTTACTCAAACCCGCAACTTAGAGTAAGAAAGAGACCTTGCGTAGCCATCTAGAAAAAAGTCTAGTTGTAGTTCTTTTCAAATATTAAAAATATCTAAGTGTTTGTCATCAAGTATAATGTAATTGTCCCACATCAAGTAGTTGCTGAAACATAAGAGAAGATCTTGCCTATAAAACTACAACCTACCTCAGCCCTTCCCTTGCTACCTAGCTTTATTAGAAGTTTTATTTTTTAATTAAATTTGTGTCCCAAGCAACTAGGTGATAAATGAACTCTTAAGCGGCACCACTCCACAAGAAGTCCTGTTGAAACTTTTCTAACCTCTCAGCAACAGAAACTGGGATAGAAAAAAGGACATAAAATAAGTGCATGAGCTAAATAATGTACTTTTAATTAGAGGTGGCAATATTTGACCCGACCTCCACACATGACTTGAAAATGACACAAAATTAGTAATGTTTTGTGTTGAGCTTAATCATGTTCGAGTTGACCTATGACCCGAAACCAACAAATTAATCTGAAAATGACATGCTTAATTGTAGACCTAGAATTGACCTATTACCCAAAATTGACACAATTAACGCGATATATATATGTTATACATGTGTTTTTCTCTATTATAATATTTATACCATAATTATCACAATTCGCTCCTCCCCTGGCGAATTGCAAATTAGGATCGCATGATCCAAAACATGGATCATTAGCAATTTGGAACGCAATATTTAGCGTTCCGATCTAAAATATCAAAAGTCTCAAGCAAAATCATACAAAATACACACACATCATTGGAATTTTATTTTATAATGGTTTGGATTCGTTGAAATCATTTTGGTGTGTATATATATATATATATATACATACATACCAATATTATTACAAATACACTCAAAAAATATATCGCGTTCCAAATAAACGTATTTCGTTTTAACAAAGCGATCCAAAGAAGCCTACCCCTAACGTACCATATTTTATAACAAGTGACGATTTACGTTCTCGTTCTCGTTCTCGTTCCCGTTCCCCATATACCATAACGATCCACGTTCTAGGTAACATTGATTTACACAATAAAAGAATTTTAAAAATGATTAATTATTAAATAATAGAATTATTAGTTTTCATCAATGAAGAAAAAGTTGGTTTCCCAAAAAATTATCAATTATAAAGTATACATTATTAATGGGGGGAGCTATTTATGCTCCCCCATATTAGATCCACACACCACCCACAAAGATACCAAGTGGGAGTGTAAGGGTACAAAATATATCTTTTTGAAGTGAGATTAACAATGAGATTAACCACACCCATTATTAAAGAGTCAAATCTTTCTCTTGAATCGGAGGCCAAGAGGGGTTGAAAACAAGAGTAAAGTGATAAGAAAATGACAAGTTATATACAAAGTATCTCAAATTCTGTTTTCTAAAAAGAGAAGCCAAAAAAAGAAAATCCCCATGCTGATTGACCTGACTTAGGAGAGTTGGGTTTGTGGCAATGAATCGCGCGAATCATGTGATTCATGGGATTTTTCACAATTTAGAACAATGGGTGATTCATGCAACCTATTGGTATAAAAGGCATGATCAATTGAATTGAATCGAATCGAATCACAAATGGTATTCGGAAATATCAGGTCATTCGAAATGAGAATCAAAAACCGCAACAGTGAATTTTTTCCAACATTAGCAAATCTCTTAAAAGTCACTAATACACATATCTTGACTACAATTATCACATTTTAATAATTTTTACAATTATTTTTTAATTTTTAAACACCTAAAAAACTATTTTTCTTATAAATAACATTTAAGAAGATAAGAAGTATCATTTTATTAATTTTATTTGAATTTTCTTAAGTTAAAATAATAAGTATCATTTAATTTGAATAACATTACAATAAGTAATATAAATAATAACAAAAAAAAAAGATCATAAGCATGAAAAGCAATTTAGTATGATTAGTTATAGAATAAAAAAATTTTAATTTTTTAGGCAAAGAGGCGTTTTCGAGTTCGTATTGACCCCGAATGTTTTGATAACCCAATTCAAAATTTTTGGGATTATTTTTTTAAATATATTTCTTGTATATAAATCTTTTAAAAATAGAAATAATGAGAATTATGCAAAAAATTAAAAGAAAATTAAAATTTTGAAAAAAAAAACTTAAAACAACCATAATGGTCCACTAACGGTCCTATAATGGTTGTAACGGCCGATGAGTAATGGTATCGGCCGATATGACTATGAATTCTAATCACACCGATGTATCGGCCAATATCGGTATTGGAGGGTCAAAAAATCGATACATAACGTAACGGCCGTTATTTAAAACCATGCTTAGGAGATTGTCTGCACTCCTATGCTCTCGAGGGTCTTGGTTTCGGCAATTCAAACAATTCAATCAAGTGCTATTAGGGAACTGATTGTGGAGATACTCTGAGGAGTCGGATAGTGCAAGGAAGGCGGCGGAAGGCAAATTCAGCGATGGAAATTGGGGGACATAGTGAGCTTTCGTGTTCATATGGGGTAGGGCTATGGAAGGGGTTTCAAAAAGTATGGAAAGAGTTCCCTAAGTACTTTGTAATGAGCAATGATAGGTAGTGTGGGGATGTTCCACTTAAAACTACATTCCCATATTTGTTTCTCATAGCCCCATACAAAAATTTACTTGTGACAGATCATGTTTGATTCTCATATAGTTTTGTTGTTTAAGAGTCAAATTTTGGAGCCCTTCAGAGTTCGAGTTGGATTCTATAGAGGCCATCTTTGAGATGTGTGCAGTGACCCCAAAAAAAAAAAATTTCTTTTATAAATGTGGTTTTGGTTTTGTGCAGCATGATTTAATTTGATATTTTAATGATGTGTGTATATTTGTTGCAAGTTATGTTTATAATATGTCGTTTTCAATATAGTATGCATGTGTGGGCTTTTGGGCCACTAGTCGCAGCGTCTCAGGAAACCATGCAACAACCAGGCCCTGTGGGGCCCATGTGCATGGTAGGGCCTGGAATATATTTTCTGGTGATAAATAATGTTAATTTTCATTGAATAATAATTGGGAGTCCATTCAGCGGATTTAGAGAGATAAGGAGTCAAAAGTTAAAACAGAATTTTTCAAAATTTGAAGATGTAGACATTATAGAAAAGTTTACTATAAATATCTTCTGTGACAAAAATAATATTTCTTTCCTTGTTATCTCTCTTCCACAGTGAAGTCTCTCCTTTCCTTCCTTTTATCTTCTCTTCAAGAATACACTCATATTTCAATATTTTACCAAGTGTTCAAGAATTAAAGTTGTTCAGGACTACAAGTACTTTGATAGTACCATTCAAAATCTGGATTTAGACGAATTTGGAAGTTGGGGGTTTTGGCAGAACTCATTTGAGGTAGGGGATTTCCTAGCTAAACTTACCCTTGATGTGTTTAATTACTTTTGTATGTGTTAGTTAAGTGAATTAGTAGGTTATTTGTGTAGTTAGTATTCTTGCATATATAGACCATGTAAAGTGAAGTTGAAGCATATGCCCTTATTAAAATTGTAAATTGATGTTTGTATAATGATTGTGGAAAAAATTATCAAAAAATAATAATAGCAATGATTGTGGATAAATGAAAGTGTAATAGAAACAATTTTGGAGAAAATGCATGGCAGGATGATGAAATGGCCCAAATTTACAACATGATGTTCATGGGTTTATGCACACTAAATGTTTGTAACAATGAGAAAATGATTGTGAGAAGTATTGTGCACTCAACTTGTATGTAGAATTGTGTTAATGGCTGGGCTTGGTGATTGATGTGAGACTGGTAATTTGATAGAATGTGCTAACATAGGAATTGGTTTCGAAATGTGAAAAGGATTCTAAAACAAAAAAAGCAAGGGACGAGCCCCTGAATTCTTGGCGAAGTAGTACTTGAGAGTTGAGTCCTATAAGGATATTAGGAATAATGAAGTATTCTATGCTCCTACTTCGAAAAATACTTTCTTCTTTTTCCTTTTTTTTCCTCTTCTATTGTTATGATCCCTAAAATCATACAAATAGTACATCTCAACTATCCATTGGGGTGATGCCCATGAAACAATTAATTGGTATTCGAGTCCTTGGGGTGAAGCTCGGAAAAAGAGACATACCTTGATGGCTCAAGGGTTGAATGTCCACAAGTCAATTAAACTGTGAGTTGGTTATAGAAACCATTGTGGTGTTAAGTGGGTCTGTTTGGGTGTGACTGGGTGTGTAAGTGGAGTTGCTTAGTAGTGTTTGAGAGTGTAGATTACATAGCTCACTTGTAAAAGAGCATATGTGAGCATATGTGATAATATATAAGATATGTTTCATGCCTATCTACATGTACACTTGCACATGTCACCATGTTGACGGTTGGATTAGTTAGCATTTCTTCTACTAGACCGTGCTAGCCACCCACACATTCTGTAAATAAGGATGCGAGGGTTTGAGGCGTCAATGAAGCTAAGAAGCACAAATATGGACACGGGACATGGATCATGTAACATGACACGGACACGCTGACGCATTATTTCTAAAAAAAGTAAGAAACAGACACGTTAGGGACATACTGACTATATATATATATATTTATATTACTATATAAAAACAACTAACTTTATTTTAATTAAAATTGGCATAAAAACACAAATTACAAAAAATATTATTAAGATATTAAAATAACAAAGGTATTAAATAAAAATTCAAGAACTTCTTCATTTAATAATCAACATCAATGATTCAAGTTCTAAAACAAATTTACGAACTATAACATAGAACATATCTATGTATATATAACCCAAAAAAAAAAAAAAAAAAGAATTAAGGAGAATAGGAGAAAAAACAGAAAAAGCGTCTTAAGTTCAGAAAAAATAAAATAAAATTGGACACTTTTTTCACATGTCCGACATGTGTCAAGGACGTGTCCGAGACTGTTGGTGTCTGACACGGACACGCGAGCCAAAATAGAATGTCCATGCTTCATAGCCTAGGAGATTCCATAATTGTAATGAACTATGTCTTATAGAAACGCACCTGTAGGTGGTGCCCCCTCGAACACTCGTGTTTAATATTAGGTTTTTTTTATAGTAAGTGGCCCTTGGGGTGGGAATTGACCTTGGGTATATTACCCAAGCCTCTTCTCAACTCATCCAACTCCGAGGGTTACGTATTTAATATAATTTATTACTTTAAAAAAGATAAAACAAAATAATTCTCAGCTAACTATACCAGTATTAAAGATAGCTAAAGTCATAAACATGTGAGAACACCATTATACTGACTTTCACTCAAGCTTACATGCACTAACACAAAGGACTATAAAGGATCAGAAGAGAGGAAATTAGTTCCAGCGCATGCACATGTGAGAGAGAGAGAGAGAGAAAGAGACAAAAACCCCAAATTCTATGTCATCAACCATTCTAATTTGTGGTGACTGGTAACAAAGCATGATTATGAAGTTCAAAACGAGGAAAAATTTATGGGAGTATACATGTCTTATACCTTGTCACCATCTTTTGTTAGTCGCAATGCACTCTCAGTTGATAATGCAATTAATTGAGAGCTCTCCTTTGAATCTACCAGATTAATTTAGAGATAAAATGAACAAAAAAGTAAGCCAATTTTACAGAAAAAAATATGATAACCAATCTGATAAAGCTTAAGCCTACCTATGGAACACCTTCCAGAGGTAAAACCATTAATGCAGTGACGGAGAGAATCACATACATTTGCTAAAGCCCAGGAGGCTGTAATGCGCACCTGCAAATTATGCATAGAAAATGTTTTACCTCCTCAAGATACAAATATGAAATGTAAATGGAAAAAAAAAAAATCAAAAGAATACCGAGACCAATTGATCATGTGTGTTAATCTCAGCAGCATGGACAAACTTGTGAAGGATCTCTGCACTATAAAATTGAAATTCTTCATAAATCTTCCATTGACTGATTATCAAGTGTCAATAAGAAAGTCCAAATTACCTCTCTGAAATTTGGGGAAAACATGTGATAACACCGATGGCACGACAAGCAGCTGATCTAACTGAAGGAGCTTCATCATTCAGAGCAGCATTGATCTACAAAGATTTTGCAGTTGCACCACATCAATAAAGGAGAAAGAAATTTTGTTTTATTTATCATCAAACAGAAAGCAATCAAAGGGCTTAGTAAATGTTATTATGAGACATACAGAAGAGGTAATAATGAAGTCCTGTTTCTCCTTTGGGACAGAGAAGAAAACAGAAGAAGTTATTCCAGCGAAACAAGTAACTGAGGCAGCCCTTACCTTCAGAGAAAAGGAACAGTTAATTAGAGCAACATAAAAGCAAACAAAATTTTGTGCACCATATTACAAAACACTAGCACAACCCTATGTTTGACTTTGTCCTGTAGTTACTAGAAAACACTAATACCCAAATGATCCTCGTCTTGGTACATGCATTCCAAAACAAAGAACACTAGCATTGGAAAACACAATTTAGCAATCCAAGAAATTTCTCCCAACTGCATTCCTTAATTTTCCTTTTAAGAGAAAAATAATAGAAAAGGATCAACACATATCAAGAGATTAACATAAATAAATATGATTAACTCAATACTTTTACACATTTCCTTCCAATATATTAAATTTCCATAATTATATAAATAACTTATAGATTTGAATGATATTAATTCTCATTAATCATCCTTGGGTTAAAATAGGAGTGGCAAATATAACCCAAAAAAGTGAACCTGCCCATATCTACCCAAAGATTTGCGGGCTGGGTAGATTTCTTTTAGACAGGTTAAAAACAGGTTGGTTTCATGAAAACTGTCAGTTTAGAGGGTTGAAAGTGGGTTGGAAATGCATTGAAAAAGGGTTCTGAGTTATATAAGGTTTTATTTAGGGTTACTGTTGCACACCACCTCTCAAACTTGTCATGTCTCTTCCCCTTCATATCTCTTGTCTTGCATTCTCTTCTCTCTCTAGTAATCTCTCTCCGCCCCCACATCCTCTCCTATTGCAAATCAGTACCGATCCCTCAGCTTCTCCTCCGTGTTTCATGCTCTGCCATGATCTGTCCCGCGGTGGAGTCACGGTGTCCATTGGAAATCTGCGGCTAGTCTTACAGCTCAGATCAGGATCGCCATCAGTCATCGACCGGTTTCGACCGAAAGATTGTGAACGTGGGTACTCACTCGCCTCTGCATTCCTTTCCTATTGCCACTATGGGTTGATGCTTGCTTTTTTCGGTTGAAGCATATTTGTTCGACCAGAACCCCAGGAATGAATTTTTTTCTGCTAGTACCTTTCAATATTAAAGGGACACATCTCAGAGCTTTTCACTATGTTAACTTCATTTTGGAGATTTTACGGCTGAATTGATGAGGACTAGTTCAGATGAGGTCACACAGTGGATGCATGTAGTTTGTTGACAATAGTTGTTGTCAGATGACGTCTCAGTGGATGAATGGAATATTTTATGATTGATTCCTACTGGTTTCCTAAGTGATTTTTCAGATATCACAATTTATTTCCTTTACATTTCGATGGTACTTGTATTTGAGTCGAAGAAATTATATTCATGGTGGTGGGACAGTCATATATTAGTCCCAAAAATACAAAATGGCTTGGAGAAAATCTTGATGGTGAGAAGCTAAGTTGTTTTGATAGCTACTTGATGAGTGATGAATTCCTCAAAGGACAGCACTCCTGCCCTTGCACTGAAA
Organism: Nyssa sinensis; assembly: GCA_008638375.1. NCBI lineage: Eukaryota > Viridiplantae > Streptophyta > Magnoliopsida > Cornales > Nyssaceae > Nyssa > Nyssa sinensis. The sequence goes on along the minus strand of CM018046.1, from coordinate 409,545 downwards.
AACTTCAGGCGACATAAGAATTTGTTGTAAAAATTATTGAAGAGTTTTTGGCATTCATTTTTGGGCTGTGGCTTCACATGATTGCTTTTATTTTATTCCCTGGTAAAACTGTACAAAATAATATTTCTAGTGAAAGAGTTAGCTGATGAATGATAGAACACACACACACACATCTCTCTCTCTCTCTCTCTCTCTCTCTCTCTCTCTCTCTCTCTCTATATGTATATATATATATTTGCAAAATATATTTTATGTGCAATCAGTTGAGCTACATGATTGAGCAGGAGTGTTGATTTTACCAGGTTTATGTAACCAATGGAATTTTCTTGCAGTACAGTTGCTCAATCCACAATTCAGAACTATTATATATACTACGCATGTACAGAAATATAAATATTGTCCTTTTCTTTCAATTGTTTGAGTAGTAATGTTTGTTTATCAAGATCCAAAATTCCAGCAAGAATTGTCAAGCACCTCCCAACCTGGGAAGTGCAATATTAATTGCACCTATAACAATTATAGGTCCAACAAGTTTATGACTCATGAGATAGCATGCTGAAAACTGAGTTAATGGGTCAATAGGTGAGTATTCAAATTGGCAACAGAAGTGCAAAAAATAAAGAAATAAATGTTTAAAATGAACGAGCCAGTGTTGGGTTGACCCTACCCATGTTCGACCCATTTAATTGCGGGTCAAATTTGGGTTCAATCTGTTTTGACCTGACTATTTTGCAGACCTAGATTTAAAAAAAAAAAAAAAAAAAAACACTTACATTTAAACCCACCCCATCATATTCCACCTATGTCATCTACAAAAACCTATCACTTACCATACCACATTTAGAGTATGCAAAGTATTGGGTTGCCATTTCCATTCCTATCATGTATCATAACGAACCATGTTCCAGGTAACATTGCTTTGTCCAAAGGATACTTTGCCAACCAAAAGTTTCATACTAAATGCAAGATACAGCCAGTAAATGTATATGGTTGAAGCTTGTACAGATACTCCTCATTTACGGATTCCAAACCATATGGTTTCTATGTTTTATACAGAACTTGTGAGATAATAGACAAACAAGACAATGAAATCTGATCAATGTTTGAGTGATCCAACATTGAAAAACTTAAAAAAAAATATTAAATAACTGTTCATGAATATAAACCACTAAAATAAGTACAATGTATGAACCAACTATGCATCATATTGAACTTTAATAGTAGAATGCTCATTTTCAGAAGTTGTGAAAATATAAGCCCTTGACAACTATTTAACACAGACAAGAAGATGAGTTTAATGTACAACATAGAAACAGAAAAATCAACAAAATGAAACAAAATTTGTGAACATTGCACATTTTCTTTCCCCAAGATTAATCCATCATTCAAATTCAAAGAATAAACCCTCACCTCACTGGGGGCAAGGGTGAACATGCAATAAATCTAGATTAGTACCAAAACTATTGAAAGGATTATCTAGAACAGCCACAGCTAGAGACTTGTGAGAGCTTGATATTCGTTGTTGGCCCATTCTATGCTAGTTTAAGCTTTTGGGCAATTGGTGTCCTAACACAGTATCAAAGATAAAGGTTGTTCCCCAGGTTGATATGTTTGTGCAAAGTTGCACTCTATTTTGTTATGCGGTTTATTTTTGCCTCTCCATGTGCAAGTCGAGATCACATGTGAGGAGTGTGAGCTTGATATACATTGTTGGTTCATTCTCTAATAACTTATGTTCTTGGAATAACTGGAGTTTTGAATTCATAAAAGCCCTAATATGAGACGGGATTATCTTTAACTAATACCCTAAGAAGCATGAACACGAACATCAACATGGACATGGGACACATATATGACACAATGCGGACACGCAGACACGGTGTTTCTCAAAAAAGTAGGCCGCATATACATTAGGGACATTGAATATATGGATATATTTTTATATGTCCATATAATAAAAACTCAATATTATTTCAATTAAAACTAGCATAAAAAGACATAAATATTATTAAGATATTAAAATAGCAAAGCCCTTACATAAAAATTTAAAAATTTCTTCATTTAATCATCAACATCTAAGATTTATGTTCCAAAACAAATTTACTAACTACTACATAAAACATATATATGTATATATAACCAAAAAATATTAAGGAAAGGAGGACGGAAAAAAATCCAAAAAAGTGTCCAAAACGCGTAGTGTTATGCATTCTAAAATTTTTCCTTGACGAGAGTCAAGTAACCTCAATGTGTTGCTTTGACATTACATGCTACCTATGTAATTTCTTTAAACATAGTATGAGCTCATCAACAAATATGATATACATTCCATTAATGAGAAAAGAAAAAAAAAAGTTCTTCAATAACATAAACATTAAACTCATAAAATCAAAAAGCCATAAGTTAAATTCTGCTTTTGCACTTCAACCCAATTACATCTCTAATTGTTTTGCCATGCTTTTTGTTAGATCACCAGTTACTCCAAAAGCTTAAGTTGTTAGAGAATGGGCCACCAGTGTATAAAGCTAAACCCTACCTCATGTGCAACCCCATCTTGCACGTGGAAAGTGACGGAATAGAGTGCTAGAGTGCAAACTTTGCACCAAACGAACGGGGGAGAAAGTAAAACCCAAGACCTCTCAGAGCCAGAGATCTAATATCATGTTAGATCATTAGTTACTCCAAAATCTTAAACTGTTAGAGAATTGGCCAACAATGTATATCAAGCTAACACTTTTACATTTCCTCCCTCTTGGAACCATTCACTTACTAACCTCCAATATGATGTTCATGCTCTCAGATCGCATGTATGTTGGATTGAATCATCATGTGCCCATCCATTTTATATGTAATCTTGTTCGCAAAGGAAGACCTTAGGCAAGGAATGACCTTGTAAGCTACCATCAAATCCTCTATTCTAGGGTGAAGCTTTTAGAATACCACCCACTAAAAAAGTCTTTAAATTTCGTGGGGGTTTAATAAGACTTCTAAATTCTTTAGACTTCACTCGATTCTTAGGTCAATTATGTTCAAGACAAACTATGTGTTGGCAAGAGAATTTTGGTTCACCGAAAACCGTTAATTTCACCAAACTTCACTTAGAAAGGTGACGGAATCCAAATCCACTCTATGTGAGTTGTGGTTGTGGTGCTTGAGGTATATGTGTGCATCTAAAAATACACAAATGTAGAATTAGGAAAATACCTAGTGTGCTTGAAGGATATAATATAACAATGACTATGTAGTGAACCTCCTTCAAGCAAAAGTATGTGGTAATGAATCACCCCTTGGAGTGTAATTGTATAATATGTTAGGATATTAGAAGTATGTTGATAATGGCATCATTGTAATTTTATTCCACTCAACAATAACATTTAGAAAGTTGAAGGGATTACGTATTATTCCACCCTCTTATTCAACAAAAAATATTATGTCTCCTCTTCTTCTGTTATGAGTGTTAGAATCATAGAAATAGGTGCATTACAACTTGGAATCAGAGCATCATCGAAGCCAAGAATTCATCGAAAAACACAATAGAAGACAATAAATCACATAGGGGGGCCAGGTTTATGTCATCATCCCGTTCAATGACATCATGTTGATGTCAGCATGACATCAACATTTTCTAACAAAGATATCTATAGGTTTGGGTTGCCTCCTCAAGCATGATTTTGAGGCCATTTGATGCACCTTTTCAAATTCCAAATGTTTTTCATTTTTTTTGAAATATTAAAAGTATTTTTTTCGATTTCTTGTTTTTGTATTTTTCAATCGTTTTTTACGCTTCAATCCTATGTATAAGGGTAAGTCTACGCCTAAGGGGTTGTGATTTGAGTGACCCATCACCATATAAGTGGTTTGTGTTCAAAAAGGGGCTGATCAGTAAGGTTTGGGTATGACTCACTTGGTCAGCTGGAGTTTTTGGGTACTATTCATGCTTGTAGCTGATGGTTTTTGGATGGGCTGGTGCATTTGGGATTTGTTTGGCTTTTGTTGATTTTCATTGGGTCAATGTTCATAAAACAGGACCGGACTAGACAGTTCAACTGATCGAACCAGAACAATTCCACAAAACGACCCAGTTTCACCCACAAAACAGCAAAAAATGAAAAACTGGCATAGTTTTTGAAAACTGCTGGAACAAAAATGGGAAACCGCAAAACAGGTGGTGGTTCAATAAAACCGAACAGTACGAGTCCACTACAAATATAAGCCTATAATTGATCGACCTAGGGCACAAAATCAATATCAAATTCTCAGTTCCTCTCAATGACAGTATGCAATGAACGACTTCAAGCATCATCTCAATCTCAGTTCCTCTCTTCTCTTCATCGTGACTCAATCGCAAGTTTGTGATTTCTCTCTCTCTCTCTGGTTCTCTCTCTTTCTTCCTCTAATATCTTTAGTAATCTTTTTTTTCTTTTATTGGTAAGTGACCCTTGGGGTGGGAGTTGAAACTAGGACCTTGGGGAAGTCCTTCGTTATTCTAAATACAATCTTCCTCTACTTCTCTCTCTTCCTCTATGGTTCGCTCCTATAATAATTTCTCTCTTCTTCTAGCACTTCACCAATCACCACATAAAGGACTTGATTGAATATTTGAATACCACTAATCACTTAATCACACCTCTACTCCTCTGCTAATATACTGTTAGCAAATCTACTGTCACCATGAGTCTATGCTTCCCCCATGGACCCTTGTATATTTAGTTTTCTTTCATTGAATTAGCAGTTGAGAACAATAGCTTGATTTGAGCCATTTGGGTAATCTGGCAACTGCAGGCGCAAGACCTGGGTAATTGAGTTTTAGTTTTATTTTTTATTTTTCAGTTGGTTGTTTTCTCTAGTTCTTTGATCAGTTTTTCAACATACATATTGTCTGTCATTCTATGTTTTACTCTCCAATTATAAGGGACCTGTAATTAGGTGTTGCATTCATAGGACTTGGGTTTCTTTTGACTGTTGTTCATAAATTACTATAAAACTCCATAAATTTTAGAACTACTATTGTAGAAAGTGTGAAAACAAATTTATTTTTTTTGTGATTTTCTCATCTTTTTACTAATTTAATTTATTAGTAATACATATTACTAAATATATTTACTATGTAATTATTTAAAAAACAAATTCCAGTTTGATGAACGCTCTGGGTTTTAAAACACTGGTTTGGTTATTGTTGGGCTCTATGATGCCCTGGGTACTTTTTTTGGCTGTGGGTATTGTTTTAGGGGTTTATAGGATCAGATTGTAGGATTGTATTAAGGATGGTAAGATCCTAAAAAATTCTTTAAAAAATGGCCAAATATATATGTAAAAGTAAAGAGTTGTTAAAAATCAATAGTAAACAAACTAGAAACAAATAAATAAATAATGTAAAATATTGTAACACCATATGGAAGTATATGTATCTACTATCTACAATTTTCCAGCCATATTTGCTTATAAAATATAAGTTCTATAATTTCAAAATAACACAAAGTAACATTTTAAAGAAATAAACTAAAAGAATTCTTTAAATAGCTAGCTAAATATAGCAATACTTGTCAAAATTTAGTGTTGAATCATTAATAACCAACTAGTTTGGGTAAATTTTTTGTCGAAGAAGTGAAAACGATCCTACTACGATCCTGCTATGATCCTATTACGATCATGTATGTTCCTGCTACGATCCAGCTACCTGTACCATCTTTATGCAATCCAGATCGATTTAGCCATTTTGGATTGTAGGATCGTACGATCCGGATCGCAATTTTGATAACCATGGTATGTGGCAGGAGCTGGATCAGTATTAGATATTTCAAGGCCGATTGTTCCAGTAATAACCATAAGTTTAAGAAGGTGGTAGAACAGGAGCACATTTTTTAGTTCTTGGCTAGTCTGAACATTGAGCATGATCCGACTTGAGTTTAGGTTATGTCTCGTCATCCTCTTCCTTCTCTTATATCAAGTATATGCTTATGTTCTAGGGGAGGACAATACAAGGAGTGCTATGCTTCAATCATCTACTCAAGAGAGGTCTAATCATGCTTCTCATCTTGGGCTCTGAAGAGATCTACCTTGCTTCTATGCCTAAGCGAAAGGCAACGAACTTAGTAAGGGTCGTGACTCAGTCCCATGCTCACCTTAACTCTAAAACTTCTCTGACTAATTCGACTTCCGCTTCAATCTCAGCGACCTTAGTTATTTCTGAAGATGAGATCGAGTCACTCCGGCGTCTCATGTCTCAATTGGAGTCCTCATCTATTGCATTGCTGCTTCTACAATTGCTCACTCAAGTTTCCATGCCGAGAAATAGAGTGCTTCTTTCTTAGCCACTTGTCCCTCTTAGATCATTATTCAAGACCTCACTTTTTTTTATTGGTATTATTCAAGACCTCACTAAACACACAACTGCTTTGTCAAATCTGTTTTCATCTCATAATACGTTTACCGATAGAGAAAAAAAGTTTAGGATAGTAGATGGGTATCTCTAGTAAAGGTTCCATCTTTATTTCTCCGTCTATCTCTCTCCTCTGTTTAACATGTTCCAAATTTTTTTTATTAATCAACTATTTGCTAGTAGTATAATTTCTTTCCTACCCATAGGACCTGGATATGATGAGAATGATTGGCAGTGATAGTGGGAAAAGTGGTCTTTCTCTCTAGACTTTCCAATATTGACATCATCGTGCAAGGATATCCTTTTCCATTTACGATTAGTGAAGTTCTTTCTTCTGTTTATCACTAGTTCAATGGCATCAATGTCTAGGACATTCTTATTTCTCATTATTACAAAAATTGATCCAACTCTATTTTCTAAGTCGCATGTTTCTCAATTTAAATATAAAGTGTGTGAACTTGCAAAACATAGTTGTATTTTATTTCCTCCTCCTTTGAATAAAAGTACTTCGCCTTCTACTATTACTTATTCTGATGTATGGGGTCCTCACATTACTATTATGGACAGTATGGATGTCATGGAGGCGAGGTGGATCAAAGATGTGAGTTGTGCGATGAGTGCAACTTGCATGTCAGATGCTAGATGAACCCTCACGGTGGAGGCAGGGAGAAAGCAATGGCAATCTAGAACTTTCACGAGAGATTCCCGAGAGTAGGGACGAGATTGGGATATTCCATGGGATTCCAAGTACGAGGAATCCAACTAGCGCGAGATTCCAAGTACGAGGAAGAAGTGTGGTACGAGGTTCCCAAAAGTCAAATCTCTTAGGTGATTAATGGGAGTTATTACCATATTTACTGTGGTGATTGAGGTATTTATATTAGTCAATCACATGTCAATCACTAGGCCCCTCGTGGGTACTCTAGGTTTGCTAGGTATCCTACTAGTATCCAAACTAAAAGGTAGTTGGATAAATCTCTCAGTTCTAGAATGTCCAGGAAGCTTCACGCATGGGACACATGAAGCTCTCTTACTTCAGCTAACATACCACAAGACCTTAGATATCCCGAATGTAAGGAACCATGGCATGAAGGTTACAGCATGCCCGCACACCAAGCTTCAAGAGCCTCCCAAGACATGCCCCCAAGTCTTTCGGCAACCATTTTCAGGAAGGGTGGAAGACAAACTTTACAAGATTTCATAGAGCCTCATAAGCTATTCTCGTTCATGAGGTAGCCATCGTTGTGGTTCACCCCAATTTGGTCATGAACGTGCAATAGGAGGGAGCCAATTGATGACTTAACCATGATTAACACTTGATATCAGTAGGACGAATCAACCAAGAACTGGGACCTTTGCCAAAGTTTGAGTGATGTGTGACACTGGATGCCGGTCTTAATAGTTACAGCTATGCGGTATTGAGAAGATCTCTGGGCCTCTGTGAGACCTTCACACCTTTGGGAGTGGGTGGTCCCGAAGGTCCCGACACCACATGAAGGTTCTTAGGTAATTATCACATGTGAGGGGCAGGTGACGTGAACTCTAATACTCATAACTACTTTGTCTAGTTATAGATGGCTTGTTCCATTAATTGAAGATTGTTCTCGTGCTACATGGATATACTTGTTGCATACAAATAATGACGCATTCACATGTTTTAAGAATTTTTATAGCATGGTTTCTACCTAATTTGATGTCAAAATTAAGATACTTCCGTTTGATAGTTGGTGCAATTAATTAATATTTGAATACATATGGCATTTTTCATCAAACTACATGTGTTGGTATTCCACAACAAAATAAGGTAGTCAAGCTGAAGAATCATCAGTTACTTGAAATTGCTAGGACGCTTTGTTTACTACGCACGTTCCAAACATTAATAGGGGGGATGTTCTTCTTATAATAACCTAGCTCATTAATTGAATGTCTTCTCATGTGTTGGGGTTTAAATCTCCCGTTAAGGTTTTGGGGGTCTCATTCATATTCATGGTTCATTTTGGGGTAATTTGGATCCCAAGGCCCTAAAATGTGTCTTTTTTAGGTCACTTTGCCACTCAAAATGGTTATCGCTGTTATAATCTACCCACTAGGCAATACTTTGTCAGATGGATGTCACATTTTTTGAGTCTACATCTTATGTTCCTCATCCGGAGACTCCTCTAAGGGGGAGAGTTGTAGTGAAGAGTTGTCTGAGTTGTCTTTGTTGTCTCCTTTAATTCCCCAACCGGTACTTGAGTTCGAATTTCCAGGTCGTGAATTGGACAACAAGGAGAAATAGGAAATAGATAAAACAGAGCTATAGACTTGTGAAAGAATGAAAAAGATGGGACCACTGAATCTTCTTATGCTAACTATTAGTTGAATTCCTTGGATCCGAGTAGCGATTCCCGACCTCCTGTTGCTTGCTTCTTCTAACTCTCTTGTTTTGAATGAAATTAACCTTGCTATTGAGTTCCTCAAGGAGTTCACTCTTACACTTCTACATCTTATTTCCAACTTTGTGTCTTATCAATCACTCTCACCTTCCTATTGTGCTTTTGTTTCTTCCTTGTCTCCTGTATCTGTTCCTTGGAATTTGAGAGATACCTTAGCAGATCCTAACTGGAAGGTAGCTATGGTAAAAGAAATGAGAGCTATTGAGAAGAATGGGTATAAATGGATATTTACCATAAAACATAAGGCAGATGGATCAATAGGAGCAGTGTAAATCCAAAATGGCAGGTAAGGTTTTTACACAGACCTACCATATTGATTACCAAGAAACCTTTGTATCATGGCTAATATGAATTCCATCAAAATGTTGCTCTCCTTGGTAGCTAACCTGGGATGGTCTCTTCAACAATTAGATGTGAAGAATTTTTCTCTTCAGAGTGATTTGGAAGAGGTGTATATAGACGTTCCTCCTAATTTTCCATCTCTATCTCTAGGGGAAGTTTGAAAGTTAAATAAGGCTCTTTATGGCATGAAGCAATCTCCTAGAAGTATATTGACAATGCCATTATTGTAACTTTATTATACTCAATAACAAATCAGAAAGGTGTAGAGATTACGTATTATTATACCCTCTTATGCTGAAAAATACACTCTCTCTTCTTCTTTTCTTCTCTTACGAGCTCTAAAATCATACAAACAGTACATTCCAAGTTAATATCTACTTGCAAAACATGTAATTTCCCCTTCTTCTCTTACGAGCTCTAAAATCATACAAACTCTCTGTCCGTTCTTTCTACAAAAGCATGTTTGCTTCAGTTTCTTCCCCCTTCCCGTGGAAGCTAATTTGGCAGTCAAGAGTTCCCCCTAAAGCCTCTTTCTTTGCTTAGGAAGCTTCTTGGAAGGCAATTTTAACGGCGGACAATCTTAAGGAATCGAGGTTTCTCTATGGCGAGTAGATGCTACCTTTGTAAGTGCGAGGAGGAAAGGGTGGACCACTTACTCATCCACTGTCACGTTTCATGGAGCTGTTGGAATATTATTTTTACTCTTTTTGGATTATCATGGGTTATGCCAGGCACTGTCAAAGACCTTTTGTTGGCTTGGGAAGGTTTCAACCTCCCAAAGGAGACTAAGCAAGTTTGGAGAATAGCTCCAATATGTCTTATGTGGAGCATCTGGACAGAAAGGAACAAACATGTTTTTGAAGACTTGGAGCTTGCTACTCCTATTCTTAAAGATGTCTTTTTGCGTTCTTTATTTTTTTGGGCCAAAGAGGCTTTATCTGTAAATGTCTCTTCTTCTTTTGTAGTCTTTTCGGATTCTCTAAATCAGATGTAATCTGTTGGGGTTTTTGCCCTTGATGCCCTTCTTGGGCACCAATATATATACATATTTACTTATCAAAAAAAAAAAATATCTACTTGCAAAACATCTGAGTGTATATAACTTATGTTAAGTAGCACTTACAAATGCGCCATCCGTTTGCACATTTGAAGACCTTGGGGTAGAAAATATCCCAATGGTCATCTAATGGCTTTTTTTTTTAATTCCCAGACGACATTGGTAGACCAACTTGCACTTTAGTCAAGAAAATATACATTGTTGCCAAGATTGGTCAACCAACTTGAGCATTCTGGGGTCCAACATGGTTGACCAAATTCACTAGACTATTTATAGGACAAGGTCAATTTCGAAAAATCATAACTTATTCATTTCAACTCCAATTTAGAAAAAAAAAATATTCTAAATTGAAACTCCGAATGTCTATTTTCTTTTAAAATTGGTTTCATTTTAAAATTTCAATTGGATCCTAAGTTATGAAATCTATTAACCACAATGGTCAACCAAGACTACCCTACATTTCTTCTAAGGTCTAAAACTTGAACCTAGATTACTCTACCTATGAACCATTGGTCTTCTTGATGCTTGGACATCCTTCAGGTCTAAAACTTGAAGCCAGATGATTCTACCTAAGAAATATTGGTCTTCTTGATGATTGGACATCCTTCTTGTATATGAAGCTTGTCAATTGAGTTCTTCCTTAGCCTTGATCGCTTTTTGATGTTTCCAAGCCTTGTTGAATGTACTCCTTGACTCCTATACTAGAGCAAACATACAATGTCATGAATATTGCCAACCTATGCTAGTCCTAGCATTTATCAACTCATGATAATCCAAGTAAAGAACTAGTGAACTATGTGCTCACCAGTAACTATGACCTTCATGGATCTGTAAAAGGTCTGCTCTCATTACCCGGATTTGGCTCAGTGGGTGTATCTTTGGCTAGCACATGAGCACACCATCCCTTTAGGAATATCAGGAATTAATTCTGCTGACATAGAAATATTATCTTCTTGGACCTCTATAGAGGATATATTGACCCAAGTCTTTAACAAAAAATTCTTTACTCGAAATATCTCCTCATGAAACATGTCTTGAAGTCATCAATAGTCCACACTATGTTGTCAATACAAACTATAACAGTTCTTAACAGCAAGTATCGTCAATTTAGCTCAGGATGTATCAAAAAGATATTAAAGCCCCTTTAAATCATGCCCTCTGAATCTGTCATACTATCTTAGCCTACACAATTCTTCAGTGTCCAAAATTTCTATTCAGTTAGCACTGTAAACTCTGAAGATCAAACCCCTTTATCAACAGTATTTGTAGGCAAAAAAATAAAAAATCCATAAACTCCCTCATGCACAAAAGTTTAACAATAACCTAGACACACCCCCAACAAATTTCAGAGAGAGAGCAAGGAAATAGCAATATATGAAGGGGAAAAGAGGCAACTAAAGTCCATTCTAAACTTCAGTAAATTTGAAAAACCACCTTACAGGTTTACACAAAAGCAACCCACCCCAACAAATTTCAGAGAGAGCAAGGAAATAGCAATATATGAAGGGGAAAAGAGGCAACTAAAGTCCATTCTAAACTTCAGTAAATTTGAAAAACCACCTTACAGGTTTACACAAAAGCAACCCACATACAGTGGGTTTGCTAATCATCCAACCCCTGTAACTAAGTCATACTGATTCGCCATGAGAACTACATTTTCTTGATATAATGAATGTGCAAAATCACCTTTATAAAGCATCCATAAAACTATAGATAAATAAGATGGAATCCTCTCACAAAATTAGAGAAGGTAGAATAGGATCGCGGGGCTTCTCCCATACCAATTCCAATGTCACTGTCCACAAGGGAAAAAGCAAATTTCTGCTTCAACTCAAATCTGGTTTGAAGTATTAAGTTATTAACACTTTGCTACACTGACACCAGGTTATAATGAATTTTTAAATGGAAAAGAGGATGGGGAAAAAAAGAAGAAAATCCTACATGACTAATTCACATGAAGCCTAATCTTATTGCATATATGAAATATGTAAAGCTCCTATATTATACTTAAAGAACCCTTGTATTCCCTCATCATCTTGACTACCTCAGCTTGATCCAACCATTAATTTTGCAAATTCTCTGAACACTAATGATAAGAAAACTCAGATAGCATAATTTCCGGCCACAATGCCAATCTGTATTAATTTTTATATTTTAACACAATAGGATTCCCTAGCTGTTGGATAGATCAAGTCAACTGAGCGAAATTTTCAGTTGAATTGATTACTAAACTAGAAAGGTAAAGAGCACATAATAATGTTGATATTCTTACTTGCATTGAATATTTCTTGTCAATCCAAATAAAGCAGTAACACAAAAAAATATTTAAAACTCGTGAGTAAATGCCTTCGTATATTTATGAAATTATGAAACTCGCATGGGAAATAGTAGAACAGTGACCAACAGCAGAAAAGTTATTTGGCAACAGAAACTAAGAACATGTTATGTAGCAAAAAAGCATAGAGCATGCCACATAACTAATTTGTTCTTTCCAGGAATAAATAAACTAATGAAGGTCAATTGTTTCAACCAACCATGGCGGAAGTATGCCATATAATCAGAGGCATATGCTTTTCCATTGCCTCACACCATTGCTTGCTCCCAGAGTGAGATATTTCTGATTCATCCTTAGTAACTGTTGGGCTCTCTGATCCATATGATGGAGCTGACGAAATTTTCTTGATCCTTGGGTACTCTGATGTAAAAGCGTAATCCAGTGATTTATCATCTAAAAGATCTTCAGTTCCTTTAAATCCAGATATGGCACGAAGACATTCATCCAAAACCTGCATAATAAGCTAAAACTAAAACTCTGACAGAATAATCAAACCTTTAGGGAATCAAGTGCATGGCATTAAAAAAAAAATGGAAATGCATTCCAAACACACATGATCATCAAACAAAGAAGTTTCTTGAATAAATGACAATAACCATTGTTTATAATCCTGAATGCAATTGATTCATTTACTCCAGATACTGGGACATAAGATTTATAAACCCCAAACTACTTAAATATTAGAACATTGCAGGATAGCTACGGTAAAATAAAAATAGGAAAAAATTAGCATGATGATAGGATATTGCAGCAAAACAGTTCAATGGATGCATCTAGTTAATTGTTTACAAGCAAAGTAGCATACCCCCTACCCCCCCAAAACAAAATGTAATTTAATTATCATACATTAAAGCAATAACATTTTTTTAACAAAATTAGCCATATCAAATATGCCATTTTACATCTCTCTACATAAAATTCTCAAGAACTTAGGGACAGAAAAGTGAACAAGTCAAGCAAGAACATAATAAAAGCATACAAATTGTTGAAGGATTGATGCAGACCCAATTGAAGAGAGAATACGAAAGAGAAGAAATAGAAGGGAATGAGAGGGAAAGAAAGAGAGAGAAAGAGATGAAGGGGGAGGAAACAAGAAATCTTGATATTCAATTCAATTTAAATCTAAACAATTCAAAGCATGCTATGCCTTTATAAAGGCAAATTCAAAAATAATCCAATTCCATCCAATCCTAAAATAAGGATTGAAAGCACATCCTAAATAATTCAAAACAAAATCAAAAATAAAGACCAAATCATATCCTGAATAATATAATAATAAAAATTACATAAAAAAATTTCCTCTCGGATCAAACACAAATGGGCCTTGGAGCTCTTCTCCGTTCCCATCATTTTTACTCTGCTGAAAAGAACTCGACTCCGGCGAGTTATGGATAAAAGTCGCAGTGGTCTCGTGTTATGGATGACATTGCCATTATTCTTGTGTGCTTCTTTTGTGGCATAAATAAAACATACGTTTTGGAACAATCAGTTTCAAAAATCTCTTTTTTTATTGAAAGAGACAAGGGCAAACTGTGAAACTTTTTCCTTTCCTTAACCTTCCTTTGACAATCCATCCACACAAGGATCAATTTTCTCAAAAGTAATAGTACGAGGCACAGTCACCTTAGACACCAAATAATCTGCGCCAAATCCATCGTGTAATATTGGGTGACGACTTTCAAAATCAGCATTGAAAACAGGGCCCATGGATTGCAATGCTTCCTGGAGCAAAGGTTTTAATTTAGTAGCACAATTTTTTTTCACCCTTGCTGCCAATTTCCAAGAAAGAGATGAAGCATTGAGTTTTCCCTGTAACACTAGTTAAAAGAAGATGCAGATGGTCCAGTGATATTTCATCACTTTCCCCCAAGACCAAGGTCATAATTCTCTCCATGTCTGAAAATACAGCATGGGGGTGTTTAGAACTTATGCTACATAAAAAAGGTTCAAACATCTTAGTGATCACTTCATTACACTCTTGGTCCAATATCACCAAGCAAAACTGGAGCTTCGCAACATTATCAAGAATTAAGATGGCCTTAGTATAACAATGGCCTGAGACATGAGATAATTTTTCAAAATCCGTTAATCAGCTGAAAATTTACTTTCATTTGGTCATCATTGTAAGGTGGATTTGGCATTGCTATTCTCATAATCTCAGCAATGCAAGATACAACTGAAACTTTCACAATCCAAATTTGAATGCCACAATAATTCATTAGAAAGCAGTACCTTCATAAAGGGTAGAAGTGCAGCTCACATTGATCTCGATGTTACTTGTTCTATCTTGGGCAATAGAAGCTCTACTCTATCGAGAAGATTAAGGAGTTCACCAATGGAAGGAGGCACAAGAAGCCTATTTCCAGCATCTCTAAGTGCTCCTTCAAGATCCTTATTTCACAAAGAAGACATTGGTGTGTAGATGCGGTAGGTTCTGTTTTTATTTTCTTTTTAGGTCAATGGGCTTGATTTCAAAGTGGGTTGGACTGGTCTGGATGGGTTCAAAATCAGTTTTGACTCACCGAATGAAACTGAGTTGGGGTTGGGGCCTTGGGCTGAAATTAATGAGAAAGGTTGGGTTTGGTAAAGCTAGGTTTTCTTATTCTTTTCTTTTTTTCTGTCGGGGATGGGCTCTGTTGCTGGTTAAAGTGAATAAAGTTGGGCAATGGGTTGGGTTAGAGTTTTGGGTCAAAATGGGCTGTCGATGGCTTTCTGTCAACATTGTTGCTAACACGATAGATGTGTTCGCAGATTTTTATGCAACGTGGGAGTTTGTGCATTCTATGAATGCTACCTTCATTGTGATAATCCCAAAAAATTGAGGGGCCACGGATCTGAAAGATTTCCGCCCAATCAGCTTGGTAGGGGGGATTTATAAGCTTCTCGCAAAGTCTTTAGCCTTACAGTTAAGTAAGGTGATGGGAGGTATTATTTCAGAAACTTAAAATGTGTTTGTTGGTGGGAGACAAATTGTGGATGTTGTTCTTATTGCCAATGAATGCCTGGATGCGAGGTTAAGAAGTGGCAATAAGGTTCTGATTTGCAAGCTGGATATTGAGAAGGTTTACAATCATATAAATTGGAACTTTTTACTTCACATAATGGAGAGAACGGGTTTTGGGGCTAGATGGAGGCGATGATTAAAAATTGTATCTCTACGGTGAAATTTTCAATAATCATCAATGGTTCATCAGAAGATTTTGTTTAGCAGTTCCAGAGGTGTGACACATGGTGATCCGTTATCACCCTATTTATTCATATTGGTGATGGATGCTTTAAACAGGTTGATGTCGAGATATGTGGCTACAGGGATGCTGAGAGGGTTTGTGGTTGGCGAAGGAAGAAGCCAGCCCATTGTTCTCCCAATTGTATGTTATATGGGGATGACACTATTCTTTTTGTGATGTGGAGGTTGCCCAATTGGGATTCTTGAGCTGCATTTTCGTGTGTTTCCAGGCTATTTCAGGTCTTAAAATTAATTTATCCAAGAGTGAGTTGGTCAGTGTTGGTGATGTACATGATATAGACACTCTTGCTTGCATTTTAGGTTATCGGATTGAGAATTTTCCGATGACTTACTTGGGACTTCCTTCACGAGCTTCTGTGAGAGCCTCTAGTGTTTGGGCTGCAGTGGTGGAGAGGTTTGAAAGGAGGCTTGCAGGATGGAAGAAGCAATATCTTTCAAAAGGAGGTCGTCTTACTCTAGTGAAGAGTTCCCTTTCTAGTCTCTCGACCTATTTCATGTCCTTATTTCCTATTCCAGTGTCAGTTGTGCAAAGACTAGAGAAGGTACAGAGAGATTTTTAATGGGGAGGCATGAGGGATGAGTTTAAGTTTCATCTAGTGAACTGAGAAAAGGTGTGTCGTCCTTTAGCAAGGGGGGGTTTGGGAATCCGGAAACTCATAGACTTTAATGTGGATTTGTTAGGTAAATGGTTGTGGAGATATAGGATGGAGAGAGAAAGTCTCTGGAAAAGGGTGATAGAAAGGAAGTATGAGGCGGAAGACAGTGACTGGTGCACCAGAGAAGTGAGATTCTCTGGAGAAGGGTGATAGAAAGGAAGTATGAGGCTGAAGACAGTGATTGGTGCACCAGAGAAGTGAGATTTTCATATGGGGTTTGCGTTTGGAAAAGGATCAGGAAAGGGTGGGACGAATTCTCCATATACATTAGGTGAAGAATGGAGGATGGAGGCATAATTAAATTTTGGATCCACAACTAGAGTAATCAAGGCCCACTCCAGATTATCTTTCTGTGGCTTTAGAAGATTGCAGTAGATAAAAAAACTATGATTGCAAATTATTACATGATGTCAAGTAGTGTTCCTATGTGAGACGTCAGTCTCAACAGGGTTCCTGATGACTGGGAAATGAAGGAAGTCTTGGATTTCTATCAGTTCCTATATGCACAACCTATTCTTGGCTTGGATGGAGACATTTTACTGTGGAATCATGGAGGTAGGGAATTTTCTGTCAAGTCCTACTATGTTCAGTTAATGGGAATTCAAAAGCAGCATTTTCCATTTAAGGCTATATGGAAAGTTAAAGCTCCTTTGAAAGCTGCATTTTTGTTTGGACAGAAGTGTGGGGAAAGATTCTCACAGCAGATAACTTGCAAAGGAGAGGTCTCATTTTGGTGAATAGGTGCCCATTGTGCGAATGTCAAGAGTCGGTAAATCACCTCTTAATTCACTATCCAGTCTCTTAGACAATTTGGATTATGTTCTTTGGGTTGATTGGTGTTTCCAGTGTGATGGCATGGTCTACCATCAGCGCGATTCATGCCTGGAGAGGTGGGGCTCCTAGTAGGACATCGAGGAAAGCATGGCAAATGACTCCTATCTGCGATTGGTGAAACCTTTTCAAGGAAAGGAATTCCAAAGTTTTTGAGGAGATTGAATCCCCTTTATGGACAATGAAAGCAAAAGTGTCGAGCACCCTCTTTTTTTGGTTGGCAAGGGTTTCAACCACATCTATGGATTAACTTTATTTCTTTTTTGCACTCTATGTGTGTTGATCCTTAGTGTTGTATGTATTTTTGTGTTGGGTGCACCATCTTGGTGCTTCTTTGTATCAGGTTCGCCCCCTCTGGGCCGGCTTTTATTTATACATAATATATCATCTTTACGTATCAAAAGAAATAAGAGGGTTCAGATGGCATTTGGGCTAACTTTGGTGCTTGGCTGGTCAAAGCTTTTGGGTTTGGGTTTTAGGCCTGGTCCGGTTTGGGGTTTGAGCTGTCTGGGCTAATTTCTAAAACAAGTGTTGGGTTGGGTGCTTAATGAGATCGACAACAGACGCAGGACTGGCAGCAACTCTAAGCTTTCAGAAATTTTATCAATGGTGCAGCCACTTGACGATGGAAGTTTTCAGTTCGCTGATGGCATGCAGTGATGGTCATGGTTTCTTTCAACAATGATGACATCTAGGCTGTGTGATGAACAGTGGCTATGGTTGATGATAAAGATGAAGGAGGCTGTCTCCGACGAGATGCTGTCTTCGCGATGTCGCTGGATGGTGAGAATCAAGGAGATGACGAAGACGATGACTAGGGAAAGATGCAGCATTGGCAGAAGTGGACGGTGATGATGGAGATCAATCAGGTGGTTGACGACGATGAAGGGTTTCTGTGATGGAGTGATCTGATCTGGGATTTTATTTTTAGATCTCTTGAAGTGGTGCAACTGACATATGGGATGATTCACAGTACTGAGCTCTGTGATAATGGTAGATTTCAGATGAAACCATGATTGCTTCAGATTTGCGATGAATAGTGATAGCCGATGAGGTATTGTGATGCACGGCAAAACAATGAACTGTAATGGGTTGAATTTTTATTTTTTTATTTTTGAAAATAGTAGGTCTTTTATTGCAATGAAATGGTGCAGAGAAAAAAAAAATGCATTTAAAGCTTAGAATGCTTGGAGCTTGGAGCATTGGTTGAGGAAGAAGCAGTGGAGACAGTTCTCTTGCTGGCAGCTTTGGCAGCATTGGCAGCGTAAATTTCATGGGGAACTAAGGGAAAGAAGATGAAGTGGTTCGACTTTACGGGATCCATGGATGATTGAAAACGAAATCGGTAATACAGATCGTTCGGCTCTGATACCACTTGATGTAGAACCAGTTGAAGAGAGAATAGGAAAGGGAAGGGCAATGGGATAGAAAGAAAGAGAGAGAGAAAGAGATTAAGAGAGAAGAAACAATAAATTCTGTTATTCAATTCCATTCAATACATGCTATGCCTTTGTATAGGCAAATTCAAAAACAATCAAACTCCATCCAACTCCATCC
Organism: Nyssa sinensis; assembly: GCA_008638375.1. Taxonomy (NCBI): domain Eukaryota; kingdom Viridiplantae; phylum Streptophyta; class Magnoliopsida; order Cornales; family Nyssaceae; genus Nyssa; species Nyssa sinensis. The sequence goes on along the minus strand of CM018046.1, from coordinate 390,706 downwards.
AATCCTAAAACAAGGAACTAAAGCACATCCTAAATCATATCCTAAATAATTTTAAACAAATTCAAAATAAAGACCAAATCATGTCCTAAATCAAATCCTAACTATCAAATCTTAAAAATAGAATAATAAAAACAAAAATTACATAAAATAATTTCCTCCCAAATAAAACACAAATGGGCCTTGGAGTTCTTCTTGTTTCCCATCAAGGAGTACATATTTTTTTCTTTTGTGAGCTTCATCACACCTCTGAATAGTTTATAAAAAGGAATTAGGGCACTATAATACTTCATAATTCAATCCAACAGAGATTGAAGAAACATTTTTTTCTATTTTGTCTTAAAACCTGACAATCTAAACTAGGGTGACTACATGCACCATACCACACATTTTGTGATTACTTCCATGTAATGGTTTAAATTATATATATGATAAATGTAAAGGAACTATAAGGGGTCAGACTCAATATAAAGGCATAAGGAAATAATGATGTTGAACGAAATAGAGGCAGAGAAGAAAGACAGCCAAAAAAAGCATTCTCAGGAAACCTCAATTTATCATGCTAAAACAAAGTAATGGATGGTAACACAACAAAAATGTTGCCACACCAAGCAGAAGTAGATGAAGCAGAAATGATTTATAACTGAGGCTCTATTTTTTGCTATAATTCATAAAATAGTGGAATTTCAACCTACAACTTAAAAAGGTTGATTTTTTTACTTAACCCACGTGGTTTTTTTTTATTTAACCCGACACACAAGGTTTACAACTTATTTCCAAAACCAATGTTTTTGAAATCGCATCTTTAAGATGCGATTTCAATGCCAATTTTTCAACGAAATCGCATTTTCAAGATGTGAGTTTGAAATCAAATCTTGAAGATGCAATTTCAAACCAATAATGATTTGGGATGACTTGTCCAAACCAACAACAATTTGGGAGTCATCCCAAATCCTTGTTGGTTTGAAATCGCGTCTTTAAGATGCAATTTCATTGAAAAATTGGCATTGAAATTGCATCTTCAAGATGTGATTTCAAAAACTACATGGGTTGATAAATATGTGAAAAACTCCAGGGTTCCGGTTAAACCAAACCCAAACAACGAGTGTTTGGTAAAAAAATCTAAAAAGGCTTGCCTGTCTTGATCAACCCATGAGTCCTCTATTTGTTTATTTGTTCTTTATAACCTTTATCATTACATAATCTGAAATAGATTTATTTCATAATACATCTATATCTTCAAAATTATGGAACATACTATAGTATAAAATTACATAAAATTTTGAATGCCTGATAACAGCAAGATGCCACTTCCAATCAAGGTAGCACTATTCATTCAAAACAAAGTGGTTACACCACAATAAAAAGGGAAAAGATAAATGAAAATGACAAAAATAAAGAAATCAAATAAGACAGGGACATATCACCTTGATTGCAGCTGTAGTGACTTTCTCCTCCATTGACCCAACAGTGTTTCCAACAAGATCCCTCCACGGCCTAGTCGGAACTTCAGGAGAAGCAACCCTCAAAAATCCATAAACAATAGTGGAAACTTTCTCCCAACAAACAAGCATTATGTTTGGGTAGTGATGTGACACAGCTCTAAGGGCCTGCAGCAAACTAAGTATGAAACATAACATCCTTCTCAATCCATGACAATGAAATATTAGAAGATCAACAAAAATCAAGTAGCATATGCTCCACTAAAATAATTAAGTAACACTTATTATGGAAGACAAAGGCCACCCTCGTCCAACAGAACTTGAGTTTAAAAGGCAGTGAAAGCAACTGTAATCAAATCAAATAATCAAAGTTGAACGAGCAAGCCCATCAATTACTTCCCTTGTGATGATGAACAGCAGGTAGGGGAAAAGCAAATAACTACCTCACACCCATATAAACGAAGAAGTTAATCAAGCAGCATGACATGTTGTAAACCTTGGAATTCATTTTGGGGGGATAAGTACTTAAGATTACAATAAAGAGCGCCAAAAACTGGGGCACAACCCACGTATATAGCAATAGCATATATGCAAGACGATAACCTTTAACAAAAGTCAGCTATCTATATCCATATTGAAAAAGTTTAACGAGTACTCCAACGAGACAGTTTAATCCACCCAGTGATTCAACAAAAAATTACTCTCCAACTTGTGAAGGGACTGCTCCACCCCCTCAATCAAAAGATTTACTGCACCACTCCCTCCACACACCAAGACCCACCAGGATGGTTGGCGGGAGAAATTCTAACATAACATTTGGCGTTGGAATGCTCTCCTGAAAGTTACCTTTCAAGATCTCTCCTGTATGGCAGGAGAAACAGTTTTGAACTTTATTTAGTTCACAAGATAGGTGTTCCATGTGAGCCTCATTTCTTCAAGACACAGAGACTTAGATGTTAGAGAACATACGAGTCCTCTCTCACAGCACGAAAGGAATAAGAAGGATGAACTACAAGGGGAGTTGACTAGACTATGGCAAGAAAAAGAGATAAGTTGGTGTCAAAAATGGAGGGCATTGTGACTGAAGGAGGGAGACTGCAACACACTGCTTCTTCCACACATTAGCTAATGCTCACAGGAGGGCCAACAACATTAGCGAAACAATGATAGAGGGGGGGTAAGTTGGAAGAAAGAAGCACGGACACGGGACACAGGCATGACACCGACACGGAATTTTTCAAAAAAGTAGAAAACAAGCACACTAGCGACATGCTGAATAATATTTATTTATTTTTATATATGTGATCACGTAATCTAATTTTAACATTATTTCAATCAATTTCAAGACTACCTATCAAAAATCAATGAGTAATAAAGACCTATTTTATGACATGTTTCATTAATTTCATTTATTAAAAATTAATATAATTTTTTTAAACTAATTTAGTGACATAAAGATTATACTCTTTCTAGTTTCTTGTTTGATAATATTTGATCTTTATTATACTTGCCAAAAAAAAAAAAAAGTGCTTTTAACAAGAGTTAGCCTTCCTCTTTCGAAAAACATTGCCTCCTCCATCCTACTAGCCTCTTCCCAAAGTGTTCTATAATAGTATCTTAGACAGCCGTAGCACCCACCTACACCCCAAAATAACTTTCAAACTGTCCATCCCCTAAACCTCCCTACTGGTATAAGTCCACTCTTCTTAACATTGATCTTCAAAACAAAGACATGCTAAAAGCATAAGAGATAAATCTCAAATACTTGAGAAATTCCCCAGACACATCACAGAAGATAATTGTATCATCTACAAAGACCAAGTGAGAAATGAGAAGAGGACTTCCCTGAACTACTCCAATCTAAAAACTTCTATGCAATTCCCTCTCGGTTGCTCTCCCTATCATTCAGTTAAAGGCCTCCATTATTATAATAAACAGAAAAGGGGACAGGTGATAGCCAGCTTATGCCCTCCAGAGCAACAAAAAAAGCCTATTGCACATCCATTGATTAAAATGGAGAACCTAACAATCAAAATGAGAAACAAGAAGAGGACTTCCCCGAACTACTCCAATCTAAAACCTTCTATGCAATTCCCTCTCTGTTGCTCTCCCTATCATTCAGTTAAAGGCCTCCATTATTATAATAAACAGAAAAGGGGGCAGGTGATCGCCAGCTGAAGCCCTCCAGAGCAACTAAAAAAGCCTTTTGCACATCCATTGATTAAAATGGAGAATCTAACAATCAAAATGCAAAACCAAATCTACCTCCTCCATTTGCCCCCCCCCCAAAAGTCATCCTCTCATAATATACAACAGGAATCCCCAATGCACATAATTATAAGCCTTCTCGATACTCCACTTCCAAATAAGTCCCTACTCATTGCTCCTAGTCTTCGACTCTAAGCAATCATTTGCCACGAGAACCACATCAAAAAAATTGGCAACCCCAAACAAAGGAATTATAGGATTCCGAATAATATTGCGTGAAACCTTCCAAAACCACATCAAGTTGTACAACTATTTAAAAAACACATCAAGAAACAAAAGAAAAGCAAGAAGCAATCAACACACATGTATATATATATATATATATATATATATATTGATAAGCAAACAGTATGTAGTATAAACTTATCAAAAAAAAAAAGTGAACAGTATGTAGTATAGACAAAGTGCCAAAGGAAGCATGTCAATGTACAAAAAATGAGGGCTATACATAACTTTCCATACAATTAAGCTCTCCCAAAAATGCTACATGACCAAAAAATCAACTAAGTAATAAACATCAACAAGAACGGCCTCATTGGCCCAAAAGAAAAGAGAGTGTAAAAGCTTGTCTTTCATTATAAAAATGGGCTCTTCAACGCCCTCAAAAAGTCTTACTATTTCTTTCCTTCCATATGCACCAAATCAACAAAGAGGAGCCATACTCCACATCCTCCTGCGCCCCTTCCATACGCTTCTTAACAATATGTATAGGGTTCTCAATCCCTTCAAAAGTACGGCTATTTCTTTCCAACCCAATAAGCCACATAGGCAAAGATGAGCTACATTTCACTCCTTCCCACACCTTTTGGATGGGCAGGCCGCACTTCAACAACCAACAAGATACATAACCATTCTAGGCATCACCCAATACACCCCAAATATAGAGCACAACAATGCCCACATTTCTCTAGCTACGGAACAGTGAAGGAGATGATTAAAGGACTTGATTGCATTCTTACACCTGTTTGGAATAATCTTTCTCCTCCATCTCAAATTATCAATCGTAAGAACTGCTTCCCATGTCACAGTACAAGCCAAAAAAAAACCTTGGAAGGAACCTTTGACTTTCAAATTCCTTTTCACGGGAAACTTAGACCATCATTCCCACACAACGTCCTATAATATAACTTGACACTAAACTCCCCATTTGGGCCGGAAATCCTAATCGAGTCACCCCAATCCACTAACACCTGGAGCTCGATATTTTAAACATTTTTTATAAGTAATATATTTCATTTAAAGGCACCAAGGGGTGCACCCAAGTACAAAATCATATACAATGCATACTATGATCCCATGCTCATGGAATATAAAAAAGATACAGAAGAATCTATAGACAAAGAAGAAACCCCCCAAAATCCAAAGTTAAAGGGAGCTTAACACCAAAGATTTCACAACCCAAATAGGAGACTCAACTCCTTCAAAAACTCTATTGTTTCTTTCCCACCAAATAATCCATCATATTCAAAGTGGAGTCATATGCCATATTTTTTTCCCCATTCTCCTACCAAAAGATCTACCCCTCCATGCTTCAAGTACCTCCATTGTAGACTGTGGCATCAACCCAAAAATTACAAGTAATCCCAACAATAGACCAAACAGACTATGAAAAAGGGCAATAAATGATAAGGTGATGAACCTTCTCTTCATCACATTTACATTGGCAACACCAATTCACCACTACTTGCCATCTCCTCCTAAGATCATCAATGGTCAAAATTTCCCCCCAAGTCGCCATCCAAGCAAAAAAGCTGCCTTTAGAGGAGCTTTAGATTTCCAAACCACTTTCCAAGGAAACCGCTATCCCCCGCTACCAATAATAATCCAATAGAAAGATTTGATTGAGAGTAGAGTGGTTTTCTTTTGCTTTTTCTTCTTATGTACATGGGTGTGATCCCTTTTTGATCATCTTTTAAATAAATTTTACTTATCAAAAAAGAAAGCTATTGGCACAAATTCCCTGAGCAATGTTTCAAATGGGGAAAACCGATAATAAAAAGAAGGCTTCAAGAGGGGAAAAAGTTTAGGGAAGAAAAGGCAACGCAAACTTTATAAAATACACAGCAGTTCCAGATGCTAAAACAGTAGCATCTCTACCAAATTGCTGGTAATATTCTTGGCTAAGGTCTCAATATGATGCCTGTCATGACACAGCTCATCAGCAGACTTCATGTGACTAAGAAGAAAGGTCATCAAAGGCAAGCATAAGAACTTTTTCTTTCTTAGTTTCACAATCTTGGCCCCATTAAATATGTCAGTAGACCAAGTTTTTGAAACTAAGGTTTTACAGATAAAGTTTCCCTGCTGTACAAGTTCTTAACACACAAGAATGAATACTAGCAGTTAATCAGGTTCAGTCATGGACTTCTTTGCCTCTCATAATTATTCCCCATTTTCCTTTTCATAAGAAAAACACAAACAATCAGGACTTGAACACAGCACCTCCACCATTGGTGGTGGCTAAGTATGCCACTCAAGCTAACAGCCTCTTATAGTTACTCAAGTGACAGAGCCACTAAATACACGTAATAGCCTTAACATGATAGAAAATGTACAGGTGCAACACAGTGTAATACATTACGTTCTTAAAATAGCAATGGGGATAGGATTCAGACAAAATATTAGCATCCAAATGAAGGTTTGGCCAGACTTAAGTGTCCATACTCCAAAATACAGCTATGGGTCAGACCAAATACCAGCCCCAAGAAAAATAATCCATCCACATGGTGGGCCAGATGTGGTTTCAAAGCAAGAATTGACAATTTTGGGGCAAATCATCATCGATCCGGAACTATTTTTTGTCGGTGCATGGATCTTACATGAATTGCCCTCTAATTGGGCTGGATGCAACACACTCAATAGCATCTTCAATATATATATAAGTAAAAGGAAAGTATATCACTAAAAAAATCACCCTGAGGGGGGCGAAACCATATTTACAAGGGAAAGGCCACAACAATTAAGGCCATAGCATCCCCAAAAAATCCACTAACGAAACCAAAAACACCGACAAATCTTTTTTTGCCCAAAAATTAGCAAATACAAAAAAAATGTTATTAAAAACAAAGGGTGGTAGCTCAACACCCTAAAAAACATGCCTACTTCTTTCGCTCCAAATGCTCTAAAATAAGCACAACGGCACCATCCTCCATACCATCTTAGCCCAAGTCCTAAGGGCCACCTGAACAAATCCAAAACTTAAACTAGGTCCTAAGTGTTCAAAGTTGTGGATTAAGCCGCAAACAGAATGTTAGATAGTTGCTACGCCCTCCCTGTGCCACCCCACACCAAACCCTTCAGCATTATTCTAATATATTGCATAGTGTTGAAGAGAGAAGAGTATATGAACTGTATATTGAATATGTAATGAATGTGTGTATATTACAATCCTAGAAGAGCTCTTATATCGGAGAGCTTGAGAGCCATACAAGGTAAGAACAAAGAAGGAAAGAGCTATACAAGGTAAGAACAGAGAATGAAGGAGGAATATGCTAAGATTATACTAGAAGGTGGTAACCCTAATTATACACTTTGTATATGATCTATAATAGTGCACATCTAACATCCCCCCTCAAACTCAAGGTGGTAGAACAGAAGCCAACTTGAGTTTGGAAATTAAGTCTTTAAGGCCTCCGGGAGGAACAGCTTTGGTGAAAATGTCAGCAACTTGATCAGTGGAGGAAACAGGAAGAAGATAAACAGTGCCACGGAGAATGTGTTGTCGAACAAAGTGACAGTCAATCTCGATATGCTTGATATGCTCATGGAATACATCATTGTGAGCAATTTGGATAGCACTCTGATGTCACAATGAAGAATGGTAGCAGAGGTGTGACCCACACCCATGTCCTCAAGTAAGCAGTGAAGCCAAAGGAGCCTTTGAGTGGCATCCGCTAGAGCACGATATTCCGCTTCAGTGTTGGATCTGGCAGTGACAGTCTGTTTCTTGCTACACCAAGAAATGAGAGAAGTACCAAGGAAGAAGCAGAAACTAGTGGTAGAATGACAGTCAGTGGGGTCACCTGCCCAATCAGCATCAGAGCAAGCACGTAAGACAAGGAATGAGTGAGTGGAAAAAAGAAGGCCATAGAACATTGTCCCCTTGACGTAGCAAACAATACGAAGAACAGCAGCATAGTGAGTGGAGCGAGGGGCAGATAGGAACTGACTCACAATATGAATGGCACAAGCAATGTCAGGTCGAGTAACAGTAAAGTAGAAAAGACTCCCAACCAGTTGGCGATATAAAGTGGTTTCATGGAGCAGGGTGCCATCCAATGGTGTGAGCCTAGCATTGAGCTCAGGAGGGGTAGGAGCAGTCTTGCTGTCGGTGAGGCCAACACGAGCAAGAAGATCTGAAGCATATTTGGCCTGAGAAAGATAGTAACCACCAGAATTGGAAGAAATCTTGAGACCTAGAAAATAGCTGGGAGGTCCAAGATCCTTCATTTCAAAATGCTGACGAAGAAACTGCTTTAGATCATTAATGTCAGAGACATCATCGCCAATGATATTCATGTCATCAACATAAAAAAGCAGTAAAACAGTCCCATGAGTAGACTTGCAGATGAAGAGAAGCAGAGCCGTGAGAACTCGAAGTTAAACCAAAGTCGCTAATAACGGAGCTGACTTTGCAAACCAAGCACGAGGAGACTGCTTAAGACCATAGAGAGCATGACAAAGCTTGCAAACTTTGTGAGGAGGATGATTGTACCCAGGAGGAGGTTTCATGAAGACTTCTTCTGAAGGTCTCCATTCAAGAAGGCATTTTTCACATCCATTTGAAATAAACCCCAGTTGTGCACAGCATCGACTGCAAGTTAGCTGCAAACAAAGGTGAGACGGGCAACAGGTGCAAAAGTCTCTTCGTATTCAATTCCATATTCTTGTGTAAAGCCCTTGGCCACAAGACAGCCTTGTATTGGTCAATGGAACCATTTGAGTGCGTTTTAATTTTGTAAACCCACTTGCAACCCATAGCATTTTTCTTAAGAGGTAGGTCGACGAGTTCCCAAGTATGGGTTTTCTCGAGTGCCTGCAATTCTTCTATCAATGCTTGCTACCAAAGAGAGTTAGAACAAGCCTCACGATAAGATTGAGGCTCGTGAAGGAAAAGAATAGTAAAAAAAACAATGATAGTCACGAAGATGAACAGGTGTATCCCTTAACCGTGTAGATCGTCGAGGTTGAGTGCCAGTGATGGAGGCATCCGACGAGGAGACTGATGCAGGTGAACCGGTGTCAATGGCAGGATCAACAGACAGAGTAGGCGTCTCAAGAGAACCCATAGGAGGTGTTAGCATGTATGCTCTCACATCCAAGACATTTTGTTATTATTTCATAATTTTGATTTATTATTATGCATGTGGATGTTATTTTATACCATTAGATGGTCAGTCCTTGACTTGTTATTGAAAATAGTTTATGTATATAAATGAGATTTATGTACAGATGATATGAACTTATGATCAAGCAATTCTAGAATTGTTCGCAGTCATCGATGAGACTGGGCTTCTTGTCTGTAAAACGATAATACACTTGACCTCTATATAACAGGACAGTTTATCTCAATCACTAGAATAGTAGACTCTGGATTATTGTATTGGTGTATTTGGAATACACAGAACTAGATCACTATAAGAAACACATCATATAAAGCTATCATCTTTGACGTGATTCTCATATTCACTATTCGTAATAAGCTTTTAATCCTGAGATAATAGTGGACTCAAGTTCTTAATGGTGGTGACTTTGAGTTACCAATAAGCGAGAACTTTTAGATCAACACCTAGGCATCTTGGAAAATCATTGTTTAGACAGTAAAACACATATTCTTAAGATAGAATCTACACTCTAAATTAGAGAGAAGGATATCACTAATATATTAATTCAATTGATTAATCACTAAAATCCGAATCCGGTCTTTTCAATAAATTTTTTATTGAGATGTTGACCATTTTAATAGTGATTAGTAATTTGTGAATTAAGTTGTAAAAATAATTAGAAATTGGTTTGACGGTATATAAGCCCAAATCTTAATTATCGATATCCAGATAGAGAGGCCTATTGTTTATGTTTAGTGACTATGGATTTTTCTCTATTTCACCAAATTAAAGTGCAATTCTAATTATTTAGTTGAATTAATTAGTCATTAATTAATTAAGAGTTAATTAGCAATTAATTGAGTAATTGGAGCTAATTTGGTAGGACCTTAGATCCCTCCTTTGGTCCTAATTTTGCATACCCCTATAAATATGTGATTTAAAGGGGATAACCGTACAGCAACAAAAAGATTATTTTCCTGCGAGAGGGAAAAAAATGAGCCCACTCTCCTCACTTGTGTACGGCTTGCATAGAGGGATAAGAGGAGAAGATCTAGAGGAGTAAGAGAAGGAAGATTGTATCAATCTCTTCAAGAAGGTTTCTTCAACAATCAAGATTATCAAGAACAAGGAAGATTGCATAAATCTCTTCAAGAAGGCTTTTTCATAAATTAAGATTATAAAAAACATGGTAATTTTAACCCTCTTTTCAAAATTGCATGATTCATGTAAAGAAAAATATCCAAATAGATTTTTGAAATATCTTCCGTTGTAGTTACGAACCCAACAATTGGTATCAAAGCAACTTTACATGAATCCATTAATTTTGAAGGTTATATTTACTTTGTTCTAGGCCTATTCATGGATCCCAATAAAAAAAATGATTGTTTTGGGTATATTAGAATGTGATTTTGTGATATAATCTGTTGATACAAAGATTAAATCCTCGTTTGATACCCATAGGGATCGATTAATTAAATAATTTTATTTTCTTATATATATCCATCTTTTTATATTAGGGTATATGATACCCATGACTAAGCAATCTTGATAGTAATATAGATTATTATTTTAATTAGATATTAGATACTCAAAATTAATTAAATTGTTTAGCTATATGATACTTAAGGGCTCAAATTTTATTTTCTATATCAATCCTTTTATATTATAGGTATATGGTACCCATGAGTATTTGATACCCAAATAAGTTAGATTTAAAATTATATAAAATATACATTAATTGAGACTTGACCTATAGGAGTTTTTAGATATAAGGATTAAATCTTAGTATACTCTTAGATATACATGGATGATATGTATGATAACTCAGATGTTCAAATGCTTTAATATTTTATTTCTTATATTTGAACAATTCATTTATGTGAATGAATGTATCCTATCTCTCATGGTTGGTCATTAAGAATTATGTACTAAATTTGGATTTGAGGCAATTTTACAAGGCAATGGACTTAAAGTTTTTTCCCACGAAAGAATAAGTTCCATTGGTTTCACTAGCCTATTTATTTTTAGTTTCTTCTAGATTTGATGTAAACTCACACGTGAGTATAGGTTCTTCATGTAAATAAAGAAAAAAAAATTTTTTTATTTCAAGAATGAAAAATATACTCATCAAGAAGATCAAGAAATGCTCAAGTTTACTACCAATTTTAGTTACCTTGTAGGTTTAACCATGAGAGATATGGAATTGTATTTGTTATTATTTTTAGATGCATGTGTTCTCTTTATGCTTTAAATAATAATGTATGATATTTTATTTTTGCTAATAAATATCATAAGTGATTCATGAATAGGTAGATCTCATGTGTAATATTCATTTTATTTTTATTTATAAGAAAGCATATTTGGATTATTATTAATACATGAGATTTTTATTTATGCATGAGATGCGTAACGAGATTATTATTTATACATGAGATGAATAATGTCATTATTAATAATAATGAAATATTTAATTATACATGAGATGTATAATAAGATCCTCAATTTATAAAATCAAGTGGGAGAGGGATCCTTTATGAAAGGTCTCATGGTCTTCCATCATCGGTACATAGTAAGACAAAAGTAGGCACCTTGTGTTATCTTTGAGTAGCCTCCATACGAAGGGTGCTTATTTTTGTTGGCTACCGGTATAAACCTCTTAGGATAGAATTGGAAGAAACAGTGTGTGGGTGATCTCCCCACGAAAACACTATTCACAACAGTTGTCTTTTAATTTGAGATGATGGTATACATTGGATCAAAAGGAAATAGTATTTTCCCCACGGAGTTTGTCATTTTCTTTTGAAGACTAAAGGATATTAGGAAGTTATGATTTTATTTGACATGAGATGTCTAGGTAATAAAATCATATAGGATATGATATTCCTCCTAATCATGTGAATTGCATTGTCATCCCTACGGAGCATGTTATTTATAGGATTAGGTTTCAATGCATTCATTGATAGTGACTTGAGGATACTATTATATGTTTATAAAAACAAAATTTATTTATTGTTTATTATTTTCATCCATGATAATGTATGCTTATATTTGATTCTTCAAATGTCTTCATTTAATCCACCTACTTATCATCATAAAATAACATAAGTGGATTGGGTCTAATTATGTGGATTGGAAACAGAACTTAGACATTGTACTCACTGCTGAAGGGTACAAATATGTATCCAGGTGGTAATGCACCCCAAGAGGATCTTGATCACTATGCTAGGCGGATCAAGGCTGATGAGATGGCATGTTACTATATTTTGGCTTCGATGTCAAATATATTTGTAATATCCTATATCTTATTACTTTTATTATACGTTATTGCTATATATGAATCCACTTCAAGTAATGATAAAGCATGGATTAGAGTATGCTTTAAGCATGACTATGTGATTCAAAGTGATGAGTTTACTAGTATGGATAGTGAGGCAATAATTAAAATCCTAATAGGAGAAATTAGGAACAAAACGATATTTCTAGTAGGCCTTTTTTTTTTTTATAAGTATATTTCTAGTAGGCTTTTAAAATGATTCTTGAGCTAAAACATAATTAATTAGGTTAATCCCTGTTCTAAGGTTTAGCATACTTAACTAAACTAATCCTAATTTGTGATAGGTTATTGGAAGGTTCTTAAAAATTGTTATATTTAAACTAATTATGTTTAATTAGTAATCCTTAATACATGATTAGTAAATTAAGTTAATCTTGATTGGGCTATTTAGGGTATTTAAGTGAGATGGACTTGTACTAATCTTGGGTTATAACCTAAACCTTATAATTATCCAAGTTAATTTTAATTAGAAAAATGTGAGAAAGACAACTTGTTCACATGGGCAAGAGACCCACAATTTAGAATATCTAGCCTACCATTGTTGACTATTCTTGAGGAGCTTGTGTAGAGATTTATCTATATATATATATATATATATATATATATATGTATGATACATATAATATATATATATATATATATACACACATAAAAGGGACAAAAAAATCAGATTAGTAAGAGAGAGGAAATATAGAACTAATAAGAGCAAGACACTTCAAATATGTAAGAGTTCACAAGGTGACACCTAGCCCACACATAGATACATGTTTGTATCTATTATGCCTTACAAAATAAATTATTGAGACAAGCAAGAGACTCTCTAAAATGTGTTGGATAGAATAATAAAGCAAGGAAGAAAGTAAAGAAAACAAGATAACAAGAAGGAGAAAGAAAGAAGCTTAAGGAGGCACTAACCTAGAGGTTGAATTGTTGAACAATCAAAGTATGAATTCTAGTCCTAATCTCTTATTCTTTAATTTAATCAGAAAAGAAACATTTAAAAATGACTAATAACTCAAATTCAATTAAGAATTGAATGAAATTCTAAACCAGTCTTGAAATCTTAACAAGTTTTGCATGGAATAGTAATTACATGGATATAAGAGCAACATATATGATGTAGAATGATGCATTCACGATTAATGAGTGTTGATTAAACTAATTGACTAATGATTAATGATGTTAAAACAATCCTAGCACTACCTAGGTTATAATTAGCATGATTAGATTATCAAAGGAACTCTAAATGCGATAAATGGTAAGGAAAAATGCTGCTGAAAATTAAAGGAAAACACCTTAACTAAAGTTAAATGATTTGTCTAAATGATGATTCAAGATGCTAGATATAAATATTGAAACGACCAACACTTGGAAGTTAAAAATGAAACTTATAAGCAGAATAAATGGGGATGGTGCAGCTGCTATCCCAATTGTTTAAAAACCTTATATTTGATGTAAATGAATTCCAACAAGAGTCAAAGGATGCTCCAATGGAATTAGAATGTGAGAAATTTTATCATAATCCTAGATTGTGTTGTTTGAACTATAATGGGACAAGCGTAACTAAATAATATTACGTTACACTCAAATATAGTTCTAATATGAAATATATGTATGTAGGGTTCCTTAGGAGAGAAAGAGAATCAAGAAGTGCTTTAAGAACATAAGGTGAGTAATCTGGTTCCTGAAATGGTAAATTGAATGCAATATTGTTAAACATGTTATTCTGTATTTTAACAAGCAAAGCATTATGCTATATTCTCTATTGATGAAATTGAAGTACATTTTATAAGTATATTTGATAAATAGATTTGCAAATTCATGGATAATCACATGATTTAGAATGTGTTTCTGATGCCATTACACGGGCCCCTTTTATTATGTCCTTACCAGGAGACCAAGAGCTGGTAGACCCGTAAGTAGGCCAAAGATCGCTTCGTGTCACTATAAGTGACTGTCATTATATATGACATTCCGTTCAAAATCCGAGTCGACACATATTCTTCCATTCTGACCGTTGTAATGGCATGCTAAATGATATTTGATATCTGTTATGAGCTTTATTAGGCTACTTATTGCTATTCAAATATTTAAAACAATTCCTTTTCTAAAAATGCATTTGAATTATTTCAATAATGCTTGATATCCATCGTTTTATTTAAAGTTTCTTTTGTTATAAAAACCCATGACAGGGCATTGGTATAATTCATTGAGCTTTGTTAGCTCACCCTATTTTCCAACCAATTTTTCAGGTAATGAAGCTTAAGATGGGGAGGGAACTCAAGGAAGAAGAGTTTGTAAAATTGTATAGCAAAACTTACAAATATCTGAGCCTATGTAGACTTCTGTATATATACAATGGCTATTTTTGTGTGTTGGCTAGTTGTAGAAGTAAATTACTTGTAATAAATTTTGCAAGTGTGAGTTTGATATTAAACTTAGAATTACTCTAATCGAATGAGATTGGTATGAGTTTGATGTGAACCTGACAGGTTAAAAATGTTACGGTTCCGTTATATTAATAAACTATCCATTATATAGCCCATTCGCTCTATATAAGGCCTCGGTGGCTGGTCAAGACCATAACTCCATCCTACATAGGGTGTGGGTCGTGACAATTTTACAGTATCAACATCAAACTTTTCAGAGTGCTAAGGATATGATCCTTAACCTCAAGGAGATGTTTGAGGATCAGGGGCATCCTGCTAGACAAACTGCCATGAAAGCTCTCATGAACACTAAGATGGTAGAGGGAACTCCAGTAAGAGAACATGTTTTAAAAATGATTAATTTTTTAAATGTACTGGATGTTCTAGGGGCTGAGATTGATGCTGAGTCCCAAGTTGATAATATCCTTGAGTCGCTGCCTGACTCTTTTAATCAGTTTAAACTTAATTATAATATGAATAAAATGAATTTGACTTTAGTTGAGCTTCTTAGCTCTTTACAGGTAGTAGAGGGTATTATCAAAAGCCATCCTAGTGCGCATGTGGTTGATGGTTCTTCTTCCAAACCTAATCTTAAAGGAAAGGGCAATGGAAAGAAGAAAAAGAATCTCAAAAACTCCAAAGGAAATATGGGTCCTAAAGGGGTTATAAGTAAAGGAAATAAAAAAGAAAATCCCAAGTCCAAAGGAAAGTGCTTCAATTATGGGCTTAGAGCGCAATAGGAAAGGAATTGTCATGATTATCTAAACAATAGGAGGAATTAAGGTGTAATCGAGTCACTATTTATTGAAGTAAGCTATATGGCGGGTACTTTAGATTCTGGTGTGTTAACTCTGGTGTAACTAATTACATATGTAATTCGTTATAGGAGTTTGAGGAGACTAGGAAGCTAAGTGATGGTGAGATTACCTTACACTTGGGGAAAGAAGCAAAGCTTACTATAATGTTTGTATGAGATACATGACACTAAAAAGAATTATTCAAAGAACTTTCGACTTAAAAGAAAATTTTCATCTACTAATTCAACTTATCTTTTGCATTTGAGGCTAGGTCATTTTAATCAAGATATGATTAATAGACTGATAAAGGAGAGTACCTTGTCTTCCATGGTTATTGAACCATTGCCAGTTCTGTATCCTGTTTGGAAAGAAAAATGACCAGGAAACCCTTTTTAACAAAAGGGTACAAAGCCAAAGAATTATTGGAGTTACTTCATACAGATGTATATAGACCCCTGAATGTTAGGACTAGAGTCTAGAGGAGGATATGAGTATTTCATTACCTTCACCAATAACTACTCAAGATATGGTTATGTCTATATGTTACACCATAAGTTAGAAGCTTTTGAAAAGTTCAAAGTGCTTCGTGCAGAAGTGGAGAAACAATTAGACAAAAACATTAAATCACTTCGATCAAATCAAGGTGGAGAATATTTCTCTAGTGACTTCAAGCAGTATTTGTTGGATAATGGGATTCTATCATAATTGTTTGCACCTTGCATGCCTCAACAGAATGGTGTAGCTGAAAGAAAAAACAAAATTTTTTTAGATATGGTGAGATCAATAATGAGTTATTCAGATTTACCTATATTCGTCTGGGGAAACGCACTTGAAACAACAGTATATTTTTTTGAATGCAATTCCAAATAAGTCTATCCTTAAGACCCCAGTAGAGCTTTGGACTAGGCGAAAGTCAAGTTTGGATCACTATCAAATTTGGGGGTGTCCAGCCTATGTGTTGAAGGGAAAGACTGGTAAATTGGAACCAAGATCATAATTGAGTTATTTTGTGGGCTATCCTACGAGAACAAAGGGTTGGTTATTTTATAATCTTAGAGAATAGAAAGTATTCATTAGCACGAATACTATCTTTCTGAAAGATGATTATATTATAGGCCAGAAGCCCAAGAACAAGTTCACCTTGGAGGAGATATAAGATGTCTCTTCGGTTCTTCAGACAGATATTTCTGATATTAGACAAAATATTCCTCATACTACTATTCCAACACCTTCTATTACACAAGAGCTACATCGTAGTGGGAGAATTATCAAGCCTCCTAGCAGGTACATGTTCTTAGGAGAGGTAGTTTATGATGAATATATTTTAAATCCCAGTAGCTATGATAAAGCTATCTCTGATAAAGATTCAAGACAATGGTAAAATGTTATGAAAAATAGTTTTGTAGCTAAGAACCAAGTGCACATGATATGCAAGTTGTATAGGTCTATTTATAGACTAAAGCAAGCTTCCCGAAGATGGAACATCTATTTGGATCAAGCGATCAAGTCTTTTGGTTTTGATCAAAATTCGAGTAAACCTTGTGTGTATAAGAAATGTTAAGGAAGCGTGATGATATTCCTGGTTTTATATATGGATGACATACTACTCATTGGAAATGATGTAGGAGTTCTCTCTAAGATTAAGATTTGGTTAGCGAATCAGTTTGATATGAAGGACCTAGGAGAAACTAGCTATATCCTTGTGCTCAAGTTTATGCGAGATCAGAAAATAGAATATTAGGCTTATCCCAAGCTGCATATATAGATAAGATTCTTAATAAGTCTGCAATGCAAGACTCCAAGAAAGGCATGTTTCCTTTCTAGCATGGAGCACCTCTATCCAAGAATCAATGTCCTTAGACACATGAGGAAGAGGAGTGCATAATGCCAGTTCCTTATGCTTCGAGTATAGGAAGCCTTATGTGGACTATGCTTTGCACTTGACAAGATATCTATTTTATAGTGGACATGGTCAGCTGATATCAATTTCCTGGACCAAACCATTAGATATTCGTTAAACATATACTCAAGTACTTGAAAAGCACTGAAGATTATGTGTTGATTTATTGAGATGGTTATACCATTCTAGTTGGATATACGAATTCTGACATTGTGTTAGATTATAACTTTAGAAAGTCAACTTCAGGATATGTGTGTACTCTTGGTGGTGGAGCTATCAAATGGCAGAGTGTGAAGCAATAGTTTATTGCTGACGCAACCACTGAAGCGAAGTATGTAACTTCTTTAGAAGCAGCTAAAAAAAGTAGTCTGGCTCAACAAGTTCCTTTTGGAATTAAGAATGGTACCATAGACACAATTACCTATAGTCATTTATTATGATAATAGTGGGACTGTAACTTAATCAAAGGAACCAAAGAACCACCAGAGTGGGAGACACATACAACACAACTATCATCTCATTAAAGAGATCGTTTTGTGCAGAGATATCATAGTCACCAAGATTGCATCTGTCGATAACCTTGTTAATCATTTTCAAGTTGATATGATAGAATGGGTATCAGGTGTAATGGGATATGGATGTGAATGCAAGGGGGAGTTTGTTATGATGTATGCTCTCACATCTAAGACATTTTGTTATTATTTAATAATTTTGATTTATTATTATTAAGTTTCATATTATCATGCATGGGGATGTTAATTTAGACCATGAGATGGTCAGTCCTTGACTTGTTATTAGAAATAGTTTATGTATATAAATGAGATTTATGTATAGATGATATGAACTTATGGTCAAACAATTCTAGAATTGTTTGCAATCATTGATCAGACTGGGCTTTTTGTCTATAAAACTATAATACACTTGACCTCTATATGATAAGGTAGTTTATCTCAATCACTATAGTAGACTCTAGGTTATTGTATTGGTGTATTTAGAATACACAGAACTGGATCACTATAAGAAACACGTCATATAAAGCTGTCATCTTTGACGTGATTCTTATATTCACTATTCGCGATAAGCTTTTAATCATGAGATAATAGTGGACTCAAGTTCTTAATGGTGGTAAATTTGAGTTACCAATAAGTGAGGTCTTTTAGATCAACACATCGGTATTTTGGGAAATCATTGTTTAAATTCTAGGAACACATATTCTCAAGATAGAATCTACACTCTAAATCAGAGAGAAAGATATCACTAATGTATTAGTTCAATTGATTAATCACTGAAATCCGAATCCGGTCTTTTCAATAAATTATTTATTGAGATGTTGACCATTTTAATAGTAATTAATAATTTGTGAATTAAGTTATAAAAATAATTAAGAATTAGTTTGACAGTGTATAAGCCCAAATCCTAATTATTGAGATCCATATAAAGGGGCTTATTGTATATGTTTAGTGATTATTGATTTTTCTCTATTTCACCAAATTAAAGTGCAATTCTAATTATTTAGTGGAATTAATTAGAATTAATTAGTCATTAATTAATTAAGACTTAATTAGAAATTCTAATTATTTAGTTAAATTTATTAGAATTAATTAGCCATTAATTAATTAAGAGTTAATTAGAAATTAATTGATTAATTGGAGCTAATTTGGTAGGACCCTAAATACCTCCTTTTATCCTAATTTTGCAAACCCTTATAAATATGTGATTTAAAGGGAATAACCGTACAACAAAAAAAAGATTATTTTCTTACGAGAGGGAAAAAAAGGAGCCCACTCTCTTCTCTTGTGTACGGCTTGCATAGAGGGAAAAGAGAAGAAGACCTAGAGGAGTAAGAGAAGTAAGATTGCATCAATCTCTTTAAGAAGGCTTTTTCAACAATCAAGATTATCAAGAATAAGAAAGATTGCATCAATCTCTTCAAGAAGGCTTCTTCGTAAATCAAGATTATCAAGAACAAGGTAATTCTAACCCTCTTTTTAAGATTGTATGATTCATGTAAAGAAAAATACCAAATAGATTTTTAAAATCGCTTTCGTTGTAATTACGAACCCTAACAGGAGGAAGCTCAAAAGGCTCATCAAGAAATAAATCAATAGAGGAATCAGTAAAAGAATGAGAGTGTTGGTGGAGTGGATAAGTGAAATGAAGAAATGGTGGAGAACAATTTGTGTTCCCAAAAGACGACATGACAAGAAATGTGAAGTCTCCTGGATTAGGGATCCCAACATTTGTATCCTTTATGTTCAATTCCATAACCCAAGAAACAATAAAGACGAGCTCGGGGTTCTAGCTTGGTGCGTTCATTTGGTTGAAGGATAGCAAAACAGGCACAACAAAAAATACGTAGGATGCTATAGTCAGAAGAAACACCATAAAAGCGCTCATATGGAGTTTGATTATTGATGACAAGAGAGGGAAGGCAGTTGATGGTATGAATGGCAGTAAGAGCAGCTTCGCCCCAAAACTGCTCAGGACATGAGGCAAAAATAAGGAGTGCCCAAACAGTGTCCAAAATATGCCTGTGTTTGCGTTCAGCACGACCATTTTGTTGAGAAGTTCTAGGGCAAGAACGATGATAAAGAGTACCATCCTGACGAAGAGTGTTTAAAAAATTAGATTCTTTGTATTCCATGGCATTATCTATTCGAAAAACTTTGATAGAACAAGAGAACTGAGTTTTGATCATGCGGGTAAAGTCAAAATAGATTTGAGGCAACTCTGAACAGGTGTTTCATGAGATATAACCAAGTAAAACGAGAATAGTCATCAATAAAAATGGCAAAGTATATAGATCCTCCCATTGTAGAATGGGGAGAAGGCCCCCAAATATCATAGTGACCTAAATTAAAAGGAGCAGAAGAAACAAAATCACTTTTATTAAATGACAGAGCAGGTTGTTTCGCAAGCAAGTTTGACTGATCCCAACAACCCACTAGAAACTAGAGTTTGCAAATGACTAGACGAAACATGACCTAAACGTGAGTGCCAAAGAGTTGCAGGAGATACAATGGAGACGAAAGCAGCAGAAGAAAGTGGAGAAGTGAGCTGAGACGGAATGCGAAGATGGATGAGCTCAAACAAGCGGCCAACCTTACGGCCTATCCAAAGGATCTTTCCTATCTGAGGATCCTGCACACAACAACCAGAAGGAGAAAAAAGAACATTTAGTCCAAGATCACATAATTAACCCACAGATATGAGATTGAGAGCGAGGTTAGGTATAAGATAGGTGTTAGGAAGGAATGTACAGAAGGTGAAAATTTCTCCAATATGATTGACAGACAAATGGGAGCCATTTGCAGTGTGGATTGCTGGAATATGGGATCCAGAAGTTTTGGAAGCAAAAATACTAGAATTTGAGGTCATATGATTGCTACATATGATTGCTACACGCAGAATCAAAATACCAAGATGACTTACCAGAAGTGGCAGACATAGCGGTTGAGGGTGGCGGAGCAAGAACCTATTTGAAGATCACTTCAAGGTCAGCAATAGAGAAGATGAAGAATCAGGTATAGGAGATTCTTTAGCAGCAGCAGCAGCAACAGCAATAAAGGATGATGCAGACCCTAGTTTTGATAGGTTACCAGTTCTACCCTTTAACCAGTTGATGCGTGGCTAACGATTGGGGTTTTTGGGGCAGTCATCCTAATAGTGGCTAGGTCATTGTTTTTGACAAAACCTGCATACTCGTGTAGGACAGTCGTAAAACATGGCCAAATAGACGACAATACTTGCAAAATTTTTTAGTATATGAACTTCCCTTAGGTTGAGAAGGCCTGAAGGCGGCAAGTGCTGTGTCTACGGAATAGTGCCTGAGAGGACCAAGGCGAGTTTCTTTAGAGAGAAGTTCAGAGATGGCTTGCTCTAGTGTACGAAGAGGACTCCGTTGAAGCAAAGATGCTCGAATAGGCTCAAAGTGGGTATTAAGAGCCATAAGAAAATGAATCAAGCGTTGTTGATCACGATAGGTAGCAAATTTCTCAACATCGACAGTGCAGCTCCATATGGGTTCTTGAGATGTCAATTGATCTCACAGTGTGTACATATGAGATAGAAAAGCATTAATGGATTGTTCTAATTCCTATCGTGTACGATGAAGAGTACTGAGGAGCTGATACTAGTGAGCAAGATCAGTAGTGGTGTAACAAGCTGCTAAGAAATTCCAAACTAATTTGGCTAGTGGCAAACATCCAAACTGAAGACTGATAGAAGAGACAATCGTATTGCGAAACCACATGATGATCTGGTATTTTTGCTATCCCAATCTTCAAGTTTGTCCAGAAATTTTCCATCAATTTCTTCCTTGTCTTGCTTAGGTTCAGTGCTATTACCAGTGATATATTGCCGTAGCTTGTGTCCTCGAAGAAAGTTAGACGTGGCTTGAGCCCAAGGAATGTAATTTGAACCATCGAGAGTGATGGTGATTGGTTGGGAGGCATCTAGGCGTTCCATAGAGGTAGAAATTGATAAAAAAAAAAAAGAGAACTTGCAGTAGAGGACTGTAGGGACCAAATTGATCAAAACAAAGCCCAAAAACGAACTCAGAAGGGCGAAATTCGCTAGGAACAGGTCCGAACAGGCGCTGAACTGGTAAGGGTGAGCCGGGCGCTTGAAAAACTGGTGGGTGAACCAATTCAAGCGTGAACCGGCAATGAACCTGAGTAACCCTAAGGCTAATGTGGGGATGACGTGGACAGAAGTCTGACGTGGACCACGTGGCAGTGTTGATGTGGGAAATGTGGGGACCAAAGATGACATGGCAATGTGATGTGTCTGATGACGAGGCTGTTGGTGGGCCAAGTGGATGATGTGTCGGATGACTTGGCTGTGACGTGGCTCCTAGGGCACACGTGGCTGGCTGAGAGAAGAGGCGCATGGGGGCGCGTGAAGATGCGTGCGTGGGCGGGTGGCGTGTGGGAAAGTAGTGTTGTTGGCAAAGCTCCTTGTGGGGGCGAGTGAGGGTGCGTCTGAGGGTATTTGGGGCTGCAATTAGCAGATTTGGGTAGCTTGTTCTTCGGGGATAATTTCGGTGGTAGGTTTGGGTTGTTTTGTGGCAATAAGGTTGCAGACAGAAGCTCTTTTTTGTTGATTGGTGTGATGAAGAAGAAGAATAGCGGTGGAGTGATGGCGACAATTGGAGAAGGTCACTGATCAATGTGGCTCTGATACCATGTTGAAGAGAGAAGAGTATATGAACCGTATATTGAAAATGTAATGAATGTGTGTATGTTACAATCCTAGAAGAGCTCTTATATAGGAGAGCTAAAGAGCTATACAAGATAAGAACACAGAAGGAAAGAGTAATACAAGGTAAGAATAGAGAAGGAAAGAGGAATATGCTAAGATTATACTAGAAGGTGGTAACCCTAATTATACACTGAGTATATGATCTATAATAGTGTACATCTAACATCGTTCTAATATACAGGGTTAGATAGTTGCTACGCCCTCCCTGTGCCACCCCACACCAAACCCTTCATCATTATTCTAATATATTGCATAGGTTACAGGTTGTAGTACTCAACCTTTCCCAATAAATCTAACATTGGTGTAACATGGATAATCCTACCAATTTCACATCAAAAAGTTACCCGAATTTTTCCTTGTATCTATTGGTTCCAAGAGTGTGCCATTAACGCAAGTATGGGTTAAAAATTATTCTACTTTAACATAGACCTAAATACTATCCACATATGCACCAATAACTACTATCAATAGTAACTACTGAGAATACAATTCACACACACACCAACTATTTCTAGCTTTAATTCAGTATTACCTGGAGAGCCTCAAAACTTATTGTGGGGCTTGTTACTGGTTCACAATATTGAAATATGGTAGATAGAGCACCAGACTTCCCTTGAGCATCAACAAAACCTGGAAAGGGCTTCATAAAAGCTTCTAAGGTTATATTAAACAAAGCAATAAACTAAACACGTGTACATCAAAATTTTGTGAAGATGTTCATAAAATTTATATGTTCAAATATGTAAAATATAATAAACAAAGCTATCAACAGCTACTAATGTAAATGACGTGATCATTTTAAAAAAACAAAGAATAAATAAAAAAGAAGTTGCAAATGATTTTCAAGTTTCAACAATCAGATACGAGTTCTAGTATCATTTGGTGGATTTAAAGTCAGTTTGCCTCCTCATGCAAGACGGGGATTGGGAATTAGAGATTTGACAAAGTTCAATCAATCGTTGTTGGGGAAATGGCTTTGGAGATATGGGATGGAGTAGAAGAGTTTGCAAAGGATAGTGGTGGAAGTACAAGAGTGGGGAGATTGGCATTCTACGTGAGTTTGAAGTCTTATGGAGTGGGACTGCAGAAGAGTACAAGGAAAGAGTGAGAAGAGTTTCCTAAGCATATTCATAAGTTGATGGAAATGGTTAGAGGATAAAATTTTGTTTGGACCACTGTTGGAGTGAGGGCCCATTATATCAAACATTTTCAGACTATTCAAGACTGTTGTTAACCGTTCGGCTATGATGGCAGATGGAGTGATTATCTTGAAGGATCGGGTGATGAAAGAGATCTTGTTCCATAGACGTCTTCAAGATTGGGAATTGGGAGAGACTGCAACCTGCTATTGTATTCTTAATGATCAGAGGACAGAAGAGGACTCATGGAAGTGGATTGGTCCAAGAAGAGGTCACCTACAAGGTGAGAACTTTTTATAGAGAGTTTCGAAGAGGTGGTGGATATAAATTTCCCTAGAAAGCTATTTGGTACACAAAAGTTCCTCCAAAGGTAGATTTCTTTGGGGAACAGCAGCTCCAAGGGAGGATATTCTCTTGACATTCTACTAAAGACAAGACAAATCATAATAACCAGTGTTGTATGTGCAAGCAAGATGCAAAATCTCTAGGCTATCTCCTACTCCATTATCCAGTGGTTAGGGAGTTGTGAGTTCCTTTAATAGCCTTATTTGGGGTTTGTTTGGTGACGCCAAACGTAGTGGAGAATGTTCTTTCTAGTTGGAGAGGTCATAGAGTGTTGAGAAGGGCCAGAGAACTGCAGTGAACAGCACCTTTGTGGTTGTGGTGGTGTTTATGAGGTGAGAGGAATATGAGGGTTCTTTTATGGGATGGAGTCCTCTTTGTTAGTAGCTGAATTTTTTATTTTTTTTATAAGTGTGTATATTACTAAAGGCACCAGGGAGGTGTTGGGTAGTATGGATCCTAATAGGTACTGGACACTAGCCCCTCGACCATGGATCCAACTTCGCGGTAAGTTGGCAGGAGGGTTGTAGCCCCTTTGCCCAAAGGAGGGGGTTCGGAGGCGTTTCCCAAGGCAAATTTTTCTGAGCATATTTTTGATATTTCACATTATTTCCTTGTTGCCCTAATACTATGTATTTATAGTTGAGGAAGCCGCATCTCTTTGTACTGAAATTTGTAACTTTTTCATATCATAGTGAAACTGCAGCAACCGTGAACATAGCCCTATTCTACGGGGAACCAGGTAGCCGCATCTCTTGTGTGTGCAGTGTGATTTTAGATTCATTTTTTCGTTTGTTTTCGTGTCTCATCGATCCTAGTTAGGTAATTATATTCGTAACAAGGGGTTCTCCCACGTACATCAAAAAATTACAACTATATTCTCAAAGAACCCAAAAAAAAGAAGAATAACTATATATAGACAAGGTGGAGCCCCCTTGAAAGAAAAAGAAACAAAGAAGAAAAAAGTTCTTGACAATTTAGCTTTTACATTCCAAAAAGGGAACTCTACACCTTCAAAACTCTACAATTTCTCTCCCTCCATATAATCCACCATAAGCATAAAGGGACCAATCGCCAAGCCCCATTTACCCTCCTACTCACCAAGCTGCCCTGTCACGAAGCTAACACCTCCACCAAAGACGATGGCAAAACCCAAACTTACCCGCAAGAGACTAATAAGTAAAATCCAAACTCCCCTTGTGAGGAACTTTGACTTTTCAAATTGCTTTCCAGGGAAGCTCCTATCTTTCTTTCTATTTCAAGATGCCATATTATGATTTTACCTCAAAAACTCAATGGTTGGTTCCTACTCACCATAACTTGTCTTCCTCCTTGTCAATAATGATCTAACCATAAAGCATGACGTAGAAAGCTATCATCTCAACCATTTTCGAATCCTAAAGATGCCTAATGATACTTGATATCCCACACCAACTTCCTACATACATAGAAGCACTTCCTTTGGTGTTTTTTAATGGATATACTTTTACTTATTAGAATAAAAAATCATTAAAAAATTCAATATCTATTAAAAAAAGTCCTATAACATTTCGATGTGTATTGGGAGGAAGTTGGCAAGGACAAGTGGTATTATCAACTCTTTAACCATGATTTGAAGTTGTCAAGTGCAACAATATTAAGTTATTATGCTAGAAACAGAAACAAGCGTAGTGGTTATACTCATGTTAGAACTCTTCAAAACATATTATTAGGTCGCCAAAACAAATTTGTTTCAGCTAATGAATAGAAATTCATGTTTTCCTAATCAATTCGTAGACAAAATTTGCCCAGACTTGTAGCCAACCATGGGTGTATATAAGGATGGCACCATCATCGCACCAACACAGTGCCCCAATGTTGCCTGCTATTGCCTAAAACAACCATCCTCTAATTCATTGTGGCTACTTCTGTTTGTTCTCATGTGTATCAGAGCTCTATTAATATTCTTCAATTTGCTTCAATGAGACGTCTTTGGATAATAATTCATTCTTTATCCGATCAATTCATAGATGAAATTATATGGGACTATTACCAATGACAGCATCCATATGGACGACATCTTCATTACACTAAAATTTCTGAGCTAATTTTATCTAATATGAAATTAATTTTTTTTTATATAATATGTTACATTCTTATAATTAAATAGAATAATATAACATAATAGAAATATACTATGTAATATACAAGAATTACACAATTCGACACAAGTTACATACAAAATAATAATTTAAATAAAACATATAGCAAGACAAGCCTATTATAATTAGTAACTAAGTATTAAAATAAATTGTTCATCTACTTTTTCATTTTCATTACTTCTATTTTTCCTTACAATTTTTGGGAAAAAAAATTTGAGATATCTGCTTGGTATCCTGCGTCCTAATGCTTCAATCTCTTTCACTTGAGAAAAAAATTGCATACTATGTTTTATCAACTTCTCAAATTATTTCTGATACAAAAGAAATTTTTTTACTGTTTCGGTATGTTTCGACTAATTTCGGTATATTTTCGCAAAAACAACTTTATTTTCATAGAAACGGGTGAATTTCGATATTCCACTTATGTTTCATCTCGATTCACTATGAAACAAACACGTTTCGGCAATTTTAAAGTGAAAAAAAAAAACAAAATTTTGATCCTTGGCCAACGCTTGTTGGTATTGCCTTGAATCAACCTTTTTCTTGTTCACTATGGCAACTTCTATTTGTTTCTTGAAGTCCTTAGATGTGCAATTAGCCAAGGCTATTGAAGAAACATATGCACACCTCGCACCCCCCCCCCCCCAACACACCCAAAATAAAAATAAAAATAAAAAGAGACTCATTAAGTTTAGTTTCACGTTGGGTGACGTATAAGATTTTTGTTAAGTCTAATCACAACAAAAGGTCATCTTTATGATACTTTCGTGCTTGAACAATAAACTGTATGGCATAAAGGATTTGGAATAGAAATGGTACTAAACATTAGTTTCATGTAGGGTCACTAAAAATTTTTATTTCCGCCCTAGGCCCTTATCAAAGAAAAACATATCAATGTAAAAGAAGGTTAGGAGACAAACCGAACAGGTGGGCTAAGCCAGCAAAGGCAATAGCTCAAAAACTAGATATCTCATGTTCGACACACCCTTGCCTGACCTCATAACAAGTGGTTCACAATGGATTGCATACATCCATAGGGATTAGTCTGGGGTTTAAAATGGCCCATGATTACCTTGGAGTAACTAAAAAAAGAAAGATTCAAGACATTCTCCATAATATGGTATAGAAAGAAGCAATATAAAGAAAATGAAATAAAATGCCCTAGATATATATAAGTAAATGAAAAAAAAAAAAAAAACAAACTACCTAGAAATCCAAGTCATTCAAAGGCTAATAAAAGTTAAAAGTGTCCCCTGAACTGAAAGAATAGATGCCCATTGCCCCTTAAAAAGTGATGTACAAATCCTTTGCACTAATATTTTAGCCACAAAGCCTGATATCAAATCCACAACATAAACTTTACTTATGGCATTTATAAACTACAAGAACACATGCATGCGCACGTGCGGAGACATTTCCTTTGAGATCCAAAGTCCAAACATTTGGACCTCACAAGGCCAAGTTAAACTGCAGTGTCAACCATGAATTTGATTATGCATCAAAACCTGCTTCATGCTATCAAGACCAATGCAAAACATGGCAAAATCAACAAGGAACACTAACAGAATTCAAACTTTTATAAATCCTTTATCACTGCAATGAGGTGTTGAGAGGCTAGAAACAGAGACTTCAACAAAGGTTTACCCATGATGTCTTTGTTGTGGTTGATAGATTATCTCAAACTATTTTAACCAATCTTAAAAGACTCCTAATATGTCAGAGAACCAATTTTTTTTTTTTTGGGTCAGTAATCAGAGAACCATATTTTATTTAGGCTCCTTTTGTTTCATTAGCTGCAATGGAACTTTTTCCCCATAATAAAATAAATTATGTGTAAAGAAATTATGTAAAGAGATTTCTTTATCTTTTTTTCCAAGCAAACCACCAACAACAATAGGATAAACATCCCCCAGCACAAAATAAGACAAAGTTATGTCTGTCTCCAGTCTACCCCTCCCAGCAACCTGCGTAAAGCAGGAGAAACACTGGATAATGACCTTTATTTTCCTCTAAAAACCAACCATTTAGCAATTCATGCAACCGCATGGAGTTCCTCGGTAATTCAGTTCAAACTAGGTTTCAGAGAAATTTTTGGAGAACCTTCTGGTTAAACTTGGGACTGCATTCAACTTCAATACTGTTCAACCCAAAGCCGACAGTCATATAAAGGCAGTAAACATTTCATGGGAAACATGGTTAGGCGTTCGCCGTATCAATCCAATCTTAGAAAATTTTCATATAATAGTTTATAGTTCCAAAAATATTTTTTTATAAAGAATAATTTCATCAAAAAATGATTTTAAACCAGTCTTCACTCACAATCATCTACAGCCATTCCATCCCCCACATTCTAACTCATTCGTGTCTACCTTACTAAAGGAAGTGCAATACCAAAGCTAATGATGTCATTTACCACTTAGCAGATAAAAAAGGTTCAACAACAGGTGCTATAGAAATTGCAAACCACTATTTTTATTTTGATAGGTAAATGACACACACAAACACTTTGCCACTAAGAGGACTTGAACCCTCAACCTCCCACCATATGGGGAGGAGGAGGAAGTACCAGCCAAGATAGAGCTTGTTGGTGAAATTGCAACCCACTATGCCAAACATAAAAGCACAGAAGATGAGTAGAGCAGTCCATCCCAATCATGAATTGCTTACAGCATATTCTCATTGAGATGATTCCTGGTTCGATCTTGTTGCCAGTTGAGCTAAATCAAGTTTGGACTCCTGTATCCTCAAAAAGGTTTGGCCCTAGTACCTATCTTGTAAACCCACTTGAGGATATATTACCATCTCTACATTAATTCCACAAGGATTTTCTAGCATGGGACATTAATTCTTTATCTAGTGCTGTGATGACAAAAACAATGAAGGATTATACTGATCTCATCATAGACACCAAGAGGCAAGACCAAAATGATATATCAAAGATCACATAGATGTTAGTAACAGGATGGAGAGGTTAGCCCTAGGCAAATTGCATATGCATTTATGAGGCACGGGCTAACAATGTTGAGACGGTTTTACCAGGAAAAAAAAAACAAACAAAAACTTCAAAAGCCTACACAACAAGGTCAGGTTCTCCTCACAGTGAAGGAACTAATGAAGCTCAGACTGTATAGGCTGTTTTCAACATCATGTTCTTGTTTAAGTATTCCCCTTTTGATACATATTCCATTCATCATAATTACTATATTTAGACCATTTATGTTACATTTTTGAGCTGTAGTGCAGTAGATGTATTGCCTTATGATGTACAAATGCTCATGTGTTTATAGAAGCTGTCACACACCACGCACATACTACTACATTCTACAAGAAAAAATCGGGAATTCAAAATGGGCTTAACACAGATTTTGTTGGATATTTATATTTGAATATGGCTAAATAACGAGGTAACATACCGAACTACACATTGTTTTCATTTTTAAGCAAGTTGAAGGTATCAATATAACCAAACAAACCATCAATTCTTGGCTTGATGCCTGAAAAAATCAATGTCTTGGCAAATTAAATAAAGTCATATTTTATATTTCTGGCCAATATAATTATTAAAAATTCTGAACAATTTTCAAAAGCACCAATTTTGAAATTAGAAATAACTTGATAGAATTCATACAGCATTGGATGTGTATGGTTTCAAATAATAGTCTCAGTGTCCAACCACCACAGTTAGTTTGTCTTACAGACAGTTATTTATGACCTCAGGTATCACAGTTTGTCAAATTCTTACACACTGGAAAAAAGTCTATTTGATTGCAAAGCATTGCATTATTTGTGCATGTCGGATGATGTTCGTGAAATATCTACGGTCAAAATAGTTTCCAACAACCAATACATATGCATGATTGTTAGATACAACCTGGGCCCCCGGCACACCCAACCCACAAAAAAATACACAAAACAATTATGAAGAATATATATATATATATATATATATAATAATAATGACTCCAAAATCTAAGAAAATTTGAGCCACTAAATATTAAAAAAATAATTGTTATATTTACAACCTTCAGTAACAAATATAGTTAGAAACCAAAAGCTAACCTGTTGATAGTTCTGCAACAAACATATCTTTAACTTTCAGTGAGGAAGGTGAGGCAGATAGAGCAGCGGTCAAGCAATTCATAGCAGCAGCCTGCAAAAAGAAGTTGGATTAAGGAATAGACATTAAAGATAAGCATGTCAAAAAGGATGGCATTTTAGTACATGTCAACAATCCTGAAGAGATATAAGTCTTCGCATGCCCATCACGAACCTAGAACAAAGAGGGACAGGGCAGGAAAGACTCAGTGAGGAGTTAAACATTCATACATATTTGGGCTCCATGAATCTTTAAAATTTAAACAAATTTTATTGCTTGTTAAGCAGTAAAAAGGTTACAACGAAAACAACTTGCACTTTATTTTTTGGAGTTAATTATTTTTTAAGTCCCTGAGAATAAGTGTCTACAAGGTTAGATCCAACCCAAAATATTGTAACTCTAAAAGTCCTTGACTTTTAAAATTATTGGAGACTAAGCCCAAACTTGATGAGGTGTCATTAATTTATTTTTTTAATGACAATTATACCCTTAAAATAAAACAACCCACCCTCTCTCATCTCTCACTTCCGTCGTTGCTTCTGATATTTCTATGGGCTCTGGTTCTGGTTGTAGCTCCTTCTCCTTCATTGACTCTGTCTCCGCCAGCCTCTTCCTCTCCAGCGACGACTGTGCATATGGAACCTCCATATCGTTTGACGTTGGAACAAATAGTAGAAGATGTGAAGACATAATCACACCATATCATCTGGAATCTCCTCGGCTACAGTTTCAAGATGTGAAGATGTGAAGGACGATAATCTGTCTGATACAAACAGAATATCTGATACAATCTATGGGTTCTTGAATCAGGCCCATAATTATGAAATGGCTTTAAAACATGCTCAAGGTCACAACAACAATTACAAGAATGGATATGATCATGAGAATGGAATGAATCCAGGTGATGATAACAGCCTTGATGGTGATCAAGGTGATATTGATGTTGACAAGCAGGATCATCAACCGGCTCTTACTGCTCAGAATCATTAGTTAGGTTTATAAGAGAATCATGAATTGGCTATTGTAGAGAACCATGACCTTGGTGAAAACTTAGAGCTTGTTGTGGACTAGAGTCAAATGGGTATTGTACCCGCTTCAGATATGTCTGTTCAGCAGACCCAGCTCCTACTTAGTCCCCCTGTCATCCAAAACTTAGAGCTTGTTGTGGACCAGAGTCGTATAGGTATTGTACCAGCACTTTGTTCATGTATATTCAGGATCTTGGAATTGCAATGCATACACCTGTGGGAAATTCGGTGGCTAAGTTTGCACCACAGTTTGATGGCTGCACTGTTTTAAAACACTGGTGGCTCAATAACCTTTCTTTGGTCTGCCTGGTTAGCACAAATATCGATGATGTGGCAGGAGCAGAGTTACCACAATTCTTTCCCCCCTAGCGAATTACAAATTGAGATTGTACGATCCAAAACATGAATCATTAACGATTTGGAACGCAAGATTTAGCGTTGCAATCTAAAATATTGAAAGTCCCAAAAATATCATACAATATACAAGAAAAATACATACACATCATTGAAATTTTATTTTATAATGGCTTGAATTTTTTGAAATTTTTTTGGTGTATATATATATATATATATATATATATACATACATACATATATTACTATAAATACAATAAAAAAATATATCTTGTCCCAAATAAATGTATTTCGTTCCAACAAAGCGATTCGAAAAAGCCTACCCCTAACATACCACGTTATATAACAAGTAATGATTTATGTTCTCATTCCCGTTCCACGTACCAAAACGATCTTTGTTCTAGATAACATTGGACAGGAGATTAATGGCTGATCACAAGACAAGATGAAAGGAACAGAAGAAAAGTTGAAAGTGTTGCTAACTAATAATTAGTAGAAGACAAAGGCAGAGATTTTTGTATGATACAAACATAGAAATTTTGTTGACGGTATTCTCAAGTTGGGCTTGAGAAATTTCCCAATTCTCTTTAATTCTTTTAGTTGATATTCTCAAGTATCATTTGTATAAGAATGGGTATTGATGAAGTATCATTTTGCAGAGCTTTTTAAATAGTTGCCTTTTCAAAATTCTAAGATATTGTCTGATACAAACAGGGAAATTTCTCTATCATTGAAACTAGTAGTAAAACACCATCACAAATACCATAGTTTTTATTAGACAGCGAACTTCTACTAACAATGCAACGTGTAATTATTTCTCCATCTAAAGAATTTAGAGGATCAAAGAAAAGAGAAATCTCATGAAAATTCTGTTTAATTGAACAGAGAAATTTCTCTATGCTTTCTCGGTGTGATTGTTAGGATTTTCATGGACAAACTTCTCTAAATACCATGGAGTGAATTTTTTTGGGAAAAATACTAAAAAGTCCTTACAATAAAATTTTTAATCCAAAAAATTCATGATACATTTTTTCTATCTAAAAACTTTAAAAAAGAAATTTTTAATACAAAAAAGTCTAATTGTTAAATTTCATCTTAACCCTATTAAAAATATTATTAATTAAACTAAAATAGCCTTCAAGATATATTTTTTAAAAAAAATACAATAAAACATA
This sequence comes from Nyssa sinensis, assembly GCA_008638375.1. NCBI lineage: Eukaryota > Viridiplantae > Streptophyta > Magnoliopsida > Cornales > Nyssaceae > Nyssa > Nyssa sinensis. The sequence continues at coordinate 357,678 of CM018046.1, read as the reverse complement.
TAAAATAACTTTATGAATCCAAGAAAATCATAATATTTTATGAAGTGAAAATTTCTTTTTTAGGTCTTTTAAATAAATAATAAATGTTTTTTTTTTGAATTGAATAATTTAGTTTATCAATTATTTAATATTTTTCAAAATGTACATTGAAGACTATTTTAGTCGAATCAGTAATATTTTTTAACGGTGTTAAGATGAAAGTTTATAATTGAACTTTTTTGTAGTAAAAATTTATTCTTTTGATCTTTTAGATACAAAAAATTTATCATGGATTGTTTGGATTAAAAAATTTATTTTAAGGATTTTTTAGTATTTTTTCCTTTATTTTTTGTTTGTTTACCAAAGTTGTTTGCCTGCTTATTTTTGTCAAAAAAATGTGATTTGAACCTTGAATTAACTTTTGCAAACAGAGCATAGAGAAATTTCTCTCTTTGAGCAAAACAAAATTTCTCTATTTAAAAGAAGAATTATTTTTTAGAAAATTTCATATGCAATATAGATCTTGGTTGATAGATATTGATTTTTAGAGTCCAAATATATACTTGCAAGTTATTTAATTTTAAAATTTAAAAAAAAAATGATGTGGCATTGCAACTGGCAATGAAGATCTGCTGAGCGTATTTTTATAACAGAGGGGAAATTTTTTCAACAAAATACTGAGGAACTTCTTGGGTTACAATGTTTTTGGGTTAGACCTTGACTTAATTAAGCACTTTGCGAGTGACCTATTTCTAAAGCTCCCTATTTTTTATTGGTTTTACTTTAGGGGATAAAGTGTAGCCAGTTGTCAGCAAAGTAGTAAAGTATCCCCTACTATGAATGGACCATATAAGGCTGGCTCCCTTTGATATAGAGGTTTGCAACCCATAGCAATTATCCTCTTCCTATGTGGATGCACTAGACTTTTTTCTCCATAAGCTACTAATGAACGAAGCCCACGTGTTCAATAGAGAAAAAAAAACATTGTGGTCTTGTCACATATTACCTAAACCACAAAGAATGTTTATTAGAAATAAAATAAAATAAAATACTACACTACATAAAGAATACCACACAGCTGCTCTATACAAGCATGTCTGACCCTCCTGGCAGTACTACTATTTTGATACTTTCAAATAATTGTACCAAGAAGCACAAGCTTGGTTGGTACTTCCTCCACCCCCATATGAGAGGTTGAGTCCCCTCAAGGGACAAAGTGAGTGTGAGTGTGTGTGTGTGTGTGTGATTTACGTACTCAAAAAAGAAAAAAAAATTAACAATTGTAGAATTATAATAATACAAATAAAGTTTTAAAAAGGGTTAAACTGGTTTAGATAATAGAAGCCATCCTAACCCACACCAAAGCCCAAGGAAGCAGCCTCAGCCAAACCTTGATTTACCATTCATCTTGCCCATCCTAACATGGGGAGGGAAGGGTTGGGAAGCCTATCAGGTAGGTTTCCCTTTGCCATCCCTTACCATAGAAAGCTCCAGATTTAGGCTTCCTAGGTGTCTCAACTTTCGCCATTCATTATCATAGAATAGAAAGCCCCGCAAATAGTATTTGAAGTACACTAACCAGTAGACTCGTCTGATCACTTCTGAACGGAAAGCCCTCTTCAATCCTTGCTCGAAGAGATAAGATTACTGTCGGCAACAACTCCCCAGGCATTCTTGAATATCTGTAGATTAATCACAATAAGAATCACAATTAGATATGTAGATAATTACATAGATGCATCTCTAATTGGAATTAGAGTTTAATACCTTTTATATAAAAGAAAAAAGTATGTTGGCATTTATTAAGACTTGTTAAGGCTTTATTAATACCTCATATGCAAGGAATAAAAAATCCATAAAAAAAATATATCACCAACACAAAATACGGATATGATGGTATATCGCAATCATATATGATATACCAATATCGCAATTTTTTTATAAAAATGATGGAAATTTTCAATGAAATTTTTCGAAGTACTAATAAAGATCCTAATACATGACTTTAAGTCAAAACATTATAAATAAAATAGAAATTTGATAAGTACATGGTGTGTAGGGTATGTAAAATGTATGTTATTGATGACATTTTTTTTATAATTGATCACTTCAATATAATAAATTTTAATTACATTAAAATTAAGTAAAAGTAAACGATAATAAACTAAAAATAAAATTTACAACTATACTAATCATATAATACAACCAACACATAATCAGTGCCACATGAAATACATGTGATTTAAATTCAAAATTATTCATACTCTTTTTTTTATATGAACTGCTTAGAAATGGACATAAAATCCAATTTGAGTTGTTCACGATACTATATCTATCTTTGTCATCTATTATTTATGTAACAATGTTTAATTGTAAATATATCCTTCTAATTTTTGCTTCATAATATTTTTAAAAAGTTCATGGGGGGCAAATTAACGATAATAACACAAATCAATATCTTACCAATAATTGTATGAATACCAATACCTTACCCATATCCATATAATTCATATTTTCAATTTCAAATTAAAAAATTGATGGCTAAATTTTTCTTTTTTGATCGGTAGCTAGCTAGACAATAAAAATATTCAATTTCAAAATAACAATATTATGTATGATAAAATTGTGATATTTTGCAATATAAAATCAATATATAATGAGGTTATCTTGAAAATGTGCAACAAAATATCACTTGCAATATTTATCACAATATATCGTGAATATTTTTTGAATATCTACTTACATCAATATATAATATCACAATCTTGAAAAAAAAAAAATGATACATCAATTGATATATCCATATTGCAAAATTTAATTCCATGTTCATAAGCTTGTTGATTTGATTCCATTACCATTACAAAGTGTTAAAAGTGATCCGAAAATTTTTTTGCCAATTAATTTATATCAATAAGTGATAATTACATGGTTAACTGTAAATTTAATGATGATTAGTATGACAAACTAATCAAAACTTGACACAATTCAGTAGATAGCCCAAGTATTGAGAAGTAAGGGCAATTTGGTAAGTATATCTTGTGAATGCGAACCACATGATGGTGGGACCCAGGAATGTGTGTAATGATTAAAATGGAATTAAAACAAAATAAAAAGTTTAAATAAATAGCATCTTGTTAAGTGGGTCAATGAATAGCGAATTTCTACACTTCGGCAACATTGGAAATTTTTTTTTTGTTTATAGGTAAGTGGCCCTTGGGTTTAAATAACTTTTTCTTTTGAAATTTAATCTAACAATACCACACGTGTAATTGGGGCCCAAAGAACGTTTTGACTAGTACAATGATATTGATAATATTAATAACATATTGGGATCACATAGAGACCAATTAATGGAAATTAGAAGCCCGAGGACATTTTTTTTTTTTTGACAAGTAAAATTGTATATATATTGTTGCCCAAGAAGGGCATCAAGGGCAAGAGCCCCAAAAGCTTACATCTGATTTAGAGAATCCAAAAAGACTATAAAAGAAGAGACATTTACAGGTAAAGCCTCTTTGGCCCAAAAAAATAATAAACGCGAAAAAACATCTTTAAAGAAAGGAGTAGCAAGCTCCAAATCTTCAAAAACACGTTTGTTCATTTCTGTCCAGATGCTCCACATGAGACATATTGGAGCTAATCTCCAAACTTGCTTAATCTCATTTGGAAGATTGCACCCTTCCCAAGCCAACAAGAGATCTTTGACTGTGCCTAACATTACCCATGAGAAACCAAAAAGAGCAAAAATAATATTCCAACAGCTCCATGAGACGTGACAGTGGATGAGTAAGTGGTCCACCCTTTCATCCTCGCACTTGCATAGGTAGCATCTGCTCGCCATAGGAAAAGCCTCTTTTCTTTAGATTGTCCACCGTTAAAATTGCCTTCCAAGAAGCTTTCCAAGCAAAGAATGAGGCTTTAAGGGGGACTTTTGAATACCAAATGAGCTTCCACGGAAAGGGAGAACTAACTGAATCAAACATGCTTTTATAGAAAGATCGGACAGAAAATGATTTCTTATCCGGCCGCCAATCTCTCTTATCCTCCCTATCTTCATGAGCCCGGAAATCATTGAGGTAATGGAGGAAGGAGCCCAACTCTTCTAACTCCCAATCAAAGAAGTCTCCTAAAACAGGGAGTCCAGATAAGCTTGTTCCCAACTTTCTCCAAACACTCACTAGCCTATGCCTCTTTATTGTTAGCCAGACTACATATACTAGGAAATTTCACCCTCAACGACTCGTCCCCAGTCCAGGCATCATCCCAAAATTTCACCCTTACCACCATTTCTGAGGATATAGCGGCATCTTACCATGAAGGTCGGCCACCCGTCTCTAATGTAACCCCAGAGGCCACATCCCCTTGACCCCTCAACTCTGCCTGAGCAACATCCTCCAGAATCACACCCATACTTAGCAGCAATGATCTCCCGCCAAAGCTCCCCATTTCTTTTCCCAAATCTCCATAACCATTTCCCTAAGAGGGCCGTATTGAAGGTACCCAAGTCTTTTACCCCTAAGCCCCCATGAGTCACCAGCTACTGAATTTTGTCCCAAGCAACTAGGTGAATCTTTTTGCTCTCCCCTACATGACCCCATAAGAAGTCCCTCTGAATCTTCTCAAGCCTCCTGCTCACAGTCTTGGGAATAGGGAAAAGGGACATGAAATAGGTTGGGAGATTGGCCAGAGTGCTTTTGACAAGGGTGAGTCTGCCTCCCTTAGACAGAAGTTGAGCTTTCCAACTTGACAGTTTTCTGAGAAATCTTCCAACTACAGGACCCCATATCCCAACTAAACGCGGAGAAGCACCCAGCGGAAGACTCAAGTAAGTCGAGGGAAAACTACCCACTCTGCAACCCAAAGTACTAGCTAACACATCCTACTCAGGAATCGCCCCAACCGGAGTAATGCTTCTTTTGCCAAGGTTGACCCGCAAACCTAACACTACTTCAAAGCAAATAAGAATGCACCGGACAAAGCGAAGCTGACGGACTGAATGATCACAGAAAATGATGGTATCATCGGCAAATAAAAGATGGGAAATACCAAATCCATCACCTCTGTTGTCCCCTACCTGAAAACCTTTGATAAGACCAACCTCCTCCGCACGAAACAAAAAGCGACTCAAAACTTCCATAGCAATCACGAAGAGGTAGGGGGATAAAGGATCTCCCTGTCTCAATCCTCTAGAAGGACAGAAGAAACCTGCAAGAGATCCATTGACGAGGACCGAAAAAGAGACTGTAGATATGCATGAATGAATCCACATCCTCCATTTGGCCCCAAAGCCCATCTTTGCCAGCATGCCCATCAAAAAACTCCAGCTAATATGATCAAAAGCCTTCTCAATATCTAGCTTGCAAACGAGACCCTTCCTCTTCTGTTTTCTCCTAGAATCAATGCATTCATTAGCGGTGAGAGGCGCATCCAAGATTTGCCTTCCCTCCTACAAAGGCATGCTGACTGGGAGAAATGATACTGCCCATAATCTTCTTCATCCTTAATGATAGGACCTTAGCAATCAGCTTGTAAGCACTGCTCACAAGACTTATAGGCCGAAAATCCTTAATGTTAGTAGCTCCTTCTTTCTTAGGAATGAGGGCAATTGAAGGAGACATTCAGGCTATGCTCGAAACCCCCTTCCCTATGGAAAGCCTCAAAAACCGCCATGATATCTACTTTCAGAACGCCCCAACATTTCTTGAAAAAAGCCATAGTGAATCCATCAGGACCTGGAGCTTTATCCCCATTGCATGCCTCTAATGCTCTCTCCACTTCGTCTTCCGAAAAGGGGATCTCCAACTTAGAGGAATCATCCCCGTTCAGTCTATCCACACACGGATCATCCACCCCAGGTCTCCAAATATGTGGCTCCAAGTAAAGCCTAGAGAAGAAATCAACAATACCTTTTCTAATGGAATCTTTCTCCATGAGAAGATGGTTATCAACAGCAATAAAGGAGATGTTAATCTTTCTGTAGTGAGTAGAAGCCATTCTGTGAAAGAATTTAGTGTTGTGGTCTCCCTCTCTAAGCCAAATGGCCCTAGACTTTTGCCTCCAAAGGATCTCCTCCATCTTGAGGATCTTCCCAATCTAGCCCTTCAGACCTTCTCTCTCAACCCTTTGATCAGCAGAAAAAGAGCCCAACTGATCTTCCCTATCCAGCTCCAAAAGGGAGTCCAGCAAAAACTGCTTCCTAACCTGAAGTGAACCAAAAACCTCATGGTTCCACTTCTTCAGATCACCTTTAAGAAGCTTCAATTTTTTAGCGAGGCAATAGCTTGGAGATCCTGACACAATATAAGAATCCCACCAATTTTTTACCAACTCCACAAAGTCATCAGATTCAAGCCACATGTTCTCGAATCTAAAGGGGTTCTTTCCTGCTCTAAAACCTCCACAGTAGAGCATGATGGGGTGATGATCAGAACAAGGCCTCGGGAGACACTTTTGGGAGATACCTGGAAAGACATCCTCCCAATTGTGAGAAACCAAAAATTTGTCCAATCTAGGCATGACCGACTAATGACCTCCTCTGGACCAAGTGAACCGCCCTCCCTCCAAACTGAAATCCACCAGCCTTTGCGAATTAATGAACTCATTGAAGCCCCTCATAGCCGAGGACATAGTTGGAATTAAACACTTGTAAGGAGGTATTTTTGCAAATGACGAATTATATTGTCATACAAAGACACGAAGTTCCTTAACCACTTTGTGGCATATGTTTGATACTTTCTTAAAGCACACAATACAACAAAACATCCACAAACTGACGACTGAGGTGACAAACGGGACATTGTCACATTGGGCAACATAGTTTGCAGTATTTGTGGAGATAGACCCAAGTAATGGGATCATGCCTTGCCACAAGCTGAGTTTTCATACAACGGTGTTGTTTACAGTGCCACAAGAAGGTCTCTTTTTGCAGTTGTCTATATCACTCCGCCAAAGCATACAATTGACTTGATTCAATTACCCTACAAATTAGGACAGGTTCATCCCACCTACTAAAGTTGTGCCCTACAGATTAGGCACCATTCCGATCTCATGAAATTGGGTTGGATCTTAGAATCGTTTATAACCAACAACACCCACACTTGGAGAAGCTTTGGGACAGCGCATTGCGTGTTAGAACAATTTTGTAAATCATTTAACATTTTAACTTCACTCGCTTGAATAATATTTTAAATATAGATTTGGAAATTTTCTAACATTGTCCCCATTTCCTCTTCAATGCCACCATCACTTCCTCCTCAATAAACAGGTCTCCACCTCGCTAAGCCTCCCTTCCCCGTTCCTTTTATCTAATACCTTTATTTCTTCCATAGCTTTTGTCTTTCTCCAACCCAAATTCCCAAACACCCCCTTATTTCACTTTCTCAAATCTGTCTTCAACATCTTCATCTTCTAGAAGATCCCTCTATAATGTAACCACCCCACCATCTCATAAAACCACTCCTCCTAGAGCCACATATTCTCAATCCCTAAATTATTATTTAGAAAAGGCCAAGGACAGGAAATTTATGTGCCTCAAGTTCTAAATTGGTAGAAATATATGAAGTGGACCCCTTGAGGGTATCCAACTGCAGTGTAATGCTAGACTCCACTGTCGCAGCAATGTGCACAGTACAGCAGCATCAAATCTATAGGTATTTTCAATCTTTTGATATGTACCATATAAATGTTATTTAATTATAAATATGACCATATTTTTCTTTTTTCTGATAAGTATACATATATGACCATATCAGTTATGGCGGAACGGTTATGATTCATTGTGAGCAGGGTCAATTTGCGAAAAAACTTGAGCTTTGTAGTCACTTCTTTTGAGACTAAAACAAAAGTTTCAATAGTTCATGCTTCTCATTACATTTTCAACTCAGGCCCCAAGCCGTTGTGATGGTCTATTCTCTCAAAAAGTGGTTCCCAGAATCCTACTATTGCTGTGCAAGTATTTATCTTCTTCTCATCTCTTCTAAGTTTCTTAGAGTAACACTGCTTTTCCATGTAATTCCTATGACTACATTCAGTTCCAACAAATCTACAACAAGATTGCCCTTATTTTTCTCTCTTAGACCAACATGAACCTTAGAGACGTCAGTTCTTTATTTTTCCTTGAAATCCACCCTTTTTCCTTTTTTAGGACAAGTGGCCATTGGAGTGGGGGTTGACCTGGAATCTGGGACCACAATACGACAAGAAGCACTGTGGATATAAGGGGGGCTAGGGGTGGCCATAGCCCCCAAAATTTTTAAAATTTGACTTCTTATCCCCATTTTTTAGAGAATTCATTTTGACAATTAGGAATACCCCCCCCCCAAAAAAAAAAAAAAATCATTTTTTCATAAGAGAACCCTTAAAATTCAATTTTGCCCCCCCCCCCCCCCCCCCCCCGGGGTAATAGTCTAGATCTGCCACTGACAACAAGCACTAACAAAAGCAAAATGGCTAATTGAATATGGGAAAACAATTTGTTACAATACCACACAGCAACAATGAGAAGGATCCTTACGGTGTGGATGACATCAAAAGTATGAGAATTTTGAACAAGGATGCCAACAATCCGCTATGAATTTCGTGCAGAATTAAGTATAGGATACCTACACCATAAATAACAAAAATAATAACAATTGACCACATAAACACTACATAACTATAAGAGAAACATTAAAAGAAAGCACCAAAGGAGATCTAGCTTGCACCAAAACAAAATGCATTATATTTAGTCAAATGTCTTTCCAATACCTTTATGTAGTTGCATTAGTATCTGACCAAGGGAGCTTGAAAGTGCCTGTAAAGGATCCACATTTAAAGGATTCCTTGTATTCTGCTACCTGGAGAAAAACAGATGTTGGCCCATCCAACATTGTTGCAAGAGTAGATGCGGCTGTAATTCGTGCCTAGGCACCAGAAAGTGAAAGCATCAGCTAGTAGCATCACTAGAGTACAAACAAATAAAATCATAACATAAATGCTCTGCACTGGAGCAGAAATACAACTGAATGCATCATCCCACAAATAACAAGGAAAACTGGATTACTTTGTGGCCGACATGAAATATAAATGACCCAGAAAGGATGAAATAAGTAAACATCAGCTATAAACAACAGAAAAATACCTTTAAATACGGATCAAATAGCAAGCATGTCATTAAAGTCCCTTCATACTTCCTGCACTAAGAGCAAGTTATGTAGTTACAAATAGAACTCGAAGATCAAGAAATATGGGAACAGAAACAAAACAATATAAAATGAAACATCACTAAATATATTAACTCAGAGCACTATGTCTCACCTTGGCTGTAGCACATCACTAGAGGGCAAAAGCATTGTCCAATGGGCAGTAAATGATTTGGGATCAGCTCGACAAAGATCCTACCCACCAAATTCAAGTGTGAAATATATCAACATTAATGATTCAATTGTTAATAATCCTTAACAATTATTTCTCTACTCATACATTAGAGGTAACCCCAAAAAACAAATTGTGACGATTTACCTCCAACTAGTTAGATTTCTTATGGGCATGTTAGTGCACAAATTGAACTGAAAGGGCCTAACAGACCAACAAACAACTTCCTTCACAAGACTGCACATACATCAGAGTATAGATACATGTCACACTGATTTAATTGTTCTGATTGAGGAAAAGAGAAGAAATAATATCATGAGGCTGAAGACAGTTTATAAATTAATATATATATATATATATATACTTATTAGATTGTAATCTCAAAACTATTGATGCCACAGAAATGATTAAGAAAATAATATCAATAAGAAAATGAAATATATAAGAGAAATCATTAGTTATAATTCACAAAACTCATTAGTTATAATACAAAGGAAAACATTCCTATTATCCTATATATTACAATTTCATGCTTTAAATATATGGAAAGGATATCTTAATAAAACAACTATTCCTAAGAGACCTGCATCATGTGTACTAAATCACTCGTGAATGCTTTAGAAAATACTACCACTCATGAAAAGACTAACATCTCACATATACTATAATTAATGAATTATTCAATACAATTATAGAAGCATATGGCTAAAGAGCTAGATGGTTTATTTTTCAAGATATACTGTCTAGTTTTCTGTGTACATTTACAATGTACGGAACAATGCTTATTCAAATACTGGTATTATAAAGCAACACCATTGACTTCCATTTTTTCCCCCTGCAAATCCCCAAGCACTTTCGAAATTGTATCCATTCAATTCAATAGTGGGCTGAGTTCTCCAACAAAAACTTATCCTCCAGCTTCAAAAACCATTCCTAATTTGCATTCTGTATATTCAGTATAATGATCTATCATGATTCTCAATGCAGAACCGCAAGATAATCATTTCTTAAAATATGAAGGGATCATTATTTTCTGTGAGAAAAGAACAAAAAAATGCTGATCACACTTTTGCAGCCAGAGAGCAATGCTGAAAAAGATCAGAAGTTGGAGAGATCCAAGCACTTCAACGTCAACACTTAAGAATCTAAATTGGAAAGCTTAAAATCACAGTTAGATAGACAGCTTCATCACTAAGAATTTTACACATACACAGAAAACATCAATGCCCTTGAGCAAAAGGCTTAGCTTGCCAACTTAATATTTGCTCCATGTATCTCACTTTTCATTAAGGTAACAAATGCAGACAAACATCATACAAATGTCTGATCCTCACATCAGAATCTAGCCAGAACAACTTCATATCAACTGTAAAAGTTACATCATGCAAGCAACAATCAGATATTGACCTCAAACTGGGTTGCCTTTAAAACATCTGAACAAAAGTTTCAACAATCTATGGAGCAATATGATGTCAGCTAAGTGCAGAAAGTAAGATGTTGTGAACCTACCTGTATGCATATAATGGCAGCTACTCTGGCTTTAGAGCTGCGAACGTTGTCATTATCTTTTGCTGATCCATCACTGTCGCTGATATCTGAATCAGATGATGTATAATCGGCGATAGATTCATGATCTGAGAAACTAGGAGATTTCCAAGCTTTCAGCAGATGCAGATTTTCCTGGTCCTTCTTGCGCAAATGTGGAGGCCTATATGGACCGCAATCTATTTTATTAGATTCCACCAAATTTAACTTAAGGCTCGTGGAACTAGGTTCCTGATTGGGACCAGTCATTGGACACACAAGTTGGGTTCTTTTAGTAAGGCCATAGATAAAGAACATCCGCAATGCAGCAACAAAACCTGCCACCTGCAAAAATATTATATAACCAGAATGTGTAAATAACAATGGCTGGAGATACATAACAATTACTTGATCTTAAATCCCATAGGAGAAACCATTTTCCCTCTTTTTTACCAGAACAGAATGCATTTACTTACGTGTTCTGAAAGGGATCCTTTAGGATCTATAAGAACCAAGTGCAGACAATGCAGAAGTGAAGTATAAAACCTGCAGAGCAGAAGCACCACCAAAGCATATGGTTAACAAATTCATAATGCAATTGTCTATGTAAGCAATATTTGACGAGAAGGGAGAAAAGAAGGATACCTAGCCATAACATTGTCTTCCACAAGCAGGCTCTTAGACTGCCAAAGCATCCATCACTTTTTTAAGAACCTAATTCACAATAAGCAAACCTAGGTTAACCATTCTAAGTAGATACTGTCAACCATGCAATCGAATATGCCTACCTCAATTGTTGATTGCCAAATATCAACAGGAAGGGAAGGCCCAACTCTTGAGAATACTTCACTGATCATGGTGAAGGCAACAGTCTGAACTTCCCATAAACTGTTGTATCTAGGTATTCTCTTTCCATATTCAGCAGTGCACCTCTGATTGCCACTTGAGTAAGATGAGCAAAATAACTCAGCATGAGAGGATGCAACTATGCTGAGAAGGAAATTCAACAGTTGTTTATTTTCTGATGGCGAACATTTTCTCTGATACACACTAAGAAGACGTCTGGAAGAAAAAGGTCACAGGATGAGCCTTATGATACATTTCCAAAAGAATGAATGCTAGATGTGGTCAATTTGTGAGCACAACCTTCCTGGGCAATTCTAAAGAGAATTGACATAAAACAATGGAAAAAAGTTTAACTAGATCTATTTCTTTTAAATGATACCACAAGGACAAATTGACTGTAGGCCTCCCCACATGCAAATGCTTCTGGCCCATTCTTTAAATGATACCTCAAAGACAAAATGACTAATAAAACTGTTTGCACATAATTAAACAATGATGCATGACATAAATAAGTAATTGGAAATAGGAAAATAGAAGAACTAACTTTATCGTCCCTAAACATTGGTTTATAGCTCTGATTACTGCAACATTCCCTAAAAAAGTTCTCTTTGAACCAGCTTTGCCAAATAAAATCTCCAGCATCCTTCCAAAGGAGTCGAGCACAAGAGCCCAAGAAGATGGATTTATTTCAAGGGAAACACGATGGCTCACATCATGGATCTACAACAAAGAAGAACAATTGTCATATAAAAGAACTTGAGCCTAAACAGCAAGGATGCAAACAGACCACCATAAAAAATTGTCCACCACAAAAAATTGTGTTAAAATGGAAACTTGCATTATCCTCCCATACAAATGAGCTGTTAGGTCTTTTAGTATAAATTTATGTTGGCTAATCCATGATTGACAAAACTATTGTGTTGTAATGTGTTCAAAACTTCAAATCCATCTGCGTTAAAGTTCCTAAGCCTTGGGGTCATCTATGCATTCAAAGCTTCATGGAGATGCTTCTTCAATGGCGATGGTCGCAATGGTAGGTGACAGTGTATTTGGATACATTTGACTTAGGGTTTGCACACACACACGCTTCATGCATACAAATTGTTTTAACCATTATTTTCCAAGTGTAGCCTTGTTAATTATTCTTGGTACTAAAAATCGACTCAAGGATTCAAGAAATAAAATGTTTTTAATTTAGGTCAATTTTTAATAACAAGTCAATTTATTCGATTGAGCATTCTACCTCAATAGTTCGAACAAGCCTTGGCTTCGTTCGAACGACCCAGACAGTGAGGTTGTGAAAGGCTTGTAGTGGGATCTCAGTGGGATTGGCGTTCTAACGACCAGACTAGTGACTTCACAATGATGCTTCATGGGACCTCGTTGGAATGCTTGGTCAAACGACTAAAGCAATAAGTTCCAAAGCGAATTCATATTGGTGTTCGTTCAAACGAACAATCAGGTTTTTGTGCGAATTTCTAAAAATTGTTTAGGAAACTACTTCCTTTTTACCCTAGGACTATATATAGCCTTTGACACGATTTTGAAAGGACTTTTGGTTGTTGCAACTCATTGCACACTTCTAGTTCCAAAAGGATTTCAACTACATTAACATATTCACATAATTCAAAGGCCAATTGATCTAAGAATCTTACTATATTTTCTACCACATCTTTGGAGAACAAGCTTTTGGATTTCAAGTTGTGTGCGATCGGTAGAGTTTGAGGTTGTGTGAGGGTTCGCAACTGTGATTGAGGTTGTCCGTTCGTGGATTCGAAGCAGAGATCTATTTGAAGAGCGCTTGACTATTCGAGTCAGAGAAGATTTAGATCAAGAGTAAGGCTTGAGGAACTAAGTTGTTGTATCTACAGAGTCTGTAATCACGGAAACTATTCTAATGGATTGTGTGTATCTAGGTAAGCACCCCAGGATTTTCCAAAACAAATACGATTGATCTGTGACGGTTTCCTCGTCAACAAAAATCGGTGTGTCATCTCTCTACTCTTTATTATTGCTTTAACATTATTACTATTGTATGTTGATGCATGCTACTGATTGTTGATTGCACACACATGGACATAACTCTCACTTAATTGAAACGAAAACCTTAATCATCATAAGCAAAGTAAAACTAGTCACGAAATTTTTATTTTGCCATATAGACCTATTCACCCCCACTCTATGTCTATCTCATTCCGTCTACATACATATAGGGCCTCTTCAAAGTAGTATCAGAGAGAAAATCTTAGGCAATAGATTAATCTTGATTATTTGTTCTAGATGGATAGTTTTCATGAAGGCGATTCCGTTTCGGGTCTTCCACTTTTTGATAGTACTAACTATGCTTATTGAAAAGTTAGGATAAAAGTCTTTCTTAGGTCATTAGATGAGCGTGTTTGCTTGGCGGTAGAGAATGATTGGACACCCCCTATCACCAACGCCACTAACGATGAGCCTTCAACCTCAAAACCTGCTAACACGTGAAATGAAACTGAACTTAGAATTAGTGGGTATAATACTAAAGGGTTGAATGTTATTTTTAATGTTGTCACAGCTGAGGAGTTTCGACGTATCATGACGTGTGAAAAATCCAAGAAAGCTTAGAACATCCTGCAAACCACCCATGACGGAAATCATAATGCCAGCAACAAGCGGCAATGGAACATCATCTTCCATGAAAACAACAAAAATCAGCAACCTAAGAATCTTCAACTTGGCTCATAAGAACAAACTCCACATGATCTATGGTCGGTTGTTTGAGTGGTGGGAGCAACGGAGCTAAAAAACAAAGAAATAATGCCGCCGCCTACACGAACACCATCAAGAAACATAGGAGGCTCCAAAGGAGCCTGATTAGAGAGCATTTCCTCCTTAATGAAAATTAAACTAATATTTTAATCTAATGGTATGTCAAGCAAATAAGCATTAAGTCCAAATTTAAGAGTTGCTAAAAATGTGCCAGTGGGTTTAGATGTAAAAGTTGTGGAGGAACATAATATTGGTGGTGTAATAGCAGAGTCAATACTTTGGTCAAAAGTAGAAGCAAAAATAATCGAATTATCACATATAGACTCTTGTTTGATGATTGTGAGTCTTAAAGAATGACAACTTTTTGTTCAAATGGACTCATGAATTTCTGGTTGCTCACACTCAGTTGGGTTTAAGATGGGAAGTGTTTGTTCGTCTGGAGTATAAGAAATTACTTTGGAAACTTCACAACTAGGTATTAGGTTGTCATGCTTTTTGGGTTTGATTTAAGTTAATTTGATGGTCTTACCCTTGTACCTAAAAACACATTATTTATCTCTCAAATTGTGGATCACACCACGATCATTTATCCAAAGTTGACCTAGAAGCACATGACTAATTCTCATGGGCAAGACATCACACCAAACACTGGCTGGGTAGTCACCCATTTGAATTGGCACTAGATACCTCTTTGTGACTAGCATGGTTATATCACATATCCACTTTACCTCAAATGGTTGGGGATGAGTTTCAATCATAATTTTCTTCTTGTGACAGCAGGTTTTGACACAATGTTAATGTGACTACGACCATCAATAATAATTTTGTGTATTTTTCCACATTTAAGATTAGTCTGAAAGAGTTGTACATTTTTCCATGCATCCTTTTGGTTAGGGTCAAGTAAGTTACACCACAAATACTTAAAATGAGATTCGAAATTAGAGGATTCCGAAAGATATCTCTAAGATCCTATCTTGTGGAAGTGGCATACAACCCACACAAAAGTCCTCTACAATCTTATGGGAGTACTAGAGTCCTCTAGTTTATCATGCTAGTCCCTAGAGTCCCTTATTTCATTATTCAAACACATAGGTGAATCAAAATGATATCTGCATAAGGAACACCAAAGGTACCGCTCTTGGTACCCATTACGTGCATGAACGGGTCTAAGAGTGTCAGCCCTTTTACCCTCAGAGAACCTAGGATACTTATCACGATGATGACTCCATGGTTATAGTCCATTGGATCCTCCCTAACAAATCTATATTTGTATCACATGGCAGTAAGATTAGACTCTTTTGTTTCAAGAGAAAAACACTACGAAAAATTAAAAAGACTGTAAAAACAAAAATCAAAACTAAGTTATGAGAATTAGAGGCAAAGGCAAGAATGAAGGTGATGAAAGAGCAATTAAAGGTAAGAACAGTGCGGCATGAAACAAGTTCAATGGACCTTTATGCAAAATTTACTAACTCACCAAAATTGAATTTAATATTAAATAGCAATTTTCATGGGAGTATGCATACCTTTTTCAAGGTCCAAAAATCGGTTTCACTCTATTCTGAATGCTGGCTGAAAAGTGGGTTGCTAATTCTCGAAGCTCTTTTATTTTTATATTTTTGGAGGCCTCTTTCTGAAAATTTTCTGAAGTTGTGGGGGCTGCTTTGGGAAAGCAGAAAGTTGTGGGTTGTTCTGTGACTTCAGAAGATTTGGGGTTGACTGAAATTTCATAAAAATGGTGGGGATGAATTCTAAAATTTTCTGGAGTAATTTCTGGACTGGTCTAGGGTGAGAAAGTTGCTGGGGTTTTCGTGGTTGAACTGGGTACGCTTGGGCCTGAAATCAGTTTGCTGGTTTTCACAGCTCAGCTTGGCTCGTGGCTTGGCTTAGTGCATGACAGCTGAAATACACCACTTGATTGTCTTTCAGTTGATGCAAGTTTCCCTCGTCTCTTCCAAGATGCAGCTTTTTTTTCCATGGCACTGCCTTTAGGGCTTCTTTCCAGAACTCTTTGCAGCAAATATCTCCAAACTGAGCTGAAAGTTCAGATCACAGCAAAGATGACGAGGATATAGCGATGATAGATGATGATCCGTGGGTGATTAGTCGGCGATGGAAGATTCTGGTGATGCACTATGAACAATCAATCTGTGCCCGATGCGAAGATAGAGCCGCTAGGAGGATCAACAATTGAGAGAAGCTGCCGCAAGGCACAAGGTTTCCGACGATGATGGAATCTGTGGCGTCTCTTCTTTCTGTATATTTGATGATCAGGTTGGTAGTTGAGTTCTGCGATGATGAGGACCTTGACCTGTTGCGATGGAGTGACGACGGTTGAAAGTTGAAACGCAAGCGCCAAGAGTGGACGATCATGTCTAAGGTTGATGCTTTTGGATCTTTCTGCAATGGCAACAATCAGTGATGGGCTGATATATTATATATATATATATGGCAACCATCAGTGATGGGCTGATATATATATAATCCTTCTTCAATCAGCGATGGAGTTTCCAGAGAGATCAATCGGTGTAATGAAGGCTGCCAAAACAACAGGTGCTGCAACATGATGAACAGTGTTGGCGATGAAGATGCTGATCGATAATGGATACTGAGACGTGCGGCAACAGATAGATTTTTTTTTGTGTGTGGTATTATGATTTGTGAACAGTATGGGAATAACGAACAGTGAGTGATGATGGACTGAATTTGGGCTCTGATACCAAATTGATGTAGGAGGAGATAGGGAAAGAGAAGAGAGAGAAAAGAAGAAGAAGAAGAAGAAATAAGAAAAAGAGAAGAAGAGATAGAAGAAGAAAGAGAGAGATGGGAAAATCAGAGGGAGAAACTAGAGAGAAACTCACAGGAAATTCTATATCCAATATCAATATCCAAGTCTAAGTAATTCTATATAAGATATGCCTTCATATAGGCAACTTCAAAAACAACTTCAAACTAAACGAATCTCTATGGAACTAAATCTTATCCTAATAAATCCTAAATATAAATTAAATAAAAATAAAACTACATAACAATATAATTCCTCCAGGATCAAATACTAGAGGATGTGGGTTCCTTCCTGTTCCCTATCACAATCTCACCCAAATCAGGAGATATGATGGAAGCATTTGGAGGAAGTCAAGCTTGAAGGTTGCGCGACCTGGCAGGGTTGTGCAGCAACAATAATAGCTCGAGTGAATTGACATTATTGAATTTTTTTTTATATGTGACATTATTGAATATTTAGAAGATTGATCAATGAGAATTGATCTTAATTAACAAAGAGAGTTAGTAAAGATAAGCTACCGTATTTGGCTGGGGAAAGAGCTATGACGGGCACCCTCGTGAGGGGTTAATGGACTCTCATCTCTCTTACATCAAATCATGCACGTATGTTGACATCAACAACTGATAGATGATCATGAGGTTTTACTTCAGTAGTTAGTAATGTGACATTGTTGACCTAAGCCAAATAAGATCACCCAACTACATATACCTAGTCAAGTATGACGATTCCTTTCACGTCCTGTGTTAAATTTAACTAATGGAAAGGAAGGCCGGTGACCAAACTAAATCCTCTCGACTTAAAATGTGTTACCAAGCCCATATTTGAAATCACTGGAATAATCAAAGGAAATGAGAGGAAACAAATTGATAATTAAATTTCATTAAAGACAAGAAACAAAAACCAGAAGATGGATGTTTGAGCATCAAAAAGCTTTTGGAGTTCAATAGAGCACTTTTGGTCGAATGGTTGTCGAGATCCATGGGTGAGAGCATGGTTACCACAATTTGCTCCTCAACTAGCGAATTGCAAATTGAGTACACACGATCCAAAACATGGATCATTAACTATTTGGAACACAAGATTTAGCATTCCAATCTAAATATCAAAAGTCCCAAAAAAAACATAAAAAATGCATACATCATTAAAATTTTATTTTATAATGGCTTGGATTCGTTGAAATCTTTTTGGTTCCAAGATTTAGCGTTCCATTCTAAAATATCAAAAGTCCAAAAAAAAAAACATACAAAATACACACATCATTGAAATTTTATTTTATAATGGCTTGGATTCGTTGAAATCTTTTTGGTATACACACACACACACACACACACACACACACATACCAATATTATTACAAATACAATAAAAAAGCATATCACGTTCTAAATAAACATATTTCATTCCAACAAAACAATCTAAAGAAGCCTACTCCTAACATACTATGTTCTATCACAAGTGACGATTTACGTTCCCGTTCCCCGTATCATAACGATCCACGTTCCAGCCTTCCAGGTAACATTGGGTGAGAGTAATGCTTTGTGGAGGAGTGGTTGCTTCCAAATATGGGATTTCTCGGGTGGTTGGTTCTCTAGAGATGTGGTCACCCCTTATTCTTTTCTCACATTCACTTTGAGGTAGGAGGAGGTAATCAAGTAAAGTTTTGGATTGATAAGTGGTGCCAAGAGACAATGTTGAAAGATAAAATCCCTCACCTCTTTCATATTAGAGTTAATAGGCCTGCTACAGTAGAGGTGTTTGTTTCATTTTTTGATAGAGGTGGTGTGTTATTCGCAATTCAAGTAGGATCTTCAAGATTGGGAATCAGAGTTGGTCCCTAAATTGTTAGTCCCTACAAAAGATGCAAGGGGTGGGGAGACAAGAGGATGATGGTGAATAAGATGGGTGCTTTCCCGGTCCGCTCTTTTCATGGTATGTTGATTAGAGCCCTGGTTTTTGGTTTTTTTTGGAAGGTAGAGCTCAATTTTTTTCTTTCCTTGCAAGGGTATTAGGTGTTCTAAAGCCCCTCTTAAAGTGGCCTCTTTTTTCTGGATGAACAACGGTGTGGGATGCTATCATAAGGATGAATAAGTTACAAAACAGAGTAAAAAGGATCGCCTAGCCATTTGGTGTTGTTTTACCCTAGTCTCTAGCGAGCTTGGGTTGTGTAACGACTCGTAAAATTATTGAAGGGCATTCCGATATTTTTCTAGTCTCAATTAATAGCAAATAATTAATTCATTAAAAATGAGTGAAATAAATTATGAAAATGATTTATGAATGATCAATATAATATTACAAAACTAAAATATAATTATAACAATTTATTTAGGGACTGGCATAGGCCACAGGATGCTGATAAAGATGAAAATAATAACGATATAATTTGAGGAAATATATGGCATATTTGGAATCAGCAAGGTGAAATTAGTTAGCGTGCCAATTTTGGTGTGATTCCAATATAATTTATTTTCACGCGAATGTCATATTAGCCACTCGATATCTCATGTAATGCGTAAAGCTTCCTAGAGAAGTTAAATGAGATTTTATTTGATGGACACGTGAGAATAGACTAGTGGTTCCAGAAGCATCCAAATGGGTATTGATAGCATGGGTTGAGGTCCACCATTGATATTATAGAATGGCCTTGATATCCGTGTGACGAGACAAGTGAGTGACAATTGAAAAATGAGAAAAAGGGGGTCTGCTAACCCCTCAAATCAGCCGGAAGCTACCAGAGATTTTATCTCTCCCTCCCTCATTCCAAACATTGACTCTCTCTCTCTCTCTCTCTCTCTCTCTCTCTCTCTACCGAAGATTAAGCGTGTGTGTGTTTTGTTTGCACATTGGGGTGTTGTGAGTGTGTGAAGAAAGTGATGAACTGATGATCGGTATACTAGTGGGTGTTTCCATTGCCAATTGAAGAATCTTGGGTTGAAAATCTCTATTGAAGAGTTTTCAAGCCTTCTCTCTTTTTAAGTCCTTGGATGACCTTCAAGAGGTAGGGATTTTTGAATTTTTCACTTTTCTTGGTATATGCATACATATTTAGATATATAAACATGTGCCTGCACTGTGAATAGAATATACATATAGGTGCGTGATGGGTGTATCTAACCTTGTGTTGCTGCCATTGAAGGAGCTAGAAGCTCTAGACTAATGAATTCATAGGTTTTAATTTTACTCTTCTATTATTATAAATATAAGCCTCAAGCATGCTATAAAAATATGCATATATATATATATATATATATATTGTGTGGGAGATTGTGCTGTTGTAAAAATGAGAGTTGCAATCATGTGATAATGTAGGGTGAGCATCGAGCATGGTGAGTCGATCATTGAAACCCATTTATGCCACCATTGTCAAAATTGTTTAAACAATATGTATTCTTGGTAGAGTGGGCAGGTCTAATTTACTTGGGCTGATGTCCACCAGAAGTTTTGGTATATTCATGGTGTGAGTGGTCTTGCGATAGGAGGGAGAGAAGGTAGTCATAGTTGGGGCATGGATCTTATGGATGTTATATACATGTTTATTTATAATTAGATGTAAGGGGTATATCATAAATGATAAAAAGGGGGCAGTTACCACATGAATCTTTTAGTAGATATGAGATGACCAGTAAGAAGGAAAAAGGGGTTAGGTTTAGGCAAATGAAGATAGGTTTCCTAAATGGGTATTGGATTCATGGGCATAATGATGTTCATTTTAAAAAGGCAATAGGCTCATTTAATTAAAAAGATTTTAGGAAGATGGGGTTGTCAGTTGGACTTTATCTCTTCTTCTTTTTTCTTCTCCATTATGGGTTTGAGTTAATTTTAAAAGTCCATGAACTTGAGCTTAGACTTGGAGGTAATGGTTTTAAATATGAAATTACTTTGGCCTTGTTTTAATATAATGGGCCATCTTTAAATATTAGTGGTTTGGACTTCCTTTGATTAAATTATCCTGAACTATTTCAGTGGTGTAGGCTATTTGGCAGGGCTTTGAGGAGCTGCTTGGAAGGTTTTGAGGGCCTTTTTGGCAGGTCTATGATGGGCTGTTTAGTGCAGTTTTAGGAGCTGTTTGGTACAGGTTTGTAGGCCGTTTAGTGCAGGTTTTATGGGCTGTTTTGGTACAGGTTGTGTGCTGTTTAAGTGCAGTTTTTTTGGGGCTGTTTGGTACAGGTTTATGTGCTGTTTAGTGCAGTTTTTAGGGGCTGTTTTGGTACAGGTATATGGACTGTTTGGTGCAGTTTTTCAGAGCTGTTTTGGTTCAGGTTTGTGGGCTGTTTGGTGAAGTTTTTCAGAGCTGTTTGGTACAGGTTTGTGGGCTGCTTAGTGCAGTTTTTAGGGACTGTTTTGATACAGGTTTGTGGGCTGTTTAGTGAATTTTTTAGGGGGGCTGTTTGGTGCAGTTTTTAGGGGTTCTTTGTTGTATTTTTTTGGGGCTGTTTGGTACAAATAAGGAGGCTATTTGATCCAATTTTAAAGGACATGTTTAACCCTAAGAAAACCTGTAGAGTGTGACATGAACCTTAAACAATAAAGGCTACGGCGGCTAAGAATGCTATAAGTTGAACTCATACGACATCAAATACATAATACGAGGAACATAGGTGGTATTTTCTTACGGTGTAGCGATGACTAGATTGGTACAATGTATTGATCAACTATTGATGCATGTTCTTCATCAGATGCCTATAGTCTAACTATTATACGTATTTTGTCATGTCTATCATATATGTGGGTGAACTAGATTCATGATGCATTACTATTTGATGTGGTATGGTTGGAAATTCTGTGTGACCTCGTGAGATGTTGTGAATAAATATTTGGCTGTGCAAATGGGTCTTATGCATACAACATGGTGCGTTGCTTTACATGACTTATACATGAGCACTGTGATGAAGAGACTATATTGGATGATGGATGTGGATTTTAGTGTAAGCCTATGAGGCCACAACATATAGTGTGAGTCTATAGGGCATCTTGAGCATATCTGAGTGGTGTGAGATTTGTGTGACACCACAATCATCACATAACATGTAGCTTAGGAGTAGCCTTAGCCTAACTTCACTTTCTTTCTTTTTCACTCGCTGTAATCACGACCATCATCACATAACATGTAACTACAATCCTTCGTAATTACACCCAAAGGTAATATCAATTACTTGCTTATACAAGGTATTTTCATGTTCTTAATGCATTATATTTCTCTCTTCATCTTATTAGTTGCATTGAAAGTCATTGTTCTCAGAGGCAAGGAGAACTTACAAGGAAGGGAGATTCCTACTTCCTTAGGATCAAATGATCAATCATACACACCCACCACATTATGGATCACACATTTGGCACTATATAGTCCATCCAGCTCTAACATGCCCACACACAAAAGAGCTTTTCAGGCCAAACAGAAATCAAACATTTTTTTTAATTTTAGAGAAACAAGAACAAAACAAAAGGAACAGGTATGCAAACTGCTTTAAAAGGAGGGGGGAATCGAAATTGCAATAAAATGTATCCTAAATATATAAATACTAACGTCTAGCAAAGAGAAGTTGAGATATTACCAAGGGTGATAAGTGCGTAAAGGTATCAGTCAAATCGTCACTGCCTTTAGCATCAAAAGTATTCCAAGCCAGTTCCATCAGAAACATCACGTCCGAGGTCACCTAAAACAAATAGGCAGAGCAGAGACTTGAGTTTTACATATTCACTCCAAAGAAACGATACAATTCTGAATGACAAAAAATAATAAGCAATAGAATTTAAGGAACTTTGTTACCTCGTGAGGAGGCAGGTAGGGGGAGGCAGCGACCAAAGTCTCCGATTGTGAGAGAATGAGATGATGAAGGAGGCTGACGACAGTGGCGCGTGGTGGATTTGTTAGGGTTTCGTCCCTGAGAGTCAAAAACGCCGTCCTCCATGACCTAACCGACGATGACGATGCTGCCATTGAAGGTCCCACACTCACGCTATTTAGAAGGATCGAGCAGCTTCAACTTCCACAATCATACTGACGTTTGATTTTGGGCTTCTCCTCCTAGGGAGATTTTGACGAGCGGAGTAGGTTAGGAATACTGCAGTCCGCTTTTGCACTCCGCTCTACAAACTAGCGTTTGCGGCTGGGCCGGTTCGGAACAGAAAAGAATAGAATTAACTATAATTAAGTTAATAATCTCTAAGAATTCTATTAACTAAAAATAATTCGTTATAATAATTAACTAAGAATTCTTTTTTAAAAAAATAATTATAATATTAATTATTAAAAAATAAAATAATTATATATACGTGAATATATAACCCATTTATAAAATGTTTTAGTACTTATACTTATTAATTCAACTTAATTGAAATTAAAAGTTTTGTAAATTAAAAAAATTATGATATCATAATAATATTAAGAATTTTTTATGCCTTAACTTAAGTGTTATATGTATTTTATATGAAAATCAAAATGTAGTTGAAAAATTGTATATAATGACTTATTTTTATACTAAAAATCATTTATATGTAAAAAACATCTATTGTTTAATAAAAGTATGAAAAAATGTATTAATTAATAATTTTAATAATTAATAAATTTTTAATCTCTCATATGTATTATTAATTATAAAAGGGTTAATTGTACATTGATTAATGGTTATATAACCGGCCTAACTTATTAAAAAGAAAAAAAATACTAAAAAACTCCTAAAATAAAAAATTTAATCCAAAAAATCCATGATAAATTTTTTGTATCTAAAAAACTCAAAAAATAAACTTTTACTACAAAAAAGTTCAACTATAAATTTCCTTCGTAATACTGTTAAAAAATATTATTGATTATACTACAATAACCTTCAAGATACATTTTAAAAAAATACTAACTAGTTGTTAAAATAAATTATTCAATCCCAAAAAATATAACATTTTTTATTTATCTAGAAGGGCTAAAAAAGAAATTTTTACTTCATAAAATGTTATACTTTTTTGGATTGAAGAAGTTATTTTATACAATTTTTAGTATTTTTTTCTAAAATGTATCTTGAATGCTATTTTAGTTGAATCGGTGATATTTTTTAACGGTGTTAAAATAGAAGTTAACAATTAGACTTTTTTGTATTAAAAATTTCTTTTTTAGATCTTTTAGATAGAAAAAATGTATCATAGACTTTTTGAATTGAAAATTTTATTTTAAGAACTTTTTAATATTTTTCCCTAAATAATGGTTATATATGATATAACCAGCCACATTGAGAATTGCCTGGGCTGCCTTTGTCGTGGGGTCCTTTTATGTATTTTCTCCTTCCTTTCTTTTTTTCAGTTTCTCTTATTTTTTTTCTAATTAGTTACATTTTTCTCTCTTCATTTATTTATATTAACATGCAGTTATCCATAAATTAATAGACTTCATATTTCATCTTAATTTTGTTAACTTTTTTTTTCTAGGGTTTTTCTTTGATTTTCCTTTGCTTTGTTTTAGGGTAAATATCACTTTAATGCCTCGTGGTTTACTCTAAATGTCAAATGTTAGGATCAGAGGTCTGATATTGTGATTGGTTAATCCGATTTGACAAAACATGTTTTGGTTATAATCATGACATTAGTCCTAGACTTAGAAGTTACTCAAGCCCCGTTCTACTTCAAGATGGTCCAAGCTTAATTATCGTGCACATCTATCAGCCGCTTTGGTTCATAAAAGGTATTTTAGGTATCTCGGACTCTTGTTGTGATTTGGATTTCACACACGCACACATAGCATGTATTGCATATAGTATAAATCATATTGTCATTATGTGATTGTTGTCTTGTGTTGTAAAATAATTATCCCAAAAAAGCATATTTGAAAACACTTAGGGACATTGAGTTCACAATGCAAGAAAAAGACCAACTATTTGTTAGTTGTTCGAACAAACCTAGAGGCTCTTTCGAACGAACAACAGAAGATGGTCGTTTTTGTTCGTTCGATCATTGTTTGATTGGTCTTGATCAAATGAGCATCAGGTCGTTCGAACGAATCTTGCGCGAAACAAAATATTTTTCTATTTTGAAAAGTTATTTGAGATCCAAGCTCTAAAGTATAAATTGACGAAAGTTTGATTTTCAATTAAAAAGATCAGTTTTAGAGAGAAGTTAGAGCTTCAATTAAAAAGCATTCATATATACTTCATCTATATCTCTATTCTCGTCATACTTGGATTTGATTCATCACACTTGATCCAAATCAATTAAAGAGCCTCAATCATCAATTCATTTGAAGTTCTTTGTGGAGTTTAACTTTATGGATTTCAACGTTGAGCAATCGAAGGATTCTGAGGTTGCATGGAGTTTGTAATTATGTAGAATGCTAATCAGAGGAGTCCGAGATGGGATGGAGCTTACGGTTGTATGAAGAATTTAGCTATGGTGAAGTCTTGTGGCTACAAGTGAAATTGAAGACGGTTGAGTAGAACAGAGCTTGAGGAACTAAGTCAATGTCATCAGCGAGGTGTATTCAATCTCACACATAGTAGATTCTTTCATAAGCATGGTCCGCTCTAGAGTTTTCCATCACGCATAGTAATTTGTGTTGGTTTCTCCATCATCACAATTGGTTTGCTAATTCTCTAACTCCTTTCATGCTTTAAATTTTCTAAATTGCTTAATAATGATTGCTTCCACTTGATTAGAATTAAGTTTTCATGAATATTGAGAATTGATCACCAATTGACTAATTGAGAACCTAAATTGACCAATTAGCTTGTAAATTAAATTGATAAATTAAAAATTGTTCAAGTAATCAAATTAGTAATTAAATTGAGAAATTGACATGTGGAATTGATTAGTTGATCAATTAGCTAGGCTTGTGGTGAATTGGTTTGTTTATTAAACACTTGTGCAACTAAATTGAGTGAATGATCTAGAGTGAATTGAATTGAACAAATTGTTGAAGCCCTCTGGACTCAAAATCCTATAAATGTCCGGTAGAAGGTTTATCCCTTAGGCATAAGATATCTTTATTGATCTGTTAAGCTTAGGGTCCGGTTCGAAGCAGATTCTTCTGTTAAAAAGTGAAAACAAGTATCAAATAAATGATAGAAGGTTTTCGAACCCCCATTTACATGACAAAGGTTTTTAAAATAGCCGCGCTTTTAAAATGAAAAAGGGTCATACCCTCTTGTTTATAAGAAAAAGATTTTATCCTCCTGTTTATAAGAAAATGATTTTATCCTCCTGTTTATATATAAAGGATTCATATCCTCCTATTTATAAGTAAAGGATTTAAATATCCTTGGCCACCAAATGGCCATCTTGTACATGTTTACAAGTTTTTTACTGCATATTAAATGCTTTACTCGAATGCTTTAAATGCTTCGTGTTACATGTTTTTGAAAATTCCTATACTCTGTATTTGTGAAATAATTGTTTAACTTGAATGCCTTGAATGCATTGTATTTCATGTTTTGAAGATTCTTGTATCTTGTATTTAATGAAATAAGTGTCTAGCCTGAATGCCTTGAATGCTTCATATTATCTATTTAAGATTCCTGTATTCTATATTTGAAATGTACGAGTAATTAGTAGTGACTGTTTTATGAATTCTCTTACACCTAACCCACTACCAGTTGAAAACCCATGACAAGGTATTGGAATTACTCATGAGTTTTTTATAAAGTTTACATAGATTTGTTACCCATGACTCTTTCAGGTAATGAAAATGATTGGGAAGCCTTGCCCGTACTAAGGAAGGGCGTCGGGAGCTCCGTAGCTAAATTAGCATTTTTGGGAATGTTAGGACCAATAGTTGGTCAACCTTTTGTAGCATTTTATTTTGGACAAATTATGTAATTAAGTTCCTAAGGACAATGACCATGTAATATGTTTAACTATTAAAAATTTAGTAAGCTCTGTATGTCTGTTAATTATATTGTTCTGTGAGTGGCAATTTTCAGGTGGATGTGTAGAAAGAAAGAAAAAATAAAGTTTTCACGCTTCTGTAAAATATATTCAAAGTCGCACCGCCATCTAGCACCATTGCTTCTGGTCCACCCGCCAGCTCCCGGGCCGAAGGGTGGCAATCGAGTCCGCGTAATCCGCATAGGCCGGGTCGCGAGTCACAACAAGAGTGGTATCAGAGTCAGTTATTGATAATTAAGTCACTAATTAAATATTAGGGACTTTAAGAAGCACAATAATAATTAAGAAAAACTAGATCAAGGAAATAAAAGCTACAAAATAATAAGACCTCGATTTATGAAATCGACACAAGAAGAAAATAAATAAATAATACGAGTACATGAGAAGAAAAATAAAATTTATACAAAAAGAAAAATAAAATTTAAGTGCAAAGGCCTAACTAAAGGCAAATAAAAAGAAGAGAAGGAAAATAGGTCAAAAGTGTTGACCCAAAGTTTTGATCCCTAGACCAAAAAGAGGGAGATAACTTATACCCAAAAATATAGCCAACTTGGCTACAACACTTTTGTGTTATATATCTCACAATATGTATATATATATATATATGCTACATGTGACATTGCGTAGAGGGGACAGAAGTCAGATTTAACTCAGACCTTGGTGCATGTGTGTGCGGCTAGAGAGAGAATTGTAAAAAGAGAGAGAGAGGTAAAGAGAGAAAGAAGAAGAAGAAGAAGAAGAAGAAGAGAGGGAGAAGAAGGGAACTTACATGCAAACATTAATCAAGAAGAACCCTTAAGGCTCAAAACCAAACACGGAGGAATGAGACCTACTACTTGAAGGTATATCACCCAAAAACTAAAATTTTCTCTTGAAGGAACATTCATTGTTGCATGTTATTTATAGAAGAACTAGAGTGCATGCATGAGTCTATAACCATGAAAGGGTTGGAAAATAGGAGTTAAATGGGGTAGTTGAGCTAAGGGAACCCTAGGCTACCATTGATGGACCTCCAAAAGAGCAGACTTGAACCAATCTTTATTAAACTCAATTTGTTAATTGAGACTAAACCTAGACTTTATGAGGGTTACAAAAACCCTAATCCGTGACCAAAAAGCCTAAAAAAGGACCCCCAAACCTCAACTTGCAGGTTGCGATTTTAAAAACCAACCTTCTCAAATCCATACCAAAGCCCGATTTATGAACGAGGATTTAAACCCCATGCTGAGGCGATCACAATAAAATGAACCCCATAGATTTTGGTGTAGAAATGAGAATGTATCGAATGATATTCAGATAATACCATGGGAGTCCAACAAAGCTATTGAGCTCGTTTCGACCCTCAAAACCAATGCAAAATCTTCCTTAGATGTTTCAGAAACCCTTAGGGATAAATAACAGACCGAAAGACTGCTCAAAACTACACAAAATAGAAGTTAAAAAAAATTCAAAATTAGGGCAACATGACGGGGTGATTGGGGAAGAAGGTGAACAGTGTCGGGTCGGGTAAATCGGGTTGGTTTCGGGGTTCGGGTCAAAACCCGCCCAGCCACACATATGGGTAAGTAGGACTGTTTCATTGAAGGCTTTAGGTTTTAAATTTAAAATGAATATAAGGTCTATTTGGCTACACGATTAGAGGCCTGATTTGATAATCATGGTCGGAACAGGATAACCTATCCCTGTTTTGCCCTCTTATCCACTGTTTGGCACCTTAAAAATCAGAAAATAAAGGGGAGCTACAGCTCCCCAAGGCTCGAACCCTTGACCTCGTGCGTGTGAGAAACTTAACCCTAAGCACGTGGCCACTATGCCAACTCCACACTTGTATCAAAATAATGACAAAATATATATAATATTAAATTAAATAATTTAATTATGGTAAAATGTCCTATTACCCAAATAAAATAAAAGGGTAGTGTATTTTGACCTTTTTCGATATTCTAGACCCAATGGAGAGGTCCGTTTTAAGAGACAAAATCTCAAAAATTAAGACACGTAAAATATAAAAATTATCATTTTACCTTTAATGATGCTTGAAGCCCAATGGAAGTTCAAGAGGGTCTAAATTGACTTTTCTCGATGTTTCGGACTCAACGGTAATGTCCATATTATCAAATTGAGTACTAAAAAATAAGACATGTGAAAATGCAAATTTATTAAATTAGTTCTAAAAGTCTGACTTGACTACGAATAGTTTGATTTAAAGGAAATAAGGCCTATCATAGGAAATTAGGATTCACCCGGTCTAAGAATAAATTAAGAACACCAAATAGGTGGCGATTTAAGTTAAATGTAGAATTAATTAGATTCTTCATAAATTGTTGTTAGGAATTACAAGGGAAAGGGAAAGGCACACTAGTAGTGCCAACCCCGAGAACTAAGGTGAGTAATCCTGTACTTTGAAGTGGAGGTTTTAACTCCATGATTCCTGAAGTGTTTTAAATTCAAAATTCCTATATTTACATGACTCGTGATTCAAATGTGTTATTTGTTTCCATATTTAAATAATATCTTGACATGCAAGTGAGCTTGCTTAAATTGCTGACTGTTTGTAAGTTTGTTGTAATACCTTGACCAAATTGTAACCGAGTGAACCATGTAAACCTGAGCTGTTAGGGCTTTACGTCATGACATCGAATAAAATGGAAGATTTTGAAATCTCAATAGTTTGAATGTACGAACGATGCCCGGGTGATGCCCGAGCAAGCCATTAACGAATATCGAAATAAAAAAATAAAATAAAAAAATGAGTAAATAAAAAGCAGGTTATATATATATTTGGATATATATGAAATATGGATATATATAAATATATATATATATGTAGATGACATATATGTATGGGATGTATGTTATATAAGTATACATATGGAATGTGTGTTATATATGTATAAAATACATATAACCAGCTGTTACAAGGGAATGGGGGTTACAAATTTGCATTAAATAGAAAAGGAAAAGTCAGAGAAAAAGGAAAGGAAAGGAAAGAAAAGAGAGAGAGAGAGAGGAGAAAATTGGGGGGGGGGGGCAGTTATAAAATGAGCATGCCATGCATGCTTGAGGGAACAAGGAAAAAAAAAGAAAAAAGAGCAGCAGGAGGAGAGAATAGGAGGAGAGAATGGGAAGAGGAAGCAGAAAAAGGGGCACAAAAGGTAAAACTCAACTTTTGAGTTCTCTGTATTTTTTTGATTTTTAGTTAGAATTGCCCAAAACTTGTTTTTGATTGTAAAATGTTGTTCTAGGGAAAAAAAAAAAGGAATTTAGGAAGAAAAGGAAAGGAGAAGAACAGTCGCAGAAGGTAAGCCTCAAAAATCGATTCTCTATAATTTATTTTGGGTTTTTCATAAACTTGCATGAAGCTTAGAACTAATTGCGCGGTTAAATTTTATGAGAAAAATGGAACACATAGGAAGAAACCACATGTAAAATGGTGAAGAAATGAAGAAGATATTAAGGTTTATCGGAAAGTTTAAATTTAGAAAATTTGAGTTTTGATTGTGTTTTGGGAGTTTAGATTGATATATATATATATATATATATATATATAGGCCTTAAATCATGTTTTATGGTATTTAGAAGTGAAAATTTGCCTTAAAATCAAGAAAAACTGAAGAAAAAACAAAAAAAAAAATATAAGGGGGAGCAGTTCGGTCACCGACGCCAGAGGGGGTGACCGGGACTGCTCACCGAAAAAACATGAAAGGGGAAGAAGGGGGAAGGGGGCTGGGTCGGGCCAGCCCAGGCGCACCAAGGGCTAAATGGCACTGGTCGGATGGGCTTGCTTGATTTGTTTTTAAACTGAATTAGTTTTAAGGAAAAAAAAAGTTGAAGAAGGCAGTGGGTGGGAATTAAACCTGGAAGCCGTGGCAGGTGGGAGGGGGAGCATGCCCACCATTGTGCCACACTTACATATGTAAACAAAAGTGGGGATTATATATATATATATATATATATATATTAAAATTAAGAAATTAAATAAAATAATTACTTATTATTAAAATAAGCTTCCGATGTCCAAATTCAACAAATAAATAGTGTAAATTTACTATTTTGGACCCTCTGGACCCAATGGTGAGGTCTGTTTCACGAGACAGAGTCCTAAAAAATAAAATACTCATAGAAATGCCAAAATGACCAAAATACCCCTAAGTCAAATGTGAGTTAAACGGACACTGATTGAACTAAGTAAATAATGATTTTTTATTATTTCAAACCTTCTGGACTTAACGGTGAAGTCCGATTTGTGAAAATAAGTCCCAAAAAATAGAGACATGTAAAATGATCATTTTATTCTTTTCGGTATAGAAGTCCGAATTGAAGTCCGTAAAAGCCTAAACTGACTTTCTTCGATATTCCGGACTCACTAGGAGAGTCTAAACTAGTAAAAGAAATACTTATAGTAACGAAGTATGAAATTTGATGAATAACATTAGAACTGAAACATGTTTACTGAATGATAAGGAACTCAAAGGGAAAGGAAAAGTCATGGAATACTAGGACGCACTGATAAGGTAAGTAAACTCCTATCTCTTACACGTGATTTTTCAAGTCACATTCTTTATATTACTGCCAAATTTTGTACTCTTTTACAAACCAACTATTATTGTTCCACAATTGATAATGTTCTATCTTGTGGTTGTTATTGATTGTGATATCATGATTGTTGTGTTATACCTTGAAAGGCCTATTGTTATATGTCCATGCATGCTATTCTATGTTTATACACTTCTTATAGAATTACAAAAGAATCACAATTTAATTGAATGCCGGATTTGTGCTTAGTCACAATATCCATTCGATGTTTTCTAAGTTGGTAGGACCTTCGGGTCGATTGATAGGACCTTTAGGTCGATTGACAGGACCTGTGGGTTGAGTTCGTGAACGGACATATGGAAATAAGGGCGTTTTTACGCATGGAGTTATGAGGGCATTTTAATTACAAAAGAATTATAATTTAATTGAATGCCGGATTTGTGCTTAGTCACAATATCCATTCGATGTTTTCTAAGTTGGTAGGACCTTCGGGTCGATTGATAGGACCTTTAGGTCGATTGACAGGACCTGTGGGTTGAGTTCGTGAACGGACATATGGAAATAAGGGCGTTTTTACGCATGGAGTTATGAGGGCATTTTATATGCATTGAGGTTAAGGGGGGTATGTCGGGCCCCAAAAGACCGAGGGTCTGCCAAACAGAGTAAATGCATCACTTATGTTTGACTGATGTCTTTATGTCTATTGGATTCATAGGATGTGTGCCATTCCCTATGAATAATCCTATGTTGACTGTTCACTCATTGATTATACTTGATTGTAACCGATTTATTGTGGCAGTATATTTATGTTGACTGTTATTATTGAGCTTTCCGATATTCATGCTATGCCATTACTCATACTTGTTTATTGTGCCTTACTATTCATTGGCCTCTGTGACATTTTACCGTTAACTGCATTTGTTTCCATGATTGGCTATCATGTTCACTCTATGAGTTCATATCTCTCTATGTTAACCCTAACCCGTGTCGGAGATGGGCTTTTACTTACTGAACTTTGTTTGCTCGCCCCAACTTACTATTTTTCAAGTGAGTATGCTACAGAACCATAGTAGGAGATCAGGAGCTTAGGGAGACAGTTGAGGAGCATGATAGAATGATGTAGTCTCTCCCATGTACTCACCACCTAAAAGTGGTTTTATGTTTAGTTATGTCGGTTTACATTTGTGAGTTGTTAAACACTATTTTGTATTAAGACTTTCGCAAATTTAATGTTATGTTTACATTATTTATTGTTATCATTGATACAAAGAATAAAAAAAGTAGGGACGGCCATTGGGCCGGCCTCGCGACATGAGATTCGCATAGGGTGGGTTTCGGGTCATGACAGCTTGGTATTAGAGCAGAGTTTTAGGTTCTAGTGAGTCATGGGAGACAAGATTAGAGTACTAAGATTGTTGAGTCTAAGAAGTCGATATATAGATAACACTATGATAGATTTCACGCTATGTTAGACTCTTACGTAAGTGCTAACCACTACGATTTAAATTGATTTGATTCTTACACCATGCTAGACTTATAGATTTGATTTTTACTCTATGTTAGACTGTATATGGATGTTAACTACCATGGCTAAACTCGATTCAATGCATTTAAACTCGATAGTCTATGTTGACTCGGTTAGACTATGAATGATTAGACTCTTATGGGAATGCTAACCTTTCATCTTTTATAGCAAGATGGTTCATAACCGAAGTACTACAACTGTGACAGACCGATTAGACCGGCTTGAGCACCTTATGAACAGAGTCATAAAGGCTCTACCCAAAGCCAAACCCGAGCGGTCAACTACTTACTTTGAAATAGTAACATCGGTCACTGAATAGAGGGGATAAGGATTGCCAAATGAACGAAAACTTATAAGCCAGGAGACAATCAGGGCAAGGGGTAGGGACTCTCATCTTCCAAGCCCAAAGCTGGATCTCAAAACACAAGGCCTATCTAGAAAAGGGCCAACTACAAAAATGACACACTTAAATACCTCACTTGCCAAAAAACCCACCCGGGGCAATGCCTTAAGAATACCAACATTTGCTACTATTGCAGCCGTATTGGACATTTCGCAAGGAACTGTCCCTAGAATAAATCTATAACCTCTACCACACCTACCCTATCAATCCTAGTGATACCAAGAGATGATCAGACTACTGTACCAGTAAACGCAAGTATTCCTCTAGTTTATTTATGGCCTATGCATATATTGTTGATATTAGGCTTTACGCATTAACTAGTATCTTCCTCATTACTGTCAGAGTTGAACTTAGAAATAGAACCCCTAGATTTCATGTTCATTATTTCAATATCCTCGAGAGCTTTATTGTTAATACATGGTGATAAATGCTGTAAAATATTATAGATAAATAAACGAGGCTTGAATGAGAGATGGTCTGAAGGAAACTTAATGGATAATTACATGAGGAGTTGATACTTTAAATAAATTCATGATGTACCAAAAATATGAAATTTTTTGAGTAAGTCATAAGTAGACCCGGATAAGGTAAAGATGAATAGAGTTTTGAAGACAATTACTAATTGAACGAGATTGTCATAATTGATCTTATGAAATGTGATGATTTTGAAAAGAGGCTGACACATGATGAATAAATACTAGGAAGAAATTCAATGAATCTTATGATCTAAGATGATGTGTGATCCGATTGTAGTCAATACTCTATCAAGTTAGATGAAGGTAAATAATAAATGATGCTGAATAACTGTTAGAGAGTAATGTGATCGAAATGATTGTAAAGACTGAATTGGTATCAAATCATTTAGAGAACCATGAAATTGAGATGATTTATGATTTTGAGGCAATACTAAGAAATCATTATTCATGAAAGATATACAGAGAGCATATAGATCATACGTACACAATTATTAACTGATTAGATACCCTTAAAGAAACTAAGAATCCGATGATTTAAATAGTTAGATGATTGGTGACTTTTGGAGGACGATAGCTTGTTTAAATACTAAGGTTAATGGTCTTTGGAAAAGACTATGCTATGATTGACTTTGATGTTTCTTGGACGATTGAGATGATCAAATGAATAGTGATTTTTGGGAGAAAATAGTATGCTTAAGGGCAGAGGTTAAGGATTCTTGGAAAGAATTGTACCAATGTCGAGGTTGATGATTCTTAAGTCATTAAACTGTGAATTGATCAATGAATTGGGGGAAACTATCATTTGAACAAGGGCAACAATTAATGCTCTTTTGGAAGATATAAGGTGACATAGAGTTGTGATTATGAAATCTTGGAAAATCGATGAATTTAACAACAAATCTATATGAGAGATGGTCTGAGGAAGACTTAATGAATAGTAACATGAGGAGTTTAAGACTTCAGATGGATTGATGACATATCAGAAATATGAGGATTCTTGAGTGAGTCATATAGGGTAAAGACAAATAGATCATTGGGAGGCAATTACTGATTGAACGAGACTATCAAGTGAACATTATGAAATGTGATGGTTCTAAAAGGAGATTGACACGTGATGAATGATCACTGGGAAAAATTTAATGGATCTTGTTGATCTAGGTGACAATATGACCCAATTATGGGCGGTACTTTATTGAATTAGCTTAATCTATTTCAAAAGATAAATGATTGATGACTCTGAATGACTTTTTGAGGATTAACGTGATTTGACAATTAAAGAGACGAAAATTGTGGCATACTGTTTAGAAAACTGGTAAGGACAACGATTATACTAAAGTGATACATAATTCTTTCAGCTATGAGAACAATTAAGATTGAGGTAGAAAGTAAGAATAACTACATCTGTGAAACTAAGAAAGTTGAGAAAATCCATGGTGGAAAAAACTTGACATAATCTTGATTAACTTTGAATGTCAAATGTAACAATAAAATGATGGGACGACTAATTGATGTGAACAATCCTGAAATATGATATGAAGTCACAGAATGTACAAGGAACTCCCTATACGGTTGCATAAGTTATTGAAAGAACAAATTATAGAAGTTGAATAACGATTGGGGAGAAAAATGTAACATATGATGAAAAACCGAACATAATGAAAGGCATAAGAAATGAGACATTTAAACAACCTTTCTGAACAAAGGTAAGTGAAACCAAAATAATAGTTATAAATTAAAAAGTCATAAGACTCTGAGATTTGAATTGATCAAATGATGTGGAAGGTTCAAGGTAAACCAAATGTGATAACACCGTTAAGACCACTTTCGAAGTAGACTGTCAAATGAGGAATCAGTGACTGAGGTAAAAGACTACCCTAAAATTTTCTAAGTATATGTACCATACTTTAATCTATGAAGGGATAAGGAATGAAAACCTATGAAAAGATCAATTGTAAAAGGCCTTCGTACCAGCCTATAATGTGAAAAAAATGGAGAAACTAATTTCCTCAACCTATCTAAATCATAAAAGGATGAACACAAATTTGAAAACAAAGGCAGGAATGCCAATGAATATAATACACAATGAAATGAAAAGAGGATTGATAAATCTTCAAGAAATGGACACTTGATTGAGAAATCAAAAATGAAAAGTTTGAATAAATCTGAGGTTCCCCATGTATGGGATAAATATTGTAATGCAAAGAGAATACGAGTAAACCGTCCTAGCACGAACCAAAAGATGTTTATGAAAACCAAAGGGAATATGACGCTGAAAATACTGAAGGGAAATACGATAATGATCGTAAGCAAAGAAAGTTCAATACACAAAAAGAAATCTTCTTGCTTGAGAATATGGCATCTGAATATAAGAGATAAGTCCAAGAGATAGATTAAAAAGGGGAATTATGAAGATGATGGAATTGGCATGATGAAATAATAGGGTTTCTTAGATTATGAACATTCGAGTTTTAGGGACAAAACTCAATTTAAAGGGGGGGTAGAATGTAATACCCCAACCCAAATTGTAACCGAGTGAATCATGTAAACCCGAGTTGTTAGGGCTTTACGTCATAACATCGAATAAAATGGACGGTTTTGGAATCTCAATAGTTTGAATGTACGAACGATGCCCGAGCAAGCCATAAACGAATATCGAAATAAAAAAATAATAATAATAAAAAATAAAAAAAAGAAAAAAAGAAAAAAAATAAGTAAATAAAAAGCAGGTTATATATATATGGATATATATGAAATATGAAATATGGATATATAAATATATATATATATGTAGATGATGTATATATGTGATGTATGTTATATAAGTATATATATGGAATGTGTGTTCTATATGTATAAAATATATATAACTAGTTGTTACAAGGGAATGGGGGTTACGAATTTGCATTAAACAGAAAAGGAAAAGTCAGAGAAAGAGGAAAGGAAAGAAAAGAGAGAGAGAGAGAGAGAGAGAGAGAGAGAGAGAGAGAGAAAATTGGGGGGACAGTTATAAAATAAGCATGCCATGCATGCATGAGGGAACAAGGAAAAAAAAAACAAGAAGGAGCAACAGGAGGAGAGAAGGGGAAGAGGAAGCAGGAAAGAGGGGTGCAGAAGGAAAAACTCAACTTTTGAGTTCTCTGTATTTTTCTGATTTTTAGTTAGAGTTGCCCAAATCTCGTTTTTGATCATAAAATGTTGTTCTAGGGAAAAAATAAGAATTTAGGAAGAAAATGAAAGGAGACGAACAGTCGCAGAAGGTAAGTCTCAAAAACTGATTCTTTGTAATTTATTCTGGGTTTTCCATAAACTTGCATGAAGCTTAGAACTAATTCCATGGTTAAATTTTATGTGTAAAATGGAACACATAGGAAGAAACCGCATGTAAAATGGTGAAGAAATGAAGAAGATATTAAGGTTTATCGAAAAGTTTAAATTTAAAAAATTTGAGTTTTGATTGTGTTTTGGGAGTTTAAATTGATATATATATATATATATATATATATAGGCCTTAAATCATGTTTTATGGTATTTAGAAGTGAAAATTTGCCTTAAAATCAAGAAAAACTAAAGAAAAAACAAAAAAAATATATAAGGGGGAGTAGTTCGGTCACCAGCGCCGGAGGGGGTGATCGGGACTGCTCACCGAAAAAACGTGAAGGGGGAAGAAGGGGGAAAGGGGTTGGGTCATGGGCCTGGTTGGGCCAACCCAGGCGCACTAAGGGCTAAATGGCACGAGTCAGATGGGCTTGCTTGATTTGTTTTTAAATTGAATTAGTTTTAAGGAAAAAAAGTTGAAGAAGGTAATGGGTGGGAATTGAACTTGGAAGCCGTGGCAAGTGGGAGGGGGGCATGCCCACCATTGTGCCACACTTACATATGTAAAAAAAGGTGGGGATTATATATATACATATATTTATATATTATAATTAAGAAATTAAATAAAATAATTACTTATTATTAAAATAAGCTTCCGATGTCCAAATTCAACAAATAAATAGTGTAAATTTACTATTTTGGACCCTCTGGACGCAATGGTGAGGTTTGTTTTATGAGATGGAGTCTCAAAAAATAAAATACTCATAGAAATGCCAAAATGCCCTTGAGTCAAAGGTGAGTCAAACGAACTCCGATTGAACTAAGTAAATAATGAATTTTTATTATTTCAAACCTTCTGGACTTAACGGTGAAGTCCAATTTGTGAAAATAGGTCCCAAAAAATTGAGACATGTAAAATGACCATTTTACCTTTTTCGATATAGAAGTCCTAATTGAAGTCCGTGAAAGCCTAAACTGACTTTATTCGACATTCCGGACTCACTAGTAGAGTCTAAAATAGTAAAAGAAATACTTATGGTGATGAAGTATAAAATTTGATGAATAATATTAGAACTGAAACATGTTTACTGAATGATAAGGAACTCAAAGGGAAAGGAAAAGTCACGGAATACTAGGACGCACTGATAGGGTAAGTAAACTCCTACCTCTTACACGTGGTTTTCTAAGCCACATTCTTTCTATATCTGCCAAATTTTGTACTCTTTTATGAACCAACTATTATTGTTCCACAATTGATATTGTTTTATCTTGTGGTTTTTATTGACTGTGATATCATGATT
Organism: Nyssa sinensis; assembly: GCA_008638375.1. Classification (NCBI taxonomy): domain Eukaryota; kingdom Viridiplantae; phylum Streptophyta; class Magnoliopsida; order Cornales; family Nyssaceae; genus Nyssa; species Nyssa sinensis. The sequence continues at coordinate 319,028 of CM018046.1, read as the reverse complement.
GTTATGTTATGCCTTGAGAGGCCTATTTTTATATGTCCATGCATGCTATTCTATGTTTATACACTTCTTATGGAATTACAAGAGAATCATGATTTAATTAAATGCCAGATTTGTGCTTAGTCACAATATCTATCCGATGCTTTCTCAGTTGGCAGGACCTTCGGGTCGATTGACAGGACCTTCGGGTCAATTGACAGGACCTACGGGTCGGACATATGAAAATGAGAGCATTTTTACGCATGGAGTTATAAGGGAATTTTATATGCATTGAGGTTAAAGGGGTATGCCGGGCCCCAAAAGACTGAGGGTCTGCCAACCAGAGTAAATACATCACTTATGTTTGACTGATATCTTTATGTCTATTGGATTCATAGGATGTGTGCCATTCCCTATGAATAATCCTATGTTGACCGTTCACTCATTGATTGTACTTGATTGTGATCGATTTATTGTGGCAGTATATTTATGTTAACTATTATTATTGAGCTTTCCGATATTCATGCTATGCCATTACTCATACTTGTTTATTGTGCCTTACTGTTCATTGGCCCTTGTGGCATTTTACCGTTAACTGCATCTGTTTCCATGATTGGCTATCATGTTCATTCTATGAGTTCATATCTCTCTATGTTAACCCTAACCCGTATCGGAGATGGGCTTTTACTTACTGAATTTTGTTAGCTCACCCCAACTTACTATTTTTCAAGTGAGTATGCTACAGAACCATAGTAGGAAATCAGGAGCTTAGGGAGACAGTTGAGGAGCATGATAGAATGATGTAGTCTCTCCCATGTACTCACCACCTAAAAATGGTTTTATGTTTAGTTATGTCGGTTTACATTTGTGAGTTGTTAAACACTATTTTGTATTAAGACTTTTGTAAATTTAATGTTATGTTTACATTATTTATTTTTGTCATTAATACAAAGAATGGAAAAAGTAGGGACGGTCATTGGGTCTGCCTCGCGACACAAGATCCGCATAGGGTGGGTTTCGGGTCGTGACATTCGTACCACAACATGTCTATTTAAATTCAAAATTTGTCTTAAATGCCTCCCTAAAAATAAAAATTTTTCATTCTAGCCATGTTTTAAATATTCTTGAATGATGTGATTAAGTGTTTTGGAAGTTATGCTTCAAATGTTCCTGGATGTTCTGTTTCAAGTATTCTGAAAGTTATATCTTAATGCTCCTGAATTTTATGTTTCAAATATTCTGAAGGCTCTGTTAAAGTATTTTTAAAGTTCTATTTTAATGCTCTTGAAAAGCACCTATTTGAAAAGAAATGTTTCAAATGCTTGATGTTTGTGAACTGGTAATACATGATAATTGTGCATAAGCACTATGAGCTATTGAGGTCCTTTAGGACTTAAAATCCTATAAATGCCCGGTAGAAAGTTTATCCCCCCAAGCATGAGATATCTCTACTGATTTGTTAAGCTTAGGGTCCGGTTCAAAACATATTCTTTTATTAAAAAGTGAAAACAAGTATGGCAATAAATGGTAGAAGATTTTCGAACCGCCATTTACATGAAAAAGGGTTTTTAAAATGGCCCTTCTTTTAAAATGAAAAAGGGTTATACCCTCCTGTTTATAAGAAAATGATTTTATCTTTCTATTTATAAGAAAATGATTTTATCCACTTGTTTATATGTAAAGGATTCATATCCTCCTGTTTATAAGTATAGGATTTAAATTTCCTTGGCCACCAAACAGCCATCCTGTATATCTTTACAAGTTTTCAACTGTCTATTATACGCTTTACTCAAATGCTTTAAATGCTTGGTGTTAGATGTTTTTGAAGATTCCTGTACTCTGTATTCGTGAAATAACTATTTTACTCGAATGCCTTGAATGCATCGTGTTTCATGTTTTGGAGATTCCTGTGTAATACCCCGACCAAAATTGTAACCGAGCGAACCATGTAAACCCGAGCTGTTAGGGCTTTACATCATGACATCGAATAAAATGGACGGTTTTGGAATTTCAATAGTTTGAAGGTACGGACGATGCCTAGGCAATACTGGAGCAAGCCATGAACGAATACAAAAATAAAATAAAATACAACAAAATAAATAAATACAATAGAATAAAAAGAAAAAAAATAAAAGGGGAAATGAAATGAAATAATAAAATAAAAGTAAAAATAAAAATACACATGTGGAAATAAGTATATACGTGTATATATGTAGGTATATAAATATATATATATACGTAAATATATGAAATCATGATATAATAATAATAATAATAATAATAATAATAATAATAATAATAATAATAATAATAATAATAAACCGCAGATGACCATTGGATATGTGAATATATGTATATGACCATTGGATAGGATGCACATGTTTGTGAATATATATATATATATGTGTATATGACAATTGGATAGGATGAACATGTTTGTGAATATATATATATATATATATATATATATATATATATGGCCATTGGATAGGATGTGCATGTTTGTGATAAGGGAAAGGGTGTGACTTAGGGATCTAGGAGATTTTAAACAAAAAAAAAGATGAGGCTGTTAAAGGGATTGTAGAACATAAAGATTAAAGAGAGAGAGAGAGAGAGAGAGAGAGAGAGAGAGAGAGTAACGGGGACAGAGAAGGGAGTTTTCTCTAGTTCTCTCCAGATCCACCACCATTTGTGGCAGCCACCGCCACCATCAAAACTCCATCGCCACCTTCAGTTAAAAACCCCAGCTTCACTACTAATCTCTCCATCTCAATAAAACCGCACCTCACCATCGACATACCACCATTAGCACCAACAGTCTCTACATCGTGCACCATCAACAGACCACCATCGTCTCCAACAGTCTCGCACCGTAGACACCACCAATACCGTTCGGATCTGAGGCGTCAAAGCCTCAACAACACCTTTGAACTGCCCAGATCAACGGCCAAATTCCTTGCCTAGACTACTGTCCGTTCCATTCAGATCGGCTACCTAAATCTCCGCAATAGAATCTTAGGACCCTCTCAAAGATTTTCCTCCAAATGATTTGTGTTTACTTGAGTTACTGTATGCTGATTTAATAACCGATTATACCATTTGTTGTCTACTTAATTACAAAGGGGGGAAGTAAAGAGAGGGCATCTAGGTTTCACTCTTGCACGGGTTAGGTTGAATTGGTGAGTCGTACATGCAATCAAAATTCCAAGTTGATGTTTGATTGATCTTGTCCGTGTTGGTGTCGGCGATGGTGAAGCGCAAGGAACGAATCCTTAAAGAACTACACAATGTGACTGACATAATTGTAGAACCGGAGGTCACCCCAGTCTTGAGAGGGAGCTGTCTGATGCAAGGGCCAATAGATGAAACAGACAATGACTTTCAGACAATTATGGTGATGAACGGGGATGACAATCTATGGTGGTCGACCCATTGTTTGGGCTGTTGCTGCGTAACTCCTTGATTTCCTATGTAGACGCTGCAACTACAACTTGGGTTTTGGTATTGCCCCCATCTTATTACCTCCTGTTTCTAAGCTGCATTTTTAAAAAAATAAAATAAAATACTCTCCCAAGCCCAAAGAATTACCAGCCCACCTCTATTAGAAACAAGGCTAAGGCCCATCATTGATTAAGCCCAAAATCCTTTACGGTCTAGCCCAATGCAATTACCTAGCTCCAGCACATCCCTTTTTACCTAACCAGTTTAGTCATCTACCCAAACAAGGTATATATATATATATATTATAATTAGTAAATTAATTAATTAAATTAATTAAATATTATTTTAAATCCTGGTCTCTAGTAATGAATAGTGTAAATTTATTATTTTGGAACTTTTGGACCCAATGGTAAGGTCCATTTCATGAGACGAAGTCCCAAAAAAATAAAATACCAGTAAAAGTGCCAAATAACCAAAATGCCCTTAAGTTAAATATGAGTCAAACGGACTCCGATTAAACTGAATGAATAGTGAATCTTTATTATTTTAAACATTCTGGACTCAACGATGAAGTCTGGTTTGTGAAATTGAGTCCCGAAAAATAGAGACATGTAAAATGATCATTTTGCCTTTTTCGGTATAAAGGTCCAAATTGAAAACCGTGAAAGCTTAAATTAGTGAAAGAGATACTTAGAGTAGCGAAGTGTATAGATTGATAAATGATATTAGAAATGAGACGTATTTGTTAGTGTATAGGCAAGTCAAAGGGAAAGGAAAAATTCACGGAATACTAGGACGCACTGATAATGTAAGTAAATTTCTATCTCTAATACGTGGTTTTTCAAGCCACATTCCTTCTATCACTGCCAAAATTTTGTACTCATGTACGTAGCCACTGCTATTGTCCCACCATTGATATTGTCCTATCTGGTGGATGCTTATTGACTGTTGTTTCATGATTTACTTCATTGTACTGTGCCTATCATTGTATATTTATGTCATGATATTCCATAGCCTATAGACTTTTTATGGAATTATGATAAAATCCTAATCTATGATAAATGCCAGATGTTGTCCTCAGTCACAATGTCCATCTGATGCTATCTGATTGACAGGATCTATGGGTCAATTAATGGGACTTACGGGTCAAGTCTGTGAACGGACACATGGCAAGGATGGCGTTTTTACACAGTGAGTTAAAATGGCATTTTATATGCATTCATGTTAAGGGGGTATGCCGGGCCCCCAAAAGACCGAGGGTCTGCCAAACCCTAAACAGAGTAAATGCATCATTCATGTTTGACTGTTATGTTGACGTTTATTGGATTCATAGGATGTTTTCATTTCCCTATGAATAGTTCTATGTTGATAGTTTCTTATTTATTGGACTTGACTGTGGCCGATCCATTGTGGCAGTATATTTATGTTGATTGTGATCATTAAACTTTTTCCATGTTTATGCTACACCATTACTCATATATGTTATTGTGCCTTATTATTCATTGGCCATTCTGGCATTTTGCTATTAACTGCAACCGTTGTCATGACTGGCTATCATGTTACCTTTGAGTTTACATTTTTGTATGTTAACCCTAACCCGTATTGGAGATATGCTTTTACTTAATAAGCTTTGTTAGCTCACCCCACTTACTAATTTTTCAGGTGACAATGCTACAAAACCACAGTAAGAGATTAGGAGCTTAGGAAGACACTTGAGGAGCATGATAGAAGTGAATAGAGTCTCTCCCATGTACTCACCATCTAAGAGTGGTTTATGTTCAGTTTATGTAGGTTTACATTTTAGTTGTCAAACAATGTTTTGTATTAAGACTTCTGCAATTTAATGTTATGTTCACATTATTTACTATTATCATTGATATAAAGAATGAAAAAAGTAGGGACGACCATTGGGTTGGCCCCGCGATATGAGATCTGCATAGGGTGGGTTTCGGGTCGTGACATCCTGTATCTTGTATTTGATGAAATAAGTGCCTAGCCTGAATGCCTTGAATGCTTCATGCTATCTATTTACGATTTCTGTATTTTGTATCTAAAGTGTACGAGCAATTGGTAGTGATTGTTTTATGAATTCTCTTACATCTAACCCACTACCAATTAAAAACCCATGACAAGGTACCAGAATTATTCACGAGCTTTTTATATTGCTCACATGGATTTGTTACCCATGACTCTTTCAGGTAACGAAGATGATTGGGAGCCTTGCCCGTATTAAGAAAGGGCGTTGGGAGCTCCGTACCTAAATTAGCATTTTTGGGAATGTTAGGGCTAATAATTGGTCAACCTTTTGTAGTATTCTATTTTGGACAAGTTATGTAATTAAGTCCCTAAGGATAATGACTATGTAATTTGTTTAACTGTTAAAAATTTAGTAAGCTCTGTATGTCTATTAATTCTACTGTTGTGTGAGTGGTAGTTTTGAGCGGATGTGTAGAAAGAAAGGAAAAAAAAGTTTTCACCCTTTTGCAAAATATATTCAAGGCCGCACTGTCGTCCGACACTGTCACTTTTAGTCCACCTACCAGCTCCCGAGTCGAAAGGTGGCAGTTGCGTCCCCATAATCTGCATAGGCCGGGTCGCTGGTCACGACATTTGTTCTGCACTCTATTGCCTAGACAACATTGTTATTAAATATGTTATTTACATTAAATGTCATTTAAGTAAATGGTACTTCAGTTTTCAACTAGGGTTTTCAAGATCTACGAGATTTAAGGTAGGAGTTTCTAACCCAAGGATAAGATGAGAGTGTGAATGTGCATGATGTGTGAAATATATGTTTCTCATGCTGTGATATTCATGTTTATTGGGTTTTGTGGTGGTTGAAATGATAAAAGTATGTAAATCTTACGTCTTTATGTACGATTGGTTTTATTTTTTACCTTCTTGTATTCTTCTTTGTGTTCAAAGTCTTTTGGATTGTTCGTTAAATGTTACGTGATGAGTATATCTTGATTTCTTGATATATATGTACCCTAATACATGATATGCCTAACATATGTTTGTTAAATATGTCTATGTGTTATGTTTCGTATTTGTGATACATAATCTTGATAAATAAACTATCTTGTGAGTGCAATGTGACAAACACACATGTGTATGCTTGTTTGGATAGAGATTCTTAAAGAATAAATTATAAAGTTAAGATTGTGAATTATAGATGTATGAATTGGATTGCCATATATAACTTGTTACTACATAAGCACAAGCATCCACGTGGCACTACTTAAATTTTTCCTTTTGTTAGATTCCTCTAAGGGAGCATTGTTTTAACCCCCTACTAGATGCAGGAAAAGGCGTGGAGTCAATGACTTGAAGGAGCTCTTGGATTCAACTCCCTTTGGATATGCCTCTTTTGAAGATCAATGTCGCATGAATTTTTACCCTTGACAGGAAGTGTTGTTTTGACCCTATGTTTTGTAAAACATGATATTGGATCTATAAAGTTGAACTTAGTCTAATGAATGGCTTAAACCATGTATGAAGTTTGAAGGAGATTTGTATGTAGTAATGTTTAAAAACATGTAACTTATGTATATATGTTTGGAGATGAATTATAAATCCATTCTTAGTAAAGATTAGGCAACTTGGATTTTTTGGTTTCTTGATGATGATTAAAGTAGCTTTAAATATGATTAATTATGGAAAAATATGTATAAATGATGTGTCCATGTGATTGTAATTATCCCATCTAAGTTGTGTTAGTGTTTATTGAAAAATGAACTTAAGAAGAGTTGAATAGACTCCAAAATAACAGGTTTAAAACTTCTAGTGACTATATCAATTGATTGAAAGTATCCTTAAGTCAACTAGAAATTGGAACAAGTCGATAGAAACTCATAGAAACTGAAAAACCCATAAATCTCGAAATATCAGTAGACTGAATGGGAGAATCAGTCGACTAGATATAGACTTAGTCGACTGAAACTCACAGAAGTTGAAGAATAAATCCCGAACCATGAGTTAACTACATGGGTGAATTAGTCGATCGGTATGTAAAGTTAGTTGACTCGAAGGTTGACTAAAACTCACAGACTCTCAATTCTGCTTTACACTCTGCTGCTTAAACAACACTATTATTAAATTCATTATTTACATTACTTAAGACATTAATTTTCTTTTCATTTACTTAAGACATTATAATGTAAATAAGGAAGTACCCCTCATTTGGAACCAATAAAAATAGTTCCATGGCCTAGTTCCTTATGAATAAAAAGTCAACTCTCCCTTCTAAGAACAAAATTCTAAAATTTCTAAAATTTCCATATTGGACCATAGCTAGTTGGGCAGGTTACCCTATAAGTAAAATTTATTAAAAATAAATTTTAAACTTTTCTAACGACACCTAAGGAACAATTATTAGGACTTTTGCAAGGTCAGTTCTAAGGATTTTAAATAGCTAGTTTTTGGTGCCTTAACACAACAACACATTGGTCAAACCTAAGTATTTAGGAGTTTGGTTGACTCCCATTGACCTGATCAGCATGGGATATCATCTATTGATATTCCTTACTAATTTCCCATCGCTTCTCGAGTCTTTGGAACTCGGGTTGTGACAAGTCTTGTTGCGTAACACCTGCTATTTGCGACCTAATATCTAAACTGGTTACTCAATATCACTCAAATTTGCTTCTATCTTTAAGGGCTTGAACTCAATTACTTGGTTGGGTTCTTGTACAAATTTCCACAATATAGAAACATGAAACACAACGTGTACATTGCCAAACTGTTAGGGTAGTCTCAGTTGATAAGCGACCGGTCCCACTCTGGCTTCTATCTAAGATGGACCAATGTATTGGGGACCAAGCTTTCCCAACCTACCAAACCTAAATTCGCCCTTACATGGATATACTTTCAAGAAAACAAAATCACCAGCTTGAAATTCTAGATCCTTTTTTTTTTTTTTTTTGCATCTGCGTAGCTTTTATATCTACTCTGTATGGTTTGCAGACTTTGGCGAATAGTTTGAATTTTCCTGGTTGTCGCCTGAACTAACTTTGGTCCAAGAAATTTTCTTTCACCTACCTCCACCCAACACACTGGAGATCTACACTTTGTCTATAAGGTTCCATCCCAATGCTGGCCTGGTAAATATGGTTGTAGGCAAACAGTACTAATGGTAGATGTTTTGCCTACTCCCTTCGAAGTCCTATGCACACAATCATAACATGCCTTATAACATTTGAATCACCTTTTTGATTGTCCATTTATCTTTGGGTGATAGGCTGTATTAAGCCTCAACTCCGTCTCAAGTGCCATCTGTAATGTTTGCCAAAATCTTGACACAAAATGTGGATCTTGATCGAAAATGATAGACACTAGGATGTTGGTCATTTAATCCACAATTACCCAAAATGGCATTGCACCCATTAATAGATTGGGGTAATCCTACGACAAAATCCATCGTGGTGTGTTCCCATTTCCATTATGGAATAGGAAGTGGATGCAGAAGTTCGCTAGGTATTTGGTGCTTAGCTTTTACCTTACTAATAATGGGCATATCGTGTAATAAAGTTTGCTATATCTCCCTTCAATCCCGACCACCAGTACAATTCTTTGACATTATGGTACATCTTGGTGTTACCAGGGTGTACAATAAATCCCGAGTAGTGAACTTCCTCCAAATCACCTTCTTGAGTTCTGACTGATCTAATACGCAGATTCTATTTTGGAATAGCAAGATTCCTTCACGAATTCCATAATCAGGTTTCCTGCTCTCTTCAACTTCCTTCTTAGTCTTGATTATGGCTTCATCCTTATCTTGACATTCTTGTAATTTCTCCACGAGAGTGGATTAGATTACAAGATTGGCTAGTGATGCTTGCAACCCAGGTGGAACCATTTGAAGCTCCATTCCATCTAGGTCATTGATCAGCCCTCGATTGACCGATATCAATGCTTCCAGACTTCCTGCTCAACGCATCTGCTACTACATTATGTTTGTCTGGATAATACTAAATTCTCATATCATTGATTAATTCCAGCCATCTGTGCTACCTCATATTTAGCTCCTTTTGGGTAAACAGGTACTTAAGACTTTTATAGTCGGTGAAGATTTCGCAAGTTTTCCAATACAAGTAGTGTCGCTATATCTTGAGAGTGAACACCACTACTGCCAATTCCAAATTATGAGTGGGGGTAATTCTTCTCGTATAGCCTCACTATCGGGAAGCATATGCAATGAATCTTTCATCTTTCATCAACACACAACCTAGTCCTTTGTGGGAGGTATCGTTATAAATTACAAACTTTGCTTCCTTAGTGGGAATAGCAAGAATAGGTGTTGTGGTCTACTTCTCCTTCAAAGTTAGGAAACTCTGCTCCATTTTTTCTATCCACACAAATGGGGTGTCTTTCTAGGTCAATTGGGTAAGAGGTTTGGCTATTTTGGAAAAGTCTTTCACGAACCTACGATAGTAACCGGTTAGTCCTATGAAACTTTGAACTTCTGTCACCATAGTGGGTTGTGAGCAATTGATGATTGCTTCTATCTTTTAGGGGTTTATCGATATACTATCTTTATCAATCACATGGCCCAAAAATGTGATGCTGTTTAGAAAAAATTTACAGTTGGAAAACTTAGCATGTATCATGTGTTCTCTAAGTGTTTGAAATGCTATTCTCAAGTGCTTCTCATGTTCTTCTACACTTTAGGAGTAAATCAGACTATCATCAATAAATATAATTACAAATTCATCCAAGTGATGCTTCAACACTCTATTCATTAAGTCCATAAATGCGGTAGGGGCATTGGTAATTGCAAATGGCATCACTACGAACTCATAATGGCTATACCGAGTCCTAAAGACAATTTTTGGTATGTCTTCCTTTTACACCTTTAGTTGGTGAAACCTTGACTATAAGTCAATCTTCGAAAAGACTTGTGCCTTTTGTAATTGATCGAACAATTTATCTATTAGAGGCAGGGGTACTTATTCTTGACAGTCACTCGATTTAATTCTCGATAATTGATACAAAGTCGATCTATCCTTCTTTTTGACAAATACAACCGGTGCGCCCCATAATAACATGCTTGGGGTGGATGAATCCTATGTCTAACAACTCTTGTAGTTGTTGCTTCAATTCTCTCATTTCAGTTTGCACCAACTTTTATGGGGTTTTAGAGATAGGTTGGGTAATAGGCATCAGATTGATTAAGAACTAGATCTCTCAATCAACCACTTTGCTGGGTAGATCATTAAGAAACACGTCCGCTATATTCCTACACTACTGGGGATCTCCTCCATCGGGGAAGTCTGGGTTTGTGTATTTATAACGCTACACAAGTATCCGCGAGATCCTTTTCTCATCAATCTACAGTGCTTGCATAGCAGAGACAAGGTACGGTGGAGATATTACACCTTTCTCTCTTATACAAATTTTTTTTGTTGGGGTTTTTGGAGCAAAACCCTAGTTGTTATGTTTTAAGGTTCAGCAATGGCGGTCCAAGCTTGGACAGGCCATTCCCTGGGTCATGAAAGCCCATCTAAAGGTTCAAACATGATTACTAATTACACAAGAACTTAAATAAGTGTAAAGAGTTGAATTCTAACCTTTGGTTGCTTGATTTCCAAGAATTTCCTTATTTTCTCTCTGAATTTTTACTCTTAGTAAATATATTTTCGAGAAAGGTTGATTTATATCTAGAAGAAGCTTTATATAGAGAATTTATGATAGGCTTCTTTGGACACTTGTCTAAAGGAATCCTTCTATGGCCTCTTATCTTTTAGATGAAGCATAAGGGTGGTTATGACTATTATCTAGCCTAATTAGTGGAGGGATACAACACATTCCCATTCCTTTGTATGGTATATGTATATATATACTAGTATGCATTTTTATTTATTAAAGCATTATACTCATTATACATTATAATCCTATTGTATTCTACCTCTTATTTAATTGTTAGTTATGGCTCTTGATTAAGTGTTCTAATTCCTTTCTTATGAGTCTAACATTTCATACATCAGTTTACTATTCAATAAAATCTTGAGTTTTCTTCCTTGTATAAGTTCCTATTCTTATTCTTCATTTAAGGATTATGATTATGGTTTGTTGACTATAATTGTTGTCTAACCCGTTAATCAGTCTTAGTTATCTAGTGATTAAGTTGGGGATGTTAAAAGCATCTACTTCAAATAGTTCAAAACTATGAACTAACATGCAAATTTTAGATTCTTTGACTTGATTGGTACCTTCATAGGTAACCTGAAGTTTTTTCCCATATCTCATTTGTGGATTCACAAACGAAAATTCTATTAAACTCATTTGCATCTGAGGCACAAATATAGGTTGCTCATGGCCTTAACATTTATTTGAATATTTTTTAAAGTTGTTTTCATCCCATTCACGCTTTTCTTTAGCCTACCTTTGTGGTGTTGGTAGAACTTTTAGCTTTCATAGGGATATGAGGCCCATTTACATAACCTTTCATATTTCTTAATCTAAGGCTTGAAGATAGATCTTCATTTTAGCCTTCCAATATGTATAGTTTTGGCCATTAAATAATGGAGGTCTATTGGTCAATTGCATTTTGACAAAGACGGTTCCTAAAACATTTTCTATATCTTTACTCTTAGAATGTTAACTCCTTTATCAAGAATAGAAGTTAAACACAAAGTATGTAAAAGAGTAGAGTGAAAGAAAACAAAAAAATTTTTTACGAGATTCAAAAAACTTCCGGTGTCCTCGACTCAAGTAGGCCTACTTGAATTTACAACAAGAGCTCCTAAACTATTTGCCTAGTAAAATATCACCTCTTGCCTCACAAGGGTAGCACCTACTCATAAATCTCACTTCAATGAGAAGATACAAAGTTGTTACCAATGAATACTATGTTTAAGAGTTGATTGGTGTAATGAATTCTCACCTACTAAATTCTAATCAAGTGCAAGCTTTGAGTATTTAAGATTAGTAAAACTTTCGAATCTAAGGTTTGCAATAAATGAGATCTAAAGGCAAGATGAAAGATGTAGAAGGTAAATCATGTAAATTGATAGAAATAAATGTTGTAATGAATCTCTATTTATAGGATTTTGAAAATATGTCTATTAGATTCAAAATATAATTGTCCTCCCTACCCTTTTTGGTCTTTTCAAAACTGGAATTTCAATTACTAAATATACGAAATCAGTAGACTGATTTCATCAATCAGTTGACTCAATGAAGATCCAGTTCACTGATCAGCTCAACTATTTTGTCCATAGATTTAGGGTCCATTTGTTCAAAAATAATCTGTCACGCCCCGAAACTAAGGAGGCCTAGGGGTGTGGTGAGCCTTTTCGAGCCACTCTAAGGTGATATAATTAAATGTAAAATATGTTTTTTTTTAGCCTTATTTAAGTTAAATTTTCTATTGGAGGCAAGTCGAGTGGAGAAAAGTCGGTTCGGAAGTCAAACCAAGAAAACGGGAGGAGAGGTGGTGTCACGCCCCAAATTTCCAAAACCCGGGGATGTGAATGGAAATGAACTAAAAGAAATTAATAAAAGGCAATTAAATGGATTTAGTTGATTACCCATTTATTTCCCCATGTTTCCCCAAAACTAAAAATAAAAATTTGCTAACTAGACTCACCCAAGATGAGTTTTTAATATCAATCTAATATCTCCCTAACCAATGGTTAAAATTAGTCTAAGTAATGTTCAAGCATGGTCTCTAAGATGGCCTAAAATGTCTCTAAATATGCCTGGGAACAATGGCCCAAATGAGGCCCAAATGCCCTAGGACATAGGCCAAGAATAGGTCAAAAAAGTCTACCAAAAGTTGTCTAAAGAAGTGGCCAAACATGGCCTTGAATAATAACTAAAAGGATCCGAAAAAGGTGCCCAACATGGCTTGGTATAATGGCCAAAAGTGGCCAAAAAGGGGCTCCAAAAGGTGGTGTCAAACGTAGGAAAGAATGGTATTAAAATGACTTTGGAAGGCAAGTCATGGCATGCCCATGACATGCCCCAGGCAGCAGGCATGCGTGGGGCAAGGCAGCAGGTGCGTGGGGCAAGCGTGGTTGGTCTAGGCTACTTCACTGTAGCTACAGTATATTTGCGGTAGCCTGATTTCTTCATTTTCTGAATTTTTTTCAAAGTGCTGCAAGCTAAATTTTTCAATTTTTGACCTACTCCCTCAAGGTTTTTAACCCTTATTTTTTGGCACTCTTCCTATTTATATATGTGAATTTTACACACCTAACAACTCTTTTAAATTCTCAAAATTTTGACATAGTCTCCTTTGTGTTCTAAGCAAATTTTACCTAATATTTTACAACATTTTATATATAAGTATACGCACAATCAACCCTCACTCGATGGCCACAAGTTTACAAAAATTGAACATACATATATATTTTCGAGTAAGTTCAAGGCTTAATCCCCACTTTCCTAACTCCTCATATACCAACATTCATACTTGCATATAATCCTTACCATGACCCTTTTTCTTACATTGTTCCGAACGTATACATGTGCTGCACATTAAACAAAAATACCCTATTTGTCATTTAGGGTTTGAAACCCTTACATCACAAAATAGCCCAAGGCCTATAGTTCATTGTTTTCCAAATTAAATACAAGTTATTTGGGCTTATGCCCATACATACAAAATGTAGTCCTTAGGCCAACTATGCTTCAAAATCCATTTTTTCCTCTGTGCTCCAATGACTTCATCAAGTCTCAAGTACCGGGAGTCTCATCTGTAATATGTAATCCCATAAAGGGTAAGCACGACAACTTGTATGACACAATGCTAATATAAAGAACAAAGTTAAGGCGTGGCATGTGCAAAGCTGAGCATTTATGAACTATAATCTTTCCAATTCCTTAATACAATACAATGAAAATATGGATGACACACCTATGCAACTCTATGCTCAACCTATGTCTCGTTTCACGGTCCACTCCCGTTGGATCAACGATTACCTATCCTTGTCCAGATTTTGGGTTTTTCACCACAAGATCTACACCCTTATAATGCATAGCACCAAAGTGCTCAACACACGCCATGTTTCCAAAGATTCACGTATGCCAAGATGCCTTGATTTTTCTATGCAATTTCAATGAGGCATTTATCAAACCCATGGAAGGTGCCTTAAATAATGCATCATACATAAAGCAAGGTATAACTTTTAAATCACAAAACTTTGTCTACATAAATATAGCATATAATCCAATCAATTACATATATGATCGTGTTACATATTCACAACCTTACCAAATTCTCAAAGATTACACAAATACACAAAGTACCAATACATTGAGCAAAATATAACTTTCAAACTACAAGACTTTGTCTACATGAACATAAGTTCGAATGCAATGAATTATACATATATTCAAGTTACATGTTCATCACTTCACAAAATTTTTAAAGAATACATACATACACAAGGTACCAACCCTAGGTTTTCAAAGTAACTATATGCTAGGTGATTTTCTAATAACAAGTAAGCATGTAAGTCATACAATCAACATATATAAACACTTCTAAACTTAACCCTATTCTTTACTTAGTAAGATATCATACGTAGAAGGGTTTTTCTCAACCCTAGAGAGTTGTGCTCGCTGTGCAGTCAAACCAATCGGTAAGAATATAGCCCTTGAGGTGGGGAACAACTTTCTAGAAGGAACCCTTGTGAAAGTAAAAAGTTGGAAAACCTAGATTTTTCTCACATTTTGTCTCCATGCACGACTTATTGCTCTTTCGCAGACTCATTTCTGATAATTTTATCTCTCAAGGGTCATATTTATAGTAAAGGGGTCAAGGGTGAAAGGATCCTTTTGCCCTTAATGATCCGCGGGACTCGATTACACTACAACCTGTCTTGAAACGCCTCAATTTGATATTCTGCTTTAACCAAAGTTCTTAAAATTATTTTTGATTAGACTCCAATTCTCACAGGAGGTGTATTTTAACTTTATAAGCATATTTCCCTTCTATGGTATACTCAAATTATGCTTCTAAATATGACTTATGTCTAAATGATATATGTATAGTGCCCTACCAGCAAATAGTGCATAAATAGTGTTCTACCGGAAAAAACGAAAAAATTATCCTTATTTTTTAGATCTTTACAGGTGGTCAGGCCCCTCTCCTAGTGCTGATCGGCACACCGAGAGGGGGTTTTTCCACCTCCTAGTGCCAATAGGCATACACGTGTGTCGATCGGGCCTAGATCCCCTACTCTCTTTTGTTTTGAAAATTCTTCCTATTTTAGGTTTTTTTCTTGATTCAACCTAATTCTCAGGAGTCCTAAACATAAATTTTCATTTCATGCAACATTTATATCATCATATAACATTCATGAAACATCCAACATTCACTTCCATTCATCAAGAAATCACACCTCTATTGCAAGCCTTAAGTTTTATGTTTTCACGAAGGGAAACCACTAGGTTATCATTCAAGGTCCCAAAGTTTGAATTATACCTAAAAAAGGAGGTTGAATAGGTAGGTATTGATTCAAAAATTTCTTTCAAGTTAATTACTATTCTTGGTTAAAAACAAATGATGACACAATAAAAAATCACTCAATGTAAATAATCCAACATATATGCCCATTCACCAATGAATCCACCAAGAATCAACCAAATATACCAACCAATTCAAACTTCACCTAATTGATCAACTAGCTTGATTTTGTAGCAATTGTCACAATTCAAAGCAAAACCAATTTACTAAATCAAGTTTTTTAATATATCAAATTAATGAACAATTATGAAAATATGAAAAACTCAATTTCTAAAATTAAACGGAAGCAATTTAATTAAGTACTTATTAAAGTAAAAGAGATGGAGATAGAGAGAGATTGCAAACCGATTGATGACGAAGAAAACTACCAAGGGAAAGAATCCTTGGAGTAAAACTCCAAAGTCGGGCCAATGCTCCTGGAAGGAATGCACTATGATGGAAAGCGAAATCCAATGAATCTACGAACAAGTTAAGTACCTCAAGCGCCATTATCACCGATTATATCTTCAAATTCCCCTCGAATCCTCATGCTTCTCATAGCCAAACTGTCGCGACCTGAAACCCACCCTATGCAGATTAGGGGCAACGACTGACACTGCCATTCGGACAGGCCGTACAAAATTAAAAGAATTGCACAAGAGTGATGAATTTTTTTTTCTTTAATTAAAATGTAGAAGCTACACACATGTAACTCATTTGATAACAAATTGAACTCTAACAACCATCAATCAGGATATCTCTAAGTGCGATTTTGATCATCATAAATCACCATTTAGTCTAACATCACGTCTAGTGTAATAATATCACAATATCTAATATTAAGATCAACTTTACAGAATATGTTCAATTTATGACTTGGAGTTTTACATCATCAACATTTGCTCACAAACTCATCACTAGCGCCCTTAGTCGCATCATTGCATTTCCTCCCATATGTTGCTACTTGAAAAATTGTAATAAATATGGAGTGAGCTAACTTAGCTCAGTAAGTAAATTTCTTCGCTTTGTCATGGGACAGGGTTAGTTTAGATAACAGAATGCAACCAAATGGCAAGCGAAAGGATATAAAACAATAGCCAGTCACAAAGGAAAATAAATCACCAAAGATGACCCGTGGGTCCAATAAGCATAACCCAAAGTAGCTTGAAAAAGGCGATGTAAGCAATTTAACAATTTTGGAATAGGGATGTAACACGTATAGCAATCAGTTGCCAAAAGTCACAAGATATCACATAGAATCCAATGATAGGCTTGAAAACGTATCCAAAATCAAAGTGTGCATCATCAGATTATGATAAAAAAATAAGATATATGATACTAACAAAATAGATGCTATCAACAAATAGGGTTCGGCTACCCCCAAAAGCACTCATTTAAGTTTACCCCTCATTCGAGTTCTTGAGTAACACTAAGAGCTCTTATCAATATCATGTCCTTCATGGACTAAGTGTTGGGTATCATTTCCAATCACCGACCTATAGGTTCAAATCAACATCTATAGAATCAAGATGGGTATTGTGGCAGACACAACTCCCGACACTTATAATAATATCAAAATCAGCAGAATTTCACAAGGAATGTACATATATGTAGAATATCAAATTCTCAGTAGTGAGAACATAGCAATTTTCCAATATCCAAATCAGGGTTATAGAAATGTGCAAGCAATCATATCATGATATTGGCAAATGAAATCTCAACATATCCACAAGGAAGTATAAGTATCAAATTGTGAAATCAAATAATTGTCACGTGTGTATAAGAGTACAAATTGGCAGCATCGAGAAAATATAACTGTGACATGGCTAAGGAGTATCACATATTAGAGTTCGGGTTTACTTAAATTGGGTTCTTAGCATTGCATTTCCATGCGGGTACCATAATAGCTATCCCATAACGTTATTTCCATTTTTCATTGTTTGGGTGATCCTATAATCATGGATCAAAAATACATTGCACAATAAATTAATATTCATTCTTATCCCAAACATTGTTATTTAGTGTAGTAAGTTCTTTTGAACTTAGTCTATTCAATTAAGGGTTTTCAAATTCTCAATTTAGGGTTCCTTGATGCTTTATAGCTTATTTAGCTTTTTAAGGGCATTATGGTAACCTATACTTTTAATGTCCCATATTTTTTCAAACACAAATTACGTATTCAAACTCCATTTTGAGTCTATTCGGTCCTTATAACATTTATGTGGACTTATTAATTTCTTTTTATACTTCTGGTAACTTCATTAAGTACTAAGGATGTATTCGTCATTTTTTAGTTTGTTACCAAGTCTTATTTCCATCAAAGGGATGTCACCATCAAGTCTGGAATATTGAATATAATTAATTTAGGCTTTTTCGGACCTTTATTTGCATTTATGTGACTTACATTAAGTCTAGGGGCATTTTTATAATTTTGCACTTTCAGGTTTCACA
This sequence comes from Nyssa sinensis, assembly GCA_008638375.1. Classification (NCBI taxonomy): domain Eukaryota; kingdom Viridiplantae; phylum Streptophyta; class Magnoliopsida; order Cornales; family Nyssaceae; genus Nyssa; species Nyssa sinensis. Next base: position 300,706 of record CM018046.1, on the reverse strand, counting down.
CTTTTTGGTATTTTTTTTGCTAAAGCGGACTTCACCGTTAAGTCCGAAACATCAAATAAAGTCAGAATATGTCACCTTTGACATTTAATTGGCTTTTGGATTGCTAAGGGTAAAATGGTAATTTTGACTTTTCACTGTCTATATTTTCAGGACTTCATTTCACAGAACGGATCCCGCCATTGGGTCCGGAATGTCCCAAAATGTTAAAGTATATATTTGTTTAGTCATTCGGGGTTCAATTGGTCACTTAACTAATTATTAGGACGTATTTAGAATTTTTCAGTTTGCCCGTTCATAATTTTTGGGATTTAGTTTCACGAATGTCCGGAATGCCCAAAAATGTTGGGTTACATTATCCTTTTATTTTATTGGGGCATCGAAAATATTTTATTAAATTATTTTATTTTATATTTTATATATATATATATATATATATTCAGTTACTATTTTGAAAAAGTGCCACAGTGGCTCACACGTGGGGTTTAAAACCCTCACGTGCATGAGGTCCTTGTTTTGAGTTTGGAGGGTTGCGGCTCCCCTTTATTTTTTTGATTTTTGGTAGGCCAAACAATGTATAAGGGATTAAATCAGGAATAGGCTATCATGTTCTGCCTCTAGTTATTAAATCAAGATTTCTTACCCTCGTTGCCAAATAGTCCTAGTCCCCTTTTTAAATTAAAACTTAAACCCTAAACGGTGACGTTCCACTTACCAATTTGTGCAGCTAGGCAGGGTCTCGACTCGAACCCGAAACCGACCCGAAACTATTCATCTTCTTCCCCATTTATCTTTGTCATTGTAGCCCTAGTTTGAAAATTCTTAATCTCCTATTTCGTGCATTTCTAAGCGTCTATTTCCTCTGCTTTCAATTCAAATGCTTTTTGGGACATTAAGGCACATTTTGGCATTTGTTTCATGGATTGTTTCAATCCTAAAAGCTTTATCGAGCTTCAGTGGCCGTGTACTTTCAAAGCTCCATTAGAGCTCGTTTCTTGGTCGTTTTAACTTCTGTTTCCTTCATGATGATCGTCACATCATGGAATTTTATTCCACGTTCTAAAAATGGAGGTTAGGGGCTGTTTTGTGGCACTCATCTTTTTAGGCCGAAACCTACAACTCAGGTTTTGGGGTCCTTCCTTTGGGTGTTTTGGTCGCATTGTGGTGGATTTGTGGTTACTTTGAGGTCTAGTTTTAGCCTCAAGTATTAGAAATAGGTTTGGTGAGGTTTGATTCAGACCCGTACCTTCGGTAGTCTATTAATGGCACCCCACGAATTTTCTTAGTTTAAACCGCTCCATTTCACCTCTATCTTCTAATATTATGCGTTAAAATCACATGCATGCATATCAGTTTCATCCAAAAATACAAAACAATGATAAATATACTCTTTTTTTTTTTCCTTAGAAAGAAAGGCTAAGTTGAGGGTTTTACCTTCAAATGGATGGTCTCCTTTTCTTCGGCTTGAGCCATTGAAGTCCATAGAGTAGCTCCTAAAACTACATGCATGCACAACTTCATCTTCCTCCTCCTTCTTCCTTATTCTTCACTTTTTCTCTTTACAATTCTCTCTCTCTCTCTCTCTCTCTGTGCACACCACACACATCTGCATAACACTTGGTTTATTATGCCTTATATGCACACATTATGAAAGACATACATATTATACATATATATACACATAACATATATATATATGTATATCTGCTGAGGTGTTACATGAGGTGTAATTGGATGAGAGTGTGGCCCAATGAGGTGTTGACACCTCAGCTTTTGAGCATGCAGCCATGAGATTTTATATGTGTTATATATATATATATATATATATATATATATATATATATCTTGTGAGATATATGGTATAAAATTGCTGCAGCCAAATGGGCTATTATTTTTGGCATAAGATTCTCCTTCCTTTTTTGGTCTTAGGTTCAAGTCTTTAGCCAACACTTTTGGCCTTATTTTCTCTTTTTTTGTTTTCTTATGCCTTGTTTGGCATTTTTGGTATGTTTCTTGAATTTTTCAAGTTGTGTTTCAATTGTGCTAAAATCTCTTGAGGCAAAGTAATTTACATTAATGCCCGTTTTTATGAAATAAATTAGATATTAATTTTAGACATCTTAAATTAAACTTGGTAGCCCGTGAACATTAAAATTAGTGCACGAAGTGCAATTGGGCGAAATTATACGCGAACAAAACGAATTTAACCAAAATTTTTTTGATAAAATATAATATATTTTTGGTATAAACTAAACACGATGTAACGTGTCAAAAATAAAATAAATGGCGTGTAGGTAAAGCATACAAAAATAAAAAACACTGCAAGAATACCAAAAATATATTATATTTATAAAAAAATTCTTGGTTAAATTCATTTTGTTTGCGTATTGCGCTAATTTCGCCCAATTGCACTTCGTGCACTAATTTTAATATTCACGGGCTGCCAAGTTCAATTTAAGATATCTAAGATTAATATGTAATTTATTTCAAAAAAATGGGCTTTAACGTAAATTACTTTGGCTAATTGGGTTAGGATATTACACAAACCTTCAAACAATCAGACCCCTCCACTGTCTCAACCTCTTCCAATCAAGCCACTCAACAATCTTGAATCCTCATGACCTCGGTGTTCACCGATCGTTCAATGCCGAATCCTCATACTTGAACTCCAATCTATCGTCAATGATGAATTTTACGTGAATCGAGGCTCTTTAGATCTGATTTGGATCATGTGGATGATCAAATCCAATCAATGAAAAAGAGTAAAGATGATTATAAATGTCGTATATGAATGACCTCTCACAATAGCTTCAAGATCTATCAATAAATTAGCTCTCATAATTTGAGACTCTCTCACTTTATTTTTGGCTACTCTAAATCATATTTTTGTCTATTTTCGTAAAGAGCTTAATTGATCCCCAAATGGCTAGAAATTAGAATTTAAATCCATTTTCTGCCCAAGGTTCATTCAAACGAACCATTATTCATTCAAACAAGAACTTGCTCGTTCGAACGAACAAGGAACGAATATCAAACGAGTACAACTCTGAGGTTGTAGTAACTCATTTGATACATAGTGTTCGAATAAATGAAAATGAATGAGAATGAACTTCTTTATTATTCATTCAAACGAGCAATAGAGAGTTTCTCATTCTTGCCTATCTTGTGAACTAAATGTTTCCTTTAAGTTTTTTAAAGATGCATTTGGGAGAATTAGTTCATAGCCATAAGTCAATCACAAACATGATGTTTATGATAAAAATTATATGCAATGCATGCATGATATGAGTGTGTGAGATCCAAATACAAAAGTATATTTTACCCTTCGAGAACTAAGTCGACTAGTAGTGATACACGGTAATGTCTCTTGGACGAACTTGGAGAAGAACGGGCATTGAGGTACTCATTTATAGGACTTATCTAAGGATTACGTACAAAACATGTTTTGTCAAACCGGATTAGCTGTCACGCCCCGAATTTCTGACCGAAACCCGAGGCGCAACTGACGAACAGAAAGTAAATAAAATAAAAGATAATTAAATAGATTTACGAATTTACGACAAATTAAATAGAATTCTTTAATTTTCTAAAAATTTCGGCAGAACCTTCCTTTGTTTTCTAAGCCTTTTCTCACCTGATAGACATGATATATTTCACGACATTTCATAAATATAAACATATTACAACCCACCCTCACTCAGTGGCCACAATCTCATCAAATTTACATATACATCGCCTAATTATACAACTGAAGACGACTTAATAGATACATACATTCACTTCTAGTCAACATACATATATATATATATATATATATATCATTGGGCTTAAGCCCGTACATCACAAAACACACCCCAAGGCCAAATATCCATCTACAGTCAAGTCTCCTCCACTCGGCTAGACTTCCTCAAGCCTCAGGTGTCGGGAATGTCATCTGAAATATGGTTCCCACGAATGGGTCAGCGCCAACATACTGGTATGATGAAGTGCTATTGCAAGAAATAAAGCTAAGGCGTGGCATGTGCAAAGTGTGCATTTATTTCTAAATGACATTCAAGCATCGCAGTAATATATATATATATATATATATGAATGGTATGCGTGACACACCCATGCACAACTCTATGTCACACCCATGTCTCATTTACAGGTACTCGCCGATGGGCACAGAGTACCAATGCAATGGCCAATTTTGGGTTTTTCACCACAGGATCTACACCCTCATAATGCAAAGCACCACGTGCTTACCCACGCCATGTTCTCAAAGGATTCATCATATGCCAATATGCCAATGCAATGTTAATGAAACATGGATCTCAATAATATAGCATACTCGGACAATAACAAATAAATCATCAATCAGTTTCATATACATGCATATCTCATGTGTTCACATATCATAATTCATGTTCTTCACTTTACTAAACTTGCAAGTAACACATAAACATGTGAACAATCAATTCCAAGTTATCAAGTAAACACATTACAAACAAACACATAAAGCATTCCAGTCATTCACAAATATTCCTAACTTAACTTCATTTCTAACATTAGCAAAACACCATACCTGATAGGGTTGGTCACAACCCTACTAAGTTGTGTCCACTACGTAGTCCAATCAACTGATGAATGACTCAGTCCTCCTACTGTAGCTGTTTAGAGAGTTTGAGGTTAATCTTTAGTCCACGGTTCAGGAGTCGAAGAAAACACATCAGTAGGTTGATCGAATCGGCCAAACATTTTAAATCCGGTTTCATCAGCTTCTTCAACCTTGACCCCATACTCAAATTGGATAATCGAATTACTACATACATTCCTCACCGTGCCATCATAACAGATAACAACATCCCGAAGGATAGCCATTAAGTTTTTGAATAAAGTTCCAGACTCAGTCAACCCTCTAGATGAACGGACAATAACTTCTCTGCTTGAAATTGAGTGAGCCATCTTCCAACTGTGACTTTTCCAACCAGGTTGCAATTCCAGCAACTTCCTCATGTGAATCAGTCCCCTCAATCACCCATCCAATTCTAATCACAATCCGCCCTTTCCAAGCCACTGTTTCAACCCATGAACACTAGCCGCAGAACCTGATCAACAAATCCACTCCAAAATCACATCAACAAGACTAGTATTTAAATTTCTCATTAAATTCAATCCATCTTAAACAACAGGTGCTGCAGCACTCTTGCAGTACTCACATTCACCAACTATTTGAATTTGGAGCTCAAGCCATCCAACACCAAGCATCATTCACACTTAAACCTTTCCATTCATCACAGCAATCATAAACCAACAAGCTATACAAAAACAACACCTCTTGACCCAACGTGATTTTGCCCCTGACATAACTCCAATTTGATTCTCAATTTCCGATCTACACCTGAACCATTCCACAAGTTCAATCGCTATATACATACGAATATATAAACACCACCTCGTACCATAACTCCCCTAGCCGTAGCCATTCACGATTCCGAGCTACAACCGTAACATCTAACCCGCTCAATCTCCTGCTCTGCTTCAACCCAAACAGCCACACGCACATCAACCAAGACATTCACAATTACAAAACATCAATTCCATTCTCCAATCCAAGCTGCCGTAACCTTCCTTACGCTATCATCAATACACCCACAAATTCAATCACCACCCAACAACCATAACATCCACCAATACGAACCCTCAACACCCATGACAGCCATCGTAACCCATTCCCCTATCCTCCAAGACTACACCAATACACACATATATCCACATACATCCCCCTGAAAATCTGCAGCAACCAACCCATTCAAATGGTAGGAAATTTTCTCCAATTTCCATTGCCTAGCCTTAATCGGACCACTGTACAACCTTCAGTCTAGCCAATATTGTTACTACCATTTCCTTCTTCCCCAATCCAAATCAAACCAACAATCGATACACACAAATGCCCTACGCGCAACACCCCGGTTCACTGCACTTCCGTCTCCCTTGCACCTGCTTCACCCGTGACATCCACACACAACCACAACAAATATACATATATATATATATATATATACACATACCTCTCCAAACACGGCTGGGTCCCCAATCCCAACCTAGCTCGTCAAAAATCTGAATCCGCGAGAACGCCGAATCGACTGATGCTGCAACCGTGCACTGTTTGGCCTTGGATTGACAGGAGAAGAATCATTGGCAACGGAGACCAACCTTGGTACTGCGAGAAGGCTTGAGATCACCGTCAGATTCGCCCTTCCGATCAACAACTCTCGGTGCCACACCGAGACGATCGTCTCACCCACTGTCGCTCCTCCGTCGCCCCCTACCTTGATCCCCCGTCTCTGACTCGAGCTTGGACACGCGAGACGCGATGGCCATTGACAAGATCCCCCCCTCACGACCACCGCCGCTCGCAGCTTCGTCTTCTTTTTCTCTCCCTTTTCTTTCTCCCCTGTTCTACCGTTCTCCCTCACCCGAGACCTGCACCGTCCCCTTTTCTTCTTTTCTCTTTTCTTTTTCTTTCCCTCTTTTCTTCTCTCTTTCACAGCGACCTGCACTGCTTCACTAATTTCCTTCCCTCCCGTTTCTTTTTTTTTTTTTCTTCTTTTATTCATTTTCTACCACACCCATATATATATACATACACACACATACACACATATATATATATATATATATATACTATACTTTACATTTTATTCATATATACCATTATACATATTTTATTTATTTATTTATTTTTCATATATCGATTACGAATGTCAACAAAGTTGGCATAAAGCCGGCTCAATATCAGTATTATTTGTTTTACCGTCTCTGGGTGTCCGTTCGCATCTTACGTCATATTTTATTTATTTATTTATTTATTTTTTTCAAAATTTAAATTAATTAGGAATTAAGGACATTCACATAGCATTCTAAAAAAAAAAATTTATTCCAAATTTTCGAATCTTTACATTAGCCAATTACAAAATCGAACCGTATGGTCCTAACAAACTCCCTTTTTTGCAATTTATGACAAAACTACAAAAAAAAGTATAAGAATACAATACCAAAATATATAACCTCCAAAGAGTCAGATAGAAGAAAATTATACATTTTGACTCAGTATCCTGTATTATAAATATCACTTAGTACTGCTCAACAAGTGGCAAAATTTTTACTTGCACAACAAACTCAACTATATTATGTGAGATCACATCCAAAGAGACATATCAAAGAAATCCAATGAGATCAAACTATAGATGAGTATCAATATAAAGCAAGGTACAATAAACATGGAAACTATATGCAATTAAAACAAGACATGAGCAATACAAAGTGACTCTAAGCTATTTCATGTATATGCAAAAAAAATGTATGTTACTCCCCCCCAATACATGTTTAATAGGAATATCTAGTCTCCCCCTTTGTCTAACCCCCCAACACCATCTCCCTTTTTTTGTCACGATGACAAAAGAGGTAGTAATAAAGGAAGATCATAAAGAAGTAAGATTTAACAAGACAAACATACATAGTGAGATAACAAAGTATAAACAGTAAAGATAATAGACATATAAGATATATATCAAAGATATCATAGAAAACATGGTTTCTCATCAATCTAAAAAAAAAGAATATACAAGAAAAGTCACTATTCAGATTGTAGTTTTCCCAAAATTCACTAGTCATTTCATTACTCAATTATCTAAAAGTCATCAACCTCAATACTGGTATGATTCTTCTTAAGAATCTTTAACCTTTGTTCTTAAGCATACTACTGTCTCCCAAAAGTCACTATTTATTTGATAATCTCAATCGCTTAAGAATTATCAAATTCAGTCAAGGTATAGTCTTTCCGAAAGACCATTGACCTTAGTACCTAAACACGTTATCCTACTTCAAAACCACCGATCATTTAATTATCTAAATCATCCAATAGTCATCAAGTCCAATGTTGGTATGACCTTTCCCAAAGAATCATTAACCTTTGCTTTGATACCACTCTAGTCACGTCCCAAAACCCACCCTATACAGATTAGGGGCTGGTGATTGACACTGTCACTCGGATAAGCCGTACAATATCTAATATTAACATTAAGTGTAACATCATTTTTGGTGTCACCATGTCACAATATGTAATATTAACATTAACCTTACAAGATATATACATTCAAATTATGAGTTAGAACTAAACATCGTCAACGTTACCCACAAGCACATCACTAGTTCCACTAGTAACCATCATTGCATTTCCTTCCATATTGTGTTACCTAAAAATTGTTATAAATCTGGAGTGAGCTAACTTAGTAAGTAAATCCTTCACTCTGTCGTGGGTTACACAAAGGTGTATAACTACGAGAATAATCATAGGATTTCCAATTCAAAGGGATTAGCCATTAGGCCCAAATAACACAGTTCACAAGGGGTTCACAAATAGTAATAAGAATGACTAAGCAAGTCAACAAGCACAAATGTATCAACATATGATGTTTAGCTGCCCAAAGTAAAGAGATTCAAATAGAATACAAAAAATAAGCCTCAAAGGCATATTTCACATCCAACGACAATGTTATCAAATTAACAAAGGGTGTGGAATTCAAACATATAGAATCTTGAGTCAAATAGATGCTATCAACAAATAAGACATGACTACCCCCAAATAGCACTTATCCAAGTTTTACCCTAAATAGCACCAATAGCTCTTATCAAATCATGTCTTTATCAGGCTATGTGTTGGGTATCATTCCCAAGCACTAACCTGTAGGTAAAGTATCACAAACGGGTGTTATGACTAGCACAACCCTAGGTAGTCACAGATAGCATTATCAGACAAAGGATTTCACAAGGTATGTACATATATATAGGTTAAAAATGTTTACAACAGAAGGGATCACAATGATTACAGAGATAGTATATAGTCAATGAGTCAAAGGACTCACAGATGTTCACAACAAATAGGATATCAAAAATCACAAATTTTCACATAATGGAAACACAAGTAATGAATGGTTTGTGGACTTGAAGCAATTACAGATATATAATTTAGAGAGAACAACTGATTGACAGCTATACAAGTAGGCCACATTGGCAGAGTATAAATCCACATATTAGAGTTTGCATTTACTTACATTGGGTTCTTAGCATTGCATTCCCATACTAGTACCATAAAAGCTATCCCATAGTCTTGTTCCATTTTTCCATCATTTGGGTGATCCTATAATCACGGATAAAAAATACATTGCATATTAAATTAGTATTCATTTTAATTTCAAGCATTCTTATTCAGCGTTCTAAGTTTTTTTGAATTTAGTCTAATTGATTGAAAGATTCTCAAATTCCTAATTTAGGATTCTTTATACTTTATAGCTTATTTGGCTCTTTAGGGGCATAATGATAATTTACACTTTTAACGTCCCTATATTACTCCGTACACAATTTATGTATTTAGATTTCATTTGTGAGTCTAGTCGGCCCTTATAACATTTACATGGGCATTTTAATTTCCTCTATACACTTCTGGAAACTTCCTGAAGTCATAAGGATGCATTCGTCATTTTTTAGTTTGTTACCAAGTCTTATTTTTCTCAAAAGGATGTCACTGTCAAGTCCGAAGTATTGAATATAATTAATGTAGGCTTTTTCAGATCTTAATTTGCATATATGTGACTTACATTAAGCTGATGGGCATTTTTGTAATTTTATACTTTCACATGTCACATTTTTTGGTATTTTATTTGCTAAAATGGACTCCACCATTGAGTATGGAATGTCAAAGAAAGTCAGAATATGTCATCTCTGACATTTAACTGGCTTTTAGATTACTAAGGGCAAAATAGTAATTATGACATTTCACGTGTCTATATTTTCAGGATTTCGTTTCATAAAACAGATCCTGCCATTGGGTCCAAAATGTCCCAGAATACTAAGGTATGTATTTTCAGTCATTAGAGTTCAATTGGTCACTTAATTGATCATTAGGGCATATTTAGAATTATTCTAGTCTGCTTGTTTATATTTTTCAGAACCTGATTTCACGATTCGGACTTCGTCGTTGAGTTCGGAATGCCAAAAAAATTGGGTCAGACTCTTCTTTCATTTTAATTGGCCTTATAATTAGAAGAATTTAAAATTAATATTTAATTAATTTCTTGGACCATTTCATAATTAACAGAAACTATTAGGGGTCATTTCATAATTAACAGAAGGGTCTGGGAGTCAAAACACAATTTCTGAAAGCTCTTTAAATAAAACCAACCGGTTTAGTAGGGTTCCAAGTGAACTGGTCCAAAAGGGTTAAGAACCAACCGTTCATGTGGTTCGTTGCATCATGCTGACGTCACTATGACGTTAGCCCTATATATATATATATATATATATATTTTACTCTTTAGGTAAAATGACGTCGTTTCAATTAAAGTCCAAACCCATTTAAAATTCGGCCAGGGACTCGACCCAAAATTTGACTCGAGACGTGACTCGCACACTATTCTTTTTCTTCACTTCTCAGGCGATGGTTCCGGTCACCCTTTACAGCACCAGTGACTGTCGCCGATCACTTCCGACGACAACTCCGACGGGGTTCGACACTTTTTTCCATGGAGATTCCATATCCATCTTCAAAAATGGATTTCGTACAATTTTGGTTATTGATAAGGTTACAATCGGGCTCCGGCGAGGGCCCAACTTTCTGGCGAAGTACTTTTTTCCTATTTCGTGAAGTTTTAGTGGGTGTTTTCACTCCGTTTTTCCTCTATTAAATTTCTAGGACCCTAGGGAACAGTTTCCTATTTTTGAAAAAAGAAAATCGTGATAAAATAAGTCCATTCAATTTTTTCTCTCTAAATTGTAGGTGTCGGTTTCTCTGTGGTTTCTCAACCATTTCTTATGATACAAATTGCAGAATGCAACACTCCAAATATGATGCTCTTTTGAGCCATGCAATTATTTTAAAGTTTTAATCAAGCTAGGATAAAACTCAATTTTTCCAATGTTTCGGGTTTGGGGTTGTTTAGGGTTTTCAAGCTCAAGCTATCCCATTTTCTTTCCAATTTTCCATTCTCTTTCAATATTAGATGCATGCATGCATTTTGAATCTCAAAACATAGGCTAACAGTAAGATTTTCTCTTTGAATCTTAGAGAGAGAAAATCTTAGTTGAGTTTACCTTTAGTGCATGGTAGTGTCCTTCTATTCACCCCCAATTCTGTTTAAGCTCCAAATAGCCATGCATGGTAGGTTTTCTTTCCTCCTCATTATTCTCTTTCTTCTTCTTCTTCTTTCTCTCTCTCTAGCTGATCATCACACACACAATTCTGGCTTCTCTCTCTCTCATACGCAATATATATATATAACACACACACACACACATATATATATATATATTTAAGTTTTCTGCATGAATTTTTATTGGATGAAATGAGGGTCCAATGAGGTGTTGACACCTCAGCTTTTGTGCATGCAGACATGTAGATTTATATGGGTTATATATATATATATATTTTGTAGGTTATATAGCACAAAAGTGCTTGTAGCCCAACTGGTATTCTTTTTAGAGACTTCTCATTACCTTGCCCAAGTGCAAGGTTCGAGTCTTGGTGGAAGCATTTTTGGTCATTTTTCCATTCTCATTTCTCTTTTTATGCATTATATGGCTTTTAGTGTATTTCTTGAACTTTCAAAATTGTATTTTAATTCTTATAAATGTCTCTTAGAATTCTCGTAAGACTTCTTGATTTTGTATGCTTCATCCATGCATTACTAATCTTGTCTTGGTGTATTTTTAATGTACTTTAATTATTCCAAAAGTATATTATAATTATTAGAATAATCTTGATTAAACACACTTTATTCATGCATCACACTAGTCTTGCTTAAGTGCACTTTGTGCACTAATTTTCTATAACTATTTGTGTGTTAATCTTTGATTAAAGCTAATCATAACTTGTTATCAAGTCATGGCCCTGACATTAATTTGCATTTTCAAAATTGGTTGTCTCCAATTTTAAAATTTGTTGTTCTCATATACTTTTGCTTTTATATTTACGGATTACTAGTCTTAATTAGAATTGTCTATGGTCGATAAGCAGATTAACTTATGATAATCGTCATTATCATTAATTGCTTCATTTAATTGGGTCGGGATGTTACAGAGCATATCAGCAGTGTACAAAGAAAACTACTGTGCAGTACATATCCTAGTGAATAGGCTACCAAATGGTAAATACATAATGCAGCCTTGTACCTGTGGTAGAGGAATAGATGACTCGGAGTATGTACGATGGATCATCGAATAGGAATAGCAGAACCGGGTGCATACAGTAGTGTGGCATGCGAAAATGTTAGTGTGTGTGTGTGGAAGATATGATGCAACACACTGCACACGACGAGGTTGAGGATGCAAAAACCCTCGTGTAGATATCCTTACTCTAGGGTTGCACCCTCTATTTGAAGACAGTCGAACAATCAACACAGAGGGTGGAAGCAATAAGACTGGCAGACGGAAGAGCCACACCCTAAGGGTACGGGAAGCCTGGTTGCTCGACTCAAGGAAGACAAAGAGTCTTAGCTATCATCTCTATGGTGAGAGAGAAAGGGACACAGTGGACAGTCATAGGGTAGGCTTCTTGGGCATCACGAGAACCTGAGGTTCGAGTAAAACTCTCGAACCAAGGTCTCGTTGGTCGAACCCATGATCGATAAGAGGGGTAGCCAATTGCATGAGTCAAATAGCTTGAAAGCTAAAGCTTCACAGTTATTGTCAATGGTGCATACCCGCTCTACTAGGCTGGACTGGGACATGAGTTTCGCTGCCCCAAAACTGAGCGATTTGGGTAAAAAACTGAACTATGGCCCAAGGTGTTACACCAAAGAGGATGACATAAGAAAAATGTCAACGCTCTATGGGCACTGTCTTAGTCGCCATGACCATGTAGTCTATAGTAAAAGAATAAATGTAGGATGAACCTAAGATGGTACTATGTCAAGTGTACTGAACTACAGTCCACACTAATCCTAAGTCTAGATGAAAGATCAAATAAACCAAATGAAAAGTGAAAATGGACTCGAGGACTTACCATAACAATGAACGGATGAAATCACAAAACGATCCGTGAAAGTGAAGCCCTCAATGTGTAAAACACACTAATTGAAATGGAATCTAATATTGACGAACTCCATGATCAATATGACATAAGGAAACATAAGGATTTGAGAGAAAAAGAGAGAAAACCAAGCTTTGAGTTAAAAAATGAATTTGAAGAAAATTTTGAATGAATTAGAGAGATGTACATATGTTCTACATAATATCAATACATTCAAATGATCTAGAACACTAAAACACATACAAGCTTACTCTCCACTCACTCATTCGTGGTAGCTTGACATATGTAATAATTTCAACCATGAAATATTCTTTGTCTCAAGGTTGACTTTCTATGGTGTTGAATGATTTTCACATCAATAAGAGCAAGCAATCATAGTCAACCAACCTATGGATGTTTTACCATTTCCAATCAAAACTCCCTATCAACTTAACAGCAAAAAAAAATAAAAATACAAATTGAATGTGCACTTGACTCAACTTTTGTAAGGCGGCTTTCACACAATTGAGTATGCTGCTCTTTTCAAAGAATTTACCAATGCTAGCAAACACACTGTCTCAAGGGTAGCCCTTTCCTTCCACTCTTGAATTTTTTGTGTGTGCCATTTTCTTTTTTAGGCTTTTACTTTTAGGTCTTTTGATTTTTTCAACCTAAGTCAATCTTTTTAGTCATGGACTTATTGAGATAAAAACATAAAACCATTAAGCCCATCCTATCTATAAGACAATCTCATGCAAGAAATTTACAAAACTAACACCTATGAGATCACAAGTAGGTTGAAAAATTGTGTGCACCAAGTGAAAAAGACTAAGTGAATATATTGATAGAATAAAGATCACAAGTTAAAACTTGATCACTTAAAATGCAATTAAAACAATTATCTTTAAAAAAAAATAGGATTACCATTAGCAAATTCAACAAGAGAAAAATATTTTTGGATTATTGACTTCACAAAGGTATGAAATACACCTAACTATGAGGGATAAAAAATCCATTAAGCAATAAAATAAAATCCATAGACCTAGAATAGATAGAAAACTTAAGAATCACCTAGACTATGGAAGAGAACACAACTTACTTGAGGATGCACACATCGATAGATTTTCTAAGGTATTCAAAACTAAGAGAGTTTAAAGGCTTGGTAAAGATATTCGCAAGTTGATGTTCGATTGGAATATAAAGCAAGAAAATATGACCATCTTCTACCAACTCTCTAATGTAATGGCGTCAAATATCAATGTACTTTATCCTACAATGTTGGACTAGATTCTTAGAGATACTTATGGCACTAGAATTATCACAATGAATGGTTATGGTGCCTATATCAACTCTGTCACGACCAGCAACCTGGTTTATGCGGATTATGGGGAGGCGACCGCCACTCTTTGGCCCGAGAGTTGGCGGGTGAACCAAAAGCAACGGTGCCAGATGGCGGTGTGGCCTTGAATATATTTTGTGGAAGCGTGAAACTTTTTTTTTCTTTTTTTTTCTGCACATCCGCCCGAAACTACCGCTCTTTAGAACGGTACAATTAACAGACATACAAAGCTTACTAAATTTTTAAAAGTTCAAAATATTACATAGTCATTGTCCTTAGGGACTTAATTACATAATTTTCCCAAAATAGAATTCTACAAAAGGTTGACCAATTATTGGTCCTGACATTCCTAAAAATTTCTAATTTAAGTGTGGAGCTCTCGACACCCTTCCTTAGTACAGGCAAGGCTCCCCATCATATTCGTTACCTGAAAGAGTCATGGGTAACAAATCCATATGAATTTTATGAAAAGTTTATGAGTAATTCCAATACCTTGTCATCGATTTTCAATTGGCAGTCAGTTAAGTACTACAGATTTATAAAACATTCACTACCAATTGCTTATACATTTTCAGATACAAAATATAGGAATCTTAAAATAGATAGTATGAAGCATTCAACACATTCAAGCTAAGCACTTATTTCATTAAATATAGGATACATAAATCTTCAACACATAGAACATGATGTATTCAAAGCATTCGAGTAAAATAGTTATTTCATGAATATAGAGTACTGGAATCTTCAAAACATGTAACACAAAGCATTTAAAGCATCCGAGTAAAGCATTTAATATGCAGTAGAAAACTTGTAAACATGAACAGGATGGTCGTTTGGTGGTCAAGGAAATTTAAGTCCTTTACTTGTTAAACAAGAGGATAAAATCCTTTTCTTATAAATAGGAGGATAAAATCATTTTCTTATAAACATGAGGGCATGAACCTTTTCCATTTTAAAAGTGAGGCCATTTTAGAAACCCTTTTCATATAAATGGGGGTTCGAAAACCTTCTACCATTTATTGCCATACTTGTTTTCACTTTTTAACAGAAGAATCCATTTCAAACTGGACCCTAAGTTTAACAGATCAATAGAGATATCTCATGCTTGGGGGATAAACCTTTTACCGGGAATTTATAGGATTTTGAGTCCCAAAGGGCCTCAATGGCTTGTAGTGCTTATGCACAATTATCTTGCATTACCACTTGGCAAACATGAGGCATTTAAAAAATATTTCTTTACAAATAGATGCTATTCAAGAGCATTTAAACATAACTTCCCAGTAGATGCTTTTCAAGAACATTTAAAGCATAACTTTTCAAATAGATGCTTTTCAAGAGCGTTTGACAGAACTTTCATTGAGAATTTTAATAGAGCCTTCAAAATACTTGAGACATAAAATTCAGGAACATTTAAGACATAACCTTCAGAATACTTAATCACATCATTCAGGAATATTTAAAACATGGCTAAAATGAAAAATATTTACTTTTAGAGAGGCATTTAATATAAATTTTGAATTTAAATAGACATGCTACGGTACAAATTTACAAATAGTCAACAATTTAAACAATCTAACTTGCATGTCAAGATAATATTTAAAAATAGAGGCAATAATACATTTGAATCATGAGTTATGTAAATACAATAATTTTGAACATAAAACACTTTAGGATCATGGAGTTAAAACCTCCACTTCAAAGTACATGATTACTTACCTTGGTTCTCGGGTTTAGCGTTATTGATGTGCCTTTCCCTTTCCCCTGTAGTTCCTCAGAACAATTTATGATGAATGCAATTAATTTTACATTTAACTTAAATCACCACCTATTTGGTGTTCTTAATTTATTCTTACATCGGGTGAATCCTAATTTCCTAGGATAGGCCTTATTTCCTTTAAATCAGATTATTCGTAGTCAAGTCGGACTCTTAGGAGTAATTTAATAAATTTGCATTTTCACGTGTCTTATTTTTCAATACTTAATTTGATAATATAGGCCTTATTGTTGGGTCTGGAATATCGAAGAAAGTCAATTTAGACCATTTCGAACTTCTATTTGGCTTTGGGGATCAATAAGGGTAAAATGGTAATTTTTACATTTTACGTGTTTTAATTTTTAGAATTCTGTCTTGTAAAACGAACTTTGCTATTAGGTCCAGAACATCAAAAAAAGTCAAAATACTCTACCCTTTTATTTTATTTGGGTAATGGGACATTTTACTATAATTAAATCAATTTAATTAATTTAATCACTTATTTAATATATATATATATATATATATATATCATTATTTTGACACAAGTGTTACGGTGGCACAATGGCACACGAGTGGGGTTTAGGATCCTCATGTGCGTGAGGTCTTTGTTTCGAGTTTGGGGAGCTGCGGCTCCCTTCTATTTTTTTGATTTTTAAGTTTCCAAACAGTAGACAAGGTGAAATCTAAGGATAGGATATCCCTATTTTGCATGTTGTTATCAAATCATGCTTCTAACTGTGTAGCCAAACAACCTTAATTTGTTTTAATTTAAAACCTTAAGCCTTAAACGACACCGCCCACTTACCCGTATATGCGGTTGGGTAGGTTCCGACCTAAACTTGAAACTGACCCGGCCCATCTACTGTTCAACTTCTTCCCTCGTCCCATCGCTATAGCCCTAGTTTTAGAGATTTTCTGTCACGACCCACGATCCGGCCTGTGCGGATTATGGGGTACGCAACCTGCCATCCTTCGGCCCGGGGGCCTGTGTAAAGAACTGAATTTTTTTTTTTTGAAATAAATTATTTTTTTTTTCAAACATGAAATGTATATTATGTACGTGTAGATATATATAATGGAATATATATTTATATATATATATATACACTATACATGTATGATGTGTGGGTTGTCTATGTGTATGTGTTTACATGTATATATTTAATGTATTATATATATATGTGTACACAAAAAGGGGAGTGGGAGACAGTAGGCAAGTGGGTGTGTGTGTGTGGCATCGGCTATGTGTGTGTGTATGCTGCTGTGCTGCATGTGTGTGATATAATATATATAATATATATGTAACATCCAATGGAAGCAAGCATTAAATCGGAGCAGGGAGAAAAGAAAGAAAGTAAAAAAGGAAATCAGAAAAAGGAGAAAACGGTGGGCTGAGCAGGTGAGCAAGGGAAGAGAGTTTTTGTGTGTGGGTGTGCTGTCACATGGATATATATATATATATATATATATATATATATATCCATATGTCTTTGTATATGAGTGTTTCGTGTGAGGGTTGAGATTTAGAAGAGCAGGAAATCAGACCTGAAGGTGTGCAGGTCTGATGTTGAGAGAATAGGTAGAGAAAGAAAGAAAAAGAGGGGCAGTGCACTACGCTGCACATATATATATATATATATATATATATGCAAACACTGAACGTGTATTTGGAAGGAAGGGAAGCAAGTTGTGAAGCTTGAGAGGCTCAGAAGTGTGAACCAAGAGAGGGAGAAGAGATACAACGACTGGGACAAAAGTCAGAAAAAGGTGAGTGATATTAAAATTCTGTTTTTCAGTTTTGAAGCATGATAGATAGTTTAAAGTTTGGGGCCATGTAGCTGAGTTTAAGAGGATTAAAAAACAAGAAAAATCAGTAGGAATAGTTGAGAACCGAGGGAGAAATAAAGCCAGTTACAAGTCAAGGATAATGATCGGGTTCCTTAATATTTTATGCAGTGAAATACTGTTTAAATGGCTTAGATGTGATCCCCTTAGGTGTAGGAAATAAAGGGGAAAGAATAGAGGTCAAAACAGTAAGAAACCAAGCATGAAATGTGAATTTTCAAATCACCAGAAAAATCAGTTCTTCGCATGAAACCCTCTGTTCGAGAGGTTATGGTGGTCTAAATTAAAAACTAACAATAGAAATGAAAAGCTTATAGAAAATAGAAGAGGACGACATTTAATTTAGGCTTGAATATGGCCGAAAAAAGTTGGTCATCGCCGGAAGGGGTGACGGAACCCTACCGGAGACACGCTTAAAAATCGAGGAAGAAGGAAACTAGTTTGAGGGGTTTTGGGTTTGGGTCGGTTCGGGTTCGGGTCAAACCCGACCCACCCGCACCATGTATGACCCTAAAGCCACGTCGTTTCATTTTATAAGTTAAGTGGGAAATTGGGGTGTTTGGCTACAGGTTTAATAAATTAAATTGAAATTAAGTTCAAGGAAGGGGGATATCCTGTTCGGGTTTAAGGGGGTTGTCCATCGTTTGGTTTCAAAAGGGTTTGAAAAATAAAAAGGGGGCACGCACAAAGGCTGCGCCCCCTAAGTTTCGAACTAGAGGACCAAACGAATGAGAAGGGCACGTGTAACCAATTGGGACGGGACAATCCCGTACCCTTTTTGGCACATAATATATATATACATATATTACATTTTAGCTTAATTTAATTAATTAAATTAAATATCACAAAATGGCCCAAAGTCCAAATGGAACAAGTCATTAGTGTATTTTGACTATATCGACCATTCTGAATCCAACGGTGAGGTCTGTAACATGAGACGACGTTCCGAAAAAATAAAAGACCCGTAGGAACATTAAAAATTACCAAAATGCCCCTAAGTTAAAAAATAGTCGAATGAACTCCGATTAAGGAAAACAGATAGTGAATTTTTATTATTTCGAGCATTCCGGACTCACCCGTGGAGTCCTGATTTGTGAAAAGAGGTCTCAAGAAATAAGAACCCGTAAAAGTGTAAAATGACCATTTTACCATTTTTAGCCCGAATTGAATTCCGCGAGAGCCTAAACCAACTTTCTTCGATGTTTCGGACTCAGTGGTAGAGTCTATTTTAGCAAAATAGAAACTCATGAAATAAAGACATAAAATTTGATGAATAGTATAATTCAAGTAGCAATAGACTGAGTTATATTTTATGATTTTAGGGACATTGAAAGGCAAGGAGAAAGAGTTCTGACCTTCTACATCATCACTATTAGTTCAGATACACAGCGAGCATGATTTCTTAGGGTTGAGACCAACCCATGAGGTATGATATTTTGCTAAGTAAGGAATAGGATTAAGTTTAGGATTGATTTTCATATTGATCTCATGATTCGTATATTCATCCGATTGTTTATGTGCTTATGTGTTCCTTGTTGATTCCTTGGAAGTTTGGTTGAGTGATAAATGTGGATCATGATTACATGTATATTCCATGTGTTGGCGCAGTGTGTGATTGATATTCTTTAAAGATTGTGTAGATTGAGAATGTGTAATTTGAACTTGTGTTAAATAGAATATGTATATCATATACACATGAGGAATGAATTTTTTGATTTAAATGTTATTGTTTGAAGCATGCTTCGTGTATGGATGAAAGGCTTCGATGAGATTGCCTTGTTGCATGGTGAAATCAAAGCATCTTGACATAGTGTGATTCCTTAGAAGCATGGTGTGAGTTGAGCACTTGGTGCTGTGCATATGTGGGTACTCATGCCGTCGGGGAAGGTTTGTAAAGTGAGTCATATGTGGGTACTCATACCGTCGGGGAAGGTCCGTAAAGTGAGTTATATGTGGGTACTTATGTCATCGGGGAAGGTCCGTAAAGTGAGTCATATGTGGGTACTCATACCGTCGGGGAGGGTTCATAAAGTGAGTCATATGTGGGTACTCATGTCGTCGGGGAAGGTTCGTAAAGTGAGGCATGGGTGTGGCATAGATGTTTGCATGGGTGCGTCATGCATATTATTCATGTGCTGCATTGATGATATTAAATGACATGTAGATATAAATGTACACTTGCACATGCCACGCCTTGATTTTGTTCCTTGCATTAGCATTATATTATACCAGCAGTTGAGCTGACCCATTCGTGGGATAACATATTACAGATGACGCCCCTGCTACGTAAGATTTGATGAGATCTTGACGAAAAGAAGGGAAAATGATTTAGAAGCGTATTTGGCCCTTGGGGCACTGTTTTGAGATGTAAGGGCTTGAGCCCAAATGACATGCGAATGATATATTTATGGGATGTACTTTATGTGTTATGTATTGAAGGAAAGGATTGCATGTTTAGCTGAATCCGTTAAGTTGTATTTTATTTTATTTTCTTATTTCATTTCACACTCAGCCCCGGGTTCGCGAAAATTCGGGGCATGACAACGTGGTATCAGAGCATAAGTTTGAATACCTAGGGACAGTGGGAGAATTTTAGACCTTAAGTTATTTGGACTAGTTTGGGTGGTATGTTTTAGGTGCATGTGTTGCATTGGTGTGCACGAGTATGCACTATACTTGATTTCCCGATAGACAGAGAGCATGTGAATTTTTTGATATAGTAGTTGACTAAGATTAGAAACTTATGTCTATGTGATAGATCGTATATTTTATGGGATAGGCCATATGCCTAGTTATTTGAAATATAAGTTGTGCACTTAGTTATCTATACGGTAGGCGATGAGCCTAGTTATTTATGAGATAGACTGTGGACCTAGTTATCTACCTGGCCGATTGTGTTCTCATATATATATATGTGTGTGTGTGTGTGTGTATGCTAGGTTAGTACCCGATATTCATGGGTTATAGTACTATGACTATGATATTTATACAGACTGGATTGGTTTCAAATCTTGCGTTACGGTTGATGGATGGTGCCCCATCAGCCAGTAACAAAAGGAGTTGTGATCCATAAAGGGTTATTACCTAGCTATAAAAGTAAGAAATAATGAAAGAATTATAAAACCATAAATGAAAAAATGCCAATGAGGTAGAAAACCATAAATGAAAAGACACATGAGACCCAGAAATGCTAAAATAAAAATTTAGACTTGTGGAGATTTTGTGTACGGACTGGATAGTAAATAATAGAGGGAGATGGTTGACATGAGTTATATAAGTATTGATTAGGCTAGTGTGTCATAACATATTATGTTTGTTACTTGTGAAGTGTGAATTATTGATATGTATATACCATATATTCTTTTAAATACCTATGTCTAAGGTGAAAAAGGGGGAGCTACTAGATTTTTTTCTTTTCCTTAGACTTGTAGACTCATGCCATCGAGACGAGCTCCTGCAAGAGCTGGACCGCCTAGGTGGGGTAGACCTAGAGCTACTACCCCATCCCGATGTGGCAGACCCAGAGCTGCTGCTCCTACTCATGGCACGGCAGAGGAGACTGTTGCTCCAACTAATGTACCTACCCACAGCACAACTGAGGAGGCTATTGTTCCTGCACCTACTCCAGTGCCTGCCCCAGTAGAGGAGGTAGAGCAGATTGGTGGCACCAGAAACATGGCAGCCATCTTACAAGAGTGCCTTCGTGCTATCCAAGAGGCGAGGTCTACAGGTGGAGAGACGCGGGATACCTTCGTGATGAAGGTGTTCCAGAGGATGAGACCTCCCACCTTTACCGGACAACCTGATCAATTAGTCGCAAAGGAGTAGCTGAGACAAATTATCAGGATCCTAGACTCACAAGGGATCACTGAGCCACATTTGAGGATCCAATGTGCCACTTTCCAGCTTACGGATTTGGCCAACCAATGGTGGGAGTTAGTTGCCGACAGGCTGCATAGGCTCGGTGAGGGATGGGATGCTTTTGTGGCCATGTTCAATGACCACTACTTTCCAAAAACTGCCAAGATCGGGTTTATGGAAGAGTTTGAGGCACTACTTCAGAGGGATATGACAGTGACTCAGTATGAGTCCCGATTCACTGCATTGGCGAGATTTGCCCCACATATCATTAGAGAGGAGCAATTGAGGGTTTTCCATTTTGTCAAGGGGTTGAAGGCCTCTATTAGAGAAGGACTGGCAGGCCACATTATGGAAACCTATGAGGAGGCAGTGATCAGGGCCACCAGAGTTGAGAGAGAGTTGGCCGATCTTAGAGGTATTAGAGAGTCCCAGACCTAGAGCAGGTCTCAAGCTCCTTCTTCTTCTACACAGATGCCACCGGGACCCACTCAATTTTCAGTCCCATTACTTATTATACTTGTTTCTTCCCAGGGGGAGTATCACGGGGACCTCCGACTTGTTTCAGATGTGGACAAACAAGCCATAAGAAGGCCAGTTGCCCCCAAAGGGACCCTAGTTTAGGACAGGGGCCCGGATCTAGCCAGGGATCACTTCCATCACCAATGCAGAGTCAGGGGTGGAGAGCCCCTCCCTTTTGTTATACCTGCCATCAGATAGGCCATGTTAGGGCCAATTGTCCCCAGGGACAGGCTTATCAGAGTTCGCAAGGGTCACATTGCTATCAGCATACTTAGGTGCCTTTATCACAGTCCCAGTTAGACCATAGCCCTCCGACACCTTATAATCAGCCTGCACCCTCTGCGCAGAGTGTTAGGTGTCACGACCCGAAACCCACCTTACGCGGATCTCGAGGACATGATGCTAGTTGGCCACCTTGTCAATTTTTCTGCCGTCAATGCGACCAACCAAAGGCGATTTCTAAACTTTACAATGAATTGCATTCTAAATGTAGGGTCAAAGTAGCAAAAATTAAAACCCTTTTAAATTAAAAATGCAACTCATCCAAACACATCAGAGCACGTTTAGAATCAGTCACCAAATATCTCTAGAGTATTGATATACATGCCCCAATGCGTCCATTCTATATCAATGAATTACTTAAAGTGGAAGTCACACCAATACAATTCAACTGATCAAAACTCATCTCCAATGATCAACAATCAGAATGTCTCCAAGTACAATTTAATCATAGTGATCCAATATACTAGGCTAACCTCATCACTAATGATGTAATATTATAATATAAGTTGTGAACTTAATCTTACAGAGTACGTAGTCAACTTGACTTGGAGTTCATCTCGTTAGTGTAAATCATTTGTACAAGATTATGACATGGTATACATTATGGTACAAATATGCTTAAGCATCAACGAGTCAAGATCACAAAATGATATAGGCAAACAAGTCAAATTCGGAGTACAAGCATGAACAAATCATCTCAAGTCGATTGGCCTTAAATTAGAGAAATCAAGTTCATCAGGTAGAATATAGAGTACAAATTTGGCAAGCATATGGAAATAAATGTGACTGGCTGGGAAGGACCACATAACAAAGTTCAGGTTTACTTACCTCAGTTTCTTAGTATCGCATTCTCTATTTACAAATACTCTAATAATCTCCAGAGACTTCAGGCATATCCTTGCATAGCTTGAATAATCATCATTAATTTACAGATAGATCAGAATTCATTTATTCATTTCTTATTCATCATTTTAGGAGTTTATCAGATGGCCTAATTAAGTTCATTGGTCTATTAACCACTCATTGGGTTTCAACTTATGCTCTTAAGCTCCTTAAGTAGGCTTGATGGTGGTCAGGACTGTAATCTAAGTCATTTGGACTCCATTCGTTATCAATTAATCATGTATTTAACCTTAGGGGCACAATGGTAATTTTGTCATTTTTGCCCTGGACCCTATCGTGGTCTTCAGAATATCCCAGATATCTTATATATAAATTTAAAGTCTTTTGGACTTTATTTGATATCTGCTTTTGATCATCGGGACACATCAGTCATTTCTTATTTTATACGTTGACTGTTTTGGAGTCTTATTTAGCCCCTCAATTTACATCATTATACTTATGACAATTAATCATGGCAGATTGGCCCTTATTCGACCTTCAATTTGTAGTTTCTATTCTCAGGGGTATTTTAGTCATTTCTTATTTGATGATATTCTGATCCTGAATTATTATTTAGTTACATATGTGAATTTATAATTATTTGGGCTTCCATCGGTATCAATTTCGTTCAATTTGGACTTTATTTGAACTTCGTACTGTACTAGAGGTATTTTGGTAATTTTATATTTTCACACGTCACGTTTTTCGGTACTTCATTTGCCAGTACGGACTCCACTGCTGAGTCCAGAGTGCCCAAAATAGTCAGACTATGCTCCCTTTGACATTCATTTGGCTTTTGGAATGCTAAGGGTAAAATTATCATTTTGACGTTTCACGTGTCTATGGGTTCGGGTCCTTGTTTCACAAAACGGATCCCATCATTGGGTCTAGAATGTCCCAAAATGTTAAAGTAAATAATTTTATAATCATCGGAGTCCAACTGATCACATAACTGATCATCAGGACGTATTTGGAATTATCTTGGTTCATCTAAATGTATTTTTCAGGATTTATTTAGATTTCATGGACCTCATCATTGGGTCCAGAGCGTCTGACATAATTAAAATAGGCTACCTTTTATTTTTAGTTGGCCTTGGGTACCATTAAGGGTAGTATAGCATTTACGATTTGCGTGTCTATATTTTTCGGGACTTAATTTCCCAAATCGGACTTTATCGTTGAGTCCGGAATGCCCGAAATAGTAAAAATATACTATTTATTTATTTTGGACTTCGTTTGACTCATTTAGTGTCCAACGGTAAAATAGTCATTTTACCCTATTAATAAAATAATTAAATAAATTATTTTATTATTTATTTATTTTTCAAGGGCTTATATGAATTTATCTTTTAAAATCTGGGTCAGAATGAAATTGTTTAAAACAGTTGGGGTCAAACTATAAATAATTAAAGTCCTGGTTTAATTCTTTTTCATTTAACTAGTGGACCAAAGGGTTTAACAACCTAAACCCTAGACCGGCCTATTGAGTCACTGAACCGACCGGTTCAGTTCATTTTCACTGAACCGGGATAACATATCCCTGCTATTCTAATTTGGCCCCTTATCCATGTTTAAGTTAACCTAAGTCCAATTTCAATTTCTAACTTCTGCAACCAAACAGTCACGAAGCCCTTAAATTTTAAAATTTCCCACACGGAACGATGCTGTCCTATTAATGTGCTGGCTTGTTTACAAGCAAACACGTGTTTGAGTTGACACGTTGGGTTTGACCAAGTTGAATGAGTCGACCCAATGACTCGTCGTCTTCTTCTCCAAGCCCCGACTGTTGCCCTAATTTTTTGGTTTTCAAGTTTTCCAATTTCGTGCATTATGGGGTGGGTTTGCTCTCTGTTTTTGGGTGTTATAGGTTACTGAATGTTTAAGAAACATTTTGGCATTGGTTTCAAGTCTCAAATCAGGCCCTAGAGGCTACGGTGATGGGGATAGTCGCGACCTGCAACTGGCTTGCAAATGGCCATTTCATCACCGTTTCAAGTGTGGTTTGGCTTGTTTTAACCGTCATGGAAAGGGGATTCGATCCCCATTCTAAAAATAAGGGTTAGATGTCCATTTCAGAGTCTGGGTTCTAAACTCGAGACCTGCAAGTCGATTTTCTATGGTCTTAACTTAAGTGTTTGGGTCGCGGCTTGGTTATTTTGTAATGCTAGTGAGGTTTATTTCAGGGTTGAGTTGTCAAAAATCGACTTCCTAAGGGTCATTTCAGACCTGCTTCTACTAAGGTCCTCCAATGGCGGTTCTTGTGAGTTCAAGTATACCAAGCCCTCTCAACTCCCTCATTTGACTCATAACAGTCCCTTAGTGTTAATTAAATACATGCATGCAGTCTAGATGCTACACAAAATCGAAACAAAAGGAAAAGAATTCAAAAGGGAAATTTCAAGGTTTTGGTGCTTATACCTTAAATCAAAATTTCTCCCTCTACTTCACTGCCTTGCCTCTGCTCTTAGCTTTTCCTTCCTTTCCTTACACACTTCCAAGA
This sequence comes from Nyssa sinensis, assembly GCA_008638375.1. Classification (NCBI taxonomy): domain Eukaryota; kingdom Viridiplantae; phylum Streptophyta; class Magnoliopsida; order Cornales; family Nyssaceae; genus Nyssa; species Nyssa sinensis. Next base: position 274,677 of record CM018046.1, on the reverse strand, counting down.
AGACGCCCTCACATGCATGAAGGCAACCCTTCAATTTCTCTCTCTCTCTTTCTACATGAGCACACACACACACACACACACACACTGCCAAACACACTATTTGGTGCATCACACTTACCCTTACTCACACTCAATTCTGAATACAGCACACACACACACACACACACACACACTTGAGGGGTACTACCAATGTATGCTCATATATATAATTGTACACCTATACATATGCATATATGTTTACACTTGTAGGCTTAGGTGTCATCATGTGGCTGATGTAGGAGCTGAGGTGGAGTGGTGAGGCTAGGGTATATAGGCTCATTGAGTGGTAAGGTGTTGCATGTATGGCCATTGGCCAATTTGGGAGGTGGCCTTGGTTGACTTGGGCTTATATACAATTTTGTTGTATATTTAGGCATAAAGTTGTTGGCAGCCCACTTGGTAAATTTTTGGGTTCCATGTGCTTCCTTCATTTGGTTAAGGGTTCAAATCCCCTTGACCTCACTTTTGGACATTTTTCCCTCATTTGGGCTTATGCCTTGTTTTGCTGGCGCAGAATTCTGTTTTAGCTTTTTCCTTCGTAATTTCTTTTCTATTGCTCTTTTTACGAAGTGGTTTCCTCTGGCCATTCCCTATTTGGGTTAGCTTCGATGTCAAAAAGCCTTGTGTTGGTTTTTATTTCTTTGTGGTCATCATAGTTCACTAATTCGAGTTTCTATAGTGTTAAAATGACATCATTTCACATAATTAATTGGTAATTAGGCTTGGGTATTACACCCTCCTCTCTTGACGTGTTTAATTATTTTATTCATCTATCGTGACCATCGAGAGATTCCAGATTAACTTTCTTGATTATTCTTTATGTCGTTTCTAATTAATAATTAACGAACTAATTATTAATTAATCGGGTTGGGGTGTTACATTAGGGCTTTTGGACCAAGAGAGGGAGGTAGGTAGGGCCAGACTATCTAGGGTCGTGTTTATGCAGTAGCTGCACCTGAGGCATCTACTTCCGAGCCTCCCACGGTTCGAGGTACATTCTTTGTTTTTAGTTCATGGACTAGTATACTGACAGATTTTAGTGCGCCTCATACATTCATATCTACTCTGCTTATCATGACATTTAGATTACATGCCTACATCTGCATAATAGACCGAGTGAAATTAAGAGGTAAACTATGCGCTAGTTGTCTGTGAGACAAGCTATAAGCCTGATGTCCATAGAGTTAAATGTATGCCTAGTTACCTATGTAGCATATTATATGTTTACTTATGTATATGTATACTATTAGGATAGATCTTATACTTGGATGCTAATGTGGTAGGTTACGTGTTGGCCATTGAATGTTGCTTGTTTATTCTATGTGAGCATGTTAGTTTAGTGCTTGTTATCATACTGTGACTATGATTTCATAGACAGACTGATTGTTGTTGATGCATGTACCAGAATATGTTTAAAGGTGTTCATGTAATTGTGTGTAACGATTGATGGGTATACGTGATTTAAAGTGGTGAAGAATTTCACTAAGGACCCAAATTGTCATGAGACTTTAGTGAATAAATTGACCAGAATGACGATGAGTTAGAATGACCTTATAGGAATTTTAGGTTATTGGATTACACTGTAGTGCAAGTGATGTATTGATGACATTGTGATGAATTATTAAATAATTACATAGCTTGATTTGAGGTTAGAAGGATGGTCATCACATATGTGAGAGACTTTGAGGTATCTTTGTGAGCATTGAGAATTTTATTTTATGTTACATTATTGTGGTGGGTCATGATATTTGGGTGGATTTGGAAAATTGGCATTGATGAGCCAATCTGTTTTGAGGACTTCATTATGTGTTGTGCCATGTGGAGTAAACCGTTACAGATGGGATCAGAACCAGACCTTAGCAAGGAGTGTGGAGATGTCTGCACACCGCTGCCCGCCCGCCCAAGTGGACGAGGTTCCTTTGGGAGGGAGAGGGTAATGCATTCCACATTACCTAGTTGAGGGGGAGGTGGATGATCTAAGGGTAAGGCTACACGTCTCCATGTCACAATAACATTTTGAATTGATCTTTCTGAATTTTGTCGAAGATGTATATTTTTAAAATTTTAGGACGAAATTTATTTAAGGGGGGGAAGGATGTAAAGACCTGAATTTTTTTTTTTGACATAAATTATTTTTTTTAAAACATGAAATGTATATTATGTACGTGTAGATATATATATATATATATATATATATATGTACTATACATGTATGATGTGTGGGTTGTCTATGTGTATGTGTATGTGTATACATGTATATATTTAATGTATTATATATATATATATATCTATACATGTATGATGTGTGGGTTGTCTATTTGTATGTGTATACATGTATATATTTAATGTATTATATATATATATATATATATATATACAAAAAGGGGAGTGGAAGACAGCAGCCAAGTGGGTGTGTGTGTGTGGCATCGGCTGTGTGTGTATGCTGTTGTGGTGTATGTGTGTGATATAATATATATGTAACATCCAATGGAAGCAAGCATTAAATCGAAGCAGGGAGAAAAGAAAGAAAGTCAGAAAGGAAATCAGAAAAAGGAGAAAACGGTAGGCTGAGTAGGTGAGCAAGGGAAAAGAGTTTTTGTATATGAGTGTTGCGTGTGAGGGTTGAGATTCAGAAGAGCAGGAAATCAGACCTGAAGGTATGCAGGTCTGATGTAGAGAGAATAGGTAGAGAAAGAAAGAAGAAGAGGGGCAGTGCACTACACTGCACATATATATATATATACATATATGCATACACTGAACGTGTATTTGGAAGGAAGGGAAGGAAACTGTGAAGCTTGAGAGGCTCAGAAGGTTTAGAAGTGTGAACCAAGAGAGGGAGGAGAGATACAACGATTGGGACAAAAGTCAGAAAAGGTGAGTGATATTAAAATTCTATTTTTCAGTTTTGAAGCATGATAGATAGTTTAAAGTTTGGGGCCATGTAGCTGAGTTTAAGAGGATTAAAAAGCAAGAAAAATCAATAGGAATAGTTGAGAACTGAGGGAGAAATAAAGCCAGTTACAGGTCAAGGATAATGATCGGGTTCCTTCATATTTTATGCGTGAAATACTGTTTAAATGGCTTAGATGTGATCCCCTTAGGTGCAGGAAATAAAGGGGAAAGAATAGAGGTCAAAACAGTAAGAAACCAAGCATGAAATGTGAATTTTCAGATCACCGAAAAAATCAGTTCTTCACATGAAACCCTCTATTCGAGAGGTTATGGTGGTCTAAATTAAAAACTAACAATAGAAATGAAAAACTTATAGAAAATAGAAGATGACGACATTTAATTTAGGCCTGAATATGGCTGGAAAAAGTTGGTCATCACCGGAAGGGGTGACGAAACCCTACCAGAGACACGCCTGAAAATTGGGGAAGAAGGAAACTGTTTGGGGGGTTTTGGGTTTGGGTCGGTTCGGGTTCGAGTCAGACCCGACCCACCCGCACCATTTATGACCTTGAAGCCACGTCGTTTCATTTTATAAGTTAAGTGGGAAATTAGGGGTGTTTGGCTATAGGTTAAATAAATTAAATTGAAATTAAGTTCGGGGAAGGGGGATATCCTGTTCGGGTTTAAGGGGTTGTCCATCGTTTGGTTTCAAAAGGGTTTGAAAAATAAAAAGGGGCGCGCACAAAGGCTGCGCCCCTTGAGTTTTGAACTAGGGACCAAACGGATGAGAAGGGCACGTGTAACCAATTGGGACGGGACAATCCCGTACCCTTTTTGGCACAGAATATATATATATATATATATATTACATTTTAGCTTAATTTAATTAATTAAATTAATTAAATTAAATTAAATATCACGAAATGGCTCGGAGTCCAAATGGAACAAGTCATTAGTGTATTTTGACTATATCGACCATTCTGAATCCAATGGTGAGGTCCGTGACACGAGACGAGGTCCCGAAAACATAAAAGACCCGTAGGAACATTAAAAATTACCAAAATGCCCCTATATTAAAAAGTAGTTGAACGAACTCCGATTAAGGTAAACAAATAGTGAATTTTTATTATTTCGAGTATTCCGGACTTAACCGTGGAGTCCAATTTTTGAAAAGAGGTCTCGAGAAGTAAGAACCCGTAAAAGTGTAAAATGACCATTTTACCATTTTTAGCCCGAATTGAATTCCGCGAGAGCCTAAACCAACTTTTTTCGACGTTTCAGACTCCATGGTAGAGTCTATTTTAGCAAAATAGAAACTCATGAAATAAAGATATAAAATTTGATGAATAGCATAATTCAAGTAGTAATAGACTGAGTTATATTTCATGATTTTAGGGACACTGAAAGGCAAGGAGAAAGCGGTCTGACCTTTTACATCATCACTATTAGTTCAGCTACACAGCAAGCATGATTTCTTAGGGTTGAGATCAACCCATGAGGTATGATATTTTGCTAAGTAAGGTATAGGATTAAGTTTAGGTTTGATTTTCATATTGATCTCATGATTCGTATATTCATCCGATTGTTTATGTGCTTATGTGTTCCTTGTTGATTCCTTGGAAGTTTGGTTGTGTGATAAATGTGGATCATGATTACATGAATATTCTATGTGTTGGCGCAGTATGTGATTGATATTCTTTAAAGATTGTATAGATTGAGAATGTGTAATTTGAACTTGTGTTAAATAGAATATGTATAGCATATACACATGAGGAAGGAATTTTGTGATTTAAATGTTATTGCTCGTACCAATTGCTCGTACACTTCAGATACAAAATACACGAATCTTAAAAATAGATAGCATGAAACATTCAAGGCATTCAGGCTAGGAATTTATTTCTTCAATTATAGGATATGGAATTCTTCAAAAATATGTAACACAAATCATTTAAGCATTCGAGTAAAACAGTTATTTCATGCATACAAAGTACAAGAATCTTCAAAAACATGTAACACGAAGCATTTAAGGCATTCGAGTAAGGCATCTGATATGCAGCCGAAAACTTGTAACACGTATAGGATGGTCATTTGGTGGCCAAAAGAGTTTAAATCATTTACTTGTTAACAGGATGAATAAAATCATTTTCTCGTAAACAAAAGGGTATGACCCTTTGTCATTTTAAAAATTGGGCCATTTCTTTTAAAAACCCTTCTCATGTAAATGGGGGCCGGTTTGAAAACCTTCTACCATTACTTATGAAAACATGAATATTTTGTTCATGAATCAGAACATATAAATTATGTCTAGCAAAATGGGGGATAAACTTTCTGCCATTTCTGAACGTATCATCTTTTCACTTTTTAACAGAAGAATCTATTTCGAAACTGGACTCTAGTTTTACTTCTCATGGAGATATCTCATGCCGGGGGGATAAACCTTCTACCGGGAATTTTTCTCATATGTGAGTCCCAAAGGGTCTCACAAGCTCGTGGTGCTTATGCACAATTATCTTGCATTATCAGTTCACAACAAGAGGCATTTAAAAACATTTCTATACAATAGAGGCTATTCAAGAGCATTTAAACATGACCTTCCAGTAGTTGCTTTTCCAAAGCATTTAAAACTTAAATTTTCAAATAGATGCTTTTCAAGAGCATTAAAACATAACTTCTTCAAATAGATGCTTTTCAAGAGCATTTAAAACATGGCTTTACATGAATATTTTAACAAAGTTTTCAGAATACTTGGAATATAAAAATTCAGAACATTTGAGACATAAACTTCAGAGTATTTAATCACAATGTTCAGGAATATTTAAAACATGACTAGTATAAAAATATTTACTTTTAGAGAGGCATTAAATACAAATTTAAGTTTAACATAGACATGCTGGAATACAAACTTACAGAAAGTCAACAATATAAACAAGCTAACTTGCATGTCAAGATAGAATTTAAAAAAATAGAAGCAATAATACTTTTGAATCATGAGTCATGTAAATACATGAATTTTAAACTTAAAATATTTCAACAATTTTGAAGTTAAAACACTTCAGAATGCATAAAGTTAAGACCTCTACTTCAAAGTATAGGATTACTCACTTTTGTCCTTGGCGTTGGCGCTACTGGTGTGCCTTTCCCTTTCCCTTGTAGTTCCTAAGAATAATTTATGAAGAATGTAATTAATTCCACATTTAATTTAAATTACCACCTATTTGGTGTTCTTAGTTTATTTTTATACCCAGTGAATCCTAATTTTATTGGATAGGTCTTATTTCTTTCAAATTAGACTATTTGTAGTAAGTTATTAAAGTTGTATTTTCATGTGTCTTATTTTTCAATACCTAAGTTGATAATATGGACCTCACCGTTGGGTCCGGAACATCGAAGAAAGTCAATTTGTACCCTATCAGACTTCTATTTAGCTTCGGGCATCACTAAGGGTAAGATGGTAATTTTGTATTTTACGTGTCTTAATTTTTTAGGATCTTATCTTGTAAAACGGATCTTGCTATTGGATCCAGAATGTCAGAAATAGTTAAAATACTCTACTCTTTTATTTTATTTGTGTCACGACCCGAAACCCACCCTCTGCGAATTTCGCATCCCGACCGCCACCCTCAGGCCCGAGGACCCTTGGGCGAAGGCTCGCATCTGCAGCGGTATCGGATAGATGTGTTTCAAGTGGTTGCAGGAAGCGTGAAAAACTTTTTTCTTTTCTTTCTTATTTCAAAATTTGCACATCCATCCGGTACTACCGCTCTTCACATTTCGGTATACATGTATCATCATACATTCAGAGCATATCTAAAAACTTAAAGACTTTATAATATTACATATCACTGCCCTGAGGGCTTATACATATTTGTACTAGTTTACTACTACAGGAGTTCGTACTAAAAATTCACATGGCTTCATAAGGAGACTACTTAAGTACAACTTCCCATAATGGCAGATCCATCGTCTTCGTCTTCAAATCAAAAACTGCCTTTTGTCATTTACCTGAAAGGGGGATCCGAACAAAGTCCGGGTAAGCTAATCTAAGCTTGTGAGTAATTCCTGCATTCGTCATGGGGTTTTCAACTGGTAGTGGTTTATCACTTGTGAGTTTATAAAATACTCACTACCAATTGTTCGTACAATTTAGAACACAGGATATATGCATTCTTAAAATAGATAGCTTTGAAACATTTAAAGTATTCAAGCTATACTTACACTTATGAACTTCAAACATATAACATAACATGTATTTCTTAAATGGAGTATATAAAACTCAAAACATATGCATTTCATAAAACAGATAGCTTTGAAACAATTAAAGTATTCAAGCTAACTCGTACTTCGTTAATAAAGTATATAAACTTTAAAACACATAAATATGTATTTTAGAAATGAGGGTAAAACCTGCTTTCATTTTCAAAATCACTTTGTTATCTTTTCTCTTTAATTAGGTGGAATCTGTTTCGAACCAGACTCCCATTTTACTGCCAATACTGTCGATCTCATTTGCCTGGGGGATTAGATCCTGCTACCGAGCATTTTGGTGTTGAATCCCGAAGGATTTCAACCATCATAGGGGGTGGTACTTAGTACCGTTTATCTTGTAAAACATTTATCACATGACTTCTTCAATAGATACTTTCATGAGTATTTAAAACATGAATGTATAATTTCTACAATAGAACTTCAAATACTTGTAACAATCAATTTCAGAATATTTAAAGAAAACACATTTAAACTAGACATGTTAAATATCTCCATGAAAGAAATTGAATGTAAAACATTTAGTCAGCATGTCGTAACGGAATAATTTAAAACAGGAATTGTAACAAAACTGAATTCGATATTCAAATACTTCACATAACTTGAACTTAAAACTTCTTCAAATATATGGAGTTAAATCTCCACTTCAAACACAGGGTTACTCACCTCGGTCCTTTAGGGTTAGTGCTAAAATGCGCTTTCCCACTTCCTCCGTAATTCCTAAGAACAATTCATAAACAGTCTCATTAACTTCACATTCACTGCAATATCATCTATCGATGTTTCTTAACTTATGCTTCAATCGTATTTCATCCTAACCGATTTAACTCATACTCTTAACCAACGACACAATTTATTATGTTAGAAAGTTAATTCATTTCAACCTATACTCTTCTGGTAGCTCCATTAACTTTAATTTAAAGTTATTTACTTCACATGTTAACGCGTTGTGTCTTTTCATACTTTATTTCTTCGTACTTGCCTTAGTTTAATACTTCGGCAATATTTCAGTCCATAGTCATCTGACAGATGCTATTCATCAAATTTTATGTCTTTTTATTTTAGACACTTCTTTTGATCGAATAGACTCTATTATTGAGTCCAGAGCGTCGAAGAAAGTCGGTTTAGGCTTTCTTAGAATTTAATTCAGACTTTTATATGAAAAGGGTAAAATGGTCATTTATTGTTTTACGTGTCATATTTTTTCGTACTTCGTTTCGTAATTTGGACTCCATTATTGAGTCCGGGATGTCAAAGAAAGTCAGTTTAGGCTTTGCAAGATTTTAATTCGGACTTTTATATGTAAAAGGGCAAAATGGTCATTTATCGTTTTACGTGTCACATTTTTCGTACTTCGTTTCGTAATTTGGACTCCATTTTTGAGTCCGGGATGTCAAAGAAAGTTAATTTAGACCTTCCCTGGTTTTAATTTGGCTTTTGAGGTACTAGGGGTAATTTGGTCATTTTACCCCCCTAAGTGTCTTTATGTTCGGGACCTCATCTCGTGTCATGGACCTCACCATTGGACTCAGGAGGTCCGAGATAGTAAGAATACACTAATAACTTGTTAATTTTGGTCAAGGGGTATTTTGATCATTTACCCCTTTACGTGTCTTTATTTTTCGGGCCCCGTCTCGTAAAACGGACCCTTCCATTAGTCTCAGAATGTCTAAAATAGTAAAAATACACTATTCATATGTTTAATTTGGATTTTATTTGATCAAGTTTTGAATTAGGGGCATAATAGTCATTTTACTTTATTTATTAAATAATTAAATTAATTATTTAATTATTTTCCAGGGGTCAAATTGAATAAAATTTCCCCCAGTTGGGCCACAGTAGGATTTCCCAGAATTTCTGGGGTCAATCCGCAAATATAAGAAGTTTTGGTTTATTTAGTTTTAAATAATTTAGAAAACCCTTGGGTTCGGTTGGGTATTAAGTGAACCGGTCCGGTCTGGTTGTAAACCAACCGGTTTAGTCGGTTTTACACGTAATGCTGATGTCATGATGACGTCAGCCCTAATATAAAAAACATTTCAAAACATGAACGAAACGTCGTCGTTCTATTTATTCGGTGGCTAGCCCGTAGCTCGACACGTGTCCGAGTCCACCCACCAGTTCTAAACGTTTGCGAGTCGACTCAGTGTCGTCTTCTCCGTTCGACCCCTACTGTTGCCCTAAATCCCGAAGTTAAAAACCTCCATTTTCGTAGAGTTTGGCTCGAGAGTTCTTGACTGTTTTTAACCTAAATCATTTTTAGGACAGACAGGGTCATTTTGGCATTCATTTTTGGCTTCAAATCGATCTCATGGGTTCGGGCAGAGGGTTGATAACCCAACCTACAACTCCTTCGTATATGCTCGTTTTTGAGCCAAAATCATTGAGGTCTCTTCTGTCATGATCCATTTTCGATAAGGTTTCATTCCCCATTCTTTAAACCTAGTTTCGGTGTGAGTTCCATAGTTTGGTTTTTAAAACCAAAACCTACAACCCGTGTTATGAGGTCATTTCTTTTGATTTTAGGTTGCGGTCACACGTTTTTGGAGTGTTTGTAGGGTCTAGTTAAGGTTCCAACCAACCAAATTGGGTTTTGGAGAACTTGGTTCAGACCTGCTTCAAGCAAGGTCTTTAATGGCGGTTTCTGTTGGGTTTGATGTTTTTGATGGTTTCCATGGCAAGTATTCATGCTCATTATCGTTTAAACATGTTCTAAATATCATATATACATAAACAACTCAAAAACAATTCATATTGATGCTTAAATCTTAGAGAGAGAAAATTAAGGTTTGATGTATTTCTCACCTCTTATCACTGTTTTCTTCTTCTTCTTGCTCCGATCTTTTCTATTCTCCTCAGTCTCCATTCCTTGAGTTATTTTGTGAGAAGCAAACATGGTTTGTATGCTTTGTTCTTAAAGAGGAAGCAACCGACTTCTCTCTCTCTCTCTCTCTATATTTCTCTCTCTCTTTCTCCATCCGTATGGCCCTACTTCTAGCCTGCATTAGCTTCAGTCTCCCTTCCCATCACTCCCCTCAAATTAGCCCACTTGTGGGTTTTGTAGGATATTTTGTATATAATATATATATATATATATATATATATATATAACACAACACACACACACATGCACATGGAAACACACACACATACACTGCCGACACACACACCCACTTGCACACACTATTCACACACTTTACACATGTATATATATATATATAAATATATTTAATGTATTTATGTACATACATGCATACATGCTTCATTACATAAATATATATATGTATGCCTTCCATGTAATGTGTATTTATAGTATATTTACTTATAAATAAAATAATTATTTCATATGAATAATTAATTATTTTTGTAAATAATTAATTATTTCCTTGATTGTAAAAATTTTTATACACATTTTTCATGGCCTCGTAATGCGTGCCATATGACCCGGTACCCTGGGTCGGGATATTACAATTTGGGTAACGAGACTATTTATAATAATTAAATTAAATTAATTATTTAATTTAATATTATAAATATTTCTTGTTAATATAATAAATATGTGCCACGGTGGCACAGTGGCATACACGTGGGACTTAGATTCCTCACAGTTTTCTAATAGTTCGAATGCCAAGTAATGGATAAAAGGCAAAATAAGAATAGGGTATCCTTATCTTGTGTTCAGTTATTAAATTGAAGTCCTAACCCCTTAGCCAAACAACCTCGTTCTATTTTAAATTTAAAAACCTAAGGCCTAAACGTTGCTGTCCCACTAAACCTTATTTGTGACTGGACGGGTTCCGACTCGAAGCCGAAACTGACCCGAACCCTACTCGTTCTTGTTCACCTTCTTCCCCATCACACACGCCACTGTTGCCCTAGTTGCAGGTTTTAGAAAAATCTTATTTTGTGTAGTTTCAGAAATCCATTTCTTCTGCTTTCAATTTCTATGGATTCTTAGGACTCTAAGTGAGATTTTGGCCTTAGTTTGGAAGCTCGAATTAAGCTCAAAAGTGCCTTTAGAGTTTCGATACTTCTTCGATTTTGGGTTTCGTACATGGTCATTTTTTGATCGAAATTGATGGGGTTGGGCTTGTTGTGTCTGTCTCATCAAGGGGGTTCATATCTCGATAAAAAAAAATAGAGTTTTAAGTTTGTTTTGTAGGAGTTGGTTTCCAAAATCGTGACTGCAACTCAAAGTTTAGGGTTCTTCTCCTAGGTTTTTAGGTCGCGAACCAGGGTTTTTGTAACCCTTGTGAGGTCTATTTTAAGTTCCAAGTGAATGTATTGGGTTTTCTTTGGGTTGGTTCAGACCTGCTGCTTTGGAGGTCTATCAATGATAGATTCCTCATGGGTCTCGTGTTTTAAGCCCTACTAGGTCTCCTTTTTCACTTCTAAAATCTTAGGATACCACAAACAATGCCATGCATGTACTTAAACTCCATTAAACATTAGGTTTTTGCAAAGTTTTCTAGAGAGAGAAACTTAGATGTTTTAGGGTCTTTGGTTTTGTACCTTCAACAATGAGCTTTTTCTCACTCTCTTGGTTGATTTTGCACTTCCTAAGCTTTTTAGGCCTTCACTAATGCTTGCATGCAAGCTTTCCCTCATCCTTCTTCTTCTTCTTCCTTCTTTCTCTCTCTACCTCACCCTCTCTCTTTCTCTCTAGCCGCACACACTTTTGTCTCACGCATATCACATTTATATATATATATATACACATATATATATATATATATATATCTTATGAGATAAATAGCATAAAAGTGTTATAGCTCAGTTGGCTAATTTTTTGGACATAGGTTCTTTCCATTTTTTTAATCTTAGGATCAAACCTTTAGGCCAATACTTTTTGCCTATTTTCCTTCTTATGTTTTGTTTGACATTTTTATATTTTACCCTATTTTTGTTTTTTGCTTTATTTTTATTTTTCTTCTTGTGTACTTGTATTCTTATTCACTTCCTTCACACATCGATTTCACAAATCGAAGTCTTGTGATTTTGATTATTTTCTTCGTATGTCAACCTCGATAATTAAGGTCCTATTATTTTTTGTAGCTTTTATTTTTCTTGGTTTATTTTTCTTAATTATTATTTTACTTCATAAGGTCTCTAATATTTAATTAGTGACTTAATTTTCATTAATCGAGTCGGGGTGTTATATTTTCAATCTCTATTTCATGGGGTTCTAGTGGGTCTTTCGACTTGCTTTATGTTCCTACGGTCTTCTAGGACATAGGGTAAGGTTTCTACGTTGGTTTTAAGGGCTGAAGTGAGCTAGATAGCTCCATTAGAGCTTTGGTGCAACTCTGAATATTCGGTTCGTTCATGTTTTTTTTCTCCATGAAACTTCATGATTTTTGGTCTGTTCTGCTCCTTGTTACACCTAAGCAATTATATATATATATATATATATATATATATCTAATGGAATATATAGCACAAAAGTCCTGTAGCTTAGTTAGTTAAATTTTTGGCATAAGGTCCTTCCCACTTTTTGATCTTGGGATCAAGACTTTGGGCCAACACTTTTGGCCTATTTTTCTTACTTTTTCCTTTTTATGCCTTGTTTGGTATTTTGTATTTTATCCCATTTTCTTATGGCATTATTTTTTTTTTTATTTTTCTTCTTATGTACTTGTATTGTTATTTATTTTCTTCACGTGTTGATTTCATAAATCGAAGTCTTATATTCTGTAGCTTTTATTTTTCTTGATCTAGTTTTTCTTTATATTTTTTAGCTTTTATTTTTCTTGATCTAGTTTTTCTTAACTATTATATTGTTTCTTAAAGTCCCTAATATTTAATTAGCGACTTAATTATCAATAACCGGGTCAAGGTGTTATAAACTCCATAATCCGCTAACATTTGTTTCATCCACAAAAGTTGGGCATAACAACTCCCCCTGGCTATGTGATCTGTCGTGGAAATCAATCAAATTACCAAACTAAACTACTAATATAGTAGAGAAGTAAGGGTCGAACCCACAGAGACTGTTAATTGTTTAAAAATCAAAGTTGAGATTGATTTCAATTCAAATTAACAAAGATTGATTGTTGTTGATTTTCTTTTCTAAAATTAAATGAGAACTATACTTAAAGCAAATATTTAACTGAATTAATGAGGAATCAAATTAAAAGAGGATTCCTAGGGTGTTGAATCCACCACTAATCTTGTAACTAGCTTCAATTGTATTAATTCTTGGGTCATTCAATTTGGATGTAAAAGACGTATTTTGGCTACAAGCCTCAATACAATCATCAAGAAAATCACGCACCAAAACCCTAAGCACGAATCATCTTTGGTCAACACAAATTGTCTACGCTAATTCTAAGGTCATAGTCACAATTTGGTTTCCCTGAGTTATGACTCGTCCTACGGTTTTGATATATGTACACATATTACTATTGTATAACCACATAAACAAAATCACAGAAATTGATTATGTGAAACTGAATAATACGATTATGGTCTTAATAAAATCCCAATGTTATACAATCAACATCCAAAACTAATTAACCCAAAAATAAAATACAAAAAAACAATATTACTTGACTAGGGTTTCATCTAAACCCTAGGAATGGGAGAACTTAGCCCATGATAGTAGAAGAGAACACCATAGCCATAGAGTTCTTCATCTTCTTCTTTAGAGTTGTCTCCTTCCTTCTTCTCTTCCTCCCTAGATCTCCAAGACGGCCTCCTCCTTTTTTCCAAAACCCTAGGTCACAATAATATCCCCCTCTTTCCAAAATTACCCTTACAAAATAAGAATTTAGGAAAATAACATAAAATCCCGTAATTAGACATTAGGGGCCCAAAAAGGGAGTCTAAAGTGCTCCAAAATAAAGCCTATAATGCTAAAATAGGCCCTGGCCCACCAACATATGGACCAAACATCTCTTCTAACCCAAAATCACTTGTTTTCCACTTCTTTTAGTACTTCAAAGCCCAATATTTTCCTTTTTGCTCCAAATCATCAACTTTGTCAAGCTTTCTCTGCAAAAAGATAAAACAAGAATTAACTAGCAAATGCATATAGATTGGAGAAATTAAAATAATAAAAGTGCAAGAATATCTAGGGTTAACAAAATAAATATGCACTTTTTAACCAGTTATCACTATGTACTCGGGAGGTGGAGAGGAAAATGGAGTTTTGCTTCTTACAACGCTAAGAGACAAGGGCATTTCCAAGATAGAAGCAACCACCAGAAGTGCTCTTCCAATCATCGTCATTCCCGGCCCAATCGGCATCGGAGTATGCTACCAAGATAACATTTGTATCAAAAGGATACCAAATGCCATATTCTAAAGTCCCATTCACATATTTTATGATTCTTTTTACAACAATAAGATGTGAATCTTTAGGACTAGATTGGAATCGAGCACATACTCCAACACTAAAGGATATGTCAGGCCTACTAAAAGTAAGATAGAGAAGACTACCTGTCATGCTTCTCTATAGAGTAGACTGAACATCCTTGCCAATAGTGTTTTTGCTAAGCTTCGTACTAGTACTCATGGGAGTTTTAGCATGCTTAGCCGACTCAAGCCCAAATTTCTTTACCAACTCTTTGGCATACTTAGCTTTAGAGATGAAAATCCCATCAACCATTTACCTTACTTGAAGTCCCAAGAGATATGTGAGCTCTCCAAACATACTCATTTCAAAACCAATTTTCATTTCTTCGGCAAACTTTTGAGTATGCTTGGTACTTGTGGATCCAAATACTATGTCATCCACATAGACTTGAGAAATAACAAAATCTTTCCCATCTTTCTTTACAAACATAATCTTGTCGGCACCACCTCTTGAGAACCCCTTTTCAAGAAGATATGGCGAAAGCCTCTCATATTAAGTTGTAAAAGCTTGCTTTAATCCGTATAAGGTCTTCTTGAGACGGTAGACAAATGAGTGATTTTGTGGATCCTCAAAACCTTTAGGTTGCTCTATATAGACTACTTCCTTAAGAATGTTGTGAAGAAAGCCACTTGTAACATCCATTTGATATAGTTCAAATTTCAAATGACATGCTACAGCTAAAAGAAGTCTTACGCTTTCTAACCTAGCCACGAGGGCAAAGGTCTCATCAAACTCTATCCCTTCAACTATGGTAGAGCCTTGAGCAACCAACCTAGTCTTATTTCTTACAATTGTACCATTTTCATCTAACTTATTTTTGAAAATCCATTTGGTACCAATAATATTCTAACGAGAGGGTTGAGGAACTAACTCCCAAACATCTATCTTAAAGAATTGAATCAATTCTTCTTGCATGGCTATGATCCAATCATCTTGAATAAGAGACTCCTTGATGTTTTTGGGTTCAATTTTTGAAGTGAAGCATTGAAAGCTTACTTCATTGTGAAGTTGAGATCTTTTCATAATTCCTTTGTCAATATCACCCATTATTTTCGATTGATCATGATCTCTTCTTACCCACATAGGTACACCTTTATCTAAATTAGACGAGGTACTTACTTCATCAAATGCATCATTTTCATTTTTATTTACAATTGAGGGATTGATCGAATCATCATTTTGAAGATTTATGGGAGCATGATCTTTCAAAGGCTCAAAACGTCTTAGACATTCATCATCATGATTGACAACCCCTTCATCATCAATTGTCACATTAATGGACTCTACCACACACCATTTTCTAGTGTTGTAGACTTTAAAAGCTCTACTATTTGTGGAGTATCCTAGGAAAATGTCAACATCATACCTTTGGTCAAACTTGCCTAAAGTCTTTTTATCTCTTAAAATGTAGCATTTGCTATCGAAGACTCTAAAGTATTTGACATTTGGTTTCCTACTATTCCAAAGCTCATATGGAGTTTGATTTGAATTATGTCTTAGGTAAACTCTATGGATAGTATGACATGATGTATTGACAGCTTCGACCCAAAACCTTTTCGAGATAGATTTTTCATGAAGCATGGCCCTTGCCATTTCTTATATGGCATAGTTTTTGACATATTTCACATGCCCCAGATAGAATCTTTCCTAGCGTTGGTAGTCCTCGGAATAGGTCATTGTTAACCAAATTTTTTAGTTATTTATGGTTGACATGACCTAATCTTTCATGCCAAAGATTGTAAGAATCAACCTTAGCACTATTGCATGAGACTTTTGGATTGAGAGTTATACTATAACAATTATCGGATGTTTTTAATCCTTCCAAAATGCACTTCTTTTTCTCATCAATAACTTTACATTCCTTTTTAGTGAAGTACACATTGGAGTTGTCATCACACAATTGACAAATGCTAATTAAATTAGCTTTTAGTGCCTCAACATACAACACATTTTTAGGTTTTAGGAAATTGCCTAGGATAATTGTTCATTTACCTAGAACACTTGACTTGTTTCTATCCCTAAAAGTGACCGTCCCCTTTTTGTGATTCATAAGGTTTGAAAAGAGAGATTTGTGACCGGACATGTGTCTAGAATCCACATTTGCTTCAAGGTCCTTCTTACTATGAGTTCAACATGTTGTACATTGGATGTGGATGTCTTTTTAAGGGGTCTAGGAGATATTTGAGGTTTCAAAATCTTCTTTATTTCTATGAACTTTAGAGTCATGCTCCTAGCCTTTTGAACATAGGTATTTAATTTTTGCTTAACCAATGACAATTCTTTCTTGTGTTCATTTGACATGACTTGATGATGCCCATGTCTTTTCCTATAGGCTCTACATAGCCTTTTAGTATGACCATCAACTCCTGATGACTTGCATAACTTAGAATATTTTAACACTCTTTAATTTTAAACTTTAGTCTATTTTATTTATTTTGGTTGATTTTAGGCATCATTTTTATCATTTAAATTTTATCGCAGACTTAAAGAAATTAAAGCAGCTCAATCCATGACTACTTAAGTCGAACAACTTGATAATTAAGCGTGAGTCCTCACCACGATAGTTTGCCTTAATTTTATACAAGCCGTCCAGCAAAAGCCCAAAAAGAAACAAAAAGCCAGGTTGACACAAGCGGCAGAACAGGAAAAACAAGAAGAAGGAGGTTGAGGCTAGGGCTGAAGTTGGCCTGGAGAGCTCTGTGGCGCACAAACAGGACCAACGACTTGAGAATAAAGAAGACAAAGCAATAGGGGGCGCGGAAGGAAAATAAAGAAAGAAATGAAGATTGAAAAGTCAACAGAGGTGGGCTGGGTGCAAACCAAGAAGAAAAAAAAAAGGAAAAGAAAAAGCGCAACAGGCGCAAGAAACATGGGCCGGGGCGAAGAAACAAAAGAAAAAAAAAAAGAAAGCCCAGAAGCTTTAGGGCTTTAAGGGGTTCGGTAGTTTTAAAATAGAGAGTGGCAGCAGCAAGTTAGGAGAGCTGCGGCACAGAGCTAAAAAAGAACGGAAGAAGCTTGGCTGCGGGTTGGAGAGCTGAACAGCAGAGAAGCGGCGCAGAAGAAGCAGCTGCAGGGATCATTGATTGGAAGCACTACAGCGCAGCTGGGCAAAGGAAAGGAACAAAAACGCAGAAGCTGTTG
Source organism: Nyssa sinensis (assembly GCA_008638375.1). Classification (NCBI taxonomy): domain Eukaryota; kingdom Viridiplantae; phylum Streptophyta; class Magnoliopsida; order Cornales; family Nyssaceae; genus Nyssa; species Nyssa sinensis. The sequence goes on along the minus strand of CM018046.1, from coordinate 256,982 downwards.
ACCTGCGACTTGTAGAAGAAAACAAGGCCAATAGCTGGAACAGAAACCAGAAGCGGCTGATATAGAAAAGAAAGAATGAAAGGAAAAGGAGAACTAACGGCTGGGCGCGGCAGAAATAGAAAGCCAAAAAGGAACAGAGCGGCGCAACAGGACCAGCGACTTTGACGGTGTACTACGGACTGTTGCGACTATTTTTCAGTGTTAATTTTCTTCCGTTCCTTTCAGAGAAAATCGTGGTGAATTCGTTTATGTTGAATTTAATTTTTAGCATGAACTAAATTTACTTTATTCTAGGAAAACGATGTAGTTTAATTTTGAACTATGCTTGCTTTTCTAAGCTAATTTGAATCAATTCTTTTCCATGTTTGTCTAATTTATTCTGAGCTTATTGCTTCTAATTAACTGGCCACTAATTAGATGATTTTAATCTTGTAATTTGCTGTCGAAAGTGGGAATTATAGGATGGATCTTAAATATTTCAGCATAGGTAAATATAGAGATCGAAAGACTTATATGAACCTATGTAGTATTAAAAAAATCATTGGTCTTAGTGCATTCTTGCTTTATTAATTTGCATACTCTTGTGTAAAATAATGAACAAGAATAGTTTCCAATTGACTGTCGAAAGAGGCTTTTGGATGATTTAGAGATTTGATAACAAATATGGAGAATTAAATTCAATTAGTTAGAAGAGTAAAGCATAGTGAGGAATTAGGTGAAATCAATTTCCTAGAATTCTTCTCTCTCATTATTTGATTTTCGAACAATATCTCTCTTTTCAGTTAAGTATTTTCTTTGCATTAGTTTTAATTTAAGTTGCAATTACAAAGATTTTAGTGAATTTTCTAAATAAAGTTGAGATTAGTTTAAATTTGATACTTGTCAAAAGTAAGTCACCAATCCCTGAGGATGATACTCTTCTCATCACTTTACTATAAAACTACAATACTGTACACTTGCAGTTTTGCACAGATCAAGTTTTTGGCGCTGTTGCCGGGGATTGATTTCTTCTTATTTTTGCCAATATCGATACAAAGCAATCTTGGTTTTAATTTAGAGCTTTATTTTTATTTTTATTTATTTATTATTTTTGTATTTTTATTTATTTATTTATTTATTTTTATTTTTGTTTTTTGTTTTATAGGTGTGTTTTTAGCGTTGGATGCGCCGGACTAGAACTTGTGACATTATTCCTTTTGATCTGGAGATTGAAAGAACTCTTAGATCACAAAGAAAGAAGAAAGCACTAGCCATGGCTGAAGGACAACATGATGCATAGCCACGCACCTTGAATGATTATCTACAGCTAGTTGTGAATGCCAACTATTCGGGTATAAGACGCCAGACCATTAATGCCAACAATTTTGAGCTCAAACCAGCTTTGATCAACATGGTGCAACAAGCCCAATTCAGCGGATCGCCACTTGATGGTCCCAATATTCATTTGGCGGTATTTTTGGAGATTTGCGACACTGTAAAGATTAATGGTGTTACTGAAGACACCATTCGACTGAGATTGTTTCCTTTTTCTTTGAGGGACAAGGCAAGAGGTTGGCTACAACCTTTACAACCGGGAAGCATCACTAATTGGCAGGATATGGCTGAAAGTTTCTTGCTAAATTCTTTCCACCTGCAAAAACAGCTTAACTCAGGAGTGAAATTGGTCAATTCAAGCAAAATGATTTTGAGTCATTCTATGAAACATGGGAAAGGTATAAAGATTTGATTCGACGCTGTCCTCAACATGGATTGCCGAATTAGTTACAAGTTCAGATGTTCTAAAATGGGTTAAATGGGCACACTCGGACCATAATTGATGCTGCTTTTGGTGGAACTTTGATGTCCAAGATAGCTGAGGGTGCTATGTCTCTTTTGGAAGAAATGGCCTTAAACAACTATCAATGGCCAACCGAAAGAACTATGGCTAAGAAAGTTGCTGGAATTCATGAATTGGAGCCGTTAGCAGCCCTTTCAGCTCAAGTTGCTTCTCTATCCCATCCAATTTCAGCTTTGACAACCCAAAGGATACCATAAAGTATAGGATATGTTGCAGCCACAAGTATGACAGTTCTAAGTATTGAACTGAGTCAAGAACAAGTTCAATTCATCAACAATCGGAACTACAATTATCGTGGTAATCCTATGCCAAATTACTACCATCCAGGGCTTCGAAATCATGAGAACTTGTCTTATGGAAACACACAGAATGTGTTGCAACCTCCTCCAGGATTTGATAGTTAACCAAATAAGAAGAAGATGTCACTTGAGGATGCCATGGTTTCCTTTATTGAGGAGACAAAAGTAAGGTTTAAAAAGATTGATTCACGGTTGGATAACATTGAGACTCATTGTAGCAATATGAAAGCCACTATGAAGAATCTTGAAGTGCAAATTGGGTAACTAGCCACGGCCGTCAATGCCTAACAAAGAGGAACTTTTCCTAGCAACACAGAGGTGAATCCAAAGGAACAATGCAAGGCCATCACACTTAGGAGTGGAAGAGAAATTGAGGGGTCACCATCAAAGGAAACCAAGTCCACCCCTACAGTTGCAGACAATGGCCAAAGCAAGGATAAAGCAGAAGAAGAGGAGATTGTTGATGATACACTAAGAGAGACTGACATATGTCCAAGGAATTTCATTTCCTGACAATCCTCTTATTCTCACTACTCCACTTCCTTATCCTCAACTGTTTTCAAAAGCAAAAATTGGATAAACAATTTTCTAAGTTTATTAAAATTTTTAAGAAAATTCACATAAATATTCCTTTTGCAGATGCCTTGGAACAAATGCCAAACTATGCCAAATTCCTGAAGGACATCATTTCCAAGAAAAGAAGGTTGGAGGAGTTCGAAATAGTGAAGCTTTCTGAAGAATGTAGTGCCATTCTCCAAAAGAAATTGCCTCAAAAATTAAAAGATCCAGGGAAGTTTCACTTTGCCTTGCACTATTGGAAATTCAGTTTTTGATAAATTTTTATGTGATCTTGGTGCTAGCATTAATCTTATGCCACTTTCTATTTGTAGGAAATTGGGACTTAGGAGAGGTGAAACAAACAACCATTTCTTTGTAACTAGCAGATCGATCCTATCAAATATTCACATGGAATCATAGAAGACGTATTGGTAAAGGTGGATAAATTTATTTTTCTTGCTGATTTTGTGGTGTTAGATATGGAGGAAGACCAAGATGTCCCACTAATTCTTGGTCGACCATTCTTGGCTACAGGAAAGGCTTTAATTGATGTTCAAAAGGGTGAATTAACATTGAGAGTAGAAAATGAAGAGGTTAAGTTCAACATCTACCAAGCTATGAGATTTCTAGAAAATCCAAGCACTTGCTTTTAGGTAGACGTCATTGAGCAATGTGTAGAAGAAGCATTTCAAGCAGATGTGCCAACCTGATCACCTAGAACTATCCTTGCAGCAGGTTACATCACTTAGTAATGAAGTGGGGAGGCTAGAGCCGATAGTAGAAAAGATGGATTTTGTAATTTCAAAAGAAAAGACGCAGCAAATGACAACTCCAGAGTTGAAGCAATTACTAGAACATCTTCGCTATACATTCTTGGGTGATAGTTACACCTTTCCAATGATTGTTGCGGCATCACTCACACCCGAAGAAGTTCATCAAGCTATTGCGTGTGTTTACAGGAAATTGGGCCTTGGAGAGGAACTGTGCATTTATTCCTCTTGGACACCCTAATTGATGAAGATTGAAAAGTCTGGCTATAGACTTTAAAACAAGCGCTTATGGGAGGCAGCCCATAGAACTTTCTTTTCTTTTCTTTTTATTTATTTATTATTTTTTTCTTTTAATAATTTGGATTTTGATGCAGGTTTATTTAGCATGAATAAAGAGCTGGAAATTACAACTACGACTGATTCACCATGAAACCAGGGAAGTTCCTTTCATTTCTTAAATCTTTCTCACTTTTAAATTACAATGAGGATATTGTTTAGTTTAAGTTTGGGGGTGTGAACTCCTAGAGTTATTCTGTCTTCTTGAGTATGGTTGAATTCTCTATGACTCTGAAATTTGTGATTGAGGATGGGACTGAGAAAAATTTTCAAAAATTTCTTTTATGTCAGGTAGAGTTTTATGGATACTTTGATTTAAATATTTGTCCTTGAACATAATTGAGCACATAGTCATTTTTTTTTTCTTTATCCCATCTTGCTTATGAAGAGAAGGAGTTGAATTAACTGGGTCAAGGAAGTTCAATCTTGCTTTGCTCTAGAATCTGTTGATGGATCCTTAAGGTGAAATCCTAGTTGATGCCAAATATTAAGAGAAATGATGTAGGCCATTTTTTTTTCATAACCAAAAAGCCTTCCTAGCCGTCCTAGTATCATGCCATCATTGCATGGTGTATTTCCATAATCAGCCCCCTTGAGCCTTATGTTATATCAGCCTTTATTTGTTCTTTTAACTACATAAACCATTCCTGCTCTAAGCCCGAAAAACCATGAATTTTCCTTTTACAGTTTGAGAAGATACCTTGGTGGAAATTTACACTTGAAGAGGAAGTTAGTTCAAATGAAATATTCCACATTCTGTTTGCTCTATTTGATCAAAGTGTGAAGAGAAAAGCAAAGAAAGTGAACGGCAAAAAAAAAAGAAGAAGAAGAAGAATAAGGTGTTTTCGTTGGGTTTGTCTTATATGCTGAGGTGATTTATCTATCACGACAGAAGAAAAGAGAAAAAAAAATTGTGAGCATATTGTCGAAAAAGAACTTTGGCTTGAATCATGTGGAATTCTATTTTAGTGTTCTTTCCACTAAGTATTTTTCCAGTTTGCTTTGATTTTTCCATATCCATTTCTTTCTTAGCCCTCACCTTGTGGCCTGTCATTACAACCTAATTAAAGACCTTTTGATCTCTGATTTTGGTGTTAGGCTACATTAGTGGAGAGGATTTCTGAAAATTGGACTTATGGGGTTAAGTTTTGAGAGAATTCCTCTTATTTTAGTTGTTCTACTTTTATCAGAGTTTGCAAGTGGTTTGGAGTTAAATTGACTATTTCACACACACTCAAGGTCTTAGCTTTAGGTTGAAGTAAGCGCTTAACTCTTGCTTGAAAAATTGTTAAATTTTTGATTGATTTTCCTGCTATCTTTGAAATCTAATTTTAGATCATGGCTTGGTGAGTGATGAGATTTTTCTATGGAGTCTAGCTTTTGTTCGAGGACAAACAAAGTTTTAAGTTTGGGGGTGTTTGATGACTTGCAAAACTTAGAATATTTTAACACTCCTTAATTTTAAACTTTAGTCTATTTTATTTATTTTGGTTGATTTTAGGCATCATTTTTATCATTTAAATTTTATCGCAGACTTGAAGAAATTGAAGCAGCTCAATCCATGACTAATTAAGTCGGACAACTTGATAATTAGGCGTGAGTCCTCACCATGATAGTTTGCCTTAATTTTATACAAGCCATCTAGCAAAAGCCCAAAAAGAAACAAAAAGTTAGGTTGACGGCAAGCGGCATAACTAGAAAAAGCAAGAAAAAGGAGGTAGCGGCTAGGGTTGAAGCTGGCCTGGAGAGCTTTGTGGTGCACAAGCAGGACCAGCGGCTTGAGAATAAAGAAGACAAAGCAATAGGGCGGCCCGGAAGGAAAATAAAGAAAGAAATGAAGATTGAAAAGTCAACAAAGGTGGGCTGGGTGCAAACCAAGAAGAAAAAAAAAAAGGAAAAGAAAAAGAGCAACAGGCGCAAGAAATGTGGGCTCGGGCGGAGAAACAAAAGAAAAAAAAAAAGAAAGCCCAGAAGCTTTAAGGCTTTAAGGGGTTCGGTAGTTTTAAAATAGAGGGCGGCAGCAGCAAGTTAGAAGAGCTACGTCGCAGAGCTAAAAAAGAATGGAAGAAGCTTGGCTGCGGTTTGGAGAGTTGAGCAAAAGAGGCATCTGCAGGGATCATTGATTAGGAAGCGCCACAACGCAGCTGGGCAAAGGAAATGAACAAAGAGGCAGAAGCCGTTGACCTGTGACTTGTAGAAGAAAACAAGGCTAGCAGCTGGAACAGAAACTAGAAGCGGCTGATATAGAAAAGAAAGAATAAAAGGAAAAGGAGAACTAACGGTTGGGCGCAGCAGGAACAGAAAGCTAAAAAGGAACAGAGCGGCGCAACAGGACCAGCGACTTTGACGGTGTACTGCGGACTGTTGTGACTATTTTTTAGTGTTAATTTTCTTCCGTTCCTTTCAAAAAAAATCATGGTGAATTCGTTTATGTTGAATTTAATTTTTAGCATGAACTAAATTTACTTTATTCTAGGAAAACGATGTAGTTTAGTTTTGAACTATGCTTACTTTTCTAAGCTAATTTAAATCAATTCTTTTCCTTGTTTGTCTGATTTATTCTGAGCTTATTACTTCTAATTAACTAGCCACTAATTAGATGATTTTAATCTTGTAATTTTCTGTCGAAAGAGGGAATTATAGGATGGATCTTGAATATTTCAAGCATAGGTAAATATAGAGATCGAAAGACTTATATGAACCTATGTAGTATTAAAAAAATCATTGGTCTTAGTGCATTCTTGCTTTCTTAATTTGCATACTCTTGTGGAAAATAATGAGCAAGAATAGTTTCCAATTGACTGTCGAAAGAGGCTTTTGGATGATTTAGAGATTTGATAACAAACATGGAGAATTAAATTCAATTAGTTAGGAGAGTAAAACATAGTGAGGAATTAGGTGAAATCGATTTCCTAGAATTCTTCTGTCCCATTATTTGATTTTCGAATAACATCTCTCTTTTCAGTTAAGTATTTTCTTTGCATTAATTTTATTTTAAGTTGCAATTACAAAGATTTTAGTGAATCTTCTAAATAAAGTCGAGATTATTTTAAATTCGATACTTGTCAAAAGTAAGTCACCAATCCCTGAGAACGATACTCTTCTCATCACAATCTTCTTTATTTCTATGAACTTTATAGTCATGCTCCTAGCCTTTTGAACATAGGTATTTAATTTTTGCTTAACCAACTGACAATTCTTTCTTGTGTTCATTTGACATAACTTGATGATGCCCATGTCTTTTCCTATAGGCTCTACATAGCCTTCTAGTATGACCATCAACTCCACTCAAGGAACAATGAGAAATTTGAGTTGATATTGATCATGAGCACGATGATAAGTGTTGGGTTAAGGTAGTATCATCCTTATTTTGTTGGAAAAAGAAACCAACATAGGCTTGAAAGTAGATGGAATATTTTGGATGGATGAAGATGGCTTGTTTGACTTGATTCCATAAGTGTCTTTGACACTTTTAACCAATTTAAGTTCTTTATCAAATTTTACACCTAATTCATCCTTTTCAATTTTACAAGCATCTGAGGATGATTTAAGACTCCCTACCTCACCCAATAGGAAATTTCACTATTGTTCTAAACTTTCAAGTTTTTCTAAGAGAGTGGCCTTTTGTTTCTTTAAGTTGACTCAACAAGGTTTGGTCAACTTGTAAGGCCTCTTTTTCCTTTTCACTCAAATTTAATTTCTTGACTAATCTCGTATTAGTCTTCTTGAGATTAAGAAATTCTTTAGCCAATTAATCATAAGCACTTTCTAAATTGACTTCAATTTATTTTCTACACATCTCAAGATAATCACCCTTCATTGTTCACAATGTAGAATATCAATCAAATGCCTTAGAAAGAAGGCTCTAATACCACTTTGTTGGTGCGGAAGGATACCATTGGGATATCATTCAAGGTCCCAAAGTGTGAATTATACCTAGAAGGGGGAGTTGAATAGATAGGTCTTGATTTAAAAATTTTCTTTCAAGTTAATTACTATTCTTAGTTAAAAACAAACGATGACACGATCAATAAAATTACTTAATGCGATTAATCCAACATCTTTGTCCATCCACCAATGAATTCACCAAGAATCAACCAAATAAACCAACCTATTCAAACTTTACCCAATTGATCAACTAGCTTGATTTTATAGCAATTTTCACAATTTAAAGCAAAATCAATTTTTGATTTCAATCAATTTACTAAATCAGAATTTTCAATATATTGAATTAATGAACAATTATGGAAATATGAAAAACTCTATTTCTAAAATTAATAGGAAGTAATTCAATTAAGCACATAGTAAATTAACAGAGATGGAGATAGAGACAAATTTCAAACCGATTGATAATGGAGAAAACTACTAAGGACAACAATCCTTGGAGTAAAACTCTGGAGTTAGGCCAATACTCATGGAAGGAATACACTATGATGGAAAGTGAAATACAACGAATCTACGAACGAGCTAAGTGCCTCAACCTTCATACTCACTAATTACGTCTTCAAATTCCCCTCGAATCCTCAAGCTTCTCATAGCCAATCCTTCAAACAACTGAACTCCTCCACGATCTCAAACTCCTCTGATCAAGCTGCTCAACAATCATAAATCCTCACAACCTCTGTGTCCACCGATTGTTCAATGCTGAATTCTCGTGCTTGAACTCCATCTATCGTCAATGGTGAATTTGACGTGAACCAAGACTTTTTAGATTTGATTTGGATCATGTGGATGATCAAATCCGATCAATAAAAAAGATTAGAGATGATTATGAATGTCATATATGAATGATTGCTCACAAAAGCTTCAAGATTTATCAACAAATTACCTTTCACAATTTGAGACTCTTCTCACTCTGTTTTTAGCTGTTCTAAATCGTATTTTCGTTTATTTTCACAAAGAGCTTGACTGATCCCCAAATGGCTAGAAATCAGAATATAAATATGTTTTCCGCCCAGGGTTCGTTTGAACGAACCATCATTCATTTGAATGAGCACTTCCTCATTCAAACGAACAAGGAACAAATATCAAACGAGCATAACTCTGAGGTTGCAGCAACTTGTTTGATATAGAGGGTTCGAACGAATGAGAATGAACTTCTCTGTTGTTCATTCGAATAGGCCAAGACTTCATTCGAATGAGCAACAAAGAGTTGCTCATTCTTTCTTGTCTTGTGAATTGAATTTTTTGCTTTAGTATTTTAAAGATTCATTTTGGAAAAATTAGTTCACAACCACAAGTCAATCACATATATGATGTTTATGATAAAACCTATATAGAATGCATGCATAATGTGAGTGTGTGAGATCCAAATCAAATATAAAAGTCCATTTTACCCATCGAAAACTAAGTCGACCGATAGTGATACACGGTAATGTCTTTTAGACGAACTTGGAGATGAATGGGCATTGAGGTACTCATTTGTAGACTTATGTAAGGACTACACACAAAGCCGGTTTGAGCCAATTACAAATCGGACCCTATGGTCCTAACATTTTCTTATAATATTTACATCATCATTTAAAATTCTATCTCATATACATTTTATCTATAATATACATGTTCTATTCCAAAAGAACATATAATCAACAAGCTTTCCAAAAAGCTCATGGTAGTCAATTATACGAAAAAAGTGATCCTTCCAAAAATAGCTTGATAATGAGTCATCAATTGGCAGCCGTCTCCTTGCCTGCTCCTGCATCTAGTAGGGTTCAGTATGACAACCCCTAGTAGGAGAAATCGAAACTAAGATAAGAATGTGTAGTGCCATGTGCAGTGACACACAAGTGATCATAAGACATGCATTTCATCACAAGCACAGTAAGTCAATAGAGAATATCTTATCACAATATCACATTCATAATTATCAAAAGAGAGCACTATGTAATTCAATTAAAGATAAGTCAATTAGAGTAATTCACAATTATTCAAGTCTTTTCAATTCTTAAGCTTTCCTCTCATCAATTCTCAAGTCTCAATCCAAAGACTATATTCCTTGTTGGCCCTCAGTAAGCCTTGTCTGCTTTACGGGCTACTAACTTGATGGATACACATGACCACCCGCACAGGTTTATGACTTCCAAGCTGAAGGGATACACTATCTTGAACACTAATCAAAACCCTAGGTTATATCAACATCAAGATAGGATAAAAATAATTCATTTCATAATAGGAGTTCAACCAACACTTAGATTTCAAAACACATGCAACATATGTCCAAAATGCAAAAATGAACATTTCTAGAGCAAAAGATAAATTAATGGCATGATGAACATATCTACACAAATCCTATACCTACGTTTAGAAATCCCCTACCTCAATTTCTCACTTTGTGGTAGAAACCTTAACTTTATTCTTGTTCATTTTGGCTAGAATCTCCAACTCCAATTAGCGTTTGTATGTATAATGGGGTTTGTAGTCCTTCAATCTTGCAAAGAAAGGCTCCAATCCTTGAAAAATCTCCAAAAATCCTTGCTTTCCCTATTTTCTTATCTTTTTCTCTTTCTCCCCCTCTTCTAGGTGAATGGGTATGTGTGTTTCTAGTGTGTGTTTTAGGTATTTAGGGAATAGGCGTTAAAAGGCCAATAGTAAAACAAGAGGTGAATTTCCCTTTTTGCTCCTCATTATTTCTTTATTTATTTTATTTTATTTTAATTTATTTTATTTTATTTTCAAGCCCTTTTTAGTCCTTTCATTTAACTTTTTAATTTCTTAATAAAATTTTACATTATTATTATTTTATAATTTGTAAATTAGAATTTGTTTTTGGGTTTTTACATAATCAATCGGCTAGTTTTTGGAATCAGTCGACTAGTTTTTCAATATACTATTTTTCTCTTTGAGAATCAATTGACTGGTTGTTCAAAGTGGTCAACTGGTTTGGACAATAAATTCAAACTATGTACAAAACTATCACTCGGTCGACTGGTCCTTGAGGAGAGTCGACTGGTTTTGATAGTGTGAAATTTAGGCATAAGAAATAGTCGATTGGTTCTTGGAACTGGTTGACTGGTTTTGGAAGTATAAGCTTATTTGCTTATTTTCAACATTGTCTCTTTTTCAAAAAAAAAAACTTGATCTTTTAAGACCTAAGGTGTATCAATGTACTAGTTTAAAAATCATTTTATGATTAATTCTAGTTGATCATTTAAATGATTAGAGCTTACGCTTATTATCAATCTAAACCTAATTCACTCATCAACCTAAAATAAAGAAAAATAAAGTCTTCTTTTGACTTTTCTTAATTTTTTGGACTTGAGTATGTCCATTTGCTTGGTTGATCATAAGTGAACTCCACTTACTTAGATTTTAGGTTTGAAGCTTATACTTTGAGTGGATTCCTCCATTTGATGGACTTTGACATTTCTTGGTTAACCATTCTCTTTAACCTAGATGACCTATTTGTATTATCACTAAATAAAACATTAGTCCACGTAGTCAATGCCTTGTTATCATCAAAATTATTGAGATGCCATTGGTTCAAAACCTTTAGGGCTAACACTTTCATATGGAATTGAAGTCCTTAAGGCCCTATTTCTTGCCTTCTAACCCTTTATGTTGTATTCAAGAATGCACCAAAATCGTATTACATTTAAACCTTACTTGATATGGTAAATCAATAAAATGAAGAGTGCAAACCAAATCTACTAGAAACCCTAACTGGTTGGCTGGTCTGCACCTTTTAAAACTACTACATTTTGTATGCCTTTTGCCTATTCGGTCTGGCTGGTCCAGCTAGCTTGTTTAAGTAAGTGAGGGCTCATTTTGTTTGTTTTTATCCCTTTTTTGAACCGTTTTGATTCCTTTCTTTTACTCCATAACACGCAAAATATTTTAACACATAATATGAACTTAAAACAAGTGATTAAACATAGAATTTAAGGTTTCAATATTGCATTATGTCTCCAAAAGTTCTGAAATCTCCATGCAATTTCATATCGTTAAGGAGTCCAAAATGCACAACATCATATTTTTATAGGTCCCATACTAGTCTGTAATGTTTATACATAAGTTATTTACCATCATTAGATATTTCCAACATTCAGAATGAAAAGTCATTAAGTTTATACAATCATTCAATGTCTATAAGATGCAAAACATAATGTCTTGTCCACCATTGCCTCGAGCTTCAACACATAGGACCTCTAAGGTCAGAAACATTAAATGGCCATTCAAAACTCCATATGTCAACTTCCTCAAGCCTTTGGATCCTTGTCGTTCCCTGAAATTGATAAAGGGTAAGTGTCATGCCCTTGTATAAGTGATAAACTCTAGTTCTAAACAAGTGTGGTGATATGTGGCATGTGCAGAGTGTAGTGGTCTAATATAACATTCAAGATAATGTAGGGCATGCTCTATAAATTCATGGCTTGTACAATTTATAGAAGAACTACCAAGAAAGAAAAATGAAATGCACATCCACACACATTCAAGTCATTTTCCACATGCAATTATACATCCTCAACACAATTCAACTCATCACATCATATCCACCCTCAACGCATTCAGCATCTCCAAGCTAACCATGCTTCAAAACATGTATAATCGTGACATAAATAACATGTATTCAACATTTACTCATGGAATATATAAGCATAATGCATCATAGGTCTTATAAAATCATGGTACGATGATAATATTTACCATAGTTCATCTCTTGCATTTCAACAAACATATGGTATGTTAGATGTACAATAACCATAATTTGTGAACAGTGATTCTAGATACATTTTCAAATGTGTTCCAATACAAGATAAAAAGGATTGCAAATAGAATATATGTTCTAAAAGGGTTGTTTCCATACTCAAACATAATTATATAACATGCTATCATAATGATCCTTGCAATTAATTCTATTAGATAAACATTTAATCTCACTAACTTATACAACTTGACATGAATCACATAAAACAAGCATGATTCAGCCTACTCTAGCACTTAAGTTTAAAACCCTACCTAAATCTTTGGTTTTTAAGAAACCATAGGTTGCATTGTTCCAACATCCAAAAGAAAGTTTTCCCTAGCTTTAAATACTGGTAAACAACCACGGAAGTCAAGTCTTAGCCTTCATTAACCCTTGAAACATCATGGATTTAAGGAAAAAAGAAAAAGAATAAATGAAGAAATAAAGGAGGAGGGAAGCCCTAACAGTGAAAAGTGAGGGTGAGGGAGAGAGTGTCAGGTGTGTGAGTGTGTATTTTCTATACAACTAGATTTTTAAAGCCCTATTTGTCATTTTACCATATTACCCTCCTTCCTTTTTTCATATTCTACTTTATCCTCCATTTAAATGACCAAACTAACTTTTCTATTTTTTAAATTCCTACTAAATGCACCATAAAATATTTCTAAGTCTTATTATTCAAAATTTTGGGTACTACCTATCATGTAGTCTTATGTTGTTGGTAAAAGACCAAAATTTCCTTTGGTTATGCTTGCTCTTAAAAGCATGTTTACTAAAAAGAAATGATTTGAAAATTTGCTTCCTGATTTGACAAATGATAAATAATGCAAGATAATTATTGCTTACATACTTCTATTTAGTGAGATCCTTTGGACTCACTATTATAAAGGCCACTAGGGGCCAAAGATCTCTCATGTTAGATCCTAAAGTGACCTCCTGTTAGGTTCTTATGACCTCTTAAAGCTTATAATTCGAGTCAACATGGATTCTTGTGTAAAGTAATAACAACATAAATGATATTGAATGAAAAGTTGTTGAACCTCCTATTTTAAATGCAAGGTTTCAAACCTCCTATTATATTAATGCAATCTTGTGAAAGTGCTATTGTTTTTTATATGTTCTGATTTCATGAACAAAAGATTCATGTTTTCATAAGTAATGGTAGAAGGTTTTCGAACTTACATGAAAAAGGGTTTTAAAGAAATAGCCCAGTTTGTAAAATGACAAAGGGTCATACCCTTTTGTTTACGAGAAAATGAAATTATTCATCCTGTTAACAAGTAAATGATTTACACTCTTTTGGCCAGCCAAATGGCCATCCTATACGTGTTATAAGTTTTCTGTTACATATCAAATGCCTTACTTTAATGGTTTAAATGCTTCGTGTTACATGTTTTGAAGATTCTTGTACTTTGTATACGTGAAATAATTGTTTACTTCGAATGCTTTAAATGCTTCGTGTTACATGTTTTTGAAGAATTCTATATCTTGTATATGAAGAAATAAATGCCTAGCTTGAATGCTTCATGCTATCTATTTTTAAGATATATGTATTCTGTGTCTGAAGTGTACGAGCAATTGGTAGTGAATATTTTTATGAACTCTCTTATAACTAACCCACTACCAGTTAAAAACCCATGACAAGGTACTGGAATTACTCACGAGCTTTTCATAAAGCTCACATGGATTTGTTACCCATGACTCTTTCAGGTAATGAAGATGGTTGGGAGCTTTGCACATACTAAGTTAGGGCTTTGGGAGCTCCGCACTTGACTTAGTAATTTTTGGAAACATTAGGACCAATAGATGGTTAATTTTGTTGTAGCAATGTAATTTGGACAATTATGTAATTAAGTCCCTAACGATAATAGACATAATGTGTATAAATTGTAAAAATTTAGTAAGCTCTATATGTATGTGTATTGTATTGTTTTGAAGAGCGGCAGTCCCGGGCGGATGTGCGGAGAGAAAATGTCTTTACTCTTTCGCAAATGCAATCCTAGCCGCATCGCCGTCCGGCACCGCTACTTTTGGCCTACCCGCCGGCTCCCTGGTAGAAAAGTGGTGATTGTATCCTCGTAATTCGCATAGGTTAGGGTCGCGGGTTATGACACATCATGTATGTGATTGACTTGTGGTTATGAATTAATTTTTTCAAAATACATCTTTAAAATCATAAAGGAGACAAGCAAGAATGAGCAACTCTTTGTTATTCGTTTGAACGAGCAAGCCAGAATGAGTAACTCTTTGTTAATCATTCGAATGAGCCTTGGCTTACTCGAACAAACAACAAAAAGTTTATTTTCATTCGTTCGAAGGTTCTGTATCAAACAAAGAGCTACAACCTTAGAGTTGTGCTTGTTTGATATTCATTTCTTGTTCGTTCGAATGAATGATGATTTGTTCAAACAAACCCTGGGTGGAAAGCATATTTATAATCTGTTTTCTAGCTTATTTGGGATTGAACAAGCTCATTGCAAAAATACACAAAAATTTAGTTGAGAGTAGTGAAAAATGGAGTGAAAGAGTTTTCAATTGTGAGAGCTAAATAGTTGAGAGATCAAAATTTTTATGAGAGATTAATCATAAATGTCATTAATACATTTCTCTACTCTTGTTTATTGATCGATTTAGATCATCTAGTAGATCCAAATCAGATCTAAGAGCCTCTTGTTCATGTCAATTTCATCATTGACAAAGGACATAATTCAAGCTTGAGGAAACGACATTGAGCAATTGGTGGACACCGAGGTTGTGAGGATTTGCAATTATGGAGTGGCTTGATCGGAGGATTCTAAGATCATCTAGGATTTTGGTTGTATGAAGGTTTTGGCTATGGGATGCTTGTGGATTCAAGAGAAAATTGAAGACGTGATCAGGGAGAATAGATCTTGAGGTACTAAGCTTGTTTATAGATTCGTTGTAATTCATTTTTCATTATAGTGGAAGTCTTCCTTGGGCATTGGCTTGGCTTTAGAGTTCTACTCCATGATTGTTGTCCTTGGTGGTTTCTCCATCATCATTCGGTTTGCAAATCTCTCAATCTCTCTATCACTTTCAATTTACTAATTGCTTTAATTGAATGCTTCCATTAGAATATTGAAATTGAGTTTTCATGAAAGATATAATTTCTCTTTAATTTGAGTAATTGGAAACTTCATTAACCAATTGATAGAGTAAATTGAATTTAATTGTAAATTGATCACTTCATTGAATTTTGCTTTGAATTGATAAAATTGTACATCAAATTAAACTAGTTTGATCAATTTGGTAAATGTTGATAGGTTGGTATAGTTGAATGATTCTTGACTGTTTCATTGGTGGATGGGCATAAATGTTGGATTAATCACATTGAGTGATTTGATTGTTATGTCATCTTTTGTTATAGACAAGAATTGAAATTAACATAGGAGAAAATTTTATTCTAAGACTTACCTATTCAACCCTCCATTTCTAGGTAATATTCACACTTTGGGACCTTAAGTGATATCCAAGTGGTATCCATCTGCAACAAAGTGGTATCAAAGCCTTCTTCTAAGGCATTTGATTCATATCCTAAGTAGCGAAAACCATGAAGAGGGCGACTCGATCTCACGCCACCCCTATTTGACAGCTCAAATTATGCCTATTGAAAAGCTCGTATAAGATCATTTTTAAGAGTCGTGGATGAGCGAGTTTGGCTCGCTGTCCAAGAAGGTTGGACCCCTCCAGTCATAACCGCAACTATGAAAATTCCCTTCGTAGTCAATCCTTCAAACACTTGGAACGAGTTAGAGTTAAGGATGATTGGTTACAACACCAAAGGGTTGAATTCCATCTTTAATGCGGTAACTCCTATTGAATATCACCACATCAGTGACTTGTGAGACGTCCAAGGAGGCTTGGGACATCCTCAAGACTACCTATGAGGGTACATCAGTGGTAAAAGGCCAGGATTACAAATGTTGACCCAGTAGGTTTCAAGTCTTAAGAATTGAAGAATCAAAAACCTTTTTCATAGTTCTATGCTAAATTGAGTGACATTGTCAACTCGTCATTCAACCTAAAAAAGAAGCTAGAGGAGGACCAAGATTGTAAGAAAAATATTAAGATCTCTTCCCGAGAGATTTCAACCTAAGATAATTGCTATTGAAGAGAGTAAGGACGGGGACTCTCTCTTTGTTGATGAGTTAGTTAGATCACTTCAAACTTTTGAGCTAACTCTAAGGTAAGCACAGAAGACTAACAATCTTACCTTGAAATCAACACAAGGAGAAAGCAAAGGGAATTTTGAAATTGACCCTTGAGTCCATGAATGATGAGGACTTAACTCTCTTTGTTAGGAGGTTTAACAAATACCTCAAGGGTATAATGCCTAACTCTAAGGGATCTCAAAGCTTAAGTAAAAGATCCTTTGAAAATTCTAATTATTTAAGAGGTCGAGTCCAAAAAAATCTTCTTCTAATGGTGATAGAAGAAGACCTTTTTCATAATCCTTCTCTAAGCCTATTGAATGCTATGATTGTCATAATTTTGGGCATATAGTGGCCGATTGTCCTAATAAGAGAAAGGAAAATTCTCGAAATAGAAAGGCTATGAAATAATTTCTTTCCAAAGAGGATGAAGAGGAAGAAGGGGATGGGGATGATGATGAAAAAGAAGATGGTGATGAAAGTCAATTGTTGGCTTTCACAAGTATCACCAATGTCCATGAAGGATCATCTTCCATTGAAAATGAAGATCATGAGGACATCAAAGACCTTGTATCTAGTGATGATGAAGACAACATTGAGATTGCTTTTAAAAGACTATTCAATGAATTTATAAATCTTAAGAAGTCTAACATGAAACTTATTACTAAGCTCAAGTCTTGTAAGAAGGAGAAGAGTATATGCGCTTTAATTGTTGATTAATCTTTATTGAATCAACTAAATGAGGATAAATTGTCTCTCTTAAAGGAAGTTGAATCATTAGAAAAGGAGAGAAATTCATTGGTTGTTGAGGTAGGAGATCCCTAGATGCTTGTGAGGTTGAAAAGAATGAATTGAATTCCAAAGTTCACTATCTTAGTGAACAACTCACACAAGTTAGGAATTAATGTCAAAGTCAATCTTGAGGATAGGTCGAACAAGCTCTCTAAAATGCTTAATACCGTCTAAATCAAGATTGATAGAAGTGATTTGGGTTATGACACATTCATTATTAGTCCTAGGCATGGAATTATGGTCGCCTAATTTGTTATCAAATAGTTGACTTACTTGTGAAATTTGTCTCTTAAATTTTACACAATCTATTATCTTAAATAAAATATTCAAGATAATCAGGGTAAGTATATTTAATTAGCATTAATAATTATAGCTGCTTGATAATACTGAACTGGGGTGTTAACACTTTTTTGGTGGCACTTACGCATGCACGGAACAGTGCTTCGACTTTAGTACAGTACCATTCGAATGCCTCTTTATTTAGTCACAGGCCAAATTTCTCACTTATTATCTTATATATATAATTTCTCATCTTTTTTCACATATCTTTTGTTTTCATGGATTACATGGTCTAATATAGTTCAATTTTTGTTTATTGTTTTGTTTATTGCTTTCTTGAAGCTTAAGATTTAAATAATTTGAATTGAAACAAAAAAAAATTTAACTACAACAAAAATCGAAGTTGGTTATAAAATTACTGTCACATTGAGCAGTCCCCCGAAATTAGTAAATAGAGAAAGGCTTAAGGTGTGCATTTATGTTCACATTATAATAAGAAACGAAGATTAATGGGAATTTTTTTTTTTATTTTTGATAGAAGCGACGGGGTGTTCTCTTTAATATGGGTCTTGAATAAATAATTCAACTTAATTTATAGTTCGATAAAAATAAATGCTCACATGCTTTTAGTAAAAAATGAGACTTGAACCATTATTTCTCCTTTAGAGACATGAATGATTAACTGAATTAATCCCAGTTGATTATAATTAATGAGATCTTAAACTCATTATAATATTATTAATTAAATATTTTTATACTAATACATGGTCCCATAAATTTTTTTTTTTGGGGGGTGCTCCCATAATATTACTCAAGCATTACATGCATGCTAAATAGAAACCTTTATTATGAATGATAATTACTCCATGTCAAAGTTCACAATATTACACACAATACGTCCCAATTGTAACGTACGTAGTGAAATAAGCAGCACAAACTCTAATTTTAGATATGTAGATATAAATGGCCAAGCCGACGTCATTACTTGTCTCTTCTTTATTTATTTATTTTTATTGTCAGCCTAATCAGAATGTTGGGAATGCTGGTCATTTTTGGAGGTTTCTTTCTCATCTTTCTTTCCCTTCTTTCCATGCTTATGGGACTGATCTTGGCATTCCACAATGTCCATATGAACACCCGGATCGTTTGTGGAGTAGCTACCGCCCAGCATGATTGAATTGTTGATGGCCTGGAAATTGCTGTTTACATAGGTATCCAACGCTTCATGATCACCCACTCCCCCATCGGGACTGGGTTTCTCGTCCAACTCGCTTCGCATAGTGGCTCCGATGTTGCTTCCGGCCAGCGTGATGATTCTCACCCCCTGATCATCCTCATCCCCATCATGGTGGCTTGAACCATGTTTCTGAACATGTTGGAGGTCAACCAGGCGATGACTTAATGCAGATATCATCTCTCTAATCTCGCGGTCGAGTTGTTTTTGCTTCTCCTCATCAGTCATTGCAGGATTAGGCTTCATGGGTTCGGGAAGCATGGTTTAAATGGAGATTGTGATACTGATGGTGATGTTGCTGGAGAGGGGAGGGAAGGGGAGGAGGGGCGGCTATTATATATGCTAGCTGGTCAAGGCAAATGGAGTTGCGAGTTGGGCTTGAATTTAAAGGGGAGCTGCTTAGCCTACCAACTCTTTGCTGGAATAAAGGCTTGGAGGCCTAGTGCCTTCAATGGCAATGCAAGGATTTCATTTATTCCCAATTTTAAAAAGAAGGAAAGCATTCCTTCACCATGAGTTTATCACTTGACCTTTAAGACTTCATGCTTTTGTGACTCCTACGTTTTTTACCATACAAATTAAAATACGTAATTGGTTCCTTTTCAATTTGTATTGTTTTTCTTTCTTGTGGTTGTTCCTCTCATGATTTGCTCGGAACTTGGTGAAGAAGTTTTTAAGCTTCACTATATCTTTATTGATTATTGGATGTATTGTATTCCTTGTATTGTATTAAAATTTTTCTTTTCTAATCTAAAAAAAATGTAATTGATCTAGTGGGATTGATTAGATACCATATCCAACAACACCACAACGGTCATGCCTTCAATGTCAAAGAGAAGTAGGGGAGAGATTTCTTGTGTTGTGTAAGTTGTACGTGTAGAGTTTGGTAAAATGATTGCCAAATAAATGATAATTAGTGTGGTGAATTAATCAAGACCTGGTACAATTGGATAAATAACTTGGGTATTGGAAAGTAGGGGTGTCAATTCGTGTTATCGTATCGTGTTCGGGTCGTGTCAAGGCATACATATTCGAAAATATGTGTGATCCCTAACCCGACACTATTAACTAATCGTGTCAAGTTTTAAAACCCAAACTCAAACCCAACCTATTTATTAAACATGTTACACGTGTCGACACACTTAACCCGTTTATTTTAATTTTTTTATTTTTTAAATAAAAAAATTTACCTATCTTTTAATATGTATAGATAATTTTCAAGTTTAGTAACTTTGGATATAGGCCAAATCAAAATAGAAACCTCTTTTATAAATAAAAAATCTCAAAACCCTGATAAATATTTAATGTGAGACGAACTACCTTAACTCATACTATATTTTATAATTAAACGTGTTAAGTCGTGTTAAACGGGTTGACACTAGTAAAACCCATATACGACATGTTTATTAATCGTGTTATATGTGTCAACCCGTTTATGATCCAAACTCATTTATGCTAAACCCAAAGCCGTTAAATTCGTGTCGTGTTCGAGTCGTGTTAAAAATTGACACTCCTATTACAAAGTAAAACAATTTCGTAATTTTGTCCTATACACTAGAACCACATGATGGTAGGACTCGGAGATGAATAAAAGGAATCAAAATATTTTAATTAAGTGGCAGGTTAGTTTAAGTTGATCGGTAAATAATAAATGTCGGTATTTTGGAAAAATTTTAAAAATGACCGCATGAGGTGGTGATTACAAGTATAATGGGGCCTAAAATCAGTTTGATTAAAAAAATGATGTTAGAAATGTTAATGACGTGTTTGGGTAACATGGTATGAATTTAATGTAAAATGTAAATATTATAACACAAGGGGAAGATATTGATTAATGTGAGGAGCTTTTTT
Source organism: Nyssa sinensis (assembly GCA_008638375.1). Taxonomy (NCBI): domain Eukaryota; kingdom Viridiplantae; phylum Streptophyta; class Magnoliopsida; order Cornales; family Nyssaceae; genus Nyssa; species Nyssa sinensis. Next base: position 236,171 of record CM018046.1, on the reverse strand, counting down.
CGTAAATGACGTTGGAAACTAATATAAATAGGATAGAGCAGCCACAAGAGGACCAAAATCCTCATTTCTTTTCCCTCATTTGCAGTCCATTACCACTCTTTACTTTTCTTTGTTTCTTTTATTATCCCTTTGATTTGAAGAAGAAATTGATAAACCATAATTTGACTATTGTATTTAGGGTGTGATACGTGTCTATAATGAACTCTTCAGGGTATAAATTAGGAGAGGGCTACTTCATCTAGGACGAACCAAGCGCCTGTGATTCAGAGGTAATGGATTTCGAACTTACCACCGTCTTCTATAGGCTACCAATCCCGTAATAAGAAAACAAAATTATATATGGAAACTACTATCTATGGATATCTTCAAATCCCTACTTTCATAACTCCTAATCCTACTCAACTTGAGAAATCTTCATCCTATAAATAAAGCAGTAAGGTACGCTTTCAATTTATGTTTAATTCTTCTCCTAAATTACTGTCTTTATTTTCTACTAACTTTACCATTAGAGCAGCTACTACCGAAGCCTTCCCGGTAACTCTTTGACCTCAAGTTCTTGACAAACAGTTTGGGAGGAGAAGCCTTTAGACTAGAAAAAGCAACATCAGCTTGGTATCGTCTGTGAGAACGACGATCTTTCTCATTATTTTTCATCAAAAACGTATTTTCTTTTCTAAAAAGAACTAATAGCTCCCAACCTTCATCTTAGAAAGAACTTCTAAAACCCTCAAAATCAGTCTCCTACTGGAAGAGGAAGGGGACAAACACCTGTTTGTCTACAACAGCAACTTAATCGAATTAAACGGTAGTCTGATCAGATACAGGAATAACTCATAACTATGTCACAAGCTTTGGTTTCACAGGCTCAAAACCAGCGAAACAATCCTCCTTCTCCTACTAACGCAGTTCATAGAAGACTTTAGCTTCTTGCTACCACCATCATGGGTGGAGGATCCAACAATGAGGAGCTACCTAATGTGCAGTCGGTACACCCCCATTGTACCGTCCATATGGGGACTGATCCCCAATCGTCAACCACTATGGGGAGAGGAATATCGACGTTCCACCCTGTCGTCCTGTCACGCCCCGAATTTCCCACGAACCCGGGGCGCGAGTAACGAGACAGAAAGTAAAATAAATAAAAGGACAAAAGTAATTAAATCCAATAAACATGCATCCATCATCATCCATACATAAAGTAACATCGAATACATTGTTCATCAGTCATTCGGGCTTAAGCCCTTACATAACAAAATATAAGTCTCATGGATCACAATTACATCACGTGCTTCGCCCTCTCGGGGCATCACTAAGTCTCATGTGGCTGGAGGATCCTCATCTGAAAATGTTGCCCACGAATGGGTCAGCACAACTGCTGGTATGATGAAGTGCTAATGCCAGAAATAAAGCTAAGGCGTGGCATGTGCAAGGTGTACATTTATTTCTAAATGACATTCAAGCATCGCAGTAGTATATATGAATAGTATGCGTGACACACCCATGCACAACTCTATGCCACACCCATGTCTCGTTTACGGGTACTCCCCGATGGCTACGGAGTACCAATGCAATGGCCAATTTTGGGTTTTTCACCACAGGATCTACACCCTCATAATGCAAAGCACCACGTGCTTACCCACGCCATGTTCTCAAAGGATTCATCATATGCCAATATGCCAATGCAATCTCAATGATACATGGTTTCCACGATATAGCATGCTCGAGACAATAATATATAAATCACCTAACTGATTCCACATGCAATCACATCTCGTAAAATCAACATATACACATGTCGTGAGTCACATTCATCATTCACTAAATATTCATAAGGTACAAGTAACATGTAAGCATGTGAACAACCAATTCCAAATAAACGGTGAACACGTTACAGATAAACACATACGACATTCAGTCATTCACAAATATTCCTAACTTAACTTCATTTCTAACACTAGCAAAACACCATACCTGATGGGTCGGTATCAACCCTAGAAGATCGTGAACTATATGTAACTGAACAGACGGATGAAAACGTAAGAGATCAGATCGCCTCCTCCTGTCCTGTCAGTGTCCCTAAAAGTAGGAATTACAATTCAGTCCATTGTTGTTTGAATGTATGCTATTCATCAAATTTTATGTCTTTAAATTCATAGGTTTCTATTCTGCTAAATTAAACCCTACCATTGGTTTTAGAACGTTTAAGAAAGTAAGCCTAGGTTTTCGTAGAACTCAATTCGGACACCGGGGTTCAAAAGGGCAAAACAGTCATTTTGCACTTTACGCGTGTTCTTACATTTCGTGACCTCTTTTCACAAATCGGACCCCACGGTTGAGTCCGGAATGTTCGAGATAATAAAATTCCACTATTTGTTTACCTAATTCGGAGTTCGCTTGACAGTGTTTCAAGTTAGGGGCATTTTGGTAATTTTAAAGGTTACTACGGGTCTTTTATTTTTCGGGACCCCGTCTCGTAAAACGGACCTCACCATTGGTCTCGGAATAGTCGAGATAGTCAAAATACACTAATGACTTGTCTCATTTGGACTCCGGGATGTTTTTGAATATTTAATTAATTAAATTAATTTAATTAATTAATTAATTAATTAATATTTTATTAATAATTTAATCTGGTGGGTCAAAGTGTAATTTCTAACAGTTGGGGGGTCAATTCGTAATTTTTGAAAGTTCAGGTTAAGGTTCAAATTTAAAAGGTTCAAATCCAAAGGTTTAATTTCTAAAAGGTTCAAATTCATTTAATTTAAAACAATGGCTGACACGTGGCAGGGGCAACCCGTGCCCGCCCGAACCAGACCCGGATCCGACCCGAGACCCGACCCAACACCCCACCTTCTTCCCCGATTTTCCGGTGAAGCAGCGGTAGGGTTCCGGCGCCTTCTCCGGCGCCGGCGACCGGCCTCCGATGAGTTTTCCCCCTTTTTAAAATGCCATTCTCTAGGGTTTTTCGTGTAGGCTCCATATCCAACCTCCACTTCCCCTCAAACCGTCCCCATCTCCACGAAATAGAGCTCAAAGGCTCATGGCCGAATCTCCGGCCAACTGAAAAATTCCCATTTCTTGCATATTTTTCTACTGTTTTTCATTCTTTCTTTCCCCATTCTCTTTCTGCACTTCATAGGTTTATTTTAGGGTCATTTAAAGGAAGCTTCACACATAAAATGATGAAGGTCACCCTCCATGGCCGAAACCTGCAACTAGGGTTTTCTCCCTAGTTTCTCACCTATTTCTCCTCATTCTTTTTGCATTTGAAAGCTAAAATCATGCTTTATAAAACCCTATAATCTAAATCAAACGAATCATGCTTTTGAAATTCAAAACTGAAACACCCACTTACCTAAAATTTCGGATTTCTCCCCCTTTTGGTTTGCTTCCCTTCTCCTTCTGTTCCTCTTGGTCCGAGCTCTCCTTCAGAGCTCTGTTTCTCTCTTCTTTCTCTTTCTTTCCTTCTCTTTTCTTCTCACCCGAGACACCCTCCTTTTTCTCTTCACTTTCCCTCTCTATATCTCTCTCTCTCTCTCTCTCTCTCTCTCTCTCCCCAAGACCAACCACCCTCTGCTGATTCTGCACCTCCCCCACTCCCTGAATTCTACTCACACACACAACCCCACCCATACCTCTTTGAGTGTGTAACACTCAAAGTCACACACACACACACACACACGGTTACACACACATACACACACTGTTCCACACTGTTATGTACATATATATATACGTATATACACAATTAAACACATACATGTATTCTCCAAATTTTAAATATGCATATATATGTACATGCACATGTAGCATACACAAAATTGTATACATACAATACACACATCACATTCTTTAATAATAATAATAATAATAATAATAATAATTAATTAACTATTGCAAGAATAATAAATAATAATAAAAAAAAAAATTCTATGTTATAACATCCTTCCCTCCTTACAAAAATTTCGTCCCGAAATTTAAAATAACATAGAACCAAAAGAAAATGCATCACTGATCAAACAACTCAGGGTACCTAACTCGGACCTCGGCCTCACGCTCCCACGTAGCCTCCTCAACCCCATGGTGGTTCCAACGAACCTTGACCAAAGGGATGGTCCTACCTCGCAAAACCTGGTCCCTCGAGTCCAATATCTCTACGGGTCTCTGGTCATAGGAAGCGTCCCCCTCTAACTGAAGATCTACCCAGTCAAGTACATGTGAGGGGTCGGGATGGTACTTCCTCAGCATAGACACATGGAAGACGTCATGAACCCCTGATAGCTGTGGTGGTAAGGCTAGCTTATAAGCCACCTCACCAACTCTCCCAAGTATCTAAAAAGGACCTATGAATCGTGGCGATAGCTTCCCACCGCGCCCAAATCTCCTCAAACCCCGTCTGGGAGATACCTTGAGGAACACATGGTCCCTCACCTCAAATGACAAGAGTCGTCGCCTTCTAACTGCGTAACTCCTCTGGCGACTCTGGCTGGCAACAAGCGCTGCCTGATCACTTGTATCTTGTCTGTGGTCTCACGGACTATATCAGATCCTAAAACACTTGTCTCCTTTACTCCTGTCCAATACACCGGTGAACTACTAGCTACGGTTGCAGGCAACTCTACTAAAGCAAGGTGATCCTCTCAGCTACCCCTGAAGTCCATAACGCAGTCTCTAAGTATGTCCTCTAGGATCTGAATGGTACACCCTGACTGACCATCAGTCCGGGGACGACAGGTAGCACTAAACTTAGCTGAGTCCCTAAGGCCGTCTGAAGGCTCTGCCAAAACCGGGCAGTGAAACGTGGGTTCCTATCTCATGAATCAAAGAAAACATCTCCCTCAGAAGTATACACCGCCTCTCTTTCCCTGTAGCAGCCTATGCTCGTCTAAGGTGTAAATAACCGATCTATCTCCAGCATAATACCAATACTAGACGCATCAAATAAGCTGAAAAACCTAAATAAGGTACGCGGTCAGCCATCTCCATTGAGTAATCTCTACAGATTCTTGTAAGCATCACTCTATCCCTAACATCATGTCAACATAGTAAATATGAATGAATGAGATGCACTATGATCTATCAATATGCTAGTCCATAAACTAAACATAAAAGATGTACCTCGTACTACGGACGGTCCAGCAGCAGAAGCCTCTGGGGTGGCAACCGCATACACTCTGCCCTGTACGGTCTGACCCTGTCTGCCTCCTCCTCTCGGGGCGGGGGCCCTAACACTCAATGCTGAGGGTGCTGGCTGATAAATAGGTGTTGGGGGTCTATAGTCCGACTGTGGCTGGGGCAAAGGTACCTGGGTGTGCTGGTAATAGTGGGGGCTCGGTGTGCTCTGTGAGGTCTGCCCCTGAGGGCAGTGGGCCTTGATATGGCCCGGCTGCTGACATGTATAGCACACTGGTGTGGCCCTCCAGGCCTGACTCTGAGACTGGGATGGGAGTGGTAGCTGGCTCGGTCCTGCCCCTGATCCCTGACTAGGATCTCTCTGTGGGCAATCAGCCATCCTGTGGCCAGGCTGTCCACACTGGTAGCATGTGAGGGTCAGCTGTGGTGCCCCTCCTCGAGGAGTAGTAGACATAGTGGGCTGGGGAGCTAAAAGCTGCATAGGTCTCTGGGATGTAGATGGAGAAGAGGTACTGCCCCGGAACTTCTTCGGTGGTCTCCCACCTGAATGAGCTGGGACGGTCGCAGTAGGCTGAGTTGGTGTAAATGCTAGTGCTGTGGCTGGCCTGGTCTGAGTCCGGGACTCCCTAATCCCTCTGAGAGCTGCCAACTCCCTCTCTACCCTCGTGGCCCTGATCACAGCCTCCTCGTAAGTGTCAATGATGTGACCCGCTAGTCTATCCCTGATAGAGGTCTTCAGCCCCTCTAGAAAATGATAAACTCTCAGCTCCTCTACCCCAATAATATGCGGGGCAAACCTGCCCAATGCGGTAAACTGGGACTCATACTGGGTCACGGTCATGTCCCTCTGTAGTAAGGTCTCAAACTCTCTCCTGAATCCGACCCTAGCAGTCGCTGGAAAGTAGTGGTCATTGAACATGGCCACAAATGCATCCCACCCCTCTCCGAACCTGCTAATCCTGCCGGCAGATACCTTCCACCACTGGCTCGCTAGCCCTGTAAACTGGAAGGTGGCACATCGTATCCTCAGGTGTGGCTCAACAATCCCTAGTGAGTCCAGGATCCTCACAATCTGATCCAGCCACTCCTCGGCCACCAAAGGATCAGGCTGTCCTGCAAATGACGGTGGCCTCATACGCTGAAACGCCTTCATGACGAAGGTATCTCTGGTCTCCCCACCGGCCGCTCTGGCCGCGGCACCGGCAGCCCTGGCCTCGGCCTCAGCAGCTCTGGCCTCAGCATCAGTAGTCCTGGCCTCCTGCATAGCACGGAAGCACTCCTGTATAATGGTCGCCAAATCTCTGGCGCCAATAGTCTGCCCCACCTCCTCCACAGGGGCTGGAGCAATACCCTCCCCAGCTGCACTATGCTCGGGAACGTCAGCTGGGGCAACTACCTCCTCAACCACGTCAGGAATAGGGGCAGCAGCTCTGGGTCTGCCACGACGAGGCTGGGCGGCACCTCGAGGCACACCCCTACCCCTACCCCCTCTGGGTGGCCTGCCTCTCGTAGGAGCTCGTCTAGGAGGCATATCTACAAGTCCAAAAGAAAAATTCGATATCACTTTTTCACGTAATCACAATAAGGCATGCATTAAGACACATAATCACGTAGCACATAAGATCCTATCACATGTTGCTAACAGTTCACACTAAGTCTCATTCTCTTCTCTAGGGTCTCATGGTGTTAAACAACACCCCACAGTCTCTAGGTATTCGAACCTATGCTCTGATACCACGTTGTCACGCCCCGAATTTCCCACGAACCCGGGGCGCGAGTAACGAGACAGAAAGTAAAATAAATAAAAGGACAAAAGTAATTAAATCCAATAAACATGCATCCATCATCATCCATACATAAAGTAACATCGAATACATTGTTCATCAGTCATTCGGGCTTAAGCCCTTACATAACAAAATATAAGTCTCATGGATCACAATTACATCACGTGCTTCGCCCTCTCGGGGCATCACTAAGTCTCATGTGGCTGGAGGATCCTCATCTGAAAATGTTGCCCACGAATGGGTCAGCACAACTGCTGGTATGATGAAGTGCTAATGCCAGAAATAAAGCTAAGGCGTGGCATGTGCAAGGTGTACATTTATTTCTAAATGACATTCAAGCATCGCAGTAGTATATATGAATAGTATGCGTGACACACCCATGCACAACTCTATGCCACACCCATGTCTCGTTTACGGGTACTCCCCGATGGCTACGGAGTACCAATGCAATGGCCAATTTTGGGTTTTTCACCACAGGATCTACACCCTCATAATGCAAAGCACCACGTGCTTACCCACGCCATGTTCTCAAAGGATTCATCATATGCCAATATGCCAATGCAATCTCAATGATACATGGTTCCACGATATAGCATGCTCGAGACAATAATATATAAATCACCTAACTGATTCCACATGCAATCACATCTCGTAAAATCAACATATACACATGTCGTGAGTCACATTCATCATTCACTAAATATTCATAAGGTACAAGTAACATGTAAGCATGTGAACAACCAATTCCAAATAAACGGTGAACACGTTACAGATAAACACATACGACATTCAGTCATTCACAAATATTCCTAACTTAACTTCATTTCTAACACTAGCAAAACACCATACCTGATGGGTCGGTATCAACCCTAGAAGATCGTGAACTATATGTAACTGAACAGACGGATGAAAACGTAAGAGATCAGATCGCCTCCTCCTGTCCTGTCAGTGTCCCTAAAAGTAGGAATTACAATTCAGTCCATTGTTGTTTGAATGTATGCTATTCATCAAATTTTATGTCTTTAAATTCATAGGTTTCTATTCTGCTAAATTAAACCCTACCATTGGTTTTAGAACGTTTAAGAAAGTAAGCCTAGGTTTTCGTAGAACTCAATTCGGACACCGGGGTTCAAAAGGGCAAAACAGTCATTTTGCACTTTACGCGTGTTCTTACATTTCGTGACCTCTTTTCACAAATCGGACCCCACGGTTGAGTCCGGAATGTTCGAGATAATAAAATTCCACTATTTGTTTACCTAATTCGGAGTTCGCTTGACAGTGTTTCAAGTTAGGGGCATTTTGGTAATTTTAAAGGTTACTACGGGTCTTTTATTTTTCGGGACCCCGTCTCGTAAAACGGACCTCACCATTGGTCTCGGAATAGTCGAGATAGTCAAAATACACTAATGACTTGTCTCATTTGGACTCCGGGATGTTTTTGAATATTTAATTAATTAAATTAATTTAATTAATTAATTAATTAATTAATATTTTATTAATAATTTAATCTGGTGGGTCAAAGTGTAATTTCTAACAGTTGGGGGGTCAATTCGTAATTTTTGAAAGTTCAGGTTAAGGTTCAAATTTAAAAGGTTCAAATCCAAAGGTTTAATTTCTAAAAGGTTCAAATTCATTTAATTTAAAACAATGGCTGACACGTGGCAGGGGCAACCCGTGCCCGCCCGAACCAGACCCGGATCCGACCCGAGACCCGACCCAACACCCCACCTTCTTCCCCGATTTTCCGGTGAAGCAGCGGTAGGGTTCCGGCGCCTTCTCCGGCGCCGGCGACCGGCCTCCGATGAGTTTTCCCCCTTTTTAAAATGCCATTCTCTAGGGTTTTTCGTGTAGGCTCCATATCCAACCTCCACTTCCCCTCAAACCGTCCCCATCTCCACGAAATAGAGCTCAAAGGCTCATGGCCGAATCTCCGGCCAACTGAAAAATTCCCATTTCTTGCATATTTTTCTACTGTTTTTCATTCTTTCTTTCCCCATTCTCTTTCTGCACTTCATAGGTTTATTTTAGGGTCATTTAAAGGAAGCTTCACACATAAAATGATGAAGGTCACCCTCCATGGCCGAAACCTGCAACTAGGGTTTTCTCCCTAGTTTCTCACCTATTTCTCCTCATTCTTTTTGCATTTGAAAGCTAAAATCATGCTTTATAAAACCCTATAATCTAAATCAAACGAATCATGCTTTTGAAATTCAAAACTGAAACACCCACTTACCTAAAATTTCGGATTTCTCCCCCTTTTGGTTTGCTTCCCTTCTCCTTCTGTTCCTCTTGGTCCGAGCTCTCCTTCAGAGCTCTGTTTCTCTCTTCTTTCTCTTTCTTTCCTTCTCTTTTCTTCTCACCCGAGACACCCTCCTTTTTCTCTTCACTTTCCCTCTCTATCTCTCTCTCTCTCTCTCTCTCTCTCTCTCTCTCTCTCTCTCTCCCCAAGACCAACCACCCTCTGCTGATTCTGCACCTCCCCCACTCCCTGAATTCTACTCACACACACAACCCCACCCATACCTCTTTGAGTGTGTAACACTCAAAGTCACACACACACACACACACACACGGTTACACACACATACACACACTGTTCCACACTGTTATGTACATATATATATATACGTATATACACAATTAAACACATACATGTATTCTCCAAATTTTAAATATGCATATATATGTACATGCACATGTAGCATACACAAAATTGTATACATACAATACACACATCACATTCTTTAATAATAATAATAATAATAATAATAATAATAATAATTAATTAACTATTGCAAGAATAATAAATAATAATAAAAAAAAAAATTCTATGTTATAACACGTCCATTACCAGAGTAGGGCGAGTGTCACGACTCAAAACCCACCGTGTGCTGATTAGGGGACGTGATTGTGGAATTTCTTTCTAAAACTAAATCCGTTTCATTCATACATCACATCAAGTTCAATATTGCAGCGGAAGCAATTACAGATGTTACTTTAATCCTTACAGTATCGAGAATGCCTAGAATTGTTTTTGAAACATACATTACATTCATCATTATAATCACTATGGGTTCCATACCCCATGTTTACATCTGAACTTCACATTTCATTACCCGTAAGTCCCATACCTCACTCACTTATCACCATCTGATATTCATATCATTTCACCCGTGAGTCCCATACCTTACGCACTTTTGAACTTCTGAACCTGTACTTCACTATAGTTTTGGGTCCCATACCCCACCTTCATATCACTTGTACATATCATGGATAAATCAATGTGAGCTTCACTAAGCTTGTGAGTAATTCTAGTACCTTGTCATGGTTTTCAAATGGTAGTAGGTTAAGTATAATAGATTTTATAAAATAGTTACTGTCACGCCCCAAATTTCTGACCGAAACCCGAGGTGCGACTGACGAACATAAAGTAAATAAAATAAAAGATAATTAAATAGATTTACGAATTTACGACAAATTAGATAGAGTTCTTTAATTTTCTAAAAATTTCGGCAGAACCTCCTCTGTTTTTCGAGCCTTTTTTCCCCCTGATAATCACAATGCATCATATATATATACAAACACGTCACAATCCATCCTCACTCGATGGCCACAAATCTCACAGAATTTAAATGTGCATCATCTAATTATACAATCCATCATATATACAACTACACTTAAACTTAAGAATCATCGACTCCGAATTCATTACACTATACCAATATCATCTCCATTTTTTCTTTCACAATATACAAATTTTCTACAAGACAAAAAGGAAATAAAGTAAGGAGTAATCTCAACGGAGTTGACTAGACATGCATCATTTCCCATCAATACATATAGAAACATAAAATACATCTCACAACTACATTGTTCATAGGTCATTCGAGCTTAAGCCCTTACATCACAAAACATAAGTCCCGTGGGCCAAAACACACCAAGTGCTTCATCCTATCAAGGTGTCATCGAATCTCAAGTAGCTGGGGCATCCTCATCTATAATATATGTCCCAAGAATGGGTCAGCGCCAACATGCTGGTATGATATAATACTAATGCAAGAAACAAAATTAAGGGCATGGCATGTGCAAGTGTACAGTTATTTCTATATGGCATTCGATATCATTATGGCAGTACATGAACAGTATGCAGTATATGATCAGTATGCGTGACACACCCATGCAACTCTATGCCCACCCATGTCTCATGATACGGTCCTTCCCCGCTGGCATGAGTACCGCCACGTATGTCTCACTTCACGGTCTAGAATCCGTCAGGCACGCGAGTACCTAATGGCCGATTTTGGGTTTTTCACCACAAGATCTGCACCTTCATAATGCACCAGCACCTCGTGCTGACCCACACTATGCTTTCAAGGAATCACACTATGCCAATATGCCATGATTTCATCATGCAATAATATAGTTCAAATGAAACATCCTTTTCATAAGCATATGCAACATGCTTTAAATAATGCATCACATTTAAGATCAACAATAGCATTTAAATCACGAGACTTCATCCACAAATCTACGTGTCATGCTCGATCAATCTCAACACTTACGCAAATCTACTTGTCGCAATATCAACAATCCTTCTAAAACATAAATCACATATGATGGCAACTCAAGAAGTAAATTATAACTCCCACAGAATCATAAAGAACACGTAAGCATAAAAACAATCAAATTCTAAATGGTTTCCTAATAGCAATTAAGCATAGAGAACATTCAATCATCTTGTCAAATACTCCTAAGCTTAACCTCATTTCTCACATTAGTAAAATATCATACCTGATAGGGTTGGTCACAACCCTACTAAGCTGTGCCTACTATGCAATCCAGTCAACCAGTAAGTAACTTAGTCCTCCCATGGAATCATATCAAACTTATGCTTATCTCCACTCAGCCAATCTTTAGAGAATTTGCAGTCAAGCGTGAACCAAACCCTTGTGCATCCCAAGTTTGAGGTTGATCTCCAGTCCATGGTTCAGCAGTTGAAGAAAACACACCGGCAGGTTGATCGAGTTGGCCAGCCATTTTAAATCCAGTTTCATCAGCTTCTTCAACCTTTTTCCCCCAAGCAGATGATGATCCTGACAAAGTCCGTCCCTTTATCATCCCATCCATCAGATATTGAAGAACTTTTCCTTCCTCTCATCAGATTACTATGTAGAGTCTATCCAATCAGTAGCTTCAATTTCTACAAGCAAGGTTAAAACCCGTAGTCTCCAACAATTACACCACCGCAAGGCTGAGGCTTCAACTAATACTGCATTACTTCCCTTTCACCTTTTACTGAACCTCTGGAGTTCCTACCCTTGTTTTGCACTATCATGAGCAGATGACCTGATGAAACACAACTCCAAGCTTCCATCCAAAAACCCATTCTGAATTTTTTGAGACGTTGACGTAGCAATCAGATCACACACCCAGACCCAACGTGATTCCCCCAACTCAACACCAGCTCACCTGTTGCCATTGCCTCCATCAATTCTTCCCCAGATCTGCCCCAATTTCTTTTCTATCTCTCAGTCGGCTACTCTCCCTTCATTCCCTCTTTTCCCTCATTTCTGCTGCTATAATGTTACCCCACACACATGTATTTATCTATAATATCTCTGCTGCACTGTGCCTACCTGAACAGCCCACACACATATATATATATACTGATCTGCTGTAGCATCACTCCCCTTCTCCCCAATTTAAACAACTCATCAAAACTCAAATCTCTCATCTTTTCCCATCTCAGAAAATGCCATGACCATCCTAGATTTGAGCTTCTTTGCACCACAACTACAGCCGCATCAAAACCCCCTCTGCTCCAACGTTACATAAACATACACACAGACATATACACATATTGCCGCACACCCACACGCACACATATACATATATCTCTGCACTACTACACACACACTGCTCAGTCGCATCACTATTTTGCAGCAGTTCCACCTGCTGCTACTCTGCTACACAACGCCACCACTAACACGCAGCACATGACGCAATATGGTTACTGCTACTTCGTTACTACTGCTGCACTCTTCATTTCCCCCAATTCAATCAACAACCCAACTATAGGAAAATTCAACAAAAACAACAAGAAACCGACACAACTGGATCAATAAACCCAACCTGCTATCTCTCAATCCGACGAACCAATGAACCAATGCAACATCCATGACAGCCATCGACAAAACCGCAACATCATTATTCAATGATCAATCAACCTCCATTTTCGGCAATTAAAATCTGTTCTCCCCTTCTGTACCGTTACACGAACGCAGACACATATATATACACAAATTCCTACTGCCGCATCGCCACTGTCTCTGTTTTGTGAATCAGTTTCGGTACAGAGAAGAACCAACAAAATCCCCTGCACCGACTTTATTTCTTTCCTCCATTTTCTTCAATCTAAACCACAATCCCAACACCAACACGTTGCTTAAACCCATCCTCACGGCAGAATCCTCCCAAAACCGAGTTGAATTTAACCCGTCAAAAATCTGAATCCGTGAGAACACCGAGTGGACTGATGCGGCAACTGTGCGTTGTGTGGCCTTGGATTGACGAAGCAGGATCGTTGGCAACGGAGGCTGACCTGGCATGCTTGAAGACCGAGGCCACCGTCGGATTCGCCCCCTTCCATCGCCCTTCTTCTCCTCTCTTCTTCCCTCTCTCTTTTTCCCATTTCTCTTTTCTTTCTCTCATTTTCTCCCTGCTTCTACGCGACTTGCCCCTGTTTCCCATTTCTCTATCTCTCGGTTTCTCCTTCCCCAAATTCTTATCTTATATAATATATCATAATATAATATATATATATATATATATATATTTATATTATGTTGCCCCTTCTTCCAACAGCTTTCTCCTTTTTTTTTTTTGTTTCTTCTTCTATTCATTTTCCACCACATATCTATATATGCCATACTTTACACATTTTTTTTTTCATATATACTATTATACATATTTTTATTTTATTTTATTTTTCATATATTAATTACGAATGTCAATAAAGTTGGCATAAAGCCGGCTCAATATCAGTATTATTTGTTTTACCGTCTCTGGGTGTCCGTTCGCGTCTTATGTCATTTTTTTTTTATTTTTTTTTTCAAAATTTAAATTAATTAGGAATTAAGGACATTCACATAGCGTTCAAAAAAAAAAAAATTTATTCCAAATTTTTGAATCTTTACAGTTACTGCCAATTACTTGTACATTTTAGATACAGAATATAAAAAATTCAGAATAGATTGCATCAAGCATTCAAGGCATTTAGGCTAGGCATTTATTTAATCACTACTGAATACAGGAATCTTCAAAACATATAACACGAAGCATTCAAGGCATTCAAGTTAAACATTTTAGTTCATCAAGTACGGAATACAGGGATCTTCAAATTATATAACACAAAGCATTCAAAGCATTCGAGTAAAACATTTGATATGTAGCAGAAAACTTGTAAACATGTACAGGATGACCATTTGGTGACCAAGGGAATTTTAATCATTTACTTGTTAACAGGATGATAAAATCATTTTCTTGTGAACAGGAGGATAAAAATCATTTTCTTATAACAGGAGGATAAAAATACTTTTCTTATAAACAAGAGGACAAAAATCATTTTCTTGTAAATAAGAGGATAAAAATTATTTTCTTATAAACAGGAGGATAAAAATCATTTTTTTTTTGTAAATAGGAGGGTATGACCCTTTATCATTTTAAAAGTGAGGCCATTTAAAAACCCTTTTCATGTAAATAGGGGTTCAAAAACCTTCTACCATTTATTGCCATACTTATTTTCACTTTTTAACAGAAGAATCTGTTTCGAACCGGACCCTAAGCTTAACAGATCAGTAAAGATATCTCATGCCTAGGAGATAAACCTTCTACCGGGCATTTACAGAATTTTGAGTGCCATAGGGTTTCAATAGCTTGTAGTACTTATGCACAATTATCTTGCATTACCAGTTTGCAAACAGAAAGTATTTAAAACATTTTTTTTTTTAAAATAGATACTTTTCAAGAGCATTTAAATATAACTTTCAGAAGTACTTTAAAGGATCTTTCAAAATACTTGGAACATAAAATTCAAGAACATTAAGACATAACTTTCAGAATAATTAAAAAAAAAACGTTCAGGAACATTTGAAACATAACTTTCAGAACACTTAATCACATCGTTCAAGAATATTTAAAACATGGCTAGAATGAAAAACATTTACTTTTAGAGAGACATTTAATACAAATTTTGAATTTAAAATGGACATGTTGTTGTACGAACTTATAAACAACCAACATTCAAACAAGCTCACTTGCATGTCAAGATACATGAATTTAAATTTAAAACACTTCAGGAATTATGGAGTTAAAACCTCCACTTCAAAGTCCAGGATTACTCACCTGTGGTCCAGGGCCCACAGTCT
The DNA here is from genome assembly GCA_008638375.1 of Nyssa sinensis. Taxonomy (NCBI): domain Eukaryota; kingdom Viridiplantae; phylum Streptophyta; class Magnoliopsida; order Cornales; family Nyssaceae; genus Nyssa; species Nyssa sinensis. The sequence continues at coordinate 220,828 of CM018046.1, read as the reverse complement.
TTCCTTCACTTGCTTACTTTACTTGTCTTGGCACTTGTCTTGTCCTTATTCATTTGTTGGTAACCCTAGTTCATAAATTAAGTTGAACTCAATACCAGAATAAACATATGATCTTATTTAATCACTATCTCTTTGATGTTATTAACCTTGACCGGTTCTATTTTCAAATTTGGTGGCCATCTAAACCCTAAGGCAGATCCCATACTCTCCCTCGGGTCCCATCTGAACTTATTCTCCCTTTAAGGGGATTTTAGTAATTTTTATTTTACATCTCATTTCATTCGTTCCATCATTTGCCTGTGTGGACATCATTTTTGGGTCTAGGTGATCTTTAAAACATTAATACATGTCTTTCAATTTCATCTATACTCTTCTGGTAGCTTTATTTAGTCCTAAGAATGTATTCATCATTTTTTAATATTTTACTAGGTCTCATTTTTCTTCAAAGAACATCTCCGTTAGGTCCGGTGTGTCGAAGAAAACCAGTTCAAGCTTTTTCGGATCTTACTTTGCATCCTTATAACTTATGTTAAGCTTAAGGGAATTTTTTTTATTTTAAGCTTTTACGTTTCATATTTTTCAATAGCAAATTTGATAATATGGACCTCATCGTTGGGTCCAGAACGTAAGAGAAAGTCAAATCAGACCCTCTCGGACTTCCATTTGGCTTCGGGCATCATTAAAGGTATTATGGTAATTTTACATTTCATGTGTTTATATTTTTGAGACTTTGTTCGGTAAAATGGATCCCATCGTTGGGTCCGAAATGTCCAAAAATATCAATGTCTATTTTCAAGGTCATCAGAGTTCCAGTGATAGCTTAATTAATCATTAGGACATAATTAGAATTATTTCAGTTTGCCTGTTCATATTTTTTGGGATCTAATTTCATAAATCAAACTCTGCCGTTGAGTCCAGAATGCCCAAAAATATTGGGTTAGACTATTCTTTTATTTTAATTGGCTTTCATTCGACCTATTTTTGGCCTAAGAGTATTTTGATAATTTCTCTTATAATTAAAAAGATTTAAAATTAATATTTAATTAATTTCCTGGGCCATTTGTAATTAACTCAAACTATTAGGGGTCATTTCATAATTAACAAAAATAGTTGGGGTTCAAATTATAATTTTAGAAACTTTAAAACCCTATACCATTTGGTTCATTTGGGTTCCAAGTGGATCGGACCACAATAGAGGTGAACCAACTATTATAGGGTTTTAAAGTTTCTATTAATATTCAAACCCAATTAACAGTGGTTCAGCACCCAACCCGTGAGTAGTCTTTTTTCCCAAGTCTCCGGCGAGGGTTCCGGTCACCTTCTCCGGCACCAACAACTATCGACGACCACTTCCGACGACAAATCTAATAGGGTTTAAATCTATTTTCAGTGAGGATTCTATATGTGGTATCGGTTTTTCGGTTTGGTGGGTCTACAGCCTCGAAATAGAGGGTTTCAGTGGATTTCCAACTAGACCCGTTTTTTCTGTTTTTCGATTTTTCGATTTTTTTTCCTATTTCAAAGGGTTTCACCAACTGTTTTGGTTCCAAATTTTTCCTCTGAGCATCTGGGAGTGTGGGGAACACTTTCCTATTCATAAAACACAACAGAGCAAGCTTATTTTAGGTTTTCAAGATTTTTCCCTCTTTACTATTACTCATCGTATCTTTTTGGTTTCTTAACCATTTTTAATGGTTCAAATTGCATAATGCTCATCTTTTATGCTTTTTTTATCCATGCAAATTGTTTTAAGTTTTGTTCAAGTTAGATACAAAACTCAATTTTTCAATATTTCGGGTTTGGGGTTTCTTAGGGTTTTCAAGCTCAAATTGTTCCCTTTTTTCTCTATTTTCATTTTTAAACACGCATGTAAAATTAAACCCAAAAAACAACATCATTTGGAGGAAGTTTTGGTGAGAGAAACTTATTCCATTAATGGATGTTCCCTTTCTCTCTCTCTCTCTCTCTCTCTCTCTCTTTAATTTCCCTTATTCTTCTTCTTCTTTGTTAGTCCATTCATGTATTAAGTTTAGTTCTTCTCTCTTTCTTCTTCTTTTTCTTCTTCTTCCCTCTCTATAATTCTCTCTCTCTCTCTCTCTCTCTAGCCGCACAGACATACACACACATGCACACACAAGTCTGTTATACACAATATACATATATAATATGTATATATATATATAATGATTAGGTTGTTGCATTAATTTTTATTGGCTAATGTGAGGATCCAATGAGATGTTGACACCTCAGCTTTTGAGTAGGGGTGATAATTCGTGTTATCGTGTCATGTTTGGATCATGTCGAGACATACATATTCAAAAATATATGTGAACCCTAACCCGACACTATTAACTAATCGTGTCAAGTTTCAAAACCCAAACTCAACCTATTTATTAAACAGGTTACACGTGTCGACACACTTAACCTGTTTATTTTTAGTTTTTATTTTTTAAATAAAACATTTATCTATCTTTTAATATGTATAGATAATTTTCAAGTTTAGTAACTTTGGATATGGGCCAAATCAAAGTAAAAATCTATTTTATAAATAAAAAATCTCAAAACCTTGATAAATATTTGAAGTGAGACGAATTACTTTAACTCATAATATATTTTATAATTAAACGCGTTAAGTCGTGTTAAATGGGTTAACACTAGTAAAACTCAAACCCGACCTGTTTATTAATCGTGTTATACGTGCCAACCCGTTTATGACCCAAACCCATTTATACTAAACCCATACCCGTTAACTTTGTGTCATGTTCAAGTTGTGTTGTCGTGTCGGGTTAAAAATTGTCACATTTACTTTTAAGCATGCAGACTTGTAAATTTATATAGGTCATATATATATATATATATTATGGGATATATAGCACAAAAGTGCTTGTAGCCTAGTGGTTATACTTTTTGGTATAAGTGTTTTCCCTCTTTCTTGGTCTTGGGTTCAAGACTTTGGGCCATAACTTTCGGACTATTTTTCTTTCTTTTCTCTTTTTATTTGCATTTGTTTGACTTTTGTACTTTAATCCCATTTTTCTTATTGCATTAATTTTATTTCTTCCTCATGTATTTGTATTATTTATTATTTATTTTTCTTCACGTGTCGGTTTCATTAGCCGTAAATTATTTTATTTTAGCCTTCATTTTCTTGATCTAATTTTTCTTAACTATTATTTTGCTTTTTAAAGTCCCTAGTATTTAATTAGTGACTTAATTATCAATAACTAGGTCAGGGTGTTACAACGAGAATACCGATTCCAACAACCTCTGGAGGTAATTCAATACAGTAAGGACTTCAGCCTCCTGAGGTCCCACATCCATCAGTCGGGAGAGATGAGCACCCCTCTGTTACTGTCAGAAAAATTCCCCTTGTAAATCCAGGACCTCGAAGCATGGGACAAGATGGACAACGGGTGTCGACCGCACAACAAAACCTACCCAAGGCCCCTCAAATGGTAGAGAAGATAGCGGACTCTCAAGATCAGACGATCTCAACCAAGGGGTTTCACGTCCCAATAGAACAAGACGAGCTAAGTAAATTGCTCTGTAGGTTCTCCACGCCGTTCATCTCTAGTATAATGATAAAGGAGCAACTCAAGAAACTTGTCGTCTTAAAATTCACTCTCTATGACGGGTCGAAAGACTCTAGGGACCACCTATCTCATTATCAGCATACAATGACCTTGCACAGGGCTATTGATGCCTTCATGTGCCAAACTTTTGTGACCAGCGTAATGGGTACCGCCATTAAATGGTTTCACAACCTTCCTTAGAAATTGATCAACAACTTTTATAACCCCAGCTAACTGTTTCTTGATCATTTCTTAATAAGTAGGAAGTTAAGAAAAGAGCCAGAGTTCTTGATAACTGTGAAATAAGCAAAGGGAGAGTCACTTCAGGAGTACATAGCTCATTTTAATATTGAACTCACAAAGATAAGTGACTGTAGTTCAAGTTTCCTGGTGGCCGCTCTCACTTTAGGCCTTGGGCCTGGACGATTTCAGAATTCATTAACTAAGAATCCCCTTGTCAATATGACAGTGCTTGTGGAGAGAGCATGGATGTATATTAATCTTAAAGACATGAAAGCCTCCTTCCGAAAAGCTAAAGAAAAAGCTCAAAAGGATGACAAAGTTCAGAAGAGGGATAGCAACACCAATAAAAAGACGATCAAGAGTCTTGAAATGAGAACAACACCAAGAGTCTGAAACAACTCCAGCTCTAGAAGGTATGGAACTTATACCCTGTTAAATGTTTCTCTTACCCATATACTCTAACAGGTCCAGACTCGAGAAAACCTAAGGTGGCCAGAACCACGAAAAAGCCCCCTCTGACTCGAGGAATTGAAACAAATATTATGACTTCTATAAAGAGTAGGGGCACACAATCGAGGAGTGTAAAGCTCTGAAGCAGGAGATAGAGCATCTCATCAAGAGAAGACGACTGAGAGAATTCGTTCACTAGGACATAAGACAGAACCCCCGTGATGAAAGACTCTCTTAAAGGAGGCCAGAGCAAAGGCCTGAACAGAAGAAAGTTTGGAATGATTAGTAGCAGCAAAATAATCATGTCATCTTCGTACTCTATGTTGACAATGCGATGACAGGGATGTCTAATCGGGCCAGGAAACGATACGCTTAGGAAGCAAGGGTAGAGCCCCACGTCATCCAAATCTCCGCCATTGAGAAAAAGACGAAGTCAGAACTTCAAATTAAGTTTTCTGAATTGGACCTTATTGGGATACACTGTCCCCACAACGATGTTTTCGTCATCTCACTCAAAATTGCTAATTTTGAGATTAGAAGAGTTCTTGTAGACATTAGGAGTCTACCAACATTTTATTCTATGAAGCTTTCAAAGACATGAAGCTAAACTCTAATGACATCAGAGCTACAGTTACTATAATGGTAGGATTCAATGGGAACCTCAACTTTCCGATGGGCAGAATTGATCTACCAACCACGGTAGGAAAAGAAGATGACTAAAAGACCCTGATGTCTGAATTCGTGGTTCTAGACTCCAAATCTCCGTATAATGTCATCATTGGGAGACCCTGGATCCATTTGATAAGGGCAGTTGCTTCAACCTTCCTTCAATGCTTGAAATATGTCCACAAAGACAAAGTTCTTACCATTAAGGGCTGTCAGCCCATTGCCCAAGAGTGCCTTACCCTCGCACTCAAAGAAAGACCTTCCAAATAGCAATTACAGTACCTCATGAGGGAAGACTCTCTATCTCCAGAGCTGCATAAGGCCGAAGAATGTCCTTTCGAGATAGATGAACTACTGAATCCAAGAGGAAGGGATAGTGTGGTCAAACCAATGGAGATGCCCATTTAAGTGTTAGTCGGCACTGAAAAAGAGGGAAAATAATTTCAAATTGGCTTGACTCTGTCTCGTTCCGAGCAAAAAAAGATTGTTAAGTTCTTGAAAGCCAACCTTTAGGTATTTTCTTAGGAGACCAGAGATATGGAGGGAATAAATCCTGACTTCATTTCTCACAAGCTGATGACAGATTCAGACTATCCTTCTGTGTGACAGAAGAGGATGACGTTTGCCCCAGAACGTCACAAAATCATCAACGATGAAGTCCAAAGGTTGCTTGATGCTGGAATAATAAGAGAAGTATTCTATCCTGAATGGCTTGCCAATACAGTTCTTGCAAAGAAGAAAAATGGCAAATAGAGAGTTTGCATCGACTATACCAACCTCAATAAAGCTTGTTCTAAAGACAACTTTCCTCTTCCCATAATGTATCAACTCATTGATGCTACGACAGGTCACGAACTCATGAGCTTCATGGACGCATATTCTGGGTACAATCAAATCCAAATATATTCTTAAGACTAGGAAAAAATAGTCTTTATATCATAATAAGGTCTCTATTGTTATAGAGTGATGCCGTTCGGTCTAAAGAATACTGGAGCCACATATCAAAGCCTTGTGAACAAAATGTTTGGCCTCCATCAACGATATACTCGTTAAGAGTACTTGGAAGGCTAATGATGAGAATGAAAAATGTCATATTTTTCTCCCTTAATGTTTAGTCTTTTATACTTATTTGGTGCCTAAATATACTCATTATTCTTATATTTTGATTTAGGATGCAAATGGAGGTGTTAAGTGCAAAACGAAGCTAATTGGGTGATTCTGGACAGTTTTAACTTTTCTTCATAATCGGGACATAACTCTCTCATCCTAGCTCCGATTGAAATGATTCAAGATGATATGGAACTCCAAGAAACATCTTTACAACTTTCATGTTTTGAGGTTTGAGAGATTTAGGTTGCATCAAGGTTGAAATCAAACTTGAAGTGGTTGTCCCTACACTGTTGACGTTCCTTAGCTTCGCGAAATTCTAATACGTGGGTCCACGCGATTTAGTTTTGAAAATTCCATATCTGGTGCATGAAAATTCTAGCTGAAAATATCACTTTCCTAGTTATATTAGGGCTTTATTTTATTTTTAATATTTTCCTTAATTAGTTAGATTTGGATATTTTTATTTTAGGATAATATTTAGAATATCTTTAGGAGTTTGATTATGCTTCGAAGACTGATTTTTAATGTGTAAAAGGGGGAGGAAAGATCAGACCTCACACACACACACACACGCCTCTCTCACCCTTCTTTTCTAATTTCTCCTTCAAGTTTCCATGGCCCTATGTGGCTAAACTTTTATAATTGGTCGAAGGAAACGAAAGCGTCAGAATCAATAAAACTTGTGAGATCTAATTTGTTTTTATTGTTCAATTTATGCTATGAGTATCAGATGTTCTTCTGTGCTTATTTTCATGATTGTCTCAGTTTAATTACTAGCAAGCCTACTAGTTTATTATTCGTTGCAATCTACTGCTAGGTAAGATATCAAATCCTGTAATTTTTTTATCCCTCTAATTTGTGAAGCAACTAAGATTTAATGATTTGCTGTGTCAGAAATTACTAGATCTTAGGAAGAACGCTCGACTAAGTTAAATACAACCACTTGTACTTGTGTTGTTTAACTTCATCGATCTCTCTAATTTTTAAGGCTGCTACTAGATTTAGCGCTTGTCTTGGGTTGTTTAGTAGTTAGGGTTAATTAGATCGCTTGTTTTTTAATTAACTACGACTAAGGAGAAATAGGAAAATAGTTCCAACGGTGAATATTCAAAGTGTGAATTGATATATATTTGTATCGATGATTAGTTGCAATATTCCGATGGTGGATGTTGACTTAGACCAATGTTTGTTCTTTTGATTGATTTCGATACCTTAATTTGAATTGTTCCTTAGTTGTTTTTCTTAAAATTATTTTCGTTATACTCAAATCCCCCCCATCCTTATTCACATAGCATAAAACTAGGCTAGATACTCTTTGTGGGAACGATCCTTACTTGCACTACTACATGTATTTTTAGGAGTTTAGGTTTTATTTTTTTTGGTTGCCTGCGACAGCACACCAGCTGACCACATCGAGCACTTATCCAAGACTTTCAATACCCTATAGGTGAACAAAATGAAATATAATCCATCAAAGTGTACCTTTGGGATCATTGAGGGAAACTTCTTGGGTTTCTTGGTCTCCCAACGAGGAATTGACATAGATCTTACCCAGATCAATGCTCTAATTAATCTGGAATCCCCCAGAACTAAGAAAGATATTGAGAGACTAAATGGAAGGATAACAACACTAAATAGGTTCATCTCTAAATCCATGGATCGGTGCCTCCCATTTTTTAAAGCTTTGAAGGGGAGTAAGGCCCTATAGTGGACCTCTGAATGTGAAGAAGCATTTCAACAACTTAAGCAATACTTAGCCTCGCTCGACCTTCTTTCAAAATCAATGCCAGGAGAAAAACTACTCCTGTATTTAGCCATGTCACAAAGTGCGATCAACTCTGCGTTAATTAGAGAAGACAAAGGAGTTTAGAGACCTTTCTTCTATATCAATAGAGCACTTTTGAAGATCGAGATAAGGTATTTCGAAATTAAAAAATTGGCATTAACTTTGGTAGTATCTACTTGGAAGCTTGGACCATACTTTTAAGTTCATCCTGTCTTGATCCCCACATCCTATCCTTTGAAATAGGTCCTTCACAAACCCAAAGTTTCTAGATGATTCGCTAAATGGTTAGTAGAGTTAAGAGAATTTGACATATCTTATGTTCCATGAACTGCTATCAAAGCTCAAGTGTTAGCAAATTTCGTAGCTGAATTCACTAGAACGTAGCATTTAAAAGCCCAAACCACTACAGACACTTCGGCATGACTACTTTACATTGATGGTTCTTCTATAGATAAAGGCTCTAGAATATGTATAATTCTCCAGTCCCTTGATGGGATCATAACTGAAAGAGCTGTTAGCCTGCGATTCAGAGCCTCAAACAACGAAACTGAGTATAAAGCACTTATCTTCAGTTTAAAGCTAGCTCTAGGAATGTGAAGCTCTAAACCTTGACGCATTTTCAGACTCTCAGCTTGTTGTTAGTAAAGTTCTAGGAGAATATTCTACCAAAGATATTAGGATGATCAGATATTGAGAGCTGGTGGAATCATTAAAACAATCCTTCCAGAAGTTCACTATTTAGAAGATTGAAAGGAATCAAAATTTAGGGCAGATGCACTAGCAAATATGGCTTCCCATCTCGAGCTGGAGAGAGATTCTATGATGAAAATCTCTTAGCAGTCCAAACCTAGCATTAAAGCATCACAAGCTCTTCAGATTTCATAATAATCTATGAATTGGATGACTCCCATTATTAAATTCCTAGCAGAAGGATCCCTTCCAGAGGATAAAAATCAAGGATAAAAGAATTCAAATCAGGGTAGCTTGGTATTTAATCCTTAAAGAAATTTTTTATCGAAGGTCTTATACACAACCCCTCCTATGATGCTTGACTCAGGAAGAGGCCTTACTATGTTCTCGTAGAAATAAACGAGGGGATATGTGGCAACCATAACGGTGGAAGAACCATAGCTCATCGAGCATTGACTTAGGGGATACTACTAGCCCGGTATGCTAAGACAAACTAAGGAATATATTCAGAAGTGTGACCAATTTCAGTGTTTTGCTTCTTAGTAACATCAACCTCAGCCATGAACTTATCCCTATTGCAAGTCCTTGGCCGTTTGCCCAATGAGGAATGGACATTGTAGGGCTATTCCTACTAGTCGCCATTGACGACTTCTCTAAATAGGGCAGAAGTAGAACTACTGACTCACATCACAGAGGTAGAGGCAAAGAACTTCACTTGAAAGAATGTTATATGTAGGTTTAGCATAACAACAGTCATTATTTCAGAGAATGGGACGTAGTTTACAAGAAAGTATTCGGGAAGTTTTGTAAAGACCTTCATATTAGCCACTACTTCTCCTTTCTAGGGCATCCGTAGGCTAATGGGCAAGTTGAGGTCACTAATCGTACCATTCTCGAAGGCATAAAGAGAAAGTTGGAAGAAGCCAAGGGAAGATGGGTCGAAAAGCTCACTAGGGTGCTTTGGGCCTACCGAACTACTAAGAGAATCCCGACTACAAAAACACCATTCTTACTTGCCTATGGCACCGATGTAATCATTCTTATTGAGATTGGTATACCAACCCGTAAATTAGGGCCTCTTTGACCAAGAGACCAATGATCAACAATTCGTAGAAAATCTATACCTTCTAGAGGAAAGACGCGAGCAAGCTCGAATCATGATCGAAGCTTACCTAACAAAGAATGACGAAATGTTTCAACTAAGGGTTAAAACCTATTAGTTTCTAGCTCAGAGACCTCGTCTTAAGAAGAGTGTTCCCAAACACTAAAGTTCTAACCATGGGGAAGTATTTCCCTAATTGGGAAAGACCTTATAAAGTAACCAAGATTGCTAGACCTACAACTTATTGGTTAAAATATTTAACAGGAAAGCCTATACCCAAGCCTTGAAACATCGAGCACTTATGCAAGTATTATCAGTAATAAACTTTTTGAATTATTTTTTGCTCACTTTAAGTGTTCACTAATGTACAGACCCATAAAAATCCTGTATTCATTACCAGAGTTACAGGTCTGGTCCATTTCACTAATGTACAAACCCCTAAAAACCTTGTATTCATTAAAAGTGTGACAGGACCGATTCATTTCACTTATGTATAGACCCTTCCATTTTACCAATGTACATGCCCCTAAAAACTTTGTACTCATTACAAGTGTCATAGGTTTGGTCCATTTTACTAATGTACAGACTTCTAAAAACCTTGTACCCATTACAAGTGTTGTAAGTCTGGCCCATCTTACCAATGTATAGACCCTCTAAAAATATTGTATTCATTACAAGTGTTACAGGTTGGTCCATCTTACCAATGTATAGTCCCTTAAAAACTTTGTACTCATTACAAGTGTTATAGGTCTGATCCATTTTACCAATGTACATATCCCTAAAAACCTTGTATTCATTATAAGTGTTACAAGTTTGGTTTATCTTACGAATGTACGGACCCCTAAAAACATTGTATTCATTACAAGTGTTACATGTCTGGTTCATTTTTTCACATCACAGACCTCTAAAAAATCTTGTATTATTTACAAGTGTTGTAGGTTTGTATATTCAGTTTTATCAGTACGCATACGACTAAAAGACCTTATTTTATTTATGAGTGTTATAGTTCTGTATATTCTGTTATTTAGACCTCTAAAATGTTTTATAAGTATTTTGGAATCCTTAGAAAATTTATATTTTTCTACTGGTCTGAATATTAGAGAAATGGTCCCCAAAGTTAAAGATAACACAAGCAGATCATACTAGACACAAGTTCTAGAATAATCAGAATTTCATATATTGAAGCCCCAAAATGGGAAAGTTAGAAAGTAAAAAAAAAAAAAGTGAAGTACCAAAAAAATTCTATATATCTACTGTGCTGCAGGCTCTGCAATCTTTGGTGGAACTTCTTGGAGAGGTTTAGGGGCTGCTTATTCTTCATCATTGGCATGGCATTTGGTATCCTTTTGATACAAATGTCATATTGGCAGCATATTACTATACTGATTGGGCTAATAACGTGGATGACTGGAAGTGCACTTTCGGTGGTTTCTTCTATCTAGAAAATGCCTTAGTTTCATAACATAGTAAGAAGCAAAACTCTATTTTTCTCTCCACTACCGAGGCCGAGCACATTACTTGTGGGGAGTTATTGTGCCCAACTCGTGTAGATGAAACAAATGTTGGTGGATTATGGAGTTGATACAGGCACCATGACCATTCATTATGATAATTTGAGTGCCATAAGTATATCCAAGAATCAGGTCCAACATTATAGGACAAAGCCCATTTATATTTGACACTATTAAATTAGAGAATTGGTGGAGGATGGTATTATTTCTTTGCTTTCTGCCAAATGTCAACTTGCCGACATCTTTACCAAACCCTTAGATTCTCTTAGGTTTGAATACTCCTAAGAAATCTATTGGCATGTGCATCTTTGAGTAAGTTGTGTTCTTTTTCATGGTCTAAGTGAGGCTTATGTTAGTAATCTATTATAGGTTTATGGATATTTTTTTTTTTTTTATTATTCTCTTTTTAGTGGATTTTTTATCTTTCACTAGTTAGGTGCATTTCATATCTTTGTGAAGTCAATGATCCAAAAGCATTTTTGTTTCATTTTAATTGCTAATGGTAATCCCATTCTTTTTAAAAAAGAAAAGTGAATAGAGATGCATTGTTAGTTCTTAAGACTATGACATGTGTACTTTAGTTTATCACTATCTTCACTTAGTTTTATTCGCTTGAATAAATTCGATTTTTCAATCTACTTGTGATCTCATGGTGTTTAGTCTTACATATCTTCCTACACGAGATTGCTTTGTAGATAGTTTGGACTTAGTTGTCTTATGTTTATATATCAATAAGTCTGATGCTGCACTTTTCGACTCGCAATAAGTGTGGGCTCCGTGACCTGAAGAACACTCAGAAAGATGATCAGAGGACCACCGGATTGGCTCCGGCGGTAGCTGCTCCGATGCTTAAGTAAGTAAATGGAATTGAAAGACTGTATTGAAAGCCAAAGAATGAGTATAAAAATAAAGCGTACCTTTAGGGTTTAATTTAGTAGGTACGTGGCCTTCCTAAGTTGATTAGGATTCGACGCCATGAATATAGGGATTTGATCATCGGAGATTGCAGTTACCTTGTGGAGTATTGAGTCGTAGATGGAGATAATCATAGATAGTAGTTTCCGTGTTGAAGGCTGTTTCCTTATTTTCTGCTTGGTAGTTGTTAAGGAAGCCATAAGGTCGGAACCATATGAGATGTTGAATGAATATTGCCCAGAGCATAAGGTCTGGAAGATATGTGCATAAGTATGCCTTGGAGGCTCTGCCTGCACTGTATGACCGAGTTTGTCGGCTCTGTAGGATATATATATATATATGAGAATGCCCTGAAGGCTGTGAATGCTCTGTATGACCGAGTTTATCGGCTATGTATGATGTATATATATGAGAATGCCCTGAAGGCTTGTGGCTGCTCTGTATGATCGAGATTATCAGCTCTGTATGATCGAGATTAGTAACTCTGTAAGCACACGTGTCTTAAGGTGATTGGTGTGTCTGTTTGTGGTATATCAGCTACTCCCCCCCCTGAGCCCTAGTTAGAAACTAGGGCTTAACTAGGGTTATGGGCTTTGTGAAGAGTCATACGTTTCATCTCTCCATTTCTCGAGACGTCGGTTTAATGAGTCATTTATTGCGTAGCCGATACTTGAGAAGCCATCATTATCTTCAACTGTTGTGTCGGCTCGTCTTGGAAGGCTCATATTTCGAATGTGTATATAAAGAGAGGGAAAGGTCTTGTATACCTTTCTTCTGCACTTGCTTCTATAGTACCAGAGGCTGCCACCGCCATTTGACATATTTTGAAGTTTGAAGGATATCCGGTGTTCATAGTCCTTTCTTGATCTCAGGTTTGATTTAGTCTTCTTCTACATTCCTTTTCATTTGTTTCATTTCTTTCTTTTGTTCACCATGTCTGGTCTCGAGTCACCTTCTGGTTCGGGTAGTCCTTCTGGGACCGTCCCTCAACTTCAGTTAGTGAATCTTCCTTCTATAAATGATGATGAGAGTAGAATGATAGAGCCCCCCTCTAGTCCGGGGGTTAGGATTGTTGATGCATTTGATGAGCCCTCGAATAGGGCTGGTAAGGACCTCTGGTTGATCCGATTACAAAGAGGAGGGTGAGAGTGCAATCACCGAAAAAATGTTGAAGGAGTTATGGGAGAAATTCAAACTTCCTTCCAACGTTACTTTTAGGGTTCCCTGACTCTCGGGATCGCCCAGGCGATGTTAGAGAAGGGGAAATCTGCGCTTATCTGGCCTGGTTTGAAATGGAATTGACACTCTCCCCTTCCTGATATTATAAAACAATTCTTTTGTTGGTTCGACCTTTGCCTCGCAGACCTGAACCTTAACAGTTGGAGACATCTGTTGAGCTTCATTGTGTTGGGGCATATGAATAATGTCAATGTGTCTCTTGACTTGATCTGTAGTAATATGGATCTAAAACTTCAAAAGGCGGAAGGCCTTTATTACATGTCTTTTGATAGTGGGTTCAGACCCCTTACTTCCGTGCCCTCTTCCAACAAGACCTAGAAGAAGTGATATTTCTTCATAAAAGGAGGATGGGAATTCAAGGACTTCGAAGGCCAACCTTCAGCATTCCCTCGAACCACTGGGCGAAAGGGTGAGGCCCTAATTTTCCCATGGCTGTGTTGACTTTTTTTTGTACACCAATTACTGAACTAATCAATTTCTGTGTTTTTTCGTGTAGTTAGGAGCGTGTGGAGAAGACCGAAATTCTCCGCTGCTGATTCAGAAGCAATATAAGAAGCTCTTAAAGCCCAAGCAATCAAAACCATTCCTCCATTGTCAATCCTGATAAACTGATTGCTGCCAGAGGAAGCATCGAGGATCTTGCAAAGAACATGATGGCACGGTGGGAGACCGAGCCATCTTCATCTGTGGTAGTGGGGGAGGCTTCTTCCCCAGTGGACCCTCCCGTTCAGGCAAAGAGGAGGAGGATACTCTCAATCTCTCCTGACCCCATTGAGGTGGAGAGAGAGGCGCCTTACCCCCATTTCTATGGTCCTCCTCAGCCCCTATCCAAGCAAACGGGCAAGGGGGCGTCATCTTCGGTGGCCCCTGATGCTGTGGGGGCCAAAAAGATTCTGGAGGACTTTTGGGCCAAGGGCTCAAGCAAAATTAGGCCTTAGAAGCCGGAGAAGCTTCTTGCTGACTTGGCTTCTCTTCAAGTCAAGGTAAGTTCTTCAGGTCTTTATCTTCCTTCCCTTTTTTCCAAATGTTTTGGTTGGTACTGAACTGTGTGTGCTTCGTACGCTGTAGGCTCTACACACCCTTTCTGCCTTGACGGAGGTCTTTCCTCCTTCAGAGGAGGTTGATCAACTCAAGACCGAGTTGGACGAGCTTAGGCTTCAGCTTGGCACTGCCCAGTCAGGAGGCCCACGATTCTGTAGAGAAGCTGAAGGAGTTTTAGAATTCTCTGATCGTGATGGAGTCGGAGAAGGACCTTGCTCTTCAGCGGGAAAAGAGGCTGAAGAGGGAGTTGGACGGCCTGCGATACTGAATTCAATCAGAAGCTTGAAGATGCGGTGGAGCAGGCCAAGGTGGATAATGAGATGGAGATGAGGATGGAACTGGAAGGAATGGCCACCACCCTGATTTTGTTTGGCTTCAACAACTTCCGAGACTAGGTTCCTTGCCAAGTTTCCCGACTTCGACATATCCTCGATTGTGCCTCCAGGGGTTACCCCTCCTGAGGTTGCAGTTCCGAACGAGGTAGTCGAGGTTCCTCCTGCCAACTCCACTGAAGTTATCGTCCCAAGTGAGACGATTGATGCTGCTTCTGCCGATCCCCTCCCAGCCGTTGAGCCTGCCGACCAGGCTTGAAATATGCTTAGCTTAGGTTTTTGTTGGTTTTTTTTTTTTTTTTTGAACTTCAGTGTAACAGACTCTTTCAATGAAACGGTTTTTCTTTATCAAATGTCTTCTCTTGCGTTTGGTTGACTTATGTAGTATTTTCTTTGGATTTTTTGTTGATGTGAGAAATTGATGCAAGTAAGGCTGTTCTGGATCCCTCCAGATCAGCTTCCAAGAATTGGCAGTTATCTTCCGAACTGTAGTTACGATAAGATAATGATTGTAGCATAGTTCTGATTGCTTCTTCCTTTTTGGATGAGGTCGGAAAGCAATTTCTATCTGACATATAAGGATCTGACGATGATCTTGTGCCACATATATGTTGAGAGTAAATTTCTAAAGCATTCTGAGGCAGCTTGTTCTGAACCCAAGTCCTGTAGTAAGAACGGTGTCCCTGTGTTTGTTGCTCTGATGATGGAGACTTCTGCCTCCTAAATCATTCAGACCTGGACTAAGATACATCCGAACTGAAAGCTTTACATGGTTTGTCAAGGATCAACGGAATAACAAAGACAATGAGGTCTGTATGTTAGACCGAAGGCCTTTGTATAAAGGTGGATCGGACTTTGTTTGCTTTGATCAGTTCGGTATGCTTGGGGAAGCCTTGTATCTTGTCGCCTAAGTATCCGAAAGGACGATTCTATATGTCATCCATTTATACAGCTGTCTTTTGGGTTTTCGAGACCAACCCTTTATTTAATCGTTGCGACGGTTCGTCTGGGCGACTTTTGGGCTTCGAGGGTCTATATATATGAAGGAGGGGCATAAGGTTGCCCCTTATCTCTTTTACTTGTATTCCCATATTGTTCCCCTATCGGAGAGAATTTGAATGCCTTTTAGAGGCTTACCGTTTGCCCGGAGATGATTGACGATTTTCAGTCCGAGTTGGGAATGATTAAACTGTGGCCTGAGAGTTAACCTTCCCTTTGATTTAGTCTCCAAGGAAGGATTAGAGGAGGCTAAGATCTTCTTGTCCATCTTAGCATCCGGTCGAGATTTCTCTGATGAGAGGTGGACCCTCCTTGATTCAACCGAGGCTTGGAGCATTGGCGATGAAGACGAAGGTGGGATGCCTCCTTCCCTCTGTGTCTTGGCAAAGACCCTTGCTCCAATCGGCTGGGGTATGACAACTGCTCTGAGGGAGATGAATGGAGGTCCCCTGAGACCCAGAGCCCTCATCATCCGTTGGTCTTGAGATCAATGACAGTGATGATGAAATGGCCTGGGTGCTCCTTGCTGCAGATTGGGGTTCAGGATTCCTTCCTTTCAAATGGAGCCGGCGGCGGTGGTAATGGAAGTTTGGATCCTGGATCCCTTTCTCATTTGAAGAAGAAAAGCCATGATGTCGTATAGTGTTTGCCTTTGTTGTAGCTTTTTGTGTACTTGTCCTGTTTTCAGTCTTCTTGTACTGATGTAAATTTTCTGAATCATCAATAAAATTGAGTTGCTTCTTCCTCAGATCTGATGTTCTTTGTATTTGAATGTGCTCTTCTGGAGTTAAAACACCTTTTCGTGCACTTCTGATATGTGATTGTTCTAAGAATAGATCAAAGAAACTCTGCAGAAGTCTTGAATCAAAGTACTTCAAACCTGCTCAGTACTATCGTACTTGTTGCTTGCTGATAGATAAGCCAAATAAGTCTAAGTATCAGATCTGAGGTGTTCCGATCTAGGAAACTTTAGTTTGTAGATGTTCAGAACCTCTATCTTTGGATGGACTGGATCATAGAATTTGTATGTTAAAGATGGACCAGGCTAAAAAGACCTGTGCATTATAAATAGACCAAGTCCTGAGACTTGTGCATTATAGATGGACCAAGTACGAAGGCCTGTAAATTATGGACCAGGCTCTGGAAGCCTGTGCATTTATAGATGGACCAAGTACTAAGACTTGTACATTATGGACCTAGGCTCTAGAGGCCTGTGCATTTAGAGATGGACCAAGTACTAAGACTTGTACATTATGGACCAGGCTCTGGAGGCCTGTGCATTAATTGATAAACCAATTACGAAGACTTGTACATTATGGACTAGGCTCTGGAGGCCTGTGCATTATAGATGGACCAAGTGCAAAGACTTGTACATTATGGACCAGGCTCTGGAGGCCTGTGCATTATAGATGGACCAAGTGCAAAGACTTGTACATTATGGACCAGGCTCTGGAGGCCTTTGCATTATAGATGGACCAAGTGCAAAGACTTGTACATTATGGACCAGGCTCTGGAGGCCTGTGCATTATAGATGGACCAAGTGCAAAGACTTGTACATTATGGACCAGGCTCTAGAAGCCTGTGCATTAATTGATGGACCAAGTACGAAGACTTGTACAGTATGGACTAGGCTCTGGAGGCCTGTGCATTATAGATGGACCAAGTGCAAAGACTTGTACATTATGGACCAGGCTCTGGAGGCCTGTGCATTATAGATGGACTAAGTGCAAAGACTTGTACATTATGGACCAGGCTTTAGAGGCCTGTGCATTAATTGATGGACCAAGTGCAAAGACTTGTACATTATGGACCAGGCTCTGGAGGCCTGTGCATTATAGATGGACCAAGTGCAAAGACTTGTTCATTATGGACCAGGCTATGGAGGCCTGTGCATTATAGAGGAACATTCCATGGAAGTAAAAGAAAGAAATATCTCTATTGATAATACTTCCGTAAATGTTCCACGTTCCATGTCCTAGGAATAGGCTTCCCAGTCATGTTTTCTAGCCAGTAGGTGGTAGGCCTTACAACCTTTGTTACTTTGTAGGGGCCTTCCCAGTTTGGTGACAACTTTCCCATAGTGGGATCCTTGGTGTTTTGAAAGACTCTTCTTAAGACAAGGTCTCCGACTTGAAAGCTGACCGTCTTGAGTCCTACCTTGGATTTGTCGACCATTCTCTGTTGATAGGCTTCCATCCTGATGCTGGCTTCATCCCTTTTTTCTTCAAGCAAATCCAAGTTTTCCATCAGCTGCTGATCATTGGACTCTTGCTCAAAGGCTTCAGTCCTCAGGGTTGGCATACCGATCTCAACCGGAATTACTGCTTTTGTACCATAGGCCGGTGAGAAGGGAGTTTCAGAGGTAGGCATTCTTCTGGTTGTTCTGTAGGACCAAAGAACTTCCAGGGAGTTCTTCTGCCCATTTTCCTTTGGCCTGTTCCAACCTTTTCTTTAACCCGTCAAGGATCGTTCGGTTGGTGACCTCTGCTTGCCCATTTGCCTGTGGATGGCCTGGAGAGGCAAAGTGTTGCCTAATATTGAGATTTTCACAGAATTTCTTGAAACCTTTACCAGTGAACTGTGTCCCGTTGTCGGAGATAATCACACGTGGTATGCTGAACCTGCACACAATGTTCTTCCAAGGTGAAGCTCTCAACTTCCTTTTCTGTGATATGTGTTAGAGGTTCAGCTTCGGCCCATTTAGAGAAGTAGTCAATGGCTACCAAGAGATACTTCCTATTTGGTAGGGCCCTTGGTAATGGACCCACAATGTCCATTCCCCACTGAGCAAAGGGCCAAGGACTAGGAATCGGGATGAGCTCGTGATGAGGCTGATGTTGATATGGGACAAACCTTTGGCATTTGTCGCACTTCTGGACATAGTCCTTAGCCTGCCTTAGCATGCTAGGCCTAGTAATAGCCCTGAGACAGAGCTCGGTGAGCTATAGTTCTGCCCCCATTATGATTCTTGCAAATTCCCTCGTGTATTTCAGCCAAGACTATATTGTGATTCTTCTGGAGTTAAGCATTTTAACAGAGGTTGAGAATACGACCTTCTGTACAGCTTGTTGTTCAGGATCAGGTACCGAGCCGCTCTGATTCGGATTCTCCTGGCTTTGTTTCTGTCTTCGGGGAGGAGCCCGGATTGCAGGTACTAGAGGATTAGAGTCATCCAGTTCTGGGGCTGTTCAGCAATTTGAGCAACTTGGGCTTCCTCTATGCTAGGTCCTGGCTGATAGGAGATTTTTACTGTGGAGTTTGCTTCAGACTTTAGGTGGGACGCCATGTTAGCCAAAGCATCTGCTCTGTAGTTTTGGCTTCTTTCAATTTTCTGGATAGTGAATGTCTGGAAGGAATGCTTCAAGTGGTTCACCAGTTCGGAGTACCGGAGCATCCTATCATCTTTAATGGCGAATTCTCCCAAGACTTGGCTTACCACCAGTTGGGAGTCTGAGAAGACATTGAGGTTCTGAGCCTCACATTCCAAGGCAAGCTTCATGCCTAAGATTAGAGCTTCATATTCTGCTTCATTGTTGGAAGCTTTGAATCCTAGGCTGACTGCTTTTTCTGTCGTTAGCCTTATCAGGGGACTGTAGTACTAGGCCTACTCCCGAGCCTTGATCGGTTGATGATCCATTGATGTATAGCAGCCAGGTTCTCGAGGTTTCGATGAGTTGTGCCTTGTCTTGAAGTGCTGGGGTGAATTCGGCAACAAAATCAGCCAAGGCCTGCCCTTTGATGGAGTTTCGGGGTACATATGATATGTCGAATTCCCCTAACTCCACAGACCACTTTACTAATCTTCCCGATACCTCAGGTTTCCTCAGTATTGACTTTAGAGGATAGGCAGTTGGGATTTTAATTGGATGGGCTTGGAAATAAGGTCAGAGTTTTCGAGCTGATATGACCAAGGCATAGGCTAGCTTTTTTGCTTCTGGATATCTTTTTTCCGTGTCAAGTAGTGCCTTACTGACGTAGAATATGGGCCTTCGTACTCCTCTGTCTTGTCTGACTAATGCGGAGCTGACCGCGTTTTCAGAAACTGCAAGGTACAAGAGTAGCTTTTCTCCCTGTACTAGTTTTGACAAGAGCTTTGGAGAGGCTAGATACTCCTTTAGTTCTTGAAAAGCTTTCTCGCATTCTTCCGTCCACTGCAAAGCTTTGTTGCCCTTTAGAGCTTTGAAGAAAGGTAGGCAGCGATCAGTGGATTTGGAGATAAATCTGCTCAGTGCCGCAATTCTGCCGTTCAGTGCCTGAATGTCTTTTTTGGTTTTTGGTGACTTCAGTCCAATCAGAGCTTGGATCTGAGTGGGGTCTGCTTCGATACCCCTCTGAGAGACAATGTATCCCAAGAATTTTCCCTTCGTAACCCCGAAGGTAGCATTTCGAGGGGTTGAGCTTCATCTTGTGCTGTCTGAAGATATCGAAGGTCTGGGCTAAGTGCTGGAGGTGACTACCTTTCTGCAGACTCTTAACCAGTATGTCGTCAATGTATACCTCCATGGTACTGCCGAGCAGTGGGCTGAACATCTTGTTCACCAACCGCTGATAAGTGGCTCCAATGTTCTTTAAACCGAAAGGCATTACTCTGTAGTAGTAGAGCCCTCGTTCGGTTATGAAGGCTGTCTTCTCTTGGTCTGGAGGGTACATCTGGATCTGGTTGTACCTAGAGTAGGCATCCATGAAGCTCATGAGCTCATACCCCGCAGTGGCGTCAACCAGTTGGTCTATCCTTGGTAGTGGAAAGCTGTCTTTGGGGCATGCCTTATTGAGGTCTGTATAATCAACGCAAACTCTCCACTTGCCATTTTTCTTCTTGACCAGCACGGTGTTGGCTAGCCATTCGGGATAGAACACTTCTCGTATCATCCTAGCTTCAAGCAGCCTCTGGACTTCTTCATTTATAATTCGATACCGTTCAGGAGCAATCGGTCTTCTCTTCTGTCTGACTGGTGGATGATCTGGATCTACCATCAGCTTGTGAGTTATGAGGCTAGGGTCTATACCCTCCATGTCTCTGGTTTCCTGAGTAAATATAGAGAGGTTGTCTTTCAGAAACCTGACTATATTCTCCTACTCGGTGTGCGTCAGATCTGGGTCGATATACAAATAACGCCCCTCTGCTTCTGAACTGATCAACACTTTGATGGGCATGCCAACAGGTTTGGCTCGGTTGTCTCGTCCCCTTGGGCAGGAGTTCTTCAATGCTGGGTGGGCAATCTTCTACCTCGGGAGTGTGGGTGAGAACTGGATCTGCACAGTCCCGAGTGTACTGTAATTGCTATTTGGGGGCCTTCTCCTTGAGGGCAATAGCATGGCACTCTCGGGAGGTCGGCTGACACCCTCTGACAGAGTGAACTTTCTGGTTATGGACGTACTTCAGACACTGATGGAGGGTCGAGGTGACCGCTCCTATCTGGTGCAACCAAGGTCTCCCGATTATGACGTTGTAGGGAGATTTCATATTCAACACCATGTACTCCGAGATGGTGGTCTTCTGCCCTTCACCCTCTCCTACAGTAGTAGGAAGGTCGATTCTCCCCAATGGGGTGCTAAGATTGCCATCAAAAGCTACCATCACGGCAGTAGTGGGCTTGACGTTGTCGTGGTCCATTCCCATCTGTTTAAGTGGCTCATGGAACAGTATGTTGACGGAGCTACCAGTATCGACCAGGACTTTCCTGATCTCGAAGTTGGCGATTTTGAGAATGATGACGAGGGCATCATTGTGAGGGTAGTGTACCCCTGCTAGATCTTGTTCAGTAAATTGGATCTCCAGTACTGGCTTGAGCCTCTTTTCCATGTTGGAGATCTGCAATACGTTCGGAGCAGCTCTGGCCTCTCGAGCATATCTCTTTCTTGCCCTGTTGGACATTCCTGTAATAGGGGAGTCAGCATGGAGGACTGTAGATGACATGGTTGTTCTGCCTCTAGGGCTCGTTTCGTCCTTCCCTCTGCTCCTTGCCTCTGCTTGGGCCTCTGGTCTGGCCGTTGTTGAGGCTTGTCTTCTTGGGGGTTCTGCCTTCCGTCTTGCTTGACGAACTCCTGGAAGACATCTTTGTTTATGAGCTGCTCTATCTCATATCGGAGGGTCCTACATGTGTTAGTTGTATGTCCATGAT
This sequence comes from Nyssa sinensis, assembly GCA_008638375.1. Lineage (NCBI taxonomy): Eukaryota > Viridiplantae > Streptophyta > Magnoliopsida > Cornales > Nyssaceae > Nyssa > Nyssa sinensis. The sequence continues at coordinate 199,050 of CM018046.1, read as the reverse complement.
CTTTATGAAAATTACAATACTTACTTTGGTCCCGAAGGCTGGGATCTCCTTTGATTGGTTCCGGCCACCTCAGGTTTTCCCGATCTCGAATCTGCCTGGAGTACCTGGTTCGGTGTAGTGTTCAAAGGAGTGAAGTTAGTAAACTCCCTTGGTCCGAAATTGTACACAGCTCTGGGTGCTGTTCTCTTCTCTAGGCTCCTGGCCCTCTTCTTGTTGGAGTCTCTTCTGTGGTCCTCCTTTTTGTAATCCTCTCTCTTTGGATTATCCCTCTGGGTCTGATCTTTGCCCTTCTGGGATGTGCGGTTGGCTTCTTCCAAGTTGATGTACTTCCTGGCCTGATCCATTAATACCGCCATGTCGGCTGGAGGGCTCTTTGTTAAGGAGTCTCTAAAGCCACCATGGGCAAGCCCGGCGGTTAAGGCAATTACAAGGAATTTTGGGCTGCAGTCAGTGATCTCCGTGAGTTCGGCATTGAAGCGCACAATGTAGGCTCAGAGGGACTCCTCTTTAGTCTGCTTGACGTTTAACAGGAACTCTGGTCCCTTTCTAAGCCTTCTGCTGGTCATAAACCTGTCCAAGAATTGTCTATCGAGCTCATAGAAGCTAGTAATTGAGTTCAGAGGGAGGTTGTGGAACCATTTCAAAGCAGTTACTTTCAAGCTTGTGATGAAAGTTCGGCACATAAAAGCATCAGAGGCCTCGTGGAGGGCCATTGTATGCTGGTAGTGCGAGAGATGATCTCCTGGGTCTCCAGACCCGTCGTACAGGGTGAATTTTGGCACCATGAACTTTCTGGGCCTTTCTTCTGACATGATGGCGTGAGTAAATGGGGTGGCTAGTCTTCCGAGCAGCCTAGCCAACTCGTCTTGCTCTGGAGGGTTCTAAGGGCGTCTCAAGGCAATTGTTCGGTCCATAGACTCGGCGATTTCTTCTACCCTCCGTGGGTCTCTGAGTCTGACATCTTGCAAACCTTGTCTGACAGCCTCGGCTTCAGGGTAGTAGGGTTGAGTACGTCCCTCGGACGGAGGAGGGTTACGAACCGGAGGGATTGGTGCTGCATGGGGATGAGGCTCCTGTGGTGCTGGATGTGCTCCCAAAGCCCTTGGAGTTGGGGCTCGAGTAGTGCTCCGGTAATGGACGTCAGGGACGAAGGCTGATGTTCCCCAGCCTGGAGCTGCTGATGGCTGTGGATCCCTACCAACGCGGGCAACACCCTAAGGGTGCCCAGGCTGGTTATTTGGAGCCTGCTCATGAGGCTCTTCATTCTCTGTGGTAACAGGGGGTTGAGTTCCCGCAGCAATATTAACCGGTGGGTTAGGAGGGTTCGTCCCTTGATTCTGTGTGAGCGTTGCCAGCGTTCTAGTGATGGCCAGCAACTGTTCCTGCATCAGTTCATTGTGTCGTTTGATCGATTCGATCTCTTGTCGCATGGGATTAACCGTTGGCCCCCTTGCTCGTGGAGTAGGTGGCCGACGCTGAGAGCTTTGCGGAATCTGAGTATTCTGTCGCGGTCGGAGATTTGGGGCCATAGTTTTCCGGTGAGGAAAGAGATGAGTTTGTGAATAGAGCACTTGGAGATTAGTCGTTCCCACAGACGGCGCCAAACTGATGTTGCACTTTTCGACTCGCAATAAGTGTGGGCTCCGTGATCTGTAGAACACTCAGAAAGATGATCAGAGGACCACCGCATTGGCTCCGGCGGTAGCCGCTCCGATGCTTAAGTAAGTAAATGGAATTGAAAGACTGTATTGAAAGCCAAAGAATGAGCATAAAAATAAAGCGTACCTTTAGGGTTTAATTTATATGTCGTGGCCTTCTTAAGTTGATTAGGATTCAACGCCATGAATATAGGGATTTGATCATCGAAGATTGCAGTTACCTTGTGGAGTATTGAGTCGTAGATGGAGATAATCATAGATAGTAGTTTCCATGTTGAAGGCTGTTTCCTTATTTTCTGCTTAGCAGTTGTTAAGGAAGCCAAAAGGTCGGAACCATATGAGATGTTGAATGAATATTGCCCAGAGCATAAGGTCTGAAAGATATGTGCATGAGTATGCCTTGGAGGCTCCGCCTACACTGTATGACCGAGTTTGTCGGCTCTGTAGGATATATATATGAGAATGCCCTGAAGGCTGTGAATGCTCTGTATGACCGAGTTTATCGGCTCTGTATGATGTATATATATGAGAATGCCTTGAAGGCTTGTGGCTGCTCTGTATGATCGAGATTATCAGCTCTGTATGATCGAGATTAGTAACTCTGTAAGCACACGTGTCGTAAGGTGATTGGTGTGTCTGCTTGTGGTATATCAAAGTCCATAGCTAGAAAGATTGAATTTGTTTAAAAAAATCAAAGGACCTAAAGAAAAAGCCTTAAAAGATAATGGCACACATACAAAATGAAAAATCAAGAGCGGAAGGAAAGGGCTACCTTTGGGCGAGTGTGTATGCTATCAAATGGAAATGAACACCCTACTCAATTGTGTGAAAGCCACCTTACAAAAGGTGAGAAATATGTAATTCAAATTACAAAAATTTGGCTTTGAAGTTAAGAAGGATTTTTTATTGGAAATGGTAAAAAATTCCTAAGTTGATTGACTATGGTTGTTTGCTAATATTGTAGTGTAAATCATTCAACACCATATCATCAATCTAGATATAAGAACATCACATATTTGAAGCTTAAGGCATATGTTTACACGTCATGGTGGAGTGAGTCGAGAGTTGTTTACACTGACTTAAGTGTTCTAGGGCTAATTGAATATCTTGATTCATTTTAGAACATATATTTCATACTCCTTAAGTCACACAAAAATGTTCTTATAATTCAAATTTTAACTCAAAAACATTGGGATTGGTTTTAGCACTGTTGATAAAAGAATTATTTTCAAATTGTTTCATCCTAAAAATTAAAGTTTTCATTGAAAATCCCTTTTGCTTTATTGAAATGGGTAAAGGACACAAGCAAAGTAGGACACTCTATTTTTCTTGAGAGAAGTGAGGTTTCAGGTCCTTATTTGAATGAACCCTCATTCGAACAAAGGCTCGTTCAAATGAGCTCACCTAAACTCGTTCGAACAAGTGACTGATCAGTTTTAAAAATATATGACAGAGGTATGAATGGTTCATTTCCTCTAGCTTCACTTTATATTCTCTTAGTCTCTTCATATTTCTTTTTAAGATTTTAATCCCGACATTCGTCATTTTCATATTTCATTCTAGTTACATCGATATACACATCAAGGGCTTCGTTTTAACCATTCAATTTTGTATTCCCATCGTTCATTTGTTCGGTAAGTCCTCATGTCTTTTTCACTTTCCTTTATATCTTTTTTTATTGCTTTTATCTAGATTTTAGGGTTAGTATGGACCGTTAGATCGGTACACTTGACATAGCAACATATTAGGTTCATCATATCTATTTATCACTCTAGTCTACGTGATCTTGTCTTTTAAGACAGTGCCCATTGTACGGGATCTCTTTTCATATGTTATCCAGTTAGGTGTAGTACCTAGGAGTGTTGTTCGGTTTACTTCACTGACTGCCTTATGCGAACTAGGACTTTCTTATCCCGTCCCATCCTGTATTCCTAGAGAGGGTCGCCACCGTCGAGGATATCCATGAGACACTCACGTATAGACTCTTTGAGTACCGTAGTTGGCTACCTCTCTTGACTGTCATGGGTCCCACCGATTAGACCGTGGTTCAAGAGTTTCACTCAAACCTTGGTGTTCTTAATGCACAAAGAGCATACCCCGTCACATTTCGCGGTGTTAATTTCACTCTCACCGCAGACTTGATTGCTCAGACTCTTGGGCTACCCCGAGTCGAGAAGCCAAGTTTTCCATACCCTTAGGATGCTATTATACCATCCACTGAGCTCATCACTTCTACCTTCTACACTGACAGTTCGATAGTCTTTTGTACGAAAGTTGCCACTCTAAAGTAGGGTTATCTTCATGAAGGTTACTGTCACGACCTAGAACCCGACCTATGCAGATTAGGGGTCCGTGATTGGCCACCAACGCCTTTCAATGATCATAACACCTTTCTAATTACCCTTTAGTCAAATGCAACAGAATAATTTTTTTTCTTTAAACATCTTTTTCATATTCATAAAGTAAGCTACACAACCTGATCAACCAATTAAATACTGTCTTTGAAGGATATGGCTTCCATGTCACAAAGTAGTGTGGAGTAGTATAACATTACATAACTTAATTCACAAAATCAAAAACCATCTAATCTATTTTCAGTCAAGGACTCATCAAAAAGAACTCGCTTCGTCCCTTAAGCACTTACTCTATATCACTTGAAAACAAATTTGTCTAATTCTTACTTGAAAACATGGTAAACATTTGTAATGAGCTCGACGGCTCCGTGAGAACTCCATAACATGCCAAGGGTTTCAAAACTACTATGTAGTTTTCTACTGAAATGTCTATACTCGTATAGAATTAAAATACGTCATATCAAAACACAATAGTTCAAGGAATAGTATCAAATTTATTTTCAATAAATCTTAGTTCAATCACAGTCTTAAATCAATGATCAATAACATAGCTCAATCATAATAATGGTTCAATAACATAGTTCGATAACAATGGTCAATATTACAATTTAATCATAGTCATGGTTCAATAACAATAGTCATAGTTCAAATCAATATCATGGTTTAATCTTGATCATAGTTCAATAATATAGTTCAATAAACAAAATCATAGTTCAATGAGTCTCAGTTTGATAATTCAAAGTTCAATCATAGTTCATATTCAATATTCCTAAAAGTTTATGCCAATAAATTCCTCTTCTATGGTCAACAAAGTAGAACCTCGTTGATTGAAATCGATATTTGATGAGACTAGTTCAATAATGCCATTCTGTGCAGCTCACCACTAATATACCCTGTGGGTAGGGTTCGATAAAGTCACAATCTATTCAATAATAACCAATCATGGAAGGGTGTTCCATTCAAAAAATTAAAATCATATCCAAAATCAATAATCATCAATAACAAGTTCAATTATCTAAATAAGAGTTCAATATCTAGTATTTAGTCAAAATAATTCAAAGATCGGTAAGAAACCGTATAGTATTTTGAGTACCTTACAAAATATTTTCTTAGATCAACAAAGACAATATAGATACCGAAGGATCATTCAAAATATATACTAGGTACAATATATCTGTTATCAAGGCCATAAATGAAATGACAATATATATCGATAAGTTATTCAAAACGATATTAAATGAAAGGGTCTATTATCAAAGTCATAAAAGAGTTAAATATTTATATCTATAATAAAATTCACATTAAACATGGCATGAAATATTAATACTCACCTGAAGTCCAAAAGCTTATACCAAAAAATCCTTCCTTTAGTCCAAGGTCCCTATAATCACAATTCAAGGTCTTGTTATATTCTTGTTTAAAGTATCACATAATTTAAATGTTAACTTAGAGCTTCTTCTATTCCAATTAAACTCTTCCGGTAGTATCATTAAGTCTTAAGGATGTATTGGTCATTTTTTAATTTGTTACCGGGTCTTATTTTTCTCAAAAGGATGTCACTGTTGAGTCCAGAGTATTAAAGATAGTCGGTTTAGGCTTTTTCGGGTCTAAATTTACGTACCTATAGTTTGTTTTTAGCCTAGGGGCATATTCATAATTTTATGCTTTTGCGTGTTATATTTTTTGGTACTTCGTTTACTGAAATGGACTATATCGTTGAGTTTAGATTGTCCAAAATAGTCAAGATGGACTCCTTTTTATTTTTAATTGGCTTCGGGCATCATTAAGAATAAAATGGTATTTTTTTTTTACATTTTACGTGTCTTAATTCTTGAGATTGTCTCGTAAAATAGACCTTGTTGTTGTGTCTAGAACTTTAAAAAAAGTTAGAATACACTACCTTTTTATTTTATTTGGGCAACGAAAACATTTTACAAAAATTAAATTAATTAAATAATTTTATTTAATATTATATATAGATTTTGTTAATAAAACTACACATGTGTGAAGCTGCCGTAGTGGTCACGCGTGAAGGTTTAAGTTCCTTACGTGCGTGAGGTTAGGTCTTCGAACCTGGGGAGCTGCGGCTCCCCTATTTTTTTCTTCTAGTTTTTCAATTTTCAAATAGTGGATAAGGGGGGTAAAACAGGGATATGATATCTCGTTCTAACAGTGGCCATCAAACTAGGGGTTCTGTCCGTGTAGCCAAACATGCCAATTTCCTTTTTAATTTATAACCAAATGCCTAAAATGGTGTAGCTTTACCTATTCAGTTTTGCACCAGGGCGGGTCTCGACCCGAACCTGAAACCTAACCCAAAATCAACCCGCATTATTCTTCTTCTTCTCCGACGTCCCCGTCATTGTTGCCCTAATTCTGCAAATTTTAAAATTTTATTTCACGAACTTTTGAAGCTTTTTCTTCTCTGCTTCCTATTCTAACCATCTTCTAGTGTCCCAACTTTGGTTTTCTCATTGATTTGGGAGGTTGAGGTGAGCTAAATAGCTCTGTTGAACTTTGACACTTGTGACTGAACTTGCCCGGTTCATGCTGATTTCTCCACCAAATTACAAAATATTTGGCCTATTATTCCCCTGGTTATGGGGTTTCATCCCCCGTTCATAAAAACAAATTTAGTGTCCAAACATGGAGTTTCTGTTCGAAGGCCAAAACCTGCAACTCGAGGTTTCTCTCTCGTCCCTAACTCGTTTAGCCTAAATCCTATTGATTTGAGACCCTTTTAGACTCTGTTTTGAGTCCCCATTATTATATTTCAGTCTAGGTTAGGTTGATTTAGACCATACCCCGAGCATCATCAATGGTGGTTAGGATTTTGGTTCACTGTTTCGGGGTATTCTAACTTGTTTTGTTTCCTATTTTCTCTACATATAACATATATATTCATCATTGTATGTACATATAAGCATGAATATTGCTTAAACCCATGAGTTCCTATTTTAACTTCTGGAGAGAGAAGTTGTAGGGTTTGGTGTGTTTACCTTCAACATTTGTGCTTCTCTGCCTTTTCTTTGCTTCTTGTTTCTGCTTCTTTCTTCTTCTTCTTCTTCTTCCTTTTTATTCTTTATAATTCTCTCTCTCTCTCTCTCTCTCTCTCTCTAGCCACACACATATGCACACACACCTTTCTATTTATCTTCACACACGCAGCACACACATATGATATATATATATAGCGCGCACACACACACACACACACATATATATATATATTAATTTCTTGCATGAATTTCTATTGGGTGAAATAATGGTCTAATGAGGTGTTGATACCTCAGCTTTTTTGTGTGTAGCCATGGAGTTTAATATAGGTTATATACCTTTCTTGTGGGTTATATACCTTTCTTGTGGGATATATAGCACAAAAGTGCTTGTAGCCCAACTGGTAATCTTTTTGGGTATAAGTTTCCTCCCCTTTTTGGTCTTGGGTTCAAGACCTTGGGCCAACACTTTTGGCCTTCTTTTATCTCTTTTTCTCTTTTTTATGCCTTGTTTGGCATTTTACAGTTAATCCCTTTTTTGTTACGTGGGTGGGAATTTTGCACTTTTATTTAATATCTTATTCATTAGGTATACTTAATTTGTACATCTTTAAATTTCTTAATATATTTTATGTTCATTAAAATTTTCTCTTTTATGTAGTTGATTTAATTTAACAAGATTAGTTATGATACTTGCTTAAATATTTATGTATTTTTTAATTAATTTCATCGTCATTTTTCATATCCATTTCTTCTACTTTAACTCTCACAAAAATTATCATCGCGACACTACTGTCATGGTCTAACCGTACGTTAATGTTCCCTTAAAGTTTACTAAGCACCCCTAATTATATAGTAATTAGGTCAAGATGTCACATTCTCGTCCTCTTCAAAAAGTTTGGGGACTCAAAAAGTTTGGTCCCCAAACTTGAGTTAGCTAAGAGTGTGTAGTATTCCTCAGTATACGAATCCCATGGTAACTTAATAATTTAACGATTCAAAAGTAGTGTTTTACCTCAAGTCTTCTTGTTAGAACCAGGACAATTATTTATCAACTAATAGAGTCGTGATTGTCCCCCATTTTTAGGCAGTCTTTCACTCTGTGCCCCTTCTTGCCACATCCAAGCAAGCTTCCGTGTTCCACCGGCGTTGGTCATCCTTGTGGTGACCTTCACATCGCTGACACTTGTCTGCCTTATCTTAATCCTGCTCTTTTACCCTGGTCTGTGAAATTTCACGTCTCTTGTTTAAATTCTCCCCAATTTTCTTACTTGAGCCTTCTCCTATTTTCTCAGCAAAGTAGGCTTTTTTTCTTTAGTTCTGGTCTTTCACATATTCTTCGTTGTTCTTTTCTGCGATTAGGGTCATGTTCATCGATAAGTCATTCAAAACGATATTAAATGAAAGGTGTCTATTATCAAAGTCATAAAAGAGTTCAATATTTATATTTATAATAAAATCTACCTTAAACATGACATGAAATACTCACTTAAAGTCCAAAAGCTTATACCAAAAATCATTCCTTTAGTCCAAAGTCCCTATAATCACAATTTAAAGTCTTATTACATTATTGTTTAAAAGTATCACATAATTTAATCATTAACTTAGAGCTTCTTCTATTCTAATTACACTTCTTTTGGTAGCTTTATTAAGTCTTAAGGATGTATTGATCATTTTTTAGTTTGTTACCAAGGTCTTATTTTCCTCAAAAAGATGTTACCATTAAGTCCAGAGTGTCGAAGATAATCAGTTTAGGCTTTTTCGAGTCTAAATTTGCATACCTACAATTTGTCTAAGGCCTAGGGGCATTTTTATAATTTTATGCTTTTGTGTGTTATATTTTTCGGTACTTCGTTTGTTGAAATAGATTCTATCGTTGAGTCTAGATTGTCCAAAATAGTGAAGATGGACTCTTTTTTATTTTTAATTGGCTTCGGGCATCATTAATGGTAAAATGGTAATTTTTTTTTATACATTTTATGTGTCTTAATTCTCGATATTCTGTCTCATAAAATGAAACTCGCCTTTGGGTCCAAAATGTCAGAAAAAGTCAGAATACATTACCCTTTTTATTTTCTTTGGGCAACAAAAATATTTTACCAAAATTAAATTATTTTATTTAATATTATATATAGATTCTATTAATAAAACTACACATGTGTGAAGTTGGCATAGTGGTCACACGTGAAGGTTTAAGTCCCTCATGTGCATGAGGTTGGGTGTTTGAACTTGGGGAGCTACGGCTCCTCTATTTTTTTTCTTCTAATTTTTCAATTTTCAAACAATGGATAAGGGGGTAAAACAGGGATAGGATATCCCGTTCCAACTGTGGCCATCAAATCAAGGTTCTTGTCCGTGAAGCCAAACAGGAGAATTTCCTTTTTAATTTAAAACCAAATGCCCAAAACGACGTAACTTTACTTATTCGGTTCTACGCATGGGCTGGTCCTGATCTGAACCTGAAACCCGACCCAAAACTGACCCGTACTATTCATCTTTTTCCTTGACGTCCCCGTCATTGTTGCCCTAATTCTATAAATTTTAAAATTGTATTTCGTTATGTTTTGAAGCTTTTTCTTTTCTGCTTCCTATTCTAACCATCTTCTAGTGTCCCAACTTAGGTTTTCTCGTTGATTTGAGAGGTCGAGGTGAGCTAAATAGCTTTGTTAAACTTCGATACTCGTGACTGAACTTGCCTAGTTTATGCTAATTTATCCACCAAATTACACAATATTTGGCCTGTTGGTCTCCCTTGGTTATGGGGTCTCATCCCCCGTTCATAAAAACAAATTTAGTGTCTGAACATGGAGTTTCTGTTCAAAGGCCGAAACCTACAACTTGAGGTTTCTCTCACATGCAAGCATGAATATTGCTTAAAACCATGAGTTCCTATTTGAACTTCTAGAGAGAGAAGTTGTAAGGTTTGGTGTGTTTACCTTCAAGCTTCTCTTCCTTTTGTTTGCTTCTTGTTTCTCCTTCTTTCTTTCTTTTTCTTCTTCTACCTTTTTCTTCTCTACAATTCTCTCTCTCTCTAGCCACACACACACACGCACCCACACCTTTCTATTTTTCTTCACATACGCAGCGCACACACATGATATATATATATAGCACATATATATATATATATTTTAATTTCCTGCATGAATTTTTATTAGGTGAAATAATAGTCTAATGAGATGTTGACACCTTAGTTTTTTTTTGTGCAGCCATGGAGTTTAATATAGATTATATAAATTTCTTGTGGGATATATAGCATAAAAGTGCTTGTAGCCCAATTCGTAATCATTTTGGGTATAAGTTTCCTCCCCTTTTTGGTCTTTGGTTCAAGACCTTGGGCTAACACTTTTGACCTTCTTTTATCTCTTTTTCTCTTTTTATGCCTTGTTTGGCGTTTTGCACTCAATCCCTTTTTTGTTGTGTGGATGGGAATTTGCACTTTTATTTAATATCTTATTCAATGGGTATACTTAATTTGTACATCCCTAAATTTCTTAATATATTCTACGTTCATTAAAATTTTCTCTTTTATATAGTCAATTTAATTTAATAAGATTAGTTATGATACTTGCTTAAATATTTATGTATTTCTTAATTAATTTCATTGTCATTTTCATATCTCTTTCTTCTACTTTAACTCTCACAAAAATTATCATCATGACACTACTGTCATGGTCTAATCGTATGTTAATGTTTCCTTAAATTTTATTAAGCACCCTTAATCATATAGTAATTAGGTTGCGATGCCACAGTTACTGTATCCTTTATCTCATAGTCTGTAGCATTCTTCATCCAATCAGTCATATGAACACACTGACTCTCTCCCACGCTACCTTTTTGTTTGCCATCGGTGCTGTGATATTGCTCGATGCACCTTCCTACATTATAAGAGTCATCGACTCAGTGACTGTAGGTGTCAGACGTACTTCCATTCTTCTATTCGGTAGTTTGACCACCAGGACATTTGTTGCACAACAGGTTTTCTGCTTTACTTTAGACGTTCTTGTCCTTTTTCTCAGACCATTCACTCACAAGACATTTGCGAGGTCCCAGGGACATGTCATTACACTTCCGTTAAGCACGGTGATATGGCTGAGCAGGAGCAACAGTAGCAACAGGAGTAGGAGTAGATGGAGCAGCAACAGTAGGCACAGGCACTAATACGGTTGCCACTATAGTTCAAAAAGCAGATACGTGTCAAGGATTATTTTATTGACCCGACTCCACCATAATTTCCTACCCCAGTAGATACTGACTTCTTAGAGTCAGCTAGAGCATTGTCTTTAATAGCCAACTAACCGATGTCTAGAGATAAGATCGAGGAGAGGCTTTAGCAGCATCATGCCCGGATCCGTGTGGATTTCTCCCTGCTGATGATAGAGGAGATGGTCTGTCATTGAGGTGCCCTTCAGGATCTGACCTAGGCACTCTCATTGGCATTTCCACCTTCACTTCCACTAGGAGCTGACTAGTTATGCTAGCCCATAGTCAAGGTGATTCTTAAGTTCTCTATCTATTCTAGGTCAATGGATTTTATTTTATTTTATTTTATTTTTGTGGATTTTTTATTCCTCATAGTTAGGGGTATTTCATACATTTGTGAGGTCAATAATCCAAAATTATATTTCTCTCTTTTTTTTTTTTATTGCTAATGGTAATTGTATTAAGTGCATTTTAAGTGATTAAGTCTTGAGTTGTGATCTTTATTCTATCAATATCTTCACTTAGTCTTTTTCACTTGGGTGCACACAATCTTTCAATCTACTTGTGATCTCATATAGGTGTTAGTCTTGCATATTTCTTGCATGAGATTGTCTTGTAGATATGATGGGTTTAATGGTTTTATGTTTTCATCTCAATATGTCTATGGCTAGAAAGATTGACTTAGGTTGGAAAAATCAAAGGACCAAAAATAAAAGCCTAAAAAAGAAAATGACACACACATAAAATTCAAGAGTGGAAGGAAAGGGCTATCCTTGAGATAGTGTGTTTTCCAGCATTAGTAAATCCTTTGAAAATAGCAGTCTACTTAATTATGTGAAAGCCTCCTTGCAAAAGGTGAGTCAATTGCAAATTCAATTTGTAATTTTTTTACTTTTAAGTTGAAAGGGAGTTTTGATTGGAAATGGTAAAAAATTCCTACGTTGGTTGACTATGGTTGTTTGCTCTTATTGATATGAAAATAATTCAACACCATAGAAAGTCGGCCTTGACACAAAGAACATTTCATGGTTGAAATTAATGTATATGTCTAGCTACCATGAATAAGTGAGTAGAGAGTGAGCTTGTATGTGTTTTAGTGTTTTAAGATGATTTGAATGTATTGATATTATGTATAACACATGTACATCTCTCTAATTCACTCAAAATATTCTTTAGATTTAGTTTTCAACTCAAAGACATTGGGATTATTTTAGCTCTGGAAATAATTGGTTTTATCTTAGAGTTTGTAGCTAAAAATAATATTTTTTTTATGAAAATCTAAAGTTTTCCCTTGTTTTGTAGTTGAAAAATGTACAAAATTTTCGAACAGAGCAAGACACACTATTTTTTTGAGAGAAAATCAACTTCTAGTGTTCGTTCGAATAAAGCTCGTTTGAACTAATGTCACTTATTCATTCGAACGAACAATCGCTCAATTCAAACACGCGAGAAACTGTGAAAGCGTCATAAAATCCATTGGTTTTCTATCTTTTTCTCTCAAATCCTCATATTTTCTTGTGTCGTATTAATCCCGGAGTTAGTTAATCTTACATTCCGTTCTAGTTAGTGTGTTCTACACATCGAGGGCTTCATTTTCACTGATCGTTTTGTGATTTCGTCCGTTTATTGCTACGGTAAGTCCTTGAGTCTATTTTCACTTTCTATTTGGTTTATTTGATCTTTTTTTTAGACTTTGGATTAGTGTGGACTGTAGTTCAGTACACTTGATGTATTTCCATCATAGGTTCATCTTACATTTCTTTTTTGCTAAATACTATGCGGTCATGGCGACCAAGATAGTGCCCGTAGAGTGTCGACATTTTCCTTATGTCATCCTCTTAGGAGTAGCATCTCAGGTCGTAGTTCAATTTTTGACCCAAGTCGCTCAGTTTCGGATAGGGACCATCATGTTTTGTCCAGTCCTAGTAGAGCAGGGATGCACCATTGATGATATCCATGAAACTTTAGCTTTTAGGCTATTTGACTTACGCGGTTGGCCACCCCTCTCATCGGTCATAGTTCAGCCAATGAGACCCTGGTTCGAGAGTTTTACTCGAACTTCAGTTCTCGTGATGCCTAGGGGGCCTACCTTGTAACTATACACAGTGTCCCTTTCTCTCTCACAGTGGAGATGATAGCTGAGACTCTTGGTCTTCCTCGAGTCGAACAACTAGGCTTTCCATACCCTGAGTAGGCTTCCAATCTTATTACTTCCACCCTCCGTGTTGACAGTTCGACTGTTTTCGCCTCGAGGGATGCATCCCTAGAGTAAGGATATCTACACGAGGGTTTTCGTATCCTCAACCTCGTCATATAAAGTGTGTTGCATCCTACTACATGAACACAATGACACTATCTTATGCCACACTATTGTATGCACTCGATGCTTCTATTCCTATCGATGCTCTATTGTACATACTCTAAGTCATCGATTCCTCCACCATAGGTACTAGACGCACTACGTCTTTACCATTCGACAACCTGATCACTAGGACCTGTGCTACACAATAGGTTCCTTTTTACAGTATTGATATGCTAGTCTTCCTACCTAGTCCATTTACGTGTCAAACTTTAACCAAGTCACGGGGTCATGTCAACACTCCTCCTAATGTTGACGATAAGCAAGAGGTGGCACAGATGTCACATCCCGAACCTCACCCTACGCGGATGTCGAAGACGTGACTGCCAGTCGGTCACGACGCGACCAACCAAAGGCAAATTCTGAACTTTCTGACGAATTGCACTCCAACTGTAGGGTCAGATGCAGCGGAATTTAAAACTTTTTCTTTGTGTCACGGGAATGCAACTCACTTATCCACCATAAAGGTATGTACCACAGAGCAAGTCTAAATCCAAAACAGTTAACAGTTCTAAGTTCAGAGCATATCTAAAATCAGGCATATAGTATAGAACAGATCTAATATCTTTAGAGTACCGTTTATTTCCATGAGCCATAATTATCTATCCAGTACATGTAAATCAGGTTATCCGTATCATATCACTCACCTGAATAACAGAATCAGTCCACAAAAATCCAGTCTCTACAGATCAGTGCCGTCAGATCCTTTACTTGAAGTGCCACTCGGCCTACCATGTCATATCATGGTGTCTTCTAATCCATCAGAGATAATACCTGAAAAATGTTAGGGAATGGGGTGAGCTTCGAAAAGCCCAGTGAGTAACACAGGTTCCCTGTCATGGGTTTCAAACCCGGTCTTGTTTATAAATCACAAGGATAGTTCAATCGCTTTAAAATAACAGTTTTATAGATCTACTCGAATACAGTTTAAGTAGAATAAAACGGGACTGAACTAAACAGAACAACAAATCAAAACAGACGGAACAGTGCATGATGCCAATATATCAATCGAGAGTATAGGCAATTAATTCAATATTAGAACAGGTCAGTACTGGGCAGAATATAACAGGGCATAACAATAATATATCAGTTAGGCACATAATCAAGCCTACTTATGCCAGACCGCTCATAATCAGAATGGTACTAGAGTCAGACACATCATAGCAGAACAAAATCAGACAGACCATAAAACAGAACAAGACAGACCGAACAAAACAATAGTAAGACGGGACAAAATCATGCCGCGTACAATACAGTATCAAAAGTTTGCATTTAAAAACATGCATTCAGACAGTATAACTTTTAAAACCGTACAGTGCATCAAAATACAGTATCTAGGCAGTAACTTATATACCAAGTCAAGAATCCGGACAGATCATAACGGAACTGGACCATATATCAATCAAGACAGACAAATCATTAACGGACGGAACATAACAGAATCAGACGGAGCAAAACACCAGTTCAAGTCACAGGTAAACAATCAAGACAGACAGCTCATTAACGGTCGAGATATAACAGAACCAAACGGATCAATACGTCAGTCAAAACAAGGACATATCAGTAACGGACAGACCATGAAATGGATAGATCAAAACAGAAGAAACAAAACGGAACAATATCAATCAGGAAAAGTCATATCGGAACTGAACATGACGGAACAAATGGTACAATATCAATTAGATCAAGTCGTATCGGAACTGAACAAGTCGGAACAAAACGGTACAATATCAATCAGATCAAGACATATCAGAACTGAACAGGTCGGAACAAAATGGTACAATATCAATCAGATCAAGGCATATCAGAACTGAACAAGTCGGAACAAAATGGTACAATATCAATCAGATCAAGTCATATCGGAACTGAACATGATGGAAACAAACGGTACAATATCAATCAGGACAAATCATATCAGGACTGAACATGACGGAACAAAACGGAACAATACATCAATCAGAACAAGACATATCGGAGCTGAACATGTCAGAACAAAGCAGAACAATACATCAATCAGAACAAGACATATCGGAACTGAACATGTCGGAACAAAGCGGAACAATATATCAATCAGAACAAGACATATCGGAGCTGAACATGTCGGAACAAAGCAGAACAATACATCAATCAGAACAAGACATATCGGAACTGAACATGTCGGAACAAAGCGGAACAATATATCAATCAGAACAAGACATATCAGAACTGAACATGTCGGAACAAAGCGGAACAATATATCAATCAGAACAAGACATATCGGAACTGAACATGTCGGAACAAAGCGGAACAATATATCAATCAGGACAAGGCATATCGTACATTAAATATATGCTTTTTAAACAGTATAACATTCAAAACAGTACAGAGCTTCAAAATACAGTATCTAGACAAAACTTATACACCAGTTCAGGAGTCAGGGTTACTCACAAACTGTTACGGTTATCTCCTTGCACAACAATTCGATAACCTCCAGATACGTCAGGCATCTCCATGTATATCCTGAACAATAATCATCAATCATATACAGATCAGAACTCATCCATTCAGGTCTCATTTGTCATCTTAGGTATCTATCGGATCACCTAAGACAGCCTAATAGCCTATCGCCCTTTCACTGGGTCTCACCCGAGGCTATTTTATTCTTTAATTAGGCTTAGCAGTCATCAGGATTATGATTTAAGTCATTTGGACTTCAATCGTTATCAGTGAAGCACTTATTTGGCCTTAGGGGAAAAATGGTAATTTCACCATTGCTGTCCCGGACCCTATCGTGGTCCTCAGAATGTCCCATATATCTTATATGTGAATTTTCAAGTCCTTTGGACTTCGTTTGGTATCTGCTTTAGATCATCGGGACACATCAGTCATTTCTCGTTTTACTCGTTGACTGCTTCGGAGTCTTATTTAGCCCTTCAGTGTTCATAATTATCTCCATGATAATTTATCAGATCAGATTGACCTTTATCTTGCACTTACAGTGCTCAGGGGTATTTTGGTCATTTTACGTTTCGTAGATTCTGGCCCCAGTTCGTCATTTATTCGGGTATACAGTTTCACCAGTGTTCGAGTTTCTATCGGTATCAGTTTCGTCCCAATCGGACTTCATTTGGGCTTCGTACAGTATCAGGGGTATTTTGGTAATTTCATGCGTCATATTTTTCGGCACGTCAGTTCATAAAATGGACCTCACCGTTGGGTCCAAAGTGTCCGACATAATTAAGTTGGACTATCTGTTATGTTTAATTGACCCTGAGAATCATTAGGGGCAGTACGGTCATTTACACTTTATGTGTCTGTATTTTTCGGGACTCCAATTCGTTAAACGGACCTCACCGTTGAGTTCAGAACGCCCGACATAGTCAAAATAGACTGTCTTTTATTTTTATTTGGGTCTGGTGCCATCAGGGGCAGTACAGTAATTTATCACTTACAGGTCTGTATTTTTCGGTACTGTATTTCCAAAATCGGACTGTACCATTGAGTCCGGAATGTTTGAAATAGTGAAAATACACCATTTATTTAATTTATTTGGACTCCGTTTGACATATTTAATGTCCAGGGGTAAAATTGTAATTTTACCAATTTAATAAAATAATTAAATAATTATTTTATTATTTAATTATTTACCAGGGGCTTAAATGTATAATTTATCCAGAATCTGGGCCACTGTGTAATTCTTTAAAACAGTGGGGACAAATCCGTAATTTCAGAAAGTATTTGGGGTTCAAAATATAATTTCATAATTTAGGGGTTCAAACCCAAGGGTTCAAGGGTTCATCAGTTGAACCGGTCCAAAACCATCAAGAACCAACCGGTTCAGTTCCTTCAGAAAACCGGAATAACATATTCTTTCTATCCCCAATTCAGCCCCTTATTCACGGTTTGGACAGACCTAATCCCTAATTCAGATTTATTAACCGAGTTTCCAAACAGACTGGTTTTGATTTTAAAACAAAACCTGTTTAACCGAAACGGTGCCGTTCCACTAAAGAGGTGGCACGCCCATGAGTGGACACGTGTCCGAGTCGACACGGTCTGCCCAAGCGAGTTGGACGAGTCGACTCCGTCTTCTTCATCTTCTCCCCCAGTTTTGCCCTAGTTCCCGATTTCATATTTTCTCATTTTCGTGATATTTGAGGTACATATTTTTGCTGTTTTTGGTTCCAAACCATTCCCACAGGTTAGACCAACAACTTGGCATCGATTTTGTGCCTCAAATTTACGGGTGGAGCTCTGTTTAACCGATTATCATGGGGGGTTTCAGCTCGGTCGCGTGGCCTCATTTCTCCACCAAACCTCACGTGGCTTGGCTCGTTGTGACCGTGTGTCCATGGGGATCAACATCCCATTTAGAAATTTCAGTTTAAGGGCCTATTTCAGATTTTTGGTTCCATGGCCGAGACCCATAGGTTCAGTTTTGAGGGTCTACCCATGCGATTTTGGGTCACGGGTGGTGATATCTGAAACCCTCTCAGTGTCTAGATCAGTTCGGTACATGCATGAAGTCATTTGGTTGAGGTCGATTCAGACCTGCAACCTGAGGTCCATTAATGGCGGATTTGGGTTTTTGCTTGAATTCCAAGCAGTCCGATGGTCCTTCTTATGCTTAAACAACCCAGATTTTCAGTCTAGCTAACATGCATGCAATTTATATGGCCTCAATTGACTGAAACAGTAAGCAAAACTTAAGAGGAAAAATTCAGAATTTTGGTGTTTATACCTTAGGGTCGACCACTGTCCTCCATGGTTTAGTATAGGGTCCTCGGTTGTGTCTCAGTCCAGTCAGAATGCCTCTGCTCCTTCCTTCTTTTGTGCACCTCCAATGGAGACCTCCATCTCACACATGGATGTACACACAAGCCGTGGACACACACATGCAAGCTTTCTCTCTCTCTCAACAGATCAGTCCTCCCAACAGTTTTTGATTTCTGAATATTTAGTTCACACCCTTGGTGTTGTAGAGATCCCCCCCCAACATCATCTCTCACATGTATACACACTTATACATATTTTTCCATAAGCATGTTCAGCAATGAGGGGACTGGATAATCAGAGAGTGATGTAGGGTGATGTAATTCCATCATGTGGGGTTTGCATGGGTTGCCATTGGTCAATTTGGGTGGCAGCTTGGGGCAATTCAGTGTTATATACCATTAAGTTGTGTATATGGGCACAAAGGTGCTGGTGGCTACTTGGTTTAATTTTTGGATGGAATTCATTCTCTCCATAGGTCAAGGGTTCAATTCCCCTTGACCACCAATTTGGCCATTTTTCACCATTTTTGGTTAAGGCCCTGTTTGGCTGCGCATTAATTCAGTTTCAGTGTTTGCTACATAACTTTCATTCCGTAACTCCTTTTTCGGTGCGGTTTGTTCTGAGAGTTTCATATTTCAGTTATCTACAGTGTCAGAGGTTCCGTGTCATTTATTAATCATTCAGGATTTCCCGGGTTAGCTAATTCGGGTTCCGTTAGTATTAAAACGGCGTTATTTCACCGAATTGATCAGTAATTTGGGTTCGGGTAGAATACCCTTCCCTCCAGACATTTTCTTTATTTAATCGGTCTATGGCGACCGCCGGGATTATGATTAATTCCCTAAATCATTCTGTAATTCGGTACTAATTAATAATTAGATAATTAATTATTAATTACACGGGATCGGGGTGTTACAACAGATGCCAAAGTAGCATGCACTAACATCGAATTTGTAGCAACAGCTACATATGTCACCACAGTAGTAGCAGTCCAGAGATCAGATACATATAGAGGACTTCCTAGCTGACCGGACACCACTGCAGTTCCGTACCCCCTAAGGTGCAGACTTTCATACATCAATAGGAGCTTCCTCATCTTCTGCTGGTCAGTCGATTACTAGGGATGAGCTAGAGGATTGATTACAGCTTCATCAATATTAGACCACTACTGATATTGATCACAGGCTGGAGCAACATTATCTTCAGGTCTGCTCTAATTTTTTCATCCTAATGATGGAAGAGACTGCATACTTTCGAGGAGCACTTCAGGGATTGACAGAGGCTCTTGCACGTGTCTTTCATCCTCTACCTCCATTTGCAGATGATCAGTGATGTAGACTATAGTTGGGTACATGAGTGATGAGTGTTATTGTAGTGAGGTTTTTACTTGTATTTTCTTTACTCATCAGTAACATGTGCTTATGTTTTTAATTGTATCTCTCTTTACTTGTATTTTTTTTTTTTTTTTTTGAGATTGATGATAGACCATGTTTTCTATGATATCTTTGATATATATCTTCTGTGTCTATTATCTTTACTGTTTGTACTCTGTTATCTCACTATGCATGTCTGTCTTGTTATATCTCACTTCCTTATGATCTTTTTTTGTTGTTACCTCATTTGTAATCGTGACAAAAGGGGGAGATGGTGTTACATGAGGGGAGTTGTACAAATGAGGAGACTAGATATTTTATTGAGCATATACTGAGGGGGAGTAACATATATATTTTTTTTTACATATGTATGAGATAGCTTAGAGTCAATTTGCATTGCTCATGTCTTATTCAATTGCATATGGTTTTAATGTTTCTTGTACCTTGATCTATATTTATACTTTTCTATAGTGTGATCTCATTGGATTTATTTGATATATCTCTTTGGACATGATCTCACATGGCATAGTTGAGTTTGTTGTGCAGGAAACATGTTTATCACTTGTTGAGCAGTATAAAGTGATATCTATAGTATAGGATACTGAGTCAAAATATATAATTTTCTTCTCTTTGGCTCTTTGGGGGTTATAAATTTTGGTATTGTATTCTTATATTTTTTTTTGCAGTTTTTTCACGGATTGCCAAAATGGGAGTTTGTTAGGACCATGGGGTCTAATTTTGTAATTGTCTAATCCGGTTTTACAAAACGTGCTTTATGTGTAATCCTTACATAAGTCCTTTGAGTGAGTACCTTAATGTCCATTCTTCTCCAAGTTCATTCAAGACACATTACTATGTATCACTACCAGTCGACTTGAAGGGTAAAATAGACTTTTGCATTTGATTTGGACCTTACACACTCACGTCATGCATGCATTGCATATAGTTTTTATCATAAACATCATATGTGTGATTGACTTGTGGTTGTGAACTAATTCTCTCAAAATGCATCTTTAAAATACTTAAGAAAATTATTCAATTCACAGGACAAGCAAGAATGAGCAACACTCTATTGCTCATTCGAACAAAGCCTTAGCTCATTCAAACGAACAATATAAAAGTTCGTTCTCATTCGTTTTCATTCGTTTGAACACTCTGTATCAAATGAGTTGCTGCAACCTCAGAGTTCTACTCGTTTGATATTCATTCCTTGTTTGAACGAATGATGGTTTGATTGAACGAACCCTGGGAGGAAAAAAATTTATATTCTCATTTCTAGCCATTTGGGGATTAATCAAGCTCTTTGAGAAAATAGGCGAAAATAAAATTTAGAGTAGGCAAAAATAGAGTGAGAGAGTCTTAAATTGTGAGAGCTAATTTGTTGATAGATCTTGAAGCTATTGTGAGAGATCATTCATATATGACATTCATAATCACATTTACTATTTTTCATTGATCGGATTTGATCAAACCATACGATCCAAATCAGATCGAAGAGCCTTGGTTCACATCAAATTCACTATTGATGATAGATGGAGTTCAAGCACGAGGATTCGGCGTTGAGTGGTCGGTGGACACCGAGGTCGTGAGGATTCATGATTATTAAGCGCCTTGATCGGAGAATTCCAAGACGGTGGAAGAGGCCGGTTGTTTGAAGGACTAACTATGAGAAGCTTGAGGATCTTAGGAGAATTCGAACACGTAATCGGGGAGAACGGAGCTAGAGGTATGTAGCTCGTTCGTGGATTCATTGTATTTCACTTTCCATCATAGTGCATTCCTTCCATGAGAATTGGCTCAGCTCCGGAGTTTTACTCCAAGGATTGTTGTCCGTGGTAGTTTTCTCCATCATCAATCGGTTTGCAATCTCTCTCTCTATTTTTTTCAATTTTCTATGTGTTTAATTAAATTTCTTCTGCTTAATTTTAAAAATTGGGTTTTTTATATTTCCATAATTGTTCATTAATTTGATATAATGAAAAACTTGATTTAGTAAATTAATTGAAATAAAAAAATTGATAGCTTAGTTGATTTTGATTTAAATTGTGAAAATTGTTATAAAATCAAGCTAGTTGATCAATTAGGTGAAGTTTGAATAGGTTGTTATATTTGGTTGATTCTTGGTGAATTCATTGGTTGATGGGCATATATGTTGGATTAACTACGTTGAGTCATTTTATTGATTGTGTCATCATTTGTGTTTAACCAAGAATAGTAATTAACTTGAAAGAAATTTTTTAAATCAAGACTTATTCACCCCCCCTTCTAGGTATTATTCACGCTTTGGGACCTTGAGTAATATCCTTGTGGTATCCCTTCGCATAATAGAAACCAACACGAATAACTATCTATGATTGAAAATTCCAGAACTAGCCATACTCGTGGAAGAATCCACTATATGTGATTTTGATTACAACTCGATGATGACACGAACTTAGTTCCTCAATCTCATTTATAGACACAAGACTCTACCATAGCTGAATTATTCATACAATCACAAGCTCCATGCGATCTCGGAATCCTTCGATCAACACTCTACATAATTGCAAACTGCAAGCAACCTCAAAATCCACCAATTTCTCAATGTTGAAATCCACAAAGTTGAACTCCACTAACTCTTCAATTGAATTGAGGATTGAGGCTTTTTGATTGATTTTGAACAAGTTTGATGATCAAATCAATGTATGAAGAGAGGGGAGATATAGATGAAGCACATATATCAATGTTTTCCAATAGAAGCCCTAACTTTTCTCAAATATATAGCTTTAAAAACTAAACTCTCTATCTCTGTTCTCTCCGATCTCTCTATTCAAAATCCAATTGTCGTCAATTATAGTTTTGAGATCGGATCTTAAATAACTCTCCAAAATAAAAAGTATTCTATTTTTGCGCAGGGTTCATTCAAACGAAGCAATAGCTCATTCGAACAAGCCACATTCGTTTGAACGATCATCAAACGATGACCTACTCATGCTCATTTGATCAAGTTTATCAAACAATTAAAAATGACCATACACTATTGTTCGTTTGAACGAGCCACTTGGTTTGTTCGAATGACCAATAGTAATTTGGCATTTCTATTGCATTGTGAACTCAATTTTTCTATTTATTTTCAAATATGCATTTTTGGGATAATTGTTTCACAACACAAGTGAAAAACGCACACAATGAGAATATGATATAAACAATATACAATGCATGCTCTGTGTGCGTGTGTGAGATCCAAATCAAAGCAAAAGTCTGAAATACCCTTCATGAACCAAGGCGGTCGGTACATGTGTACAACAATAAAGCTTGGACCATCTTGGAGTAGAATAGGACATTGAGTCATTTTAAACCTAGGACTAATGTTATGATTACATTCAAAAGTACATTTTGTTAAACTGGATTAGCCAATTACAAAATTGGACCCCTTGTCCTAACAGAAGTAAAGGGCATACTACTAATAAGTCAATAAAGAAAATAAAGATAAAAGTGGATTGGCTTACCCTCAGCTAAAGTGTCTCATGAAAATGGGTCCATACATAAGTATCTCAAATAAGTAAGAAGAATAAAACTAAATTACTTTTGCATTCGGAAAGCCTTTAATGCAAAGGACACATAAGTAAATCAACCCTTTATGGTACAAAAGTAAGAAAAGATGTGTATAACTCACAAATAAAGTTGAATTGACAGAATGAAGTCTAAGTGAATGACGTTGCAATCAGGCAGTCAAATTCATTAAGTGAATCCAAAAGGGCATTTACGGTTAAGAAAGAATATGATAAGGAAATGAACTTGAGTGAACTAAGTAAAGACTCAGTCCTCAATAAGATTAGAAGTACTGGAATAAAGAGATTCAGTGCACTCCAATAGTGGAGATATAGTAGTCTGGTCACATCCTTGACTTTTAAGACTACTACCAATCAGATGTCAACATGCATGCATAATGATGGAAGTGTATGGGTAATTTTCTCCATAAAACGAGTTGATTTTTTGGAAAAAAAAAATCTTTTTAAGGTGGGTAGAATGTAACATCCTAACCCAATATTATTGGGTAATTAAGACTAATGATGACTATCATCGAAGACCAGTCCTAAAAGGACAAAGGATAACTTAATTGAAGTAATTAGACCATGAATTTGGAGACAAGGAACATGTAACACTCCAGACCCAATAAACAAGGAATTAGAATCGGTTAAATAAATATTAACGCCATTAGTATATAATTGTACTGCGATAAGCATTAGGGAGCAATATTTCTTAAAAAGTAAATAAACGACATTGAGTTACGATAAGAAGACAAATATTAGTAAACATAAAATAACGTTAGCTAGTAACAAAATAAATATTTATAAAAAAAAATAAAATATATATTTTGTTAAAGAAAATTTATAGCAAAAGAAACAAAAAGGAAAAAAAAAAAAAAAAATAGGCCAAAAGAGTGTTGGCCCAAAGAATCGAACACAAGACTTAACCGCCTAGAGACTTATCTAGAATCCCAAACCCACTAGGCTATCAGCACCCATGTGCTATGATAGCCAAAAGTTATGTTATAATGTAGAAAAGAGAAGGGGAAATGCTAAACAATGAAGTGGTAACACCCCATTGCACCACACCTTCGGCTAATAAGAAGACATGAAAAACCCCCATGATGAACACATCAGACCTTGACCTCATAATGTAAGCTCAGACCATGCGTGAGGGCTGGAGTGCATGCTCAGCTAGACTTGCAGCTAGAGAGAGAGAAGGAAAAAGGAAGAATGAAGAAGAAGGAAATGAATGAAGAAAGAGGAGGGCTTGTGTGAGTTATAGAACAGACCCAAGGAGGCTAGAAACTTAGAACCAAGCCAAGGGAGGAGAGCCACGACCGAAGGTAAAACCCACAAAAAAAAACCTACTTTTTTCTCCTTAAAGAAAAATTTTATTTAGACATGAAGTATTATGGAATTAAAGATGCATGCATGATTGTTTGGTAACATATTGTGGTTTGGGAGGTGGAGATGAGACCTAGGAGGCTGGAATGGTGAAAACTCATGAACTCGCCATTAATGGCAGCCCCGAGCTCAGGTTTGAACCAACTGGAACCGATCCATGATTGGTTGGCAAGGACTCAATCTAGACCATCTCAGGGTTCAAAAACAAAAACAACCATCCAAAATGGACCAGAAACAGAAAAGATAACTAGAGTTACAGTCACAGTCGTGAAATCCCACCCCTTGAAATTGAGCACTAAGCCTTTCATGCATGAAATTCTGTATGATGCGTACTGAGATCTTGAGTGTATATGGATAAAAATTCATACATTTCGTATTGTGAAGTTCTGTGTGTCCAACCTTGTGTATTGCAACTAGAAGGAGAGAGAGAGAGAGAGAGAGTGTGTGAGAGAAGGAAGGAAGAAAAGAAGAAGGAAGAATGAGGAAGAAAGAGAGAGAAGCTACATGTAACCCTGAACTAACTTAAGAAACCTAGAAGGCTCAGAATCAAGCCCAAGAGAGAAAAGGCTCACTGTTGGAAGGTAAAAATACATAAAACCTAAACTTCTCTCTCTAGAAAAAGTTGATGTAACTTACTGTTTAATAGATTTGGAATGCATGCATGGCCTTAAAGAGTCATATACCATACTAGGGAGTGAAAATAAGACCTAAGAGGCTCATAATACAAGAACCACAAAAATCTGCCATTGTTGGACCTCAAATGGTGGGTCTAAAACAACTAGTAAGAAACCCGTTATTATCACTTGGGTTAGAAAACTAGATGACCCAAGGATTTCAAAACACTAACTATATTTTAAAACGGAACAAAAATGAGAGAGATAGACCTAGTTATAGGTCACAGCCCAAAGATCCAAACTCACAAATCAAACACTAATTTTAATTCTTAGAATGTAGTTTTGAAGCTACTGTGATGAGGAGCACAACAGGCCAAAAACCATCACTTTTCATGGAGAATCATCTATCAATGAACAAATTATTCAGAACTACCACGAAGCTTCAATGATGCTTTTAAGTTCATTTCGACCATCCAAACCAATGCCAAAACCTTACCCCATGTCTTAGAAAACCATGGGAAAAGAAAGCAGGTGAAAAGACCCACTGAAACGTCACAAAATATAACTTGAATCTTTCAAAAATTAGGGCAACAGTGATGGGATGATGGGGAAGAAGATGAACAGTAAACGGGTTAGGCCAGTTTGGTCCAATTCGAGTTTGGGTCAAAACTTGCCCAAGCGCAGAAACGAATAAGTACAACTACGTCATTTTGTGCATTGAATTTTAATTTTAAAATGAATTTTGGTTTGTTTGGAAACAAGGACAAGCCCCTGATTTGATAACCCAGATAGGATTGGTCCATTTTTTGGCAAACCAAAAATTAAAAAAAATAAGGGAGCCATAGCTCCCCAAGTTCGAACCCTCAACCTCATGCACGTGAGGAACTTAAACACCACACGTGTGCCACTGTGCCACCGTGACACTTGTGTAATAAAATGAATAATATATATATATATATATAGATAATACTAAATAAAATAACTTAATTAATTTAATTATGATAAAATGTTCTGTTGCCCAAATAAAATAAAGATAGTATATTCTGAATTTTTACAACATTTTGGACCCAATGGCAAGGTCCATTTTATGAGATAAAATTCCAAAAATTAGGAGACGTAAAATGTAATAATTATCATTTTACCCTTAGCGACGCCTGAAGCCAATTATATACAAAAAATAGTCTATCTTGACTATTTTGGACGTTCCAAACTCAATAGTGAAGTCCATTTTGCCCAAATAAATTTTGAAAAATATAAAACAACAAATGAAGTAAGACCCATTGTGTCCCAAGCATTAATTTAGCTATAAACTGAATTCAGAA